>OY804599.1:4481625-5146625 GCA_963680895.1 Fragum sueziense | reverse complement strand
ACTTGTTTAAGTTTAGACTGGACTTATTTCAGGTTTAAGTTTAGACTGGACCTATAAGAATGTATACTGGTCTGAGGGGGGTACACCCGGCAGCATTCTGGTTGTATCACAACAAACCAAGGCTGTGTCGGCCATACATGAGAGAAATTTGAACAATCCTAGAGCTCTGATTGTACTGGTCTCACACAGGTTAGACACACATGATTTAACCCTTTCCCAAATAACAATATTTTAGGGTGGTCCAATTCAAAAGCTGCTTTCGACGACAAAATGGATGCTAATAAATATTGGAATTGTGTGTGTCATAGCCAAGAAAATATTAAGGCAAAAGGAGAAACTGCTGGTTATCAGCAGTTTCTTTTTTTGTCTCAATGTTTTCACAAGACTATTTTAGCAGGGACGTCAAAATCAGGTCTTGTTTGGGAAAGGGTTAACCCATTACCAAACCACAAAATTTTAGGGTGATCACACAGGTTAGATACTACACTGGAACTTTTATTTACCCTTTCTAAAATGAATAAATTTTAGGGTGATTCATTTTGAAAGCCACTGCAAGTGACAACATAGATGTTAATAAAGATATAATAAATGTAAAATATAACACTGAAAATATTGAGGCAAAAGGAGAAAATGCTGGTTTTCAGCATTTTCTTCTTTTGTCTCAATATTTTCCCAAGACTTTCTATGAAGGATGTCTAAAGCATGTCTTGTTTGACAAAGGGTTAAAAAAACTTTGTAACTATGGGGTATTTACATTGTTGTTACACAGTTTTTAGCTCCACTGGCCAAAGGCCAGCGAGCTATTGTCATGGCGTTGTGTCTGCCGTGCGTCCGTCCGTCTGTGCATCCGTTAACTTTTTCTTTCAACATCCTCTCCTCTTATACCAGTTGGCCAATTTTGACCAAACTTGGCAGGAATGTTCCTTGAGTGACCCTTTTCAAAACTTGTCAGAAGTTTCCCTTAGGTGACCCTTTTCAAGATTTAGCTGTGTAAGGCTTACAAGAAATCATGGGATAATTCTTCCACTTTAGCCAGTGGAGCGATTCAGGCCCTCTTGGGCCTCTTGTTGAAGAAAAGCAATGTTATAACACTTGGAGTTCGATAGTTTGGAATCCTATAAGCAGGAATGTGCCTTTAGTCATTTTTTTCAAAATTTGTTCACAAATTTTTACATTTGTAAAAAATTGTGGCCGTGGCAGGGAGAAAGGGGCTTATCAAACTTAGAGAAATCTTAAGAAAATTCTTTGAAAATCAACCATTGGGCCAATTTGAACCAGACTTTGCAGGAATGTTCTTTGAGTCTCTCTTATCAAAATTTATTCACAAATTTTTACATTAATATTGTCAAAAAAAGTGGGCGTGGCAGGGAGGAAGGGGCTTATCGGACTTAAAGAAATAAGAAAATTCTTTAAAAATCAACCATTTGGCCAATTTGAACCAAATCTGGCAGGAATGTGCCTTGAGTGTCATTCTTTTCAAAATTTGTTCACAAATTTTTACATTTGTCAAAAATGGTGGCCGTGGCAGGGAGAAAGGGGCTTATTAGACTTAGAGAAATCATAAGAAAATTCTTTAAAAATCAACCATTAGGCCAATTTGAACCAGACTTTGCAGGAATGTTCTTTTAGTCTCTCTCTTCAAAATTTATTCACAATTTTTTACATTTGTCAAAAAAAAAGTGGGCGTGGCAGGGAGGAAGGGGCTTATCAGACTTGAAGAAATCATAAGAAAATTCTTTTAAAATCAACCAGTGTGCCCAATTGAACCAAACTTTGCAGGAATGTGCCTTGATTCATTCTTTTTAAAATTTGTTCACAAATTTTTACATTTGTCAAAAAATATGGCCATGGCAGGGAGAAAGGGGTTTATCAGACTTAGAGAAATCATAAGAAAATTCTATAAAAATCAACCATTAGGCCAATTTGAACCAGACTTTGCAAGAATGTTCTTTGAGGAAGGGGGTTATCAGACTAAAAGAAATCATAAGAAAATTCTTTTAAAATAAACCATTTGGCCAATTTTATTCAAACTTGGTAGGAAACTTCCTTGAGTGACTCTTCTCAAAATGTGTTCTCAAATTTTTACATTTGTCAAAATATGTGGACATGGCAGGGAGGAAGGGACTTACTTAAAGAAATCATAAGAAAATTCAGAATTGGAAAAACCATGAAATAATTAGGTAAAAATAAACCAATGGGCCAATTCAAACCAAACTTGTCAGAAGTTTCCCTTAAGTGACCCTTTTCAAGATTTAGCTGTGTAAGGCTTACAAGAAATCATGGGATAATTCTTCCACTTTAGCCAGTGGAGCGATTCAGGCCCTCTTGGGCCTCTTGTTGAAGAAAAGCAATGTTATAACACTTGGAGTTCGATAGTTTGGAATCCTATAAACTTTCTTGATCAGTAATGTTTCCGTCTTTAACTCTGGCATACAGACTTTTTATTTCCAGTTTTACTTATATTATTCGCAGACAACCCTTGTTTATTCAAGTAACAGTGAAGATGTGTTTTTGTTTCAGTAAACTGGTCTGGATTGGTGGTAGCCAGGGAAATGTGTCAATTCTGATGTCAGATTTGAATGGGGACAACATATTTGATGTCGTCCAATCAGAATCCTTGATATATCCACAAACCATCGCTGTGGATTCAAATGAAAAAGTGTACGTATTGATTATTTATCTCATTTAAGCCTTTCCTAGAAACAGAATTTTAAACAAGTTTGATTTAAAAGAAGATGCAGACTGCAGCAGACAACAAAATAAATGATTTCAAAAGTAGAAAATGTGTACAATACTATGTGTGCAAAATATTAAGGGAAAAGGAATGATTTCAGATCATCAGCATTTTTTCCAGTGTTTTCCCAATCTGTTTTTAGTAGTAATGTCAAAACCAAGTCTTGCTACATCTTATTGTATACTAAATAAGGTTTAAATGCATATGTCACATGTTACATAGTTTTTGCAGGACCTTTTCTTTGAACCAAGGTTAATATTGTCATTTTCAAGGTCAAATATCAAGATATTTCATGTTAAGCATTTTATATAAGGATATTTTATGCCATCAACATGTTAGTCCTTGTATTTCACCCTATTATGTTCATTGTGATACAATAGGAGCTTGAAAATAGATAGAAATGACTCTTATAGACTTATTGCCTTTAGGACTTTAGGACCATTAATCCATTACCAGACAGCATAACTCTTGATTAGTCCAAATTCAAAGATGTTGCACAAGCAATTTCTTTATTTCCCGCAATTTTTTCCACAGCCTTTTTCTTGAGGGGCATCAAAATGTGTCAATATGTGGGAAATACTTAACCCTTTCCCAAACAAGACCTGGCTTTGACGTCCCTAATAGAAAAGGTTTGGGAAAACATTGAAACAAAAGAAGAAACTGCTGATAACCAGCAGTTTCTCCTTAAATTGTCTCAATATTTTCCATGCCATATTTTACACAAATTCTATCTTGAATAATCTCTATTTTGTGATTTGTGGCAGTTTTTGAAGAGGATCACCCAAAAAATGTTGTTGTTGGGTAATGAGTTAAGGGCCAAGATTAACTTACCTCATAGTGAAATAAGATAAGGATTAGATAACAACTTTGACCCTGAGCAGGCACCTAAGACTGCTATTCTGGATCCATGTTTGCCTCAAATCCACAATAGATTCTATTCCTGATGCAAGCTGAATTATATTTATGCCCCCTTTCGAAGAAAAATGGGGATATATTGTTTTGCAAGTGTCGGTCGGTCGGTATGTCGGTCGGTATGTCTTGTAAAAAACTTAAACCAGGCATACTGGTATATATCATGTCCTTTTACACCTACAGCTTTGATATTTCACACATGGACACCTCCAACTAAGACCTTTCACATTTGACCATGAACTTGACCTTGGCATTTTGCCTACTTTTAAAAACTTTAACCTGGCCTATATTTCATTTTACTTTTACATATACAGCCTTGATATTTAACACATAGACACCTACCAAGACCTTTCATATTTGACCATGATCTTGGACCTTGTTAACTTGACCTTGGACTTTGACCTACATCAAATGTAGGCCATTGAGGGGGCATATATGTTTTACAAACATCTCTTGTTTACAGATTATATTGGTCAGACAATGGTTATGTAAGGTTCTGTCAACTAGACGGTACTGGTATATCACCCATGATTCTCAGTTTGTCAGAAATGCCCATGTTTCTGGCTCCATATAAGGTATTTATATACATGTAATGTAATCTATTTCTTACAAATGTCTCCATAGAATATTAATTATAAAACCTTATGGCGAAGATTAATACTTAAAGTGTCCGCTGATTGGCAAAATTAAACTCTTGTGTCGATCAAATAACCAAATATCAAAGTTTCTACAATTTTCAAATATAGGAAGTGTTTTAATTTCGTCTTTCAAATTGGATATTTTGGTCTTTTCCGATCTTTACCGAAGAAAAAATGCTAAACTTCCGACTTGAAGTTATGATGTCACACTGGCCACTTAATGATGTCATGGTGGGAAATACGGGATGTCATGGGTCATTTCCCGGAAAGCCTGAGATTTCTGAAAAAGTTGAATGTCCGACTTTTTTGTCATAAAGCGACTTCCCCAATCGATACTCAAAACACGGAATTCATCCTTAGTAAATGTTAGAAAAATGTTAAAACAGTAAAAGAATAGGTCGTTAGTGAGTGAAGGAATGTGCCAGAGAACGGTTTAAGTTTGTCTGCATTACTCTGACGATCGAGAAATGGATAAAAACTGTGACTTCGCTTTATGACAGAAAAGTGGCACACTTTATCTTTGTCAGAAACCTCATGCTCTAGATTGGGGGCGGAGTCAAGTCATTGTATCACGTCAATCCTTGGCAATTTTACGGAAATTGTCGATCTTTATTTTCTCGAAAATCATCAAAGTAACGACATAAAGAAAAGCAAACAAAACTTTTAAACAACCGAGTTTGGCGGATCTTTTATAAAACACGTCAATTTAATGATTTTCCTCCAATATACGGTGAAATCAACTGCCTAGCTTGGTAGCCTTTAATTTATGGTTGTAGCAAAACTTAAAAAAAAAACCCCTATGAAGTTCCATATTCCAGTATTTTGCAACTGGTGTGATTGTTTTATGTGATTCTTGTTTATGATATTTTACAGGGTTATTTCTTGTATGGAACCAACTCTATTGACACAACCATCAATATAAACACAATCAACTCTCCGTACACACTGAAAAACAAGATTGTAGCTAAAGGTATTACTGGACTCAGAGGTCTGAAAGTCCTGGATGAAACACATCAGCCTTTTATACATAGTAAGTAATGCACCCTATATATTTGTTGAGCACTATTTTTATTGGATGGAATATTATAGTAAGTCAGTTATGTGTTTTTTGCCTGGAGGGAGACGTACATATTTGGTACAATTTTGCTTGGATGTAAGAGTTTGTAAGAGTACATTTATCCATGTGTCTGTCCAGATTATTGTATGGCAATTTCTCGTACATGCTTGCAACTTCATGTTATACATGTATTAACCATATTGTTGAGAAGTATTATTTACTAGAACTGTACATCCTTCTTTTCTGAGTAATATCAATGATGTTTTCCAAAGCTGTTATCTTGTAAGGCTTTAAAAGGTGTCATTATGTATGAATGGGTTAAACAGAGAACATTTAATAACACAAATATGTCCATCAAAAAGAGTGTATGTATATACACTTAAAGACACTTCTAACGCAACACTTACATTTTTGGTAATAACTTGAAATTTAATGAACCACTTTTCATCAAAATTTCAACAAATTTCATTCACCCACAATTGCATAACATATGTAATTTTCAGAAAGAAACATTGAGTAAAAATGATTAAATTTGCAGTTCATATAACATGACTAGAAAACAAAAAGTCGCAAAAAATCTGTGCGAGCTGATAAGGTAAATTCATGTTATTCATGTACCAGCAGTAAAGTTTATGACATTCTGCTAACATTCTGTGTGTCCGTCAATGACCTAAATGACACGAAGACACCCTCTTCTCATTGATAAAGCATAAATGGTCATGAATCTTTGTGGGATATTTCTTAACTCGTCAGTTTTTAAGTTCTTGTTCCAGTTGTTGAAAATTTCTTGGAGCAAAAAGGCGAAAAACTAGAAAATCTAATATCTGGTAACAAATTCGATGCTTTTGTGCAATGCTGATACGTACAAAACAGTATTTCTTAAATAAAATAGGTGCAACTGAATTCTAGTATTATTTGGCACGTAAAAAGCTTGTTATCAAATCTTATCCAGCAGTGGTTCGAGATATGAGCATAATTTGGTGACGCTGCTATTATGCTATTGAATTCTGCAATTGTCTGGGGATTTGTAACTTTTCATTTTTGAGTCTAAGTGAAAAACCTACATATTTTTTATGTTCGGATCAATCTATTTTGATGAAATTTACAGAAAATATGTAAACGTAGTTGATTTATATTTGCTGAAAATTTCATGAAATATACAGCATTATTTATTTAATTATGATGAAAAATGTAAGTGTTGCGTTGGAAATGTCTTTAAGTGTACATCACTTGTTTTAGACTTGCATTTTTTAAATTTTAGTTTATAATTCATGATTACCTACTTCACCAGATCCATGTAACATACTGAATGGTGGCTGTGAACATGTTTGTCTGTTTACCAACAAAGAGAAGATTTGTCAGTGTAATTTTGGATTCACCCTTGACTTTAATGGACTAACTTGTTCTGCAGGTAAGATCTAATTTGATGTTTTATCAAATATTTTTAGAGCTACAGATAAGAGGGAATGATGGCTTTTCAAAGTGAAATATTTCACTAGATATTCATTAAACCCTATGTAGTTGGTACTCATTAGAATTGTCTCATTGAGACAATTCAAATTAGTACCCACAACATAAGATGTGAAATTGAAGTAAAAAAATGAGACAATCAAAATGAGTGCCCACAGCATAAGGTTTGAATTTGAAATAAAAGAAATAGAATGTCTTCATGCTCTTTTATCTGTTGTTCTGAATTTTTCTATTGACATACTGATTACAATGACAGTTTTTTCAGATCATTGCTAAATTTCTATCATAGATTACAATGAAGAAGAAGAACAAGCTTTTATTTTATGGTTCAGTTTTTACCTATAAAAAGTTCTATTCACATTTTTTAGAAACTAGCAATTTTACCCGTCTCGAAATTTGACCTTTGACCTCGATGACCTTGACTTATCCGGGGCTGACCTTTGACCTCGATGACCTTGACCTAGCCGGGGCTGCACTCCACCTAATCCCGTCCTGTAACCCGTAAGCAATCCCGTCCCGTAACTAAGCAATCCCGTCCCGTAACCCGTAAAAACGATAAATATGACCTTTGACCTCGATGACCTTGACCTTTCAAAAAATGAACCCCTCAAGCTAATATCCGGGGCCGCCCTCCACCTTCCCTCCAAGTTTGGTGAAGATCGGCCCAAGGACCTGGGAGGAGTAGGGGAACAAACAGACAAACAGACAAACGTTGCTCAAATTATAGTATGATATCAAGATTATTGGAAGGTAATGTACACTCGTATAGCCTTATTGGTACCGTAATTATTGTAATAAACGCCCATATTCTAATAAATGCCCCCCCCCCCCCAATCTGGGCTGAAAATCTGTTTATTTCAAGCACAATTTTAGCACAAAATGGTGATTCTAATAAACTCCAATCCCCCGATTACAGATTGAAATAATGTAAGTCATAAACAGGGATCATTTCCAAATCCAATGAAAAAGTGGATGTCTAGCCCTCAATCTGTTTGCATGGAAGGACTTTTATCAAAAAGTCATATTTTGCAGTCCTTATTACAAAACTTTGCCAAGTCTGATTTACTGAACTTCGAGTCCATGAATTAACACTTTATTCGCAAATTTTGACTAACAAAATTAGACTACCTCTAATAAACACCCACTTCCTCCTTTTCCATCGACCATGTTTCTAATAAACACCCGGGCATTTATTAGAATAATGACGGTATGTGCTGGAATCTGGAAAAATGCACATACATCATGTTAGACTACACAGTCTGATTAGGATTCATTTTGTTCTTATACAAAATTTGCGCTACATTTTAAAGAACAGCATGGATCAAGGTTAGACTTCACAGAGGTACAAGCAGATTCAGATCCATTGTGGTCCCAAATACCCCCAAACCCTTTTTTCCAGATCCTCATTCATTTGGATGACTTGTAATTGTCCTCTCAACTTGTTTTTTGGTGAGTACATCATACAGTTTGTATTAGATCTATCACGATGCGGATGGTTAATCACGTGACTCAGAATTTCTGAAAATTGTCAATATTTTTGTCAATATTTGACCAATTTGAATTCAGTTTGAAGCAGAGAAGTTGTGAAAATGTCAAGAATACGCTGTATGTGTTGGATTTTTGAAAAATCAACTGATGAAAAAGTTATTGAAGATTAACCAAAACTTTGGTTAATCTTCAATAACTTTTTCATCAGTTGATTTTTCAAAAATCAAACACGCTAATCTAGTGTTTGCGAGGTCTGTCCACCTTCTCTGCTTCAAACCGAATTCAAATCAGTCCCATATTAACAAAATTATTGAAGATTTTCTGAAATTGTTGCATCACGTGATTATCCACCGTGATTATACAGAATCCCTGGTTGATGACTTCATCCTGGTTGCTGATTGGACACACAATGAGATGTACCAGGTATCCATGGTAACCAGTGATGTCCGCGGTGTGGATGTTGAGGATATTGACCAACCCGTCGCGATGGCGTACAACTATAAAACTCAGGAGATTATCTGGAGCGAGAGCCAGGCAGCGAAAATAAAGAAATGTTCTGTGAATGGTCTTAACTATACAACCATGTTGAATACTGGTAAGTACATTAGAAGTTTAGGGCATTTTATATTTAACTGCTTGACAAACATCATGACAAACATCATTTTTATAAAATTATAGTCAACAAAACCTAACATTTCCCAAAACAACAACAACACTGAACTCTCTCCCATATCAGTGACCTGTTTTGAAACACCTAATAAAGGCTTGGGAAAACATAGAGGCAGAAGAAGAAAATGATAACCAGCATATTCTCCTTTTGCCAACATTCTTTCTTTGCTATATAATGTAAACAAATCTTATCTTGATGAACTACTATACGACTTTGTTCTTGGCAACACCTTTCAAATGGGAATAGTCTAAACTATTGTTCATTGGAAATGGACTGAAGACTTTGCAAATACAAATTTAGAAAATGGTATTTTGATTTGGTTCCAACATTGATGGCGGTGTTTCAAACTTGATTTTTTTCACCAATAAATGCAAGTTGTTATGTTGAGAAATTACTTAGCACCCCATATAAGCCATTGCCACATAAGGATGCCTTTTGACTTTTTACAAGATAAAGGCTTTGAAAACCATGGTGGCAAGCAATTTCTTCATTTCCCACAATGTTTTCTACCCCAAGAGATTTTAAGCTTAATTCGCTTGAAATTGTCATCTGTAGCATCTTTGAATTTGGTTCAGTCAAGAATTTTGTTGTCTGGTAATGGGTGAAACAAACAATATATCTACTGAGGATTTTCATGTTTTCAGGTCTGTATGGTTATTTTGCTGATCGTTTTGCTGTAGACTTTACGAGTGGTAACATTTATTACACGTTTGTTAACAACACTGTCTGGGGCAGCTCCGGTGTCGGTGTCGTCAATCCTGCTGGCAAACATAAAATACTCATCCAATACGCGGGAACACCACGAGATATTGTGGTACATCCGGCTGAAGGGTTGGTTTTGTTACTTATTCTTCACTCTTTAACCCATTACCAGATGGTAAAATTTTAGACTTGTCCAAATTCAAAGATGTTGCATTCATGAGACAATTTCAATTGAATGATACTTAAGATTATTTGGTCTTCTAGGGTAGAAAACGATTTTGGAAATGAAGAAAAGCAATTTATTCATTTTCCACAATGTTTTCCATTTGAGGAGTCAAAAAGAGTCAATGTGCTACATACACACCGGTGCATTTTCAACAAACAAAAATGAAGAAAAGAACAGGAGGATTAAAAGAAGTCTACACCAGTCGGTCAACAAGACTTATTAAGAAACAATGTGTGGTAATGGATTAATTGACTGTTGCGGCTTTTGTTTTCTAGACATAAAAACCAGAATTTGTAACATTTTAATGCACTTGAAATTGTGGTCTGCAACACCTTTTGCAGAAAATATAGACCAAGATCAGCCTGTACTGATGTACAGTCTGATCTTTGTCAATACTTTCTGCTCACCTTGAAATAATCAAAACACTGTAAATATCAAATATTCTTAAACCAAAGGTCCAGGATAAAATTGTTGTACATTTCACTGAAGAGTAAAACTTCTATCACCATTTCTATCATTAGGACAAATTTTACAGCTTTATACATTATAAAAGACAGATTAAAAGTATTTTGAGAGATCAGAATTTATGTATAATAAAGCATTTCAAATTTTTCAGATTTTATACTTTAAATTGGATGTATCATAGATCTTGACAAAGTTATAATTTATTGTAATTTATTATTACAATATTACATATCAAATTCAAATCATTTTGGAGATATCAAAGTTGACAATGATAAATTGTTAAAGTCAAACACATGAAATTTGATATATGAACGAGATCTAAATAAGTTACTAAATTGCCTATGTTTGATGTTGAAGAATACTTATATCCTTATTTACAGATTGTTATTTTGGACGGACCACAACATGAATTTACCGTTTGTAAAGAGAGCCAACATGGACGGTACAGACATACGAACAATCCTCACAGCCAATATTAAATGGCCAAATGGACTAGCCATTGATTATAAAGGTACACTAGACCATAGTTTTAAGCCAATTAATACATTTTGTTAATAGTGCTTTTTTGGAAGTCTGTTCCTTTTACCATTCCTCGCTGTGGTTTTATTGTCTGATTTCATAACATTGTTAATTATATTGCAGTCTATTTATGTTAGTAAAATATTTATTTAAATGCATTTTTTTCAAATTATATGTGCACATTTTGGTACACCATTACAATGTATATTTTCACAAAAATATTTACGACATAATAAAATTCTGAAATATTGAAAATTCTGATATATTCAAAATGAAAATGTAAATGTACAGATTTTTAGGTTTTTTATACGCCGCCGGAGGCGGACTTATATTGGCGTCATCTTCTCCGTCTGTCCGTCCGTCCGTCCGTCCGTCCGTCAGTCCGTCCATCCATCCATCCGTCCGTACGTTAGTCCACTTTTCTTGTCAACGCAACTCCTCCTAAGTTTCTGGCTGGATCTTAATGAAACTTGGTCAATGTTATCACCTCAATTGGTAGATGTGCATGAAGGAAGGATTTTATGGTTCATTGATTTTTGCCAGAGTTATGCCCCCTTAAAACTTAGTCTCTGGGACTGATTAAAATTGCAGCCTTGTCAACACAACTTCTTCTAAGATTCTGACTGGATCCTAATGAAACTTGGTGGATATTATTACCTAAATTGGTAGATGTGCATGAAGTAAGGATTTTATGGTACATTGATTTTGGCCTGAGTTATGCCCCCTTCAACCTTAGTCTCTGGGGCTTAACCTAATGATATTTCAGCCTCATGAACGCAATTCCTTCCAGGTTTTTGACTGGATATTTATAAAAACCTTTTTGTGAACACAACTTTTTACAGGTTTTTGTGTGAATATTTATAAATCCTTGTCAATGCCATTTTTTTGTCATAGGTTTTATAAGTGGCGACGTATATTGTGACCATGGCACTCTTGTTATAAGTACATATATGCCTATTTTGTTTTGTAGAACACATGCTATACCTGACTGATGGTCTATACAATACGATACAGAGATGCACGTTTAACGGTGACTGTAATGTTATCTACGCTGATCCGGCCGCACACTTGATGGATATTGATCTACTTGGAGACTATCTCTACTTCACAGCTTGGAACAGACCGTAAGTTAAAGGCAGAATAACACTTAACATCTTGCAAATTTTCCGAGAACTTCGTACAAAAAAATGAATATATATTATTAAAATATAGTCTTTAAATTGCATATATGCCAAATCTTAGCTTTCTACTTTGTGTATTGGCTTAGATGTCGACGGATTTAAAACCCCATGATTTTTTGTCCCGGGGACAATACACAAGATAGAAAGCTAAGATTTGGCATAGATGCAATTTAAAGGCCATATTTTCATAATACATATTTATTTTGTACGAAGTTCTTGGAAAATTTGCATGATTTTAAGTGCCATTCCCCCTTTAATCTCTGTGATTGTGTCTTAAACCTGAGTAAATAAATCTTTCCTTTACATCAACTTTGAAGACTGTTCCAATCAGGTGTGTCAATGCATAAGATGTTTATTTCCGGGCTGTTATAGAGATGTTTAAACGAGAAGAAAAGGGTGGTAGCAGTAGAAAACATGGGCTATTCATTATATTCATGCTTTGGTTTCAAATACCTTGGAGCTTACAAAATAAACAATTGTTTCTTTTCTCAACTTCTTATATTGGATAAGTACTGTTTCCTTTGGCACCAAATCATGACATATAACATTGTTTTATTGACCTGACAGATATACAAAAATTCTCAGAAGATTCATCCGAATAAAAATCTCCAGCAGAATTTTTTAGCCTATCAATTTGATGCTCAACAGAAATTATCTTCTTATTCAGATTGACAAATTCATATGATATTTCTGAAATATCATTTCTACCTGTGTGTATGTTTGACTAACTAGCGCAGGCCTCTTTATGCTGCTGCAATGCCTGTTAATCCAAAGCCATGTCTGCACAACCACTTTTTTCATTTACAGATATATTGCCAAAATGCACAAATCCAACACATCAGATTTTACGAAGCTGATTAAGCGAGCTGAACTGGGACGTCTAGACTCTATATTTGTGTACAGTTCCACGGAAATGAACAGTCCAGGTATGTAAGATTAACTCAGACGAAAAATTTATCATGGTTATCCAAATGCAAAGATGTTGCAGACGACAATTTCAAGTGAATGAAATTTAAAAAGATTGGTCATTTCGGGTAGAAAACATTGTGTGAAATGAAGAAATTGCTTTGTCAGCTCAAATTTGATTGATTCGAAGAAAGGTCACAGAAGATGACCCCTAATTGGTGGTCATCAGATGTTACTGAAAAGTTAACTAAGCTTTTAATCAGATTGATAAGTACTTTTCCTTTTCTCCCAATCCCAATGTTTTCAGAATCTTTATCTCTGAAGATTGTCACGCTATGCAATCTTTGGAAGGGGTTAGTTATAGACATTAAAATATGGTTGACTATTTCAGTATCACAGGCCTGTCAGGAGAATGAAGGTCGTGGGTCGTGCAGTACATTCTGTTTACCCACATCTACTGGCTTTACTTGTGTTAGTGAGGAAGGGGTCAAGTTGTTGGTCAATAAACATACTAGACATGATTATTTCAGTATCACAGGCCTGTCAGGAGAATGAAGGTCGTGGGTCGTGCAGTACATTCTGTTTACCCACATCTACTGGCTTTACTTGTGTTTGTGAGGAAGGGGTCAAGTTGTTGGTCAATAAACATACTAGACATGATTATTTCAGTATCACAGGCCTGTCTGGAGAATGAAGGTCGTGGGTCGTGCAGTACATTCTGTTTACCTACATCTACTGGCTTTACTTGTGTTTGTGAGGGAGGGGTCAAGTTGTTGGTCAATAAACATACTAGACATGATTATTTCAGTATCACAGGCCTGTCTGGAGAATGAAGGTCGTGGACCCTGCAGTACATTCTGTTTACCCACATCTACTGGCTTTACTTGTGTTTGTGAGGAAGGGGTCAAGTTGTTGGTCAATAAACATACTAGACATGATTGATTATTTCAGTATCACAGGCCTGTCTAGAGAATGAAGGTCGTGGACCGTGCAGTACATTCTGTTTACCCACATCTACTGGCTTTACTTGTGTTTGTGAGGAAGGGGTCAAGTTGTTGGTCAATAAACATACTAGACATGATTGATTATTTCAGTATCACAGCCCTGTCAGGAGAATAAAGGTCGTGGACCCTGCAGTACATTTTGTTTACCCACATCTACTGGCTTTACTTGTGTTTGTGAGGAAGGGGTCAAGTTGTTGGTCAATAAACATACTAGACATGATTGATTATTTCAGTATCACAGGCCTGTCTGGAGAATGAAGGTCGTGGGTCGTGCAGTACATTCTGTTTACCCACATCTACTGGCTTTACTTGTGTTTGTGAGGAAGGAGTCAAGTTGTTGGTCAATAAACATACTAGACATGATTGATTATTTCAGTATCACAGGCCGGTCTAGAGATTGAAGGTCGTGGACCCTGCAGTACATTCTGTTTACCCACATCTACTGGCTTTACTTGTGTTTGTGAGGAAGGAGTCAAGTTGTTGGTCAATAAACATACTAGACATGATTATTTCAGTATCACAGGCCTGTCTGGAGAATGAAGGTCGTGGACCCTGCAGTACATTCTGTTTACCCACATCTACTGGCTTTACTTGTGTTTGTGAGGAAGGAGTCAAGTTGTTGGTCAATAAACATACTAGACATGATTGATTATTTCAGTATCACAGGCCTGTCTGGAGAATGAAGGTCGTGGACCCTGCAGTACATTCTGTTTACCCACATCTACTGGCTTTACTTGTGTTTGTGAGGAAGGGGTCAAGTTGTTGGTCAATAAACATACTAGACATGATTATTTCAGTATCACAGGCCTGTCTGGAGAATGAAGGTCGTGGGTCGTGCAGTACATTCTGTTTACCCACATCTACTGGCTTTACTTGTGTTTGTGAGGAAGGAGTCAAGTTGTTGGTCAATAAACATACTAGACATGATTGATTATTTCAGTATCACAGGCCGGTCTAGAGATTGAAGGTCGTGGACCCTGCAGTACATTCTGTTTACCCACATCTACTGGCTTTACTTGTGTTTGTGAGGAAGGAGTCAAGTTGTTGGTCAATAAACATACTAGACATGATTATTTCAGTATCACAGGCCTGTCTGGAGAATGAAGGTCGTGGACCCTGCAGTACATTCTGTTTACCCACATCTACTGGCTTTACTTGTGTTTGTGAGGAAGGAGTCAAGTTGTTGGTCAATAAACATACTAGACATGATTGATTATTTCAGTATCACAGGCATGTCAGGAGAATGAAGGTCGTGGGTCATGCAGTACATTCTGTTTACCCACATCTACTGGCTTTACTTGTGTTTGTGAGGAAGGGGTCAAGTTGTTGGTCAATAAACATACTAGACATGATTGATTATTTCAGTATCACAGGCCTGTCTGGAGAATGAAGGTCGTGGGTCGTGCAGTACATTCTGTTTACCCACATGTACTGGCTTTACTTGTGTTTGTGAGGAAGGGGTCAAGTTGTTGGTCAATAAACATACTAGACATGGTTGATTATTTCAGTATCACAGCCCTGTCAGGAGAATAAAGGTCGTGGACCCTGCAGTACATTCTGTTTACCCACATCTACTGGCTTTACTTGTGTTTGTGAGGAAGGGGTCAAGTTGTTGGTCAATAAACATACTAGACATGATTGATTATTTCAGTATCACAGGCCTGTCTGGAGAATGAAGGTCGTGGACCCTGCAGTACATTCTGTTTACCCACATCTACTGGCTTTACTTGTGTTTGTGAGGAAGGGGTCAAGTTGTTGGTCAATAAACATACTAGACATGATTGATTATTTCAGTATCACAGGCCTGTCTGGAGAATGAAGGTCGTGGACCCTGCAGTACATTCTGTTTACCCACATCTACTGGCTTAACTTGTGCTTGTGAGGAAGGAGTCAAGTTGTTGGCAGATGAACGTACATGCGAAAATGGTGAGATTGAAGATTTCGTGTAAGCTTTGCATGTTTTATGCCTGCTTTATGAACCCTTTTACAAACAAGCACTGGCTTTGATGTCCCCAGTAAAGAAGGTTTGTGAAAATATTCAGACAAAAGAAGAAAATACTAATACCCAGCATTTTCTCCTTTTTAGCTCCACTGGCTGAAGGCCAGCGAGCTATTGTCATGACGTTGTGTCCGTCATGTGTTAATCCGTCCATGCGTGCATGCGTAAACTTTTCTTTAAAAAACGAGGCTTATCAGACTTGGAGAAATCTTAAAATAATTCCTTAAAAATCAACCATTCAGCCAATTTTGACTTAACTTGGCAGAAATGTACCTTGGGTGACCCTTTATATAAATTGTCAGTGAAATTTTGATTGGTCCATAAATGTTGGCGTGGCAGGGCGGGGCTTATCAGACTTAGAGAAATCACAAAATAATTCCTTAAAAATCAACCATTGAGCCAATTTTGACTAAACTTGGCAGAAATGTACCTTTGGTGACCCTTTACCTAAATTGTCAGTGAAATTTTGATTGGTCCATAAATGTGGGCGTGGCAGGGTGGGGCTTATTAGACTTAGAGAAATCACAAAATAATTCTTTAAAAATCAACCATTGAGCCAATTTTAAGTAAACTTGGCAGAAATGTACCTTTTATGACTCTTTACCTAAATTGTCAGTGAAATTTTGATTGGTCCATAGATGTGGGCGTGGCAGGGCAGGGCTTATCAGAATTGGAGAAATCACAAAATGATTCTTTAAAAATCTTCTCCTCTCAAACCTGTGGGCCAATTTAAACCAAACTGTACAAGAATGTTCCTTAAATGAACCTCTACTTTAACTGTTCAGAGAATTTTGATTGGTTAATAAATGTGGGTGTGGCAGGGCGGGGCTTATCAGAGAAATCATAAAATAATTCTTCAAAAATTAACCATTCGGCCAATTTTGACCAAACTTGGTAAAAATGTACCTTGGGTGACTTTGTAGGTGAAATTTTGATTGGTCTATATATGTAGGTGTGGCAGGGAGGGGGGGTCTCATCAGAATTGGAGAAATCACAAAATAATTCTTTGTAAATCAACCAATGGGCCAATGGAGACCAATTTTGGCAGTAACTTTACTTGAGTGGCCCTTTACTTACTTTGTTAGTGAAAATTTGGTTGGTCCATTAATGTTGGCATGGCATGGGGGCGGGGCCTTATCAGAATGGATGAAATCACGAAATGATTCTTTAAAAACAACCATTGGGTCAATTTTAGCAAACTTGGCATAAATGTTCCTTTGGTGGTTTACATTTTTTTGAGACTTTAATTGGTCTATAACTGTGGGTGCGGCATGGCAGGGCTTATCAGAATTGGACAAACCATGAAATAATTTTTTAGAAATAAACCAATGGGCCAATTCAGATCAAACTTCGCAGAAATATTCCTTGGGTGACCCTTTTCAAAAATTGGCAGTGCGAGGCTTACAAGAAATCATGAGGTTATTCTTTTACTTTAGCCAGTGGAGCGATACAGGCCCTCTTGGGCCTCTTGTTTCTCAATATATTCTTTGTTATATTTTATGCAAATACTTTCAAATTGGAGCACCTTTTAACTTTGCCATTTGGGATAGGATAAGCCATTCTTGTGAGGAGGGGTTCAAACTTTTGGCCAACAAATGTACATGTGAAAATGGTTTAGTGGATACGCTAATTGATGATATGATTTTCCTTGAATTTTGCATGTTTTCCTCTTTTCCACTATGCACTACAAAGGGGGGGTTTCCATAAGGCCATTTTCCTGGGACCTAAATTTTCCAATGAAATTTTTACCACAAATAGATACATAAAGGGGACGTGTTTTGCCGAAAAGTATGAATCGAACGGACCTTTGGTTTGGTGTATATTGTATATTGAAAGTGGGTGGGGTAATTCTTTTCAGGCGCTACCCAAGGTTCTTTTTAATCAATTTTCTATCTAAATGTAAATGATTGGCGAATTTTTTTAAAACATTATGTTTTGTATATGAGCCCATGTTAAGATGACATTAAATCCATTGGAATGCTTATTATAAATATTAAAATATTTGGAATTTTATGTAATTTTCCAATTTTTTGTCGGATAGCTCAGTCGGTTACGTCGGAGTCTGTCAATCCAGGGGTCTCGAGTTCGAACCCCGGCTCGGCCAGTATCCATTCTGACATTTGACAAAAGTCATTTGTCTCTCACCAATGGGTGTGAATCATCTATGTGAGAGAGCAGCTGGAGGCTCGGTTTGGATATTGTGGTTGTACTGGTGCGAGAAATACCAGGAACCCACGGTTAGGTGCTCCAGCCGCCGCGATATGACCCTGGTAGTTGAAAACGGCGTAAAACCCCAATAAACTCAAACTCAAACCCAATTTTTTGTATATTTTCATCTCCCAACTTTGGGCAAAACATCAACACGTTTTTATAAATCGACATAATGGAATAATATTTTAGGTGAGAACTTGTTGATTAATCGTTATTGCAAAATTGTGAGGAATTTTTTATAGCTAGTCGGGTAAAAGAGTTACGGGCCCTTGAATGCACGAAAACCCATGACAAATTGTGGAATAAATAACAAAATACATTTTTTCTGACTTTCTTTCGTACAGAAAGTCAGAAATGTTTAATTTGCTTAAATTATAGCTGGCCTCAGCAAATAGTACTACGAATAAGCAATTGCGGTCAGTTTCGTCTGTTGTCCGTCCGTCTGTCTGTCTGCCCGTCCATAACATCAGGTTTACACTCTAGAATCCACAAATACTATCCGATCTTTACCAAACTTTGTCAAAATGTGTATGGTCATAAGCCCTTGTATTGGATAAATTTTGGACGGAATTGCTGCAGAAAGTGCTGTGTTATGTGCCCTTGAATGTCAAAAAATGCTATTTTTGACAATTTTTGCATTCAAAAAATTTCAAATATTACCCAATCAAATGCAAAACCAAGTGAAAATATTTGCATTTATAATATCTTGGGTGACTGTGAGTTTCATCCAGATTGTAAAAGCATATTTTGAGTTATCCGCCCTTGAATTTGACAAAATTGCATTTTCGGCTTTATTTTCCCTTTAGCACCCACAAACATGGAGCAATTAAAACTGATAGAGGACAAATCATTTCTGTCTATAATATATAAGATGTGTCAGAATTTCAGCAAGATTGAAAATGTTTATCCTGAGTAATCCGCCCTTTAATTTAACAAAATTGCCGTATTAGCCCTAGATTTGCACGAAAACCCACACATTTGCCTAATTCAAGGGCAGATAACTTGGGAAAAGCATTTCAAATGATGCCAAAACTTTAACCTATAAAAGATCTAATGGACATCAACAATTTGTCTAAGTTTAAATTTCATGTTTTACATATTGGTGGATGCTAAAGAGAAAATGAAGGCAAAAATGGCAATTTTGCCAAATTCAAGGGCTGATAACTCAAAATTTGCGATTTCGATCTGGATGAAAATCACACTCACCCAAGATATTATAAATGCAAATATTTTCACTTGGTTTTGCATTTGATTTTGTAATATTTGAAAATTTTTGAATGCAAAAATTGTCAAAAATAGCATTTTTTGACATTCAAGGGCACATAACTCAGCACTTTCTGCAGCAATTCCGTCTAAAATTTATCCAACACAAGGGCTTATAACCATACACATTTTGACAAAGTTTGGTGAAGATCGGATAATATTTGTGGATTCTAGAGTGTAAACCTGATATTATGGACGGGCGGACAGACAGACAGACGGACAACAGACGAAACTGTCCGTAATAGCTTATTTGTAGTGCTTTTTTGCTGAGGTCAGCTATAATTTAAGCAAATTAAACATTTCTGCCCTTCTGTATGAAAGAAAGTCGGAAAAAATGTATTTTGTTATCTATTCCACAATTTGTCATGGGTTTTCGTGCATTCAAGGGCCCGTAACTCTTTTACCCGACTAGCTATAAAAAATTCCTCACAATTTTGCAATAACGATTAATCAACAAGTTCTCACCTAAAATATAATATTCCATTATGTCGCTTTATAAAAACGTGTTGATGTTTTGCCCAAAGTTGGGAGATGAAAATATACAAAAAATTGGAAAATTACATAAAATTCCAATTATTTTAATATTTATAATAAGCAAGTCAATGGATTTAATGTCATCTTAACATGTTCTCATATACAAAACATAATGTTTTAAAAAAAATCGCCAATTTTTTACATTTAGATAGAAAATTGATTAAAAAGAACCTTGGGTAGCGTCTGAAAAGAATTACCCCACCCATTTTCAATATACAATATACACCAAACCAAAGGTCCGTTCGATTCATACTTTTCGGCAAAACACGTCCCCTTTATGTATCTATTTGTGGTAAAAATTTCATTGGAAAATTTAGGTCCCAGGAAAATGGCCTTATGGAAACCCCTCCTTTACCAAACAAAATTGAAATTGATGTAGGCTAGTGTTTTTTGCTTCAAAACCAGACAACTGATTTGAGTTGTGCCATTTACAATGTGCACATGATAAAATAAGTTAATCAATTGAAATTGGTAAACACATGCCTACTTCACTTTTAGTTTGGTCTGGGATCATTGTAGCCTTTAGATTTACATACTGCCTGCTAATTTCTCATTTTAACCCATTATTGCACAGTGATGCCTTTTGACTCTCTCACAAGGAAAGGCTTGGTTAAACAACATGAAATATGAAGAAATTGCTTGACACAATTTTTTTAGATTTCATAAACTTGAAATTGTTGTCTGCAACACCTTTCAAATTGGAACAGTCCAAAGTTTTGCCGAATCGTAATGGGTTAAATACATCAGCTGTTCTATAAATTGAGTCACTGCATGTTTGTAACACTTTGTCAAAAGATGGGAACAAAAAAAGCTACAAGAGTTTTTTTAGCAAAATGATTATTTATTTGTTCAAATAATAAGCGATTGCTCTTGACACATGGAGTTATATAGAAATAATAAAAAAAAGACACTTATTAGGTAATCAGAATATTGTTTAATAGATCTAGTTTATAGAGTTAATTTTAATCGTAATGTTGAATCATTATGTTGAAGGCAAGTTTTAAATAGACTTGATTTTCGTAATTTCAATTGTCATTATATGGTAATGGGTTTCAAAGTATGTAGGCTACTTGCATCTCCCAATGTGGTGTTGAGTTAAAAAAGAGTATTGGTGATTTTTAATGGCAGCCCAATTTTTAATATCCCAGCTCAAGAGTTGATGTAAAAGTTTGTGAGTTAGACACTGACCCATGTTGTCCTCTATTCCCTCACAGTCCAGATGACGGTGTCCAGCGATGAAGAGACCATCATCATCAACCGCGACATCGACATACTGCAGATAGGAGACCCAGGTCTCGACGGTCTCGACATGATTCTGTCAGGATCCGACCTCGACGCTGTACAGGAACAAAGTGATCTCCTGCCTGACAACGATCAGCGTATACACGGTGCGATATACAGACGATCTGTTGGTATGAGGGACAGTGATCACTTCAAGTAACTAACAGTGTAGCCAACAATCCTGTAGTTAGATTGAGGAGATCATCCCAGCTGGAATCTGCCATGTGGAGAGA
The DNA here is from genome assembly GCA_963680895.1 of Fragum sueziense. Taxonomy (NCBI): domain Eukaryota; kingdom Metazoa; phylum Mollusca; class Bivalvia; order Cardiida; family Cardiidae; genus Fragum; species Fragum sueziense. Next base: position 5,125,132 of record OY804599.1, on the reverse strand, counting down.
GGGGGAGACAGATAGATCAGACAGAATCAACAGATCCGTTTAGAGGATTGTCCAGATTGTCTACGGCAAAATAGTACATTGTATTCAGCCGTTTTTCCCTTACGAATAAACTGTGCAATTTCTATTTTTCGGTGCAATAATTACCTTATCATTTAGATTGTTTCTGTTAGTAATGTTCTTCAAACCCTATTGTGTGGGTACTTGTTTGAATCGTCTCATCGAGATGATTAAAATGAGTACCAACAACATTTGATTTGTATTTTAAGTAACAAGTTTGTTGTTTTGCTCTCTAGTCAAATATGACTGCTATGTCTGTTAAAAGAGTGCAATATCAAAACTGTTACGCTAATCACTCCTATAAACTTTATCACAGTATGCATTAAATTTCTAATAAAAAGATCTACACTCAAAATCATAGTTGCTTTTATATCCATCTTTTGGCAAAGTGTTCTGCATGCAGTTTCATTACATGTGAGCCAGCGTCTGGTCCATAACAGCCTGTGATGAAATGGTCTTATTTAGGATCCATACTGCTAGCTTACAGTTGCTGTCATTAATGACTGTGTGTATGCACAGGCTGATCCAGATCCATGTTGTTAGCTCACCTGAGCACGAAGTGCTCAAGGTGAGCTATGGTGGTCACTCAATGTCCGTCGTTCGTCCGTCTTTCAACAATTTGGTGTTTACACTCTAGCATCCACAAAAGTAGGCCAATCTTGTTCCAACTTGGTCAAACTAAGTATGGGCATAAGTTCTCAGATGAGTTCGATTATGGGCCTGATCGGACTTGGAAGTCTGGAGTTATGTGCCCTTGAATGTCAAAAATAACTAGTTTTGACTTTGTTTACACTCTAGCATCTACAATTTTAAGTCAATTAAGACAAAACTTGGACACAATGTTGGTAACCATTACTCCATTAGTTCTCGGATGAGTTTGATTTTGGGTCTGATCGGATTAAAAAGTGTGGAGTTATCTGCCCAGTGACGCTTTTTGGCGCCCCTCAAGAACTGCTTGGGAAAACATTGTGGAAATTGAAGAAATAGCCTGTTTCTAATCCAAAATGGAAAGTTTTCAAAATTTCATCAAATTGCCAACTGTATATAGCACTTCAAATTGGAACAGTTCAAAATTTTACAGGAAAAGAACAAAATAGCAAATATATTACATCACCACCTTTCATCTAAAATCTTGTTACTACAGCTTTTTAAAAGCTTTAGTTCCAAGGTATTTGGAAGAAAAGCATTTGAAAGCTACTGCCGAAGACAAATCAAAGTGCTGAGAGCACTGTAATTGGACGTCTCTGATTGATTGAGCGGGATTGTACATGAACGAAAGATATTTTATTCATTCTTCTGTGTTTAATTCTATAAGATCGGTTTCGGACATACGAAATCGGCTTTAATACCAGAAAACCCTTCTCAGGCTTCAAATTGATTTGATTGCCGTTTCAAGACAACTGATTTGTCGCTATGAATAATCACTATTAATTTGATTACCAAATTCAATTAAGGCCATGCGATTAGCACTTTTGTCTTCTTGTTTCGGTTTACTATGAGTATTGTCGTCAGTTATACTTTTCATTGATTTTATAAAGTACGCTACAAAGCAATTTATTCAAAATGTAAGCCAACGCGCTACATAAATGAAAGCCGCGATAGCTCACTTAGCAGAGCACTCACCTTGTACTCTTTTCACATGTTATTTCCGGAAGGCCCTGGGTTCGAATTCTACTCAGACATTGTTCTTTTTAATCATCTTTTTTTAATACGCCGCCGGAGGCGGACGTATATTGGCGTCATCTTCTCCGTCTGTCCGTCCGTCCATCCGTCCGTCCGTCCGTACGTCCGTCCACTTTTCTTGTCAACGCAACTCCTCCTAAGTTTCTGGCTGGATCTTAATGAAACTTGGTCAATGTTATCACCTCAATTGGTAGATGTGCATGAAGGAAGGATTTTATGGTTCGTTGATTTTTGCCTGAGTTATGCCCCTTAAAAACTTAGTCTCTGGGGCTTATTGAAATTGCAGCCTTGTCAACACAACTCCTCCTAAGTTTCTGGCTAGATCTTAATGAAACTTGGTCAATGTTATCACCTCAATTGGTAGATGTGCATGAAGGAAGAATTTTATGGTTCATTGATTTTTGCCAGAGTTATGCCCTCTTAAAACTTAGTCTGTGGGGCTTATTGAAATTGCAGCCTTGTCAACGCAAGTCCTCCTACGTTTATGGCTGGATATTAATGACACTTGGTCAATCACCTCAATTGGTAGATTTGCATGAAGGAATGATTTTATGGTTCATTGATTTTTTCTAGAGTTATGCCCCCTTAAAACTTAGTCTCTGGGGCTGATTGAAATTGCAGCCTTGTCAACACAACTTCTAAGATTCTGACTGGATCCTTATGAAACTTGGTGGATGTTATTACCTTAATTGGTAGATGTGCATGAAGTACGGATTTTATGGTTCATTGATTTTTGCCTGAGTTATGCCCCCTTCAATCTTAGTCTCTAGGGCTTAATGATATTTCAGTCTCGTGAACACAATTCTTTCCAGGTTTTTGACTGGATATTTATAAAAACCTTTTTGTGAACACAACTTTTTACAGGTTTTTGTGTGAATATTTATAAATCCTTGTCAATGTCATTTTTTGTCTCAAGTTTTATAAGTGGCGGCGTATATTGTGACCATGGCACTCTTGTTCGACTTCTATCTCCACCATCGTTGGCGAAAAAACGACCGCAGTGATTTAGAATCGATCTTAAAACAAATTCAACGAAATAAAGTAATGAAACGCCGATCATTTACATACAATTCCGCTCAATCAATGAGAGGCGTCTAAATATAGTGCTCCAAGCACTTTGATTTTTATTCCTGTTTAGAGTAAAAAAAGAAAAAAAAAACACGGTAGCAGTTTTCCCTGGTTGTGGTTACAAAACAAATTCAATACATACTTTTCCTGAAACAAAATACCAGATGAATTGGAGCACCTAACCATGGATTCCTCATACAAGTACTACCGCAGCATCCTTACATCTACAGATGTGCATAAAAAGAAGAAATTGGGAACGTGCCGTCGGGAAAATGGCAGTGGAGTACAATAAGCAATTTAAATCTTCATATCATTATCAACGAAAATTTGAGAATAGCAATGTCCCTATCTGTAAACATATTCATACGATCATCCAGGTACCATCTGTTGCAGACCCATTGCTTCATCTTCTTAGCTCAATACACGTAAACGGGTCTCTTAAACGAAATAAATACAGATCGCTGTCACTTAGTCTTATACTAGTAATAATCATTGTTGTCATGATCGTCGATCAGTATGTAAATAGGTCATGATACTGTCGAATATCAGTGATACAGATGCTGGAGAAGAAAAAAAACTCGTAAGAGCAACTATTTTTCTGAATAGGTGGATTTCACTAGTGTCTCATCTGAGGCTGTTCAGATGGAACCCCGATTTGTCATCGCGTCGAACCCGAGTTGCGAAATGAACTCACTCCCCGATAATCAATTTCAAAACCCTGGTTCCAAAGTACGTCTCGTGGAAACCCCGTTCCTTTAAATATGCCAAAGACTTAAACAACAATGATCAAAGAAAAGGAACCTATCATACACAATACGTGCATTAAATTGGGTAATCATTCTAAAATGTGTGTTTTAGGTAGAAAACATTATTAGAAATGAAGAAATTGCTTGTAACAAGCAATTTCTTCATTTTCCACAATGTTTTCCATGGCCATTATTTTGTGGGGAGTCAAAAAGAGTCAATGTGTGGTAACGAGTTAACAGATGTCGTATTTGCAAAATGAACATACAGTAATATTGGAAAAACAATCTAGATCCATAAAATAACTTTAGAGTGAAAGGTTTCATGCCTAGTCAGTCTGAATACTTTTCACAGCACCCATAAGGTTCCTTTTAGTAGGGTGAGTCTCATAAGATAATTTTTGTGAAATTTTTCAGATTTCAGTTTACTATGAGGGAATGTGCTGATAAAATATATAAATTAAATCTAAATATCATCGCTTTTCAACAAAAACCTCATAATTGCATCTTGTTTTAAGCTGCAGTTTCGAGGTTTTTGTTAAAAAGGAGCGATATATAGTCATTCATGTGAAATATTTTCAGATACATTTTCTTTGTTGATGGTGGTAAGACTATTACAATCGAGCGAGCATCTTTATCCGGGAAAAACAGAACGGTCATTGTGTCACAGAATATCCTGAATCCCATCAACATTGAAGTTGACGTTGCAGCGTCTAAAATTGTGTGGGTGGATGAACAACGAGACACGATAGAGACGGCAAACTTTGATGGAAGTGATCGGAGAGTGATCAGACGACAACCTCATACAACCTTCTTTGATGTGGCGGTTTATCAGGTATATATCTTACTTAACCTTTTCCCAAACAAGACATGGTTTTGACGTCCCTGATAGAAAAGTCTAAGGAAAACATTGAGCAGTTTCTCCTTTTGTCTCAATATTTTCTATGCCATAATTTACACAAATAATGTCTGAAATAACTTAAATTTTGTCATTTGTGGCAGTTTTTGAATTGGAGTACCCTAAAATTTTGCTGTTTGGGATAGGGTTAACCATTATTATTCACCACCACATAGTAGAGGAGGTATATTGGTGTCCCTGTGTCTGTATGTACTTCCATCCGTCTGTCCATCCGTTAGTAGACTTGTTGGTTTGCTCTACCTCAAGAACTGTTTGACCTAGAACCATGAAACTTTACACAGTTGTTGCCCTTTACCCAAGAAAGTGCCATCTTGTTTGTGGGTCATGTAGGTCAAAGGTCAAGATCACAATTGGACTTTGCTTAAAATAACTGGAGAACCAATTGACCTAGGCCCATGAAAATTTACAAAGTTGTTGTGTCTGTCCATCCATCTGTCAACAGTGATTTCTCCACAAGCACTGTACCAAATTGGATAAATTTTTATGTATGATTTTCTTTTTGAAACTTGGACCTGCCTCCAAAAAAAACTTTTCTTCTAACCCCCCCCCCCCCCAAAAAAAAAAAAAAAAAAAGCAACATTTTTTTTGTGTGGCAAACACTTTTTCGGAGAGTGTCATTTTTTGTGACAAGCACTTTGGGCGTAGGGTGTAACCTATCTGTTACGGTTGTTTTTTACAGGATGTTCTGGGCGTGATAGATTTGAACGATGGAAAGTTGAAATTCTTCAACAAAACAGACGGCACTTCTATAGGCAAGGCCATTGAGTCTAAAACACAGGATTTCTTCAGTGTTGGCTTCTATACAGCCGACAATCAACCACAACAGCACAGTAAGTGGGACTTTTATTCTTACATACACAAGACCTAGCTTTGATGTCCCTTATGTAAAAGGCTTTGAAAAACATTGAGACAAAAGGAGAAAATGCTGATAATCAGCATTTTCTCCTTTTGTCTCGATGCTTTTGTGCAATATTTTGTGCACAAATTCTATCTTTATTCCATCTTTATTGACATTTTCTGTATTGTTTGCAGGAGCTTTCATTTGAAATTGTTGTTAAGGAATTGGTTCTTACACTGCTGAAGGTGGGTGTATATTGGTATTTTCATATCCATCAGTCTCCCCCTCATATGCATTACATTAAATTTTGTCCACATTTTGTGAACACAATTTTTCCTACATTTATGTACAGATTTGGATGAAATAGTCAAAGCATATTCCTAGTAACCTTCACTTTAACGAAATTCTCTGGGTTCTACCATTTTAGACTATCTGGCAGGAAAGAATAAAAGTAATGTTTGTTCTTACTAAGGTACTCTTGTTCAGTATTTAATGTTGGCATTTTTTAGTGTTAAATTCAAAAGTGGCATAGACAACAAAAAATGTAATGAAAATTTTAATCTTTTGTGTGTTACGGCAAATTTTATGGTGGGGGAAAAGTGTATCTGGTATTTTAACAAAAACATAATCCTACAACCCAGAATTTGTGGCTTAAATGCTCTGTTTGTCTGTCTTTATGTCTGTGTGTGTATTTCAGATTTATGTTTAATGAAGAGATGCAGTGACATGTGTATCAGTGAGAACACAGCAGCTACTTGTATATGTAGAGAGGGATACAGTCTAAATGAGGACGGTCTTACATGTTCAGGTGTGTGTCTGTATGTATGTCTGTGTGTGTATTTCAGACTTGTGTTTAATGAAGAGATGCAGTGACATGTGTATCAGTGAGAACACAGCAGCTACTTGTATATGTAGAGAGGGATACAGTCTAAATGAGGACGGTCTTACATGTTCAGGTGTGTGTCTGTATGTATGTCTGTGTGTGTATTTCAGACTTGTGTTTAATGAAGAGATGCAGTGACATGTGTATCAGTGAGAACACAGCAGCTACTTGTATATGTAGAGAGGGATACAGTCTAAATGAGGACGGTCTTACATGTTCAGGTGTGTGTCTGTATGTATGTCTGTGTGTGTATTTCAGACTTGTGTTTAATGAAGAGATGCAGTGACATGTGTATCAGTGAGAACACAGCAGCTACTTGTATATGTAGAGAGGGATACAGTCTAAATGAGGACGGTCTTACATGTTCAGGTGTGTGTCTGTATGTATGTCTGTATGTGTATTTCAGACTTGTGTTTAATGAAGAGATGCAGTGACATGTGTATCAGTGAGAACACAGCGGCTACTTGTATATGTAGAGAGGGATACAGTCTAAATGAGGACGGTCTTACATGTTCAGGTGTGTGTCTGTATGTATGTCTGTGTGTGTATTTCAGACTTGTGTTTAATGAAGAGATGCAGTGACATGTGTATCAGTGAGAACACAGCAGCTACTTGTATATGTAGAGAGGGATACAGTCTAAATGAGGACGGTCTTACATGTTCAGGTGTGTGTCTGTATGTATGTCTGTGTGTGTATTTCAGACTTGTGTTTAATGAAGAGATGCAGTGACATGTGTATCAGTGAGAACACAGCAGCTACTTGTATATGTAGAGAGGGATACAGTCTAAATGAGGACGGTCTTACATGTTCAGGTGTGTGTCTGTATGTATGTCTGTATGTGTATTTCAGACTTGTGTTTAATGAAGAGATGCAGTGACATGTGTATCAGTGAGAACACAGCAGCTACCTGTATATGTAGAGAGGGATACAGTCTAAATGAGGACGGTCTTACATGTTCAGGTGTGTGTCTGTATGTATGTCTGTGTGTGTATTTCAGACTTGTGTTTAATGAAGAGATGCAGTGACATGTGTATCAGTGAGAACACAGCAGCTACTTGTATATGTAGAGAGGGATACAGTCTAAATGAGGACGGTCTTACATGTTCAGGTGTGTTCACTGTTCATCCTCGTCAGTATGTATATATGTATATGTTTGTTTGTATGTGTGTGTACACATGTGTGTGTGTATAATATATGTAGAGAGGGATACAGTCTAAATGAGGACGGTCTTACATGTTCAGGTGTGTAGTGTACACAGTTCATCCTTGTCTGTATGTATATATGTTTGTATGTGCGTGTGTGTGTATGTGTTTGTATGTGCGTGTGTGTTTGATACTTGTACAGCATACAATATAAGGACCTTGACTTTCCGCGTTATCCTGAGGACCCATGTTAAACGTTTGCGTATAAACGCAATTTTATGTCAGTTTCTTTTTGATTGCGTGTATTGCACAAAATTAATATTGTTTCCCCTTAACACTCAAAGTAAATCAGAGAAAACGTAGTGAGGACTTGTCACCTTTAGCCTGATTTATGAGGACCTTCAATATGAGGACCCTAATTTGCATATTTTACACAATACCTTTTATGGCCATAATTATGAGGACCTTACTTGAAAGTTGTGATGAGGACTTGCACAATTCTTTCGTTCACACTAAAAGCGGAGTGTAATTTTACGGAACATACACAAGAAAAGGAAAAAGCAGACCAATAGACATAAATGAAAATTGGGACCATAGAATAAGAGTGAATTTGATTTCGTCTTAAATGAAAGCCCTTTAATAACTCATTGAATTGTTATAAATGATTGTATGATATTCTCCATAGTTGAATAGCATGCGTGAGTATAAGACTGTTTCATGTGTGTAATATTTTAGGTATACACTCATTCAAACTTCTTTAAACGGCCACTTTAATTTTCAAGTAAAACAAAACAAAACAATACAAAAACATGTAGGTACTACGAAACTATCTTGTTCATTTGGAATTTCGGTCAAATGGTTTAATTTTCGACGGAGAAAACATTTTGAGGACCCATGTGCAAGTTCTCTTATTGTACCGCAGTCCTCTAATCGTCGGTGTGCGTTCAAGCCTGGGTCCTCAGTTTGAGCCCTATACAAACACGGTAAATATCTGAGGACAAGAGACGGATTTTTTAAAACCTTAATTTTCTTAAAAGTGAAACAAGAATATGACACACCAATGAAACTGCTACAGTAATGGTTTCCTTTTTCACAGTGTTTACATAGGCTAATTACGGTCTTCTGCTCTTTTAGATGACATTGTGATGTTTAGGCAGTTTTTAGTTATGATTTTTCCGCTTTCGGTTCGGTTTATTCGCGATTTTGCATCGATTCAGAGGTTGCTTTTCTGAGTTTCAGTACTTATGCAGTCTCAATAGCTCGGTGGGTAGTAATGTACATGCAAGCGGTCCCAGTTTGGAAGTGGTTCGAATCCCGGCTCGGCCAACTTTCTTTTTGACGTTTGCTGAAAGTCACTGTGACCCGGTTCATTCGTCTTAAATGGACTTTTTTAAGTGATAAAACAGTGAAAATCTTGGAAAGAACGTTGTGCCGGTGAAGAAATACCATGATCTCATGGATGGGTACACCAGGAAAGAATGTTGTGTATGGTTTCCGCGGATTATTTGTTGTTAATTAAAGGAAAGCATATTCCCGGTTTTATACGCTTAACCCATTCCCATACAATGACTCTTTTTGACTCCCTACAAGATTATGGCTTTGGAAAACATCATGACAAGCAATTTCTTCATATTCCACAATGTTTTCTACACTTTTAGACAGAGATATGTAAAATTTAATTAACTTGAAATTGTCTTCTGCAACATCTTTCAATTTTGACAAGTCTAAAATCTTGCCGTCTGGTAATGGGTTAATACATACTTCTCATTACCGATGCATGTCGATAAAGAAGCTATAACTCGCCAGCAATGACTTTTTTCCCACGATGCTTGCAATAGCTCCTTTATTTTGAATTTCGGTCGAATGGTTTAATTTTTTACTTAGCATATCAAAATCAGTTGAATACAAAGAAGACATTTCAGGACCCGTGTGCAAGTCCTCCAATTGTACCGCAGTCCTCTAATCGTATGTGTGCATTCAAGTCTGGGTCCTTAGTTTGATCTGTATACATGGATGCTTTCCGGATTTCCCCTTAAAGTGACATTTCATATTTTTTACATAAATTTTACTTTAATTTTTATCTGAAAGAACAAATTTTCTTATGAAAATTCTGAAAATTTCAAGCCAAAATACTGAACCGTTTACGAGAACTATATATTTCTGTGCTAAAATCAAACAAATTTTTGTTGACAACAGTTCAGATTTACATGGATTTTTTTCATTTCTGTCTCAACTTTAAAGGCGTATTTTTCTCTTACAAATAACAACTTCAAAAAACTGATAGCATTTCTTCGCATTAGAATAACAAATCCTTACATAAAGACATACTTTTAAAATATGAAATTGAAATGTTATGTCCTTTTAATATTGTGTACCCTATTCACGCACAGTTCTTTCGTTTTTGACAAGTGGAATAACTTTTTTAATTTCACACAGTTAGGCCTACGAAATGTCCTTTTTCCATGCGATACACAGCCATCCTTTTAGAATGGTAGGTCATAAACTTTACTTAGATAGTCTTTTAATTTTACGTCCGAACCGCAACATCAAATTATCCCTTTCACAGACGACAAAAGTTTTGACCGGTCAAAATTCGAAGGTGTTGCACACGGTGAATTATAGTTTATGGAGGCAAGTAACTTTCTGTGGAATGGGGTTGATAGGAGACTGCTAGTCGCCAGCATCATCGCTTTTCAACAAAAACCTCGTAATTGCAGCTTGTTTTAAGTTTTTTGTTGAAAAGCAGCGACATGCTTGTTCTTTCTCTCAATGCTCTGTAAGGGACAACTTTATCCCAAACTGTTATGGAAAGCAATAAAGGAGACAAACATTTTCAAATGACGCGTCAAAAAAATTACTTAGATAGCCCTTTAATTTTTTTCTTTGAATGATAAAGTCCAATTAACCCCGCTTACTGAACCGGCTAAAATAATGTTGCTTTTCTTCGAAAACCTGGTAACTACAGCTTAAATCAAGCTGTGGATACGCGTTTTTTTAAGAAAAGCAACGTCATTCACCACATTCAAAGTTATCATAAAATTGTGCGCTACGAAAATTGATGAATTGGCATTATTTAAAATTACACACATAAAATTATTGTGCAAAATTCGAAAACATTCAACATTCCTACAGCCCGATTAAGACATAAAATTTGAGCAAATATTGTACAAAAGAAGATGCTAATAATCAGCATTTTCTACTTTTCTTACGATATTTTCTATAGATGATTCTTTATTCATATATCCCTTTTGTCATCTGCAGCTGTTTTAAGATTGGAACAGTCTCTCAAAGGATTTCTGGGTTATATCATAGAGGGTGCAGCATCTACCTATAGATTTTGGTTGTTTCTCTCACAAGTACTATCACAACATCCTACCCTAGCCTACAGCTACTCAACCACATAGGTATAACAGTTATCAACCAATTAGTGGCAGACATAAAAGGATATTAAGGTAGAATACCCATTATGTAGCCATTTAGAGATTCTTAAAACACCAGATTTTTCTGAGCGGATTCGTTAATTAGACCAACCTATTGAGGCGCAGTCATAATCATAAACATTTGGCAGTGTAAGTTTGACCGCCGAATGTTTTCGACTTCGCCCGGATAATTCCGAAGTCATGCGAATCTCCTAATGGTGGACTAAAATTGAACAGTCTGAAATAGTGTCGGTTGTGTATATAAGTGTAGTGCAACTCCTCTCTTAAAGGATTTCTTGGTCATATCCTGGCAGGTGGATCATCTACCTATGGATTTTGGTTGTTTCTCTCACAAGAACTATTACAACATCCTTTCCTAGCTACAGCTACTCAACCACATAGGTTTTACAGTTATCCACCAATTAGTGGCAGACAAAACAGGATATTAAGGTAGAATACCTGTAATGTAGCCATTTTTAGATTCTTAAAACATCAGATTTTTCCGAGCAGCATCGTAACGTAGACGAACCTATTCAGGCGCGGTCGTAAATATTCGGCGGAGGAAAGTTCCACCGGTGAATGTTTTCGACTTCGCTGGAATAATTCCTATGTCGCACAAATCTCATTAGGGTGGAGTACCTTAACCCATTACCAAACAATAACTCTTTTTGACTCCTCACAAAATAATGGCCATGGAAAACATCGTGGAAATAAAGAAATTGCTTGTGACAAGCAATTTCTTCATTTCCCACAATGTTTTCCATCCAAAAAGACCTAAAAAATTCCATTCACTTGAAATTGTCGTCTGCAGGATCTTTCAATTTAGACCACCCTAAAGTTTTGCCGTTTGGTAATGGGTTAACCCTGGCTGGAGAGCTGGGACGTCATAATCGACTTGAACCACTGGACCTCATAATTAAGTTTGACGCACTTTGTCATTTGTGAAAGGGCTATATGGAAAATATTGAGGGAAAATGAGAAAAATACTGGTTATCAGCATTATCTTTTCTCTCAATAATTTTTTTTATAAATCTAGCTATAATAGAACACTGATGCCATGAGTGACAATAGGCCTTGATACAGCAGATTTGCTTTGGAAATTGATTGGGATTAAACACTTCTTTCAACAGCGAAGTACTGTCATATCGCGGTCGCTGGTGCATCTAACCATGGGTTCCCATTTTTTCTCAAACCAATACTACCACATCCTTACCGAGCCTAAAGCTGCTCACCCAAATAGACTAACGATTATCAAACTATTGGTGCGAGACCAGAATCAGTGTTTGCTTCGGCCAGGGATCATACCCAGGACTCCCGGAACTTCGTAAGTGAGAGTCTGGTGTGCTGCCAACTGGGCTATGGCCACTGCTTTTTGGAATGTATCATATTACTTTGCATAGAAGCAGGTCTGGATAAGAGAACTGGTCACCGAATATTCATTTAATGTAGTTTTAATTATCAATATGTCCATGTACAGTATATTCACAATTCAATTTATGCATATATAGTTGACACTCTGGATGTATGCATGCCACAAGGGGCATCATAATACCTCAAAATATCAGAAGTGTGAGACACATGTGATTTTGCAGTGTTTTGAAAAAATGTGTATTAAGGTAGTCCACTCCTGATGAGATTCATGAAACCACACCCAGTGGTAAAGGTTGGCAAGATAACAAATGTTTATCACATCGCACAAAAATTTCGATGTCGCATGAATCTAATTAGGGGTGTACAACCTTAAGATTTTTCTTTGAACCAAACCCTTTCCCAAACAACAAAATCTTAAGATGGTGCAATTCAAAAGCTGCTTGAGGTCACAAAATGAATGTAGAAAAAAGATTGGATTTGTGTACATTCTTTATGTGTGCAAGCCAAAAGGATCATCACAGTAATAATGACATTACCTCGAAATATCGGAAGTGTGAGACACATCTGATTTTGCAGTATTTTGAAAATTTGTTTATTAAGGTAGTCCACCCCTGATGAGATTCATGCAACAACCCCGGCGCAGTGTAGGTTGGCTACATAAATGTTTATCACATCGCACAAAAAATTTCGATGTCGCATGAATATCATTAGGGGTGGACTACCTTAAGATTTTCTTTGAGCTAAACCCTTTCCCAAACAACAAAAGTTTAGGATGGTGCAATTCAAAAGCTGCTTAAGGTCACAAATGGATGCAGAAAAAGAATGGATTTGTGTACACTCGTTATGTGTGCAAGCCACAAGGAACATTACATTGCCTCGACTTTTATATCGGAAGTGCGAGATACATTTGATTTTGAAGTGTTTTGATAAATTGTTTATTAAGGTAGTTTGACCCAGATAAGATTCATGCGACTTCACACGAGTTGTAACGGCCGGCTACGTAACAAATGTTACATCACATCACACAAAAAATTCCGACATAGCATGAAACTCATAAGGGGTGGACTACCTTAAGATTTTTCGTTGAACTTTTCCCAAACAACAACATTTTAGGATGATGCAATTTAAAAGCTGCTTGAGATGACATAATGGATGTAGATTTGTGTACATATAACACAGGTGATATAAAGACAAAAGGAGAAGCTGCTGATCATCAGCATTTTCTTCTTTTGCTTCAATGCTTTCCCATGTATTTCACATTGTACTCTGTTGTTATATGATTTTTGCAAAATTATATGAATTTCAATTGAGAATAACATAGATCTTCATAAGTCTGTATGTATTTGCAGCCTAATAAAGGTCCATGTCTTTCTCTTATCTAGGCTGATGAGGTGGAATGCTCATTATAATATGGCCATTTTGAGATTTATAAAACATCAGACTTTTTCGAGCAGTATTGTTAGGTATCAAACCAATTCGAGCATAGTCGTAAACATTTGGTTGTGTAAAGTTCACTACTGAATATTTTTGATGTCACCCGAATAATTCCAATGTCGTGCAAATCTCATAAGGAGTGGACTACCTTAAACTTTTCTAAAAGGCAAAAGTTCGGCCAGTGTACAAATCTATTGATGAGAGAGGGTAATAGCTTTTCCTGTTGCAAAATATATATCATAAATCGCCAAATTTTATGTAGTGGGTTCTCATTTGAATCCTCTTCTCAAAAAGATTCAATGTGACTGTGTACCCACAACAAAGGGTTTGGATTTGAAGTAAATTTAAAATCCTATTACCCTATTTTATCTTATCATTGCTGAGTATAAATTTGAAAAGAGATGTCTAGATGTTAAAATGAACTCATGTTAGGTTGTCGGACAGGGGAACATGTTAGAAATATATCCAGATAATATAATATGAAATTGTCAACCTGCAAACCTACATTATTTCTGTCCAAGGAAATTTCAAATACAGTTCATTCAGTCCTTCTTAATCAAGTCTGTATTTAAATACCCTACCAGCACTTTATTATCATAGTAAGATTTGAGGGAAACTGGACCTTAATAGATAATGGAAAAACTTGGTTCCAGTGCTAAAATTTCTTTCCTTTTGGTCCTAGATAATGCAATCCACCACACAAGAATGCAAACTCTTACTGTCCCCATGTTGCTCTTATCCCTGAAGAACCTAGCATGTGCCCCTTTAACTAGTAAAAACACAACTTATAAAACTGCAAGAAAAACCATTGACAGGAAGGAAGAAAATGTTTGTCATCAGCATTTACTTCTTTTCTCTAAAAAGATTTCCAAATGTCTTTCTCAAGAACAGATCCAGGTTAATTCGGGGGGGGGGGGGGGGGGGGGGGTTGGGATCAAAGCCTAAATGATGGCTTTAAAAAGTGTTAACCCATTACCAGACGGCAAAAATTTAGGCTGGTCCAAATTCAAAGATGTTGCAGACGACAATTTCAAGTGAATGAAATTTAATATTTTTTGGTCTTTTTACGTAGAAAACATTGTGGGAAATGAAGAAATTGCTTGTCACAAGCAGCAATTTCTTCAGTTTCCACAATGTTTTCCAAAGTCATTATCTAAAAGGGTGTCAAAAGGTGTCAATGTGTGGGAATGGGTTAATATGCAAAGTTAAACTAACATCGTAGTCAAAATTTTATTTTAGGCCAATGCCATGGACGTCTGGATTCCAACCCACACTCCCTCTAGATCCGCCCTTGTTTCTGAGGCATCTACACTTATTTGTGCACTCATTAAACACTTGTAAGGTAATGATCTGTCTGTAAAGGGAACAATGGTCTACATGTTCTAAATGCATGTATTCATCCCTGGCACAAAACTTGTTTGCAGAAACATGCTCAATTGCATGATGTCTCGTTTGGGGAATGCGTTTGCTTTCCCTGCTTTTTAAAGTCGTTTCTCCCCATAAGAGCTTGTGGATGAAATATATTCACTGCATTATCTGCCATCCATCTTGCCAGGCCAAGTACGGTGAACTTTAAAAATGTTCTGCAAGACTGGTCTTTAGTCTGAAAGTAAAATAATACAATTATTTGGCTATTTTGTAAATATGTATTTACAGCAGTATCAAATCATGAATTGGGCATAATTCAATTGCTAATTTCATTTTCTGAATGTAGTATACCCGTAATGAAATTTGCGTGACGTCTGAATTATTCGGGCGCAGTCGAAAACATTCAGCGGTGGAACTTTCCACCACCCAATGTTTATGACCGCGCCCGAATAAGTTCAGATATGCAACGACGCCACTCGAAAACATCTGATGTTTTAGTTATCTCAAAATGGCCACATTACGGGTACATGTATTCTACATTAACCCTTTCCCAAACAACAAAATCTTGGACAGGTCCAATTTGAAAGCTGTTTTAGACGACAAAATAAATGATGATAAATGTAGTATTTGTGTGAAATAATGCACAGAAAATATTGAGACTAAAGAAGAAACTGCTGATTATCAGCAGTTTCTTCTTTTGTTTCAATGTTTTCCCAAGCCTTATCTACTATGGATGTCAAAACCAGGTTTTGTGTGGGAAAGGGTTAAGGTATAATATCCATGCAAATTTTTGAGAGATAAAGACAGCAATTCTGAATAAAGTTACATAAGTCTGTATGAGTTAAGGGTGGTCCAATTTGAAAGCTTCTGCCATCAAGAAAAGATTGAAGGCTTAATCAGCATAAATTTTATTCTTTTTTCCCTAATATTTTCTGTGTTAGCAAGTATGTAATGAAAATTGTATTTACGAACCCATTACCAAAGTACAAAATTTAGATGTGTCCAAATTCAAAGATGACGCAGATGACACATTTCAAATCTGTGAAATTTTATAAATTTTGGTCTTTCAGGGTGAAAACATTGTGGGAAATGAAGAAATTGCACAACAAGTCACAAGCAATTTCTTCATTTACAATCTGTTTTCTCAGCCATTTTTCTTGAGAGGAATCTAAAAGCATCATTGTGTGATAATGGGTTAACATGGTCCACCTCTTTAAAGAAATTCATAGGATTTCAGAATTTTTCGTGCCACTTCATAAACATTTCTTATGTATCCGAACATATTTTGGCAAATTAGGTTAACATTCTTTGAAGGAATGTTCTACCGTCAAATGTTCATGACATTGCCTTAGAAATTATTCTGACATCGCATGAATCTCATTAGAGGTATTACTGGTAAATTGCCTTAACCCATTACCACACAGTGACTCCTTTTGACTCCTTACAAGATAATGGTTTGGAAAAACATTGTGGAAAATGAAGAAATTGCTTGTCACAAGCAATTTCTTCATTTACCACAATGTTTTCCACACAAAAAGACCATAAAAATTGGATTTTTATTCACATTAAATTGCCTGCAAAATCTTTGAATTTGGACGAGTCAAAAATGTTGCCGTTTGGTAATGGGTTAGCCTGTCCCATTTTCACTAAAATTTTGGACTGAAAATTTTAGTTGAATTATTTTGTAGATGACAATTTCAAATTGATGAAGTTTAAGAAAAGTTTCTATTTTGGATTAGAAAAGATAGTGGAAAATGAAGAAATTGCCTGTACATGACAAGCAATTTGATTATTTCTTCATTTTTCACAATGTTTTTCTAAGCCTTTTCTCGTTAGGGAGTCAAAAGGCATCAGTATGTGCAGTAAACAGGGTTTCCTCCGACTCTCAAATCTGGGGGAACAAACCATACTTTTACAGCATGCTTACAAGTACCCCCTCTAGTAGAGACAAAGAATCCTGCTTGCAAAAACTGGGGGTACAAAATTTATTTTGGGGGTAAAAAAAACATTTGGAGGTTTTTGAACACCCTGGTAAAGGGTTAAAATGAGATATTGCCTGACCAATACTTAAGACGTGCAAACCCACTTACACACATCTAAGAAGGTCATGCATCTATCATTTCTCACGCACAGCAAAAAAATTTACAAATCAAATGCAAGGAAATCACAAGAAACCTACCTGAATATTTCAGAACTTCACATTTGAACTTGACATTCCAAAGGAAAAATAGACACGTCTCTTGAGCTCTGTTTCAAGCATCCATAGTCTCCAAGTTTCTTTCTTTCGAATAACACCAATGCAAGTTTCTCCATGTCTGAAAATAATGTTCACCATATTTAAGTTTATTCTCTGACAATGAACTTATCCCAGGAATAGCAAAGACCTTCGGACCGTCAGGCATGTCTGATGAAATTTCCCTCGGTTCACCCTTTCCCAAACGACAAAATTCTAGGGTGATCCACTTCAAAAACTGCCACAAATGACAAAATAGATGTTATTAAAGATAAGATTTGTGTAAAATATTATAGCACAGAACATATTGAGACAAAAGGAGAAACTGCTGGTTACCAGCAGTTTCTTCTTTTGTTTCAATGTTTTCCCAAGCCTTTTCTATCAGGGACGTCAAAACCAGGTCTTGTTTGGGAAAGGGTTAAACATGTGCATTAATAGACCGCAATAGAAAGGTGCTATAGAAAAAATGGCAAATTTGATAAATCCCGACATACACAGAAAAGATTTTTCAAAAAATGTGTGAGGCCTTATAAATAGGACTACTTTGAATATGGACACATCTAAATTTTTGCTGTTTGTTAATGGGATACTAATTCGTGGTCGGACACTCTAAATATTGAACAACAACAAATCAAAATAATTGAACAAACAAAGAACAATATGATATCGATTATTTATAGATGTTCTTTTTCTTTTAATATCATCACCGATGACATAAATCATTGATATTTTGGGGCCTCTTTTGGGGGCCAGTTTTACCGATGGAAAATCGGCATTGGGTCCGGTTTTACGGATATGGGACCGGTTTCACAGTACAACTTGCCGCCCCCAAGAGAATAAGGGTTAAGAAATCAAAATGAAAAATGAAGCAAACTGCGGCATTTTTCATTACTCACGATGTCTTCTACCAAGAATCAAGTAATTCTTCATGCAGTAGCGGATCCGGGAGGGTTCTTGTTTCGGTACCCGTCTTGTTTAGGAAATGGTTGTAGAAAGTAAAATTCACCTTTTTGACTGTCGAAGCAAAGGTTTGACACCTCTCTTACGAATCCAGTGGGATGTTACATCGGGCATCGTCATCTGCCATGCCAATCTGACAAATTGGTTTGTCATAATTCATGCTTTTTATTGTCCTTTCGAGGCGAAAACGACTTGTCAAAGTGAAAAAACACATTTTCGACGCCATGTTGTTTGTAATCGCGATATGGGTAAAATAACCGGGTTTTTTCGGTTGTGGTCGTCTCGAAAAATAAATTAAAAATCAACATAAGAAGCGGGTACACGAGGACGATACCTTAAAGAAATGGACCAGAGAGGCAGCAGCCTAAATACGGTTTCGACACACAAGTAACAAGTATAAGAGAAAATGTATAAATTTAACATTCCCAAAACATTCAGGTTGTCAATTTCACGATGTTCTCAACTGTATAACTCAATATTTGTTTGGGAACAAAATCGCGATCAAAGTCTTCAAAATTATTCTTGAAGCACCCTTACCCATTTCAACAGTACACAACATTGACGTCTTTGATACCCTACATGATAAAAACTTTTGAAAACATTGTGGAAAATGAAGAAATTGCTTATGACAAACAATTTCTTCATTTCCCACATTGTTTTCTACCTCAAATTATCAATAAATGTAAAATGACATTCAAAAAGAGTTGTCGTCTGCAACATCTTAGAGGTTAGACCAGTCTAATAGGCTACTGTCGTTTGGTAATGGGTTAAACCTTCAACTTTGATACAATCAATATATTTTACGACTGAGTAGCCTGCCACCATTTGCTATATGTTATAAATTTATATTTGATTAATTGTGTCTATCGAAAAAAAGATAGACTACGCCTTATAAACTCGCACGGATTTGGGGACTTTTATCTTATTTTATTGTTTTTACCCTAAATTAACTGATTTAATATCTACGATTTCGTTTGTATTATTAATAATTCTCATGCTAAAATAACACTTTCACAAACAAGACCGGTTTTGACGTCCCTGAAGAATGTTTGCTTAAAAACCCCAAAGGGAAAATGCATTGCGTTGATGTTATAGCAAAACCTCGTAACTCCAGCTATATAATTAAGCTGGAGTTACGAGGTTTAGCAATAACACCGACTGTTTTCCTCTTTTCTCTCAAGGATTGAAAAGAAAACTCGTCAAAAATTATATAATTACAAATGTATTAAGAATACAGTGGCGTCATGTTAGGACAATCTCAACGTGTGCAAGTCCTCTAATTGTACCACAGTCCTCTAATCGATGGTGTGCGTTCAAGCCTGGGTCCTCAGTTTGATCCCTATACAAACACGGTTAATATCTGGGGGCAAGAGACGGATTTTTAAAAACCTTACTTTTCTTAAAAGTGAAACAAGAATATGACACACCAATGAAACTGCTACAGCAATGGTTTCTTTTTTCACAGTGTTTACATAGGCTAATTACGGTCTGCTGCTCTTTTTGATGACATTTTTATGTTTAGGCAGTTTTGAGTTATGATTTTTCCGCTTTTGGCTCGGTTTATTCGCGATATCGCATCGATTCAGAGGTTGCTTATCTGAGTTTCAGTACTTATGCAGTCTCAATAGCTCAGTGGGTAGCGACACTTTCTCAAACAAGACCGGTTTTGACGTCCCTGAAGAATGTTTGCTTAAAAACCCCAAAGGGAAAAAGCTTTGCATTTATGTTATAGCAAAACCTCGTTACTCAGCTATATAATTAAGCTGGAGTTATGAGGTTTTGCAATAACACCGACTGTTTTCCTCTTTTCTCTCAAGGATTGAAAAGAAAACCCACCAAAAATTATTAGGAATCCACTTTTTCAAGTATAATCTCAACGTGTGCAAGTCCTCTAATTGTACCGCAGTCCTCTAATCGTATGTGTGCGTTCAAGCCTGGGTCCTCAGTTTGATCCCTATACAAACACGATTGATATCTGGGGGCAAGAGAAAGATTTTTTTAAAACCTTACTATTCTTAAAAGTGAAACAAGAATAAGACACACCAGTGAAACTGCTACAGCAATGGTTTCCTTTTTCACAGTGTTTATGAAGGCTAATTACCGTCTCCTGCTCTTTTAGATGATATTGTGATGTTTCGGCAGTTTTTAGTTATGATTTTTCCGCTTTCGGTTCGGTCTATTCGCGATTTCGCATCGATTCAGAGGTTGCTTATCTGAGTTTCAGTACTTATGCAGTCTCAGTAGCTCAATGGGTAGCGGATTTGGGGACTTTTATCTTATTTTATTGTTTTTACCCTAAATTAACTGATTTAATATCCGCGATTTCGTTTGTATTATTGATAATTCTCATGCTAAAATAACACTTTCACAAACAAGACCGGTTTTGACGTCCCTGAAGAATGTTTGCTTAAAAACCCCAAAGGGAAAAGGCATTGCATTTATGTTATAGCAAAACCTCGTTACTCCAGCTATATAATTAAGCTGGAGTTGCGAGGTTTTGCAATAACACCGACTGTTTTCCTCTTTTCTCTCAAGGATTGAAAAGAAAACCCACCAAAAATTATTAGGAATCCACTTTATCAAGTATAATCTCAACGTGTGCAAGTCCTCTAATTGCATTTATGTTATAGCAAAACCTCGTTACTCCAGCTATATAATTAAGCTGGAGTTACCAGGTTTTGCAATAACACCGACTGTTTTGCTCTTTTCTCTCAAGTATTGAAAAGAAAACCTACCAAAAATTATTAGGAATCCGCTTTATCAAGTATGACCTCAACGCGTGCAAGTCCTCTAATTGTTCCGCAGTCCTCTAATCGTTGGTGTGCGTTCAAGTCTGGGACCTCAGTTTGATCCCTATACAAACACGGTTAATATCTGGGGGCAAAAGACAGATTTCTTTTAAACCTTACTTTCTTAAAAGTGAAACAAGAATATGACACACCAATAAATCTGCTACAGCAATGGTTTCCCTTTTCACAGTGTTTATATAGGCTTAATACGGTCATCTGCTCTTTTAGACGACATTGTGATGTTTAGGCAGTTTTTAGTTATGATTTTTCGGTTCGGTTTATTCGCGATTTTGCGTCAATTCAGATGTTGCTTATCTGAGTTTCAGTACTTATACAGTCTCAATAGCTCAGTGGGTAGCAATTTCCATGCAAGCGGTCCCAGTTTGGAACTGGTTCGAATCCTGGCTCGACCAACTTTCTTTTTGACGCCTGCTGAAAGTCACTGTGACCCGGTTCATTCGTCTTAAATGGACTTTGTAAGCGATAAAAACAGTAAGTATCTTGGAAAGAACGTAGTGCCGGTGAAGATATACCATGATCGCATGGATGGGTACACTTGGAAAGAATGTTGTGTATGGTTTCCGCGGAATATTTGTTGTAATTAAACAAAAGCATGTCGATAAAGAAGCTATAACTGGCAAGCAATGGTTTTTCCCACGATGCTTGCAATAGCTCCTTTATATTAAATTTCCGTCAAATGGTTTAATTTTCGATTTAGCATATCAAAATCAGTTGAATACAAAGAAAACATTTCAGGACCCGTGTGCAAGTCCTCCAATTGTACCACAGTCCTCTAATCGTTGGTGTGCTTTCTAGTCTGGGTCCTCAGTTTGATCTGTATACAAAAAAGGTTAATGTCTAGGGACAAGAGACGGCTTATTTAAACCTGACTTTTCTTAAAAGTGAAACAAGAATAAGACACACCAATGAATGGTTATGATATGCCACGGTATAGTTTAGAAAACTAGTCAATTACTATCAATGCTATATTCAGAGCCTAGCCTAGTGCTAGTAGACAGGAAACACGAATAAGTGATCTATCGCCGTGATATAACTGAAAAGTAGTTTTGTATAAATTGGCTTAAAACACCAAACAAACGAAAACGTGTCGATAAAGAAGCTAGAACTCTTGAGAGCATTACTTTATTCAAAATTTCAAAACTCTTAAGAGTTTTAGTTCTGGATAACTTATTTATGAGGACCCTAATTTGCATATTTTGCACAATACCTTTTATGTCCGTCATTACGAGGACCTAACAAGCACACTCTCAAGTCACGTGACAAGAGCAAAGTGTGCATGTTTTGTGCGTCAAGACTACTTTTTCACGTTAAAATGAGGACTCGATTATTTTTCAATTTTCTATAATAGTATATCAAAATCAGTTGAATACAATGAAAACATTTTGAGGACCCGTGTGCAAGTCCTCCAATTGTACCGCAGTCCTCTAATTGTAGGTGTGCGTTCAAGTCTGCGTCCTCTAATTGATAGGTATACACACACACGTGTGTGTTTGTATGTGCGTGTGTGTGTGTGTGTGTGTTTGTATGTGCGTGTGTGTGTGCATGAGCGTATGTAGAGACTCAGAGATACAGATTGAATGATGACGGTCTTACATGTTCAGGTGTGTTCACTGTTCATCCTTGTCTGTATGTATATATGTATATGTTTGTATGTATGTGTGTGTACACATGTGTGTGTGTGTGTATAATATATGTAAAGAGGGATACAGTCTGAATGACGATGGTCTTACATGTTCCGGTGTGTTCACTGTCCAGCATCATATATCTCTGGTTTTTGTTCCCACTCCATGTCTATTTTCGACCAAAAATCAGGTGTACAAACTTTTGCGATTTCTGTTTGAATCATTACACAAACAGATCTACTAGAGAAACATTATAATTATGTATTAAATATTTTACCAAACCAAGATGTATAGGGAGGTTAACTTACTAACCCAATCTTGGTGTCTGTATTATCAACGATCTTACGACCACATTTTTGTGTAAACTTTGTTAAAAGATTCCTGATTGAAGGAGAATTAGATTTGGCTAATCAGGCGTGTTGTTACAAGTAATTACGCAAAAAATAAATGTACAACCATGATAATATGGGCCTCTGGACTTTATACTTACTCAATGACTTGTAGAAATTTCATCACAAGAGTTATGATGTATGAAAATGCATTACTACATTCAGGGTTCTCCACAGAATATCTTGAAGCTGTAGTGGCTAAGAATTATACGTAAACCTAACATGCAGTGTTTGTGTAAATATAAATAACTGTGCATGACAACATTATGGACAATGATCCCATAATGTTTTCATGCAGAGTTATTATACAAAATGCTCTATCTAAAACAGTTTTTGGCATGGAACACCTCAAAATCACCCTATTTGGTGACCATTTTGAGGAATTAAACTGTGGGGTACTTTTGAAGCTGTAGGGACATTACAATGATTTACATGAAGCTGTAGTGGGGCTGATACAGCTTATTGGCCTGAGGAGAACACTGACATTATGTCTCTATATACATGTATTTCAGTTGACTCCGGATCTCGTCATCATGGCCTTCTTTTAGGCTTCCAGAACAAGTATTGTATGTTGGACATCAGAAGTATAGTCACAACTCATTATCTACCCAAAACTAGCTGTATAGAAACACATAAAGATATGCTGTATATGGATATAGGTATAGTATAGTCACAACACATTATCTACCTAAAACTAGCTGTATAGAAACACATAAAGACATGCTTTATATGGATATAGGTATAGTATAGTCACAACACATTATCTACCTAAAACTAGCTGTATAGAAACACATAAAGACATGCTCTATATGGACATAGGTAAAATATAGATCGATAATTTTCCAAAAAGTAATTTATTGAAATGCATGGAAAATAAGAACAGGATGAGTTCATTTTTCTGATTTAAATGAAATAAGTTTCACAAAAAATTAACAGTTCACTTAATTAAATTGGTATTTTAATTCCTGTTTTAAAAGGGACCCATGCAATTTGTTGAAATAAAAATGGGTAACAAATATTATGTGTCACACAAAAACACACGCTTAGACTGTCCAAATATTTTGTTTTGCTGATGTCTAAATTATCTACCATGAGTCTCTTTAAGATTATGAATCATTATGGAATTATGTTTTTCAAGGTGCTATTAGACCTTGGATAAATGAGATATATTTATGTTGTGTTTCTGTGTGATGGTCAAAGGGAATAGTGTTGCCATTGCATTTAATTGAAGAATCAATATATCAATGCTTTTCAACAAAATCCTTGAAATTGAAACTTAAAACAAGCTGCAGGTACGAGGTTTCTTGTTGAAAAGCGATGATATAATACTTAAAACTAATTGGATTGGCATGGATTATGGTGTGAGAAAAAAAAAACACATATTTTTGTTGGTATTTTATTTCAGATTCATGGTCCAGAAAGCTAGTGTTTGCCTCACATGATGGTATATATGAGAGTCTAATTGGTAAAGAATCAAAACCGAGTCTACTGGTGGCTGTCAATCAAAATATAACTGGTAACTAGTCACTTTTACTGTTTTTCTTTTATACTCATAGATTACATTAACCCATTCCCAAACAAGTCCAGCTTTTGATGTCCCTTATATATACAGCTTGGGAAAACATTAAGGCAAAAAGGTACATGCTGATAACCCGCATTTTCTCCTTTTGCCTCAATATTTTCTGTGCTATATTATAACAAATTATATCTTTATCGAATTATGTTTTGTCATCTGCAACAGCTTTCGAATTTTACCATCAAACCTTTTTTGGCCATTTGGGAAAATCTGACTTTTATAGGGTGAGATGGTACTGGATATTTTCTCCCTTAAATGACACTTTTTGTCACGCTTGATAGACAAAGATTTTGATAAGATTGTTGCAACATATACCTTAATTTTTTGTATGCCATATTATACACAAATCCTATCTTTATCAACATCCATTTTGTGGTATGCAGCAGCTATCGAATTGGAACTGTTGAAATTTATGCCGTTTGCGTAAGGAAAATCATAAAGAAAATTAATGATAGCCTTGCTTATTTCAATGAATTTTGGCAGGTATATTGTGTATTTCCCACTAATACAGTACAGCTTGCATGTTTTTTGCCTAAAACACTTGCCCACGGTGGAAAAAAAATCCGCGCATCCCCGCAAATTGCGGGTGGGAAATTGTAGCGATCACTGCAATTTTCCACACGCGGAGTGGAAATGCAAGTTGAAGTCTAAGCTTCTCCACGCAAATCACCACGATTCGCGGTGATTTGCGGTGGTCGAGTGGAAAATCACTGTGGTAAAACGCGGTGACTTCAGGAGGATTCCTGTTGAAAAACAGGCTCATCACGCCCATCGCGTTTTTTTCACCCGAATCCTCCCGAAATCCAATAGCGGTCATGCATGAAAATAGGCAAATAACACGTAAACTGTACTGTACTTCAGACTTCAGTCATAATGTGCCAATGAGCTGCACAACATTTCATATTGAGCCAATGCTATTTCAGGTTTAAGTTTAGACTAGACTTATTTCAGGTTTAAGTTTAGACTGGACTTATTTCAGGTTTAAGTTTAGACTGGACTTATTTCAGGTTTAACTCTTTCGCTGCCAAATTTCCTGGAATTGTCCTATTTCCAGTGCCAAATTTTTGAAACTTTATA
Organism: Fragum sueziense; assembly: GCA_963680895.1. Classification (NCBI taxonomy): domain Eukaryota; kingdom Metazoa; phylum Mollusca; class Bivalvia; order Cardiida; family Cardiidae; genus Fragum; species Fragum sueziense. The sequence continues at coordinate 5,099,539 of OY804599.1, read as the reverse complement.
AGAGGGCTTATCAGTTTACTGAATAGTAAAAAATCGTTGTTTGATAATATTAAACTGAAACTTCCAGGAATCATTGCACATAAATTGTTTTGCCTAATAGCATACTTTTTATCAGGCAGTTTGATCAGATGACTTTGCCCTTGACCTTGAATGACCTCATTAAGCTATTTTTTGGAAGTCGCCGATCGGCGACATTGGCAGTCTTCCTATGGGTCGCCTTTTGGCGACATTGGCAGCGAAAGAGTTAAGTTTAGACTAGACTTATTTTAGGTTTAAGTTTAGACTGAACTAATTTCAGATCTAAGTTTAGACTGGACTTTTTTCAGGTTTAAGTTTAGACTGGACGTATTTCAGGTTTAAGTTTAGACTGGACTAATTTTAGGTTGAAGTTTAGCCTGGACTTATTTAGGTTTAAGTTTAGACTTGACTTATTTCAGGTTTAAGTTTAGACTGGACTTATTTCAGGTTTAAGTTTACACTGGATTAATTTCAGTTTTAAGTTAGACTGGACTAATTTCAGGTTTAAGTTTAGACCGGACTTATTTCAGGTTTAAGTTTAGACTGGACCTATAAGAATGTATACTGGTCTGAGGGAGGTACACCGGGCAGTATTCTGGTCGTATCACAACAAACCAAGGCTGTGTCGGTCATACATGAGAGAAGTTTGAGCAATCCTAGAGCTCTGATTGTACTCCATTACCAAGTATAGTCTGGACTTATTTCAGGGTTAAGTTTGGACAGGACTTATTTCAGGTTTAAGTTTAGACTGGACCTATAAGAATGTATACTGGTCTGAGGGAGGTGAAGCTGGCAGTATTCTGGTCGTATCACAACAAACCAAGGCTGTGTCGGTCATACATGAGAGAAATTTGAACAATCCTAGAGCTCTGATTGTACTGGTCTCACACAGGTTAGATACACATGATTTAACCCCTGCCCAAACAAGACCTGGTTTTGACGTCCCTAATAGGAAAGGCTTGAGAAAACATTGAAACAAAAGAAGAAACTGCTGATAACCAGCAGTTTCTCCTTTTGTCTCAATATTTTCTGTGCCATATTTTACACAAATCCTATCTTTCATAACATCCATTTTGTCATTTGTGGCAGTTTTTGAAGTGGATAAACCTGAAATTTTGTCGTTTGGGAAAGGGTAAACCCATTTCCAAACCACAAAATTTTAGGGTGATCACACAGGTTAGATACTATACTGTAACTTTTATTTACCCTCTCAAAAATGGATAAATTTTAGGGTGGTTCATTTTGAAAGCCACTGCAAGTGACAACATAGATGTTAATAAAGATATTAATGTAAAATATAGCACTGAAAATATTTAGGCAAAAGGAGAAAATGCTGGTTAACAGCATTTTCTTCTTTTGTCTCAATATTTTCCCAAGCCTTTCTAAAGCATGTCTTGTTTGACAAAGGGTTAAAATAACTTTGGGGTATTTATTTACACTGTTGTTACACAGTTTTTGAAGAAAAGTGATGTTATAACACTTTAGGAGTTTGATATTTTGGAATCTTAAAAAACTTTCTTGATCAGTAATGTTTCTGCCCTTGACTCTTGCACACACACCTTTTATTTCCAGTTTTCGCAGACAACTCTTGTATATTCAAGTAATAGTGAAGATGTTTTTTGTGTTTCAGTAAACTGGTCTGGATTGGTGGTAGCCAGGGAAATGTGTCAATGCTGATGTCAGATTTGAACGGGGACAACATATTTGATGTTGTCCAGTCAGAATCCTTGATATATCCACAAACCATCGCTGTGGATTCAAATGAAAAAGTGTATGTATTGATTATTTATCTTATTTAAGCCTTTCCTAGAAACAGAATTTTAGACAAGTTTGATTTAAAAGCAGATGCACACTGCAGCTGACAACAAAATAAATGATTTCAAAAGTAGAAAATGTCTATAATCTTATGTGTGCACAATAATAAGGGAAAAGGAATGATTGTAGATCATCAGCATTTTTTTTCAGTGTTTTCCCAAGCTATTTCTAGTAGTAATGTCAAAACCAAGTCTTGTTTGGGAAAGGGTTACATCTTTGTACCAAGGTTAATATTGTAATTTTCAAGGTCAAATATCAAGATATTTCATATTTGGCATTTTGTATTAGGATATTTTATGCCATCAACATGTTAGTCCTTATATTTCACCCTATAAGGTCCTTTCACTTATGTTTTAGACTGTACCCACAGAACACACTTCCGGAGGCAAAGACGATGGGTTTATGGGAAATCAACATTTATACATGAAAATTATTACTAAAACTAGTCAAAAATCGACATTATCAAAACGAGGCTCCCTAAATATGTGGAGAAAACAATGACGACGCACGTGCATTCAATATACAGCGATAAAGAGCATGTGCATTCAACATTAAAGCGCTTTGGGTTCGAGAGTATTGTTACCAAAACGCCTTGGGATTGAGAGTATGTTACTAAAAATAACAAATACTAAACGTTTGAGCGGCGTTTTAAGACTCCAAGGACAACTTTCGGAGGCTGTTGTGTGCGGGGGTGGGGGGGATGGGGGGGAGGGGGTCTTAGATGAAATAACCTTATTATATTTATTGTGATACCATAGGAGATTTAAATTAGATAGAAATGACTCTTAAAGACTTATTGCCTTTAGGACCATTAATCCATTACCAGACAGCATAACTCTTGATTAGTCCAAATTCAAAGATGTTGCACAAGCAATTTCTTTATTTCCCACAATTTTTCCAAAGCCTTTTTCTTGAGGGGCATCAAAATGTGTCAATATGTGGGAAATACTTAACCCTTTCCCAAACAAGACCTGGCTTTGACGTCCCTAATAGAAAAGGTTTGGGAAAACATTGAAACAAAAGAAGAAACTGCTGATAACCAGCAGTTTCTCCTTTTGTCTCAATATTTTCCATGCCATATTTTACACAAATTCTATCTTGAATAATCTCTATTTTGTGATTTGTGGCAGTTTTTGAAGAGGATCACCCAAAAATTTTGTTGTTTGGTAATGGGTTAAGGGCCAAGATTAGCTTACCTCATAGTGAAATAAGATAAGGATTAGATAACAACTTTGACCCTGAGCAGGCACCTCAGACTGCTATTCTGGATCTATGTTTGCACAAATCCACGGGAGTTTCTATTCCTGATGCAAGCTGAATTATATTTTACAGATTATATTGGTCAGACAATGGTTATGTAAGGTTCTGTCAACTAGACGGTACTGGCATATCACCTATGATACTTAGTTTGTCAGAAATGCCCATGTTTCTGGCTCCATATAAGGTATTTATATACATGTAATGTAATCTATTTCTTACAAATGTCTCCATAGAATATTAATTATAAAACCTTATGGCGAAGATTAATACTTAAAGTGTCCGCTGATTGGCAAAATTAAACTCTTGTGTCGAAAAAACACCTTTCAAATAACCAAATATCAAAGTTTCTACAATTTTCAAACATAAGAAGTGTTTTAATTTCGTCTTTCAAATTGGATATTTTGGTCTTTTCCGATCTTTACCGAAGAAAAAATGCTAAACTTCCGACTTGAAGTTATGACATCATACCGGCCACTTAACCCTTTCCCAAACAAGACCTGGTTTTGACGTCCCTAATAGAAAAGGGATGGGAAAACATTGAAACAAAAGAAGAAACTGCTGATAACCAGCAGTTTCTCCTTTTGTCTCAATATTTTCTGTGCCATATTTTACGCAAATTCTATCTTTAATAACTTCCATTTAGTCATTTGTAGCAGTTTCTGAACTGAATCGCCCTAAAATTTTGCCGTTTGGGAAAGGGTTAATGACGTCATGGCGGGAAATACGGGATGTCATGGGTCATTTCCCGGAAAGCCTGAGATTTCTGAAAAAGTTGAATGTCCGACTTTTTTGTCATAAAGCGACTTCCCAAAATTGATACTCAAAACACAGAATTCATCCTTAGTAAATGTTAGAAAAATGTTAAAACAGTCAAAGAATAGGTCGTTAGTGAGTGAAGGGATGTGCCAAAGAACGGATTAAGTTTGTCTACATTACTCTGATGATCGAGAAATGGATAAAAACTGTGACTTCGCTTTATGACAGAAAAGTCACACACTTTATCTTTGTCAGAAACCTCATGCTCTAGATTGGGGGCGGAGTCAAGCCATTGTATGATATCAATCCGTGGCAATTTTACGGAAATTGCTGATCTTTATTTTCTCGAAAATTATCAAAGTAACAACGTAAAGAAAAGCAAACAAAACTTTTAAAACAACCGAGTTTGGTGGATCTTTTATAAAACACGTCAATTTAATGATTTTCCTCCAATATACGGTGAAATCAACTGCCTAGCTTGGTAGCCTTTAATTTATGGTTGTAGCAAAACTTAAAGAAAAAAAAAAAAAACTATGAAGTTCCATATTCCAGTATTTTGCAACTGGTGTGATTGTTTTATGTGATTCTTGTCTGTGATATTTTACAGGGTTATTTCTTGTATGGGACCAATTCTATTGATACAACCATCAATGTGAACACAATAAACGCTCCATATACACTGAAAAACAAGATTGTAGCTAAAGGTATTACTGGACTCAGAGGTCTGAAAGTTCTGGATGAAACACATCAACCTTTCATACATAGTAAGTAATGTGTGATGTATTGGTTGAGCACTATTTTTAGCTCGACTTTTCGAAGAAAATGAGAGCTTATACTGTCACCTGGGCGTCGGCGTCGGCGTTTGCGTTGGCGTCGGCGTTGCAACAAAGGTTAAAGTTTTTTCAAACATCAATAACTTCCATACTATCAAAGGGATTCAACCCAAACTTGGAATACTTATTCACCATCACACCCTCTACCTTACTATCAGGGCCCATGACCCTGGGACCGCTCTATGTGGAGTTATGCCCCCTTTATACTAAGCACTTAGAAAGTCGAGCGCGCTGTCTTCGGACAGCTCTTGTTATAGGATGGAATATTATAGTTAGTCAATTATGTGTTTTTGTTGTGCCCATTTTGCCTGGAAGGAAACGCACATATTTGATACAATAAACTACAATTACGCTTTGATTTAAGTGTTTGTAGGAGTACATAATCTTTGTCCATGTGTCTGTCCAGATTATTGTATGGCAATATCTCATACAGCTAGCAACATGATACGTTATGCATGTATTGGCCACATTGTTGAGAAGTATTATTTACAAGAACTGTACATCCTTCTTTTCTGAGTAATTTCTATTATGTTTTCCAAAGATGTTATCATGTAAGGCTTTAAAAGGTGTCATTAGGCTATGTATGAATGGGTTAAACAGAGAACTTTTGATAACACAAATAATTGTCCATCAAATAGAGTATATGTGTATAGTATGTTTTAGACTTGAATATTAAAGTTTAGCTAATAAACCTTTATTTATTACTTCACCAGATCCATGTAACATACTGAATGGAGGCTATGAACATGTGTGTCTGTTTACCAATAATGAGAAGATATGTCAGTGTAATTTTGATTTAATATTTGAGTTAATCAAACATTTATGTCTGTGTATTTTATCACCAGATCCGTGTAACATACTGAATGGAGGCTGTGAACATGTATGTTTGTTTACTAACAATGAGAAGATCTGTCAGTGTAATTTTGGATTCACCCTTGACTTTAATGGACTAACTTGTTCTGCAGGTAAGGTCTAATTTGATATTTTATCAAATATTTTCAGAGCTACATATAAGAGGGTGTGATGGCTTTTCAAAATGACATCTTTCACTAAATATTCATCAAATCAGATGTTGTGGGTACTCATTTGAATCGTCTAGTCAAGACGATTCAAATGAGTACTCACAACATAAGGTTTGGATTTGAAATAAAAAAAAAATCATAATGTCTTAACCCTCTCTTATCTGATGTTCTGTATTTTTCAAGTAGCATACTGATTACAATGACGGCATATTTAGATCCTTGCTAGATTTCTATCATGTAGTAAAATGAAGAAGATAGAGCTTTTATTTGATGGTTCAGTTTTTACCTATAAAAAATCCTCTTCACAGTTTTTATCAATATCAAGATTATTGAAAGTTAATGTACATATTGCCTTATTTGTATGTGCTGGAATCTGGAAAAAGGCCCATACATCATTTTATACTACACAGTCTGATTAGGATTCATTTGTTCTGATACAAATTTAGCATTACATGTTAACCCTTTCCCAAAACAAGACCTGGTTTTGAAAACCCTAATTATAGAAAATGCTTGGGAAAACATTGAGACAAATGAAGAAACTGCTGATAACCAGCAGTTTCTCCTTTTGTCTCAATATTCTCTGTGCTGATTTTTACATAAATCCTATCTTCAATAACACCAATTTTGTCATTTGTGACAGTTTTTGAAGTGGATCACCCTATTTTTTTCCATTTGGGAAAGGGTTAAAGAAGAGCATTGATTAAGACCAGACTTCACAGAAGTACAAGCAGATTTAGATCCAGTGTGGTCCCTAATACCCACAGAGCCCTTTTATTCCAGATCCTTTTTCATTTGGTGGGCTTGTAATTGTTCTCTTGACTTGTTATTTTGTGTGTACATCATACAGTTTGTATTACACACCCTTTTACCAGCTATCACTCGGTCCGTTGCAAACCTTGTGCAGTATCATCGATAAATGGCGGGTGTACTGGGTAGGTCATACTTTTCCCATTTTTAGCTCGACTTTTCGAAGAAAATGAGAGCTTATACTGTCACCCGGGCGTCGGCATTGGCATTGGCGTCGGCGTTGCAACAAAGGTTAAAGTTTTTTCAAACATCAATAACTTCCATACTATCAAAGGGATTCAACCCAAACTTGGAATACTTATTCACCATCACACCCTCTACCTTACTATTAGGGCCTATGGCCCTGGGACCACTCTATTTGGAGTTATGCCCCTTTATACTAAGCAACTTAGAAAGTCTGTTGTTGTTTTGTGTTATTACACTTCTCAGCTATATTTTGTAGTGTACTAGGCTAACCATATATTTTTGTACCTACATGTCAAATATTAGCCTAAAGATTTCTCAATCAACAAAATTATTCAACAATAAAGACGTTATTTCACTTATTTTTATGTAAAATCCACCTTTCCATGCAAATTTTAGAAAAACACTAAAGTGAATGTTAGAAATTTTATTACAAAATGGAAATCTAGTATATTATCTAATAACCACTCGTTTGCAAAGATGATCAACTATTCCGTTATATCGTTATAGTCAAACAAAGTTTGGTGAGGTACAAATTTATACTATCACGAACAGAACATACGGCTTCAATATGCTGTTCGTGATACCCAAATCGGCATCAGTGTTCAATTTTAATCGGTCAGTCTCAACTTACCGTAATTCAATTCAAACAGTTTTCTCAATTTACATAGTGTAAGAAAATTGATTGACTTTTTTAATTGTTATATCAATTTTAACGATCACCTTATCATTTCCTCATTATATTGACTGAAAGTTGGATTTTACATAAAAATATGTGAAATTACGACTTTGTTGTTGAATAATTGTGTTGTTTGAGGAATATTTGGGCTAATATTTGACATGTAGGTACTCAAATATATTGCCAGCCTAGTACACTACAAAATATAACTGAGATGCGTTTTAACACAAAAGAAAAATGGAAAAAGTATGACCTACCCAGTACACCCGCCATTTATCGATGATACTGCACGAGGTTTGCAACGGCCTGAGTGATAGCACATAATAGGGTGTGTATTGGATCTATCACGATGGTTAATCACTTGACTCAGAATTTCAGAAAATTGTCAATATTTTTGTCCATATTTTACCAATTTGAATTCAGTTTGAAGCAGAGAAGTTGTGAAAATGTCAGGAATAAGCTGTACGTGTTGGATTTTTGAAAAATCAAGTGATGTAAAAGTTATTGAAGATTGACCAAAGTTTTGGTTAATCTTCAATAACTTTTTTATCAGTTGATTTTTCAAAAATCCAACACGTTCATCTAGTGTGTGACATCTGTCCACCTTCTCTGCTTCAAACCGAATTCGAATCAGTCCCATATTAACAAAATTATTGAAGATTTTCTGAAATTGTTGCATCACATGATTATCCACCATGATTATACAGAATCCCTGGTTGATGACTTTATCCTGGTTGCTGATTGGACACACAATGAGATGTACCAGGTATCCATGGTAACCAGTGATGTCCGCGGTGTGGATGTCGAGGATATTGACCAGCCCGTCGCGATGGCGTACAACTATAAAACTCGGGAGATTATCTGGAGCGAGAGCAAGGCAGCAAAAATAAAGAAATGTTCCGTGAATGGTCTGAATTATACAACCATGTTGAATACTGGTAAGTACACTAGAAGTTTAGGGCATTTACACTTAACTGTTTGATAAACATTATTATGCCTCACATCGAAAGATAAGGAACATATTGTTTTACTTGTGTCTGTCTGTCTGTCTGTCTGTCTGTCTGTCAGTTTGTCTGTCCGAAAACTTTTCTCCAAAAAATGACAATTTTAGGGGCATTAGTGTTTCACAAACACATCTTGTTTTTATCTAATTAGTCAACAAAGCTTATCTCTTTCCCAAACAATTATGTCTTTGGACACAACTAATGGAATAGGCTTGGGAAGACATAATGCCAAAAGAAGAAAAAGATAACCAGCATTTTCATCTGTTACTTCAATATTTCCTTTGCTTTATTGCTCACAAATCTTATCTTGAAGAACATCCACTTTGTAGTTTGTAGCAGCTTTCAAATAGGAACTGTCTGAATTGTTGCCATTTGGGATTGGATTGAAGACTTTGCAAATACCGATTTAGAACATTGTATTTCAATTTGGTTCCAAAATTGATAGAGCTGTCATAAACATGAATTGAAACTTATTTACATTGATGGTTGAAAGTTGTCGTGCAAAGTTGTCATTACAATAAATTGTTTAACCCATTCCCGCACAATGAGGCCTTTTGACACCCCACTAGAAAATGCTTGGGCAAACTTTGTGGAAAACAAAGAAATTCCTTGTGACAAGCATTTCTTTGTTTCCCACAATGTTTTCTACCCATTAACACACAAAAAAAATATATTCACTTAAAATTATCATCTGTATCATCTTTGAATGTGGACCAGTCAAGAATTTTGTCGTCTGGACATGGGTTAAAAATAAATGTAAAACCTGATACAAACAAACATTATATGTATCACTGACTGAGGATTTTCATGTTCGCAGGTCTGTATGGTAACTTTGCTGACCGTTTTGCTGTAGACTTTACGAGTGGTAACATTTATTACACATTTGTTAACAACACCGTCTGGGGCAGCTCCGGTGTCGGCGTCATCAATCCTAACGGAAAACATAAAATACTCATCAAATACGCGGGAACACCACGAGACATTGTGGTACATCCGGCGGAAGGGTAGGTTTTGTTACTTATTCTTAACTCTTTAACCTGTTCACAAACGAAGAAATTTAAGGGTAGTTGAAATTAAAGGCTGCTTTAGACGACAAAATGGAAGTTGATAAAGAAGGGATTTGTGTACTATAAAGACCAGAAAATATTGAGGCAATAGGAGAAAATGCTGATTTTCAGCATTTTCTTCTATTGCCTTCATATTTTCCTAAGTCTTTTCTAATAGGAATGCCAAAACCAAGTCTTGTTTGGGAAGGTGTTTATCAATTGATTTTTATTTACTACACAAAAAGACCAAACTATGTAACATTTTAATGGCATGCACTTGAAATTGTGGTCTGAAATGCACAGAAACGCCTTTTGCATAAAATATAGACCAGGATCAGCCTGTACAGATGTGTAGTCTGCCTGTACAGATGTGTAGTCTAATCTTTGTCAATATTTTCTGCTCATCTTGAAATAATCAGAACACTGTAAAGTGTTCTAGAAAAAACAATTTATATGGTAAACAAAACTAATTATGGTCCAGGATAAAATTGTTTTACATTTGACTGAAGAGTAAAACTTCTACATTTCTAGCATTAGGACAAATTTTACAACTTTTATACTGTATAAAAGACAAATTAAAAGTATTTTGAGAGATCAGAATATATGTAGATCTATAAAAAAGCATTTAAAATTTATCAGATTTTATAGATCTACTTTAAATTGGATGTATCATAGATCTTGACCAAGTTACAATTTATTGTAATTTAATCATTACAATATTACATATCAAATTCAAATCATTTTGCAAATATCAAAGTTGACAATGATAAATTGTTAAAGTCAAATGAATGAAATTTTATATATGAACTAGATCTGAATAAGTTACTAAATTGCCTATGGTTGATGTAGAATATTTACATCCTTACAGATTGTTATTTTGGACGGACCACAACATGAATTTACCGTTTGTAAAGAGAGCCAATATGGATGGTACAGACGTACGAACAATACTCACTGCCAATATCAAATGGCCAAATGGACTAGCCATTGATTATAAAGGTACACTAGACCATGATTTTAAACCAATTAATATATTTTGTTAATAATGCTTTTCTGGAAGCCTGTTTCTTTTACCATCTCTCCCTTTATTATCTGATTTCTTAACATTTTTTAGCTCGACTTTTCGAAAAAAAAATGAGAGCTTATACTGTCACCCGAGCGTTGGCGTCGGCGTCGGAACAAAGGTTAAAGTTTTTTCAAACATCAATAACTTCCATACTATCAAAGGGATTCAACCCAAACTTGGAATACTTATTCACCATCACACCCTCTACCTTACTATCAGGACCTATGACCCTGGCTCCACTATATTTGGAGTTATGCCCCCTTTATACTAAGCAACTTAGAAAGTCTAGCGCGCTGTCTTCAGACAGCTCTTGTTATTTTATGGCAAGTTAACTATTTTTTTTTATAAAGCTATTTTTTCCGATTATGAAAAATGTACTGTAACTATTCTAATAAACGACCGGGCGTTTATTAGAAACACAGTCGATGGAAAAATAGGGGGTGGACGTTTATTAGAGGTATTCTAATTTTGTTCGTCAAAATTTGTGAATCAAGAGTCAATTCATGGATTCGAAGTTCATCAAGTCAAATTTGGCACAGTTTTGTGATAAGGACTGCAGAATATGATTTTTCAATGAAATTCCTCTATTACAAACAGATTTAGGGCTGGACCTTCTCTTATCATCCTCTTTTGGAAAAGATCTTTGTTTATGACTTACATTTTTTTAAATTGGAAATCGGGAATGGGCTTTTATTAGAATCTCCCTTTTCGCTAAAATTGAGCTTGAAATAAGCAGATTTTCAGCCAAAATTTGGGGGATGGGCGTTAGCGTTATTAGAATATGGGCGTTCATTAGAATAATTATTATGGTATGTCTTGGTAAATTATTACAGTCTATATTTAAAGGCATTTACAACATTATAAAATTCTGAAGTAATATATTCAAAGTGAAATTGAAAAGTGTATAGGTTTTGAGGGTTTTGTACATGTACATAATGCCTATTTTGTTTTGTAGAACACATGCTATACCTGACTGATGGTCTATACAATACAATACAGAGATGTACATTTAACGGTGACTGTAATGTTATCTACGCTGATCCGGCCGCACACTTGATGGATATTGATCTACTTGGAGACTACCTCTACTTCACAGCTTGGAACAGACCGTAGGTTAACCCTCTCTCAAACAGCAAAATTTTAGGACTGTCCAATTTGAGAGGTGTTGCAGACGACAATTTAAAGCTAATGAAATAATAAAAATCTTTCCATTTTGGTCTAGAAAACTTTGTGGAAAATGAAGAAATTGCTTGTAATAGCAATTTCTCGATTTTCCACAATGTTTTCCCAAGCCTTTTCTTGTGAAGGAGTTAAAAAGGTGTCACTGTGCAGAAATGGGTTTTAACTTTCATGGTTGTGTCTAAAGCCTGAATAATTAAATCTTTTCTCTACAACAACTTTGAAGACTCTATGTTTCATTTAGAAAGCTATTACAGATACACGCACAAATGTAATTTGATAAAGATAGGTTCTGTGAACAATATACATAGTTAAGAAAATCTTTTGGCAAAGGAAGAAAATGCTTATTGTCAGGATTTTCTACTTTTGTCCCGTTAAGTGTGTCAAAAGGCCTCATTTATGCATAAAATGTTTATTTGAGTGCTGTTATAGGCATGTATTAGCGGGAAGAAACCTGGCGTTAATGGTAGAATATGTGGATTATTCAGTAGAATCATGATTTGTTTTCAAATTCCCTCCAATTGAACCTACAAAATAAACAATTATTTATTGTTCCTTTTCCCTCAAATTTTCTCAAAAATTCTAGGAAGGTCTATCAGAACAAAACAACTATGACATAAATTTTTACTCTATTAACTTGAAGCTCAACAGAAATTATTATCATATTATTTAGATTGACAAATTTATATATTTCTTAAATATGAAGTCTACCTGTTTGTATGCTTGACAAACTAGCACAAGCCCCTTTTTTTCATTTACAGATATATTGCCAAAATGCACAAATCTAACACATCAGATTTCACGAAGCTGATCAAGCGAGCTGAGCTGGGACGTCTAGACTCTATATTTGTGTACAGTTCCACAGAAATGAACGGTCCAGGTATGTAGGATTAACACATTACCAAACAACATTATTTTAGACTGCTCCAAATTCAAAGATGTTGCAGACAACAATTTCTATTGAATGAAATTTAAAAAAAGATTTGTCAATTTGGGTAGAAAACATTTTGTGAAATGAAGAAATTGCTTATCACAAGCAATTTCTTCATTTTACACAATGTTTTTTCCAAGCCATTAACAAGTATGGAGTCTAAAAGAATCACTGTGTGGCAATGGGTTAACTCATTCCCAGACAACAAATTATCAGTGTAATCCAATTTGACAGCTGCTGTATATGACAAAATAATGTTAGTAGAGATAGAATTGGTGTATGTAGTAGCACAAAAAGCATTTAGGCAAAAGGAGAAAATGCTGGTTATCAGCATTTCATTCTTTTGCCTCAATGTTTTCCCAAGCCTTGTCTAAAAGGGACATCAAAACAAGGTCTTGTTTGGATAAGTGTTAACTCATTCGGGACCACACATTGACTCTATATTTGTGTATATTTCTACAGAAATCAACAGTCAGAATATGTAGGATTAACTCATTCCCAGACAACAAAATATCAGTGTGATCCAATTTGACAGCTGCTGTATATGACAAAATAATGTTAGTAAAGATAGAATTGGGGCATGAAATAGCACAGAAAGCATTCAGGCAAAAGGAGAAAATGCTCGTTATCAGCATTTTCTTCTTTTGCCTAAATGTTTTCCCAAACCTTGTCTGTAAGGGACATCAAAACAAGGTCTTGTTTGGATATTTGTTAACTCATTCCCACACACTGACTATATTTGTGTATAGTTCCACAGAAATCTACAAAACATAAAGGATTGTGACAGAAACACAAAACATATAACAAGGCTTACAAAGAACAACAAGAAATTCCAATCTCTCCGCCCCAGTGGGGTGAACAAAATGGATTCACCTTTCCAAACATGACATCACTGTATGTAAAATGGTCTGTCATAGGGTGATAGTGCTTGCTTGAGCTTTACATGCGGCGATGCCATTACACAAAATGACCTTAAGATATACTTTTTATTTGATTAACCCATTACTACACAATGACTCTTTTTGACTCCCCACAAAATAATGGCCATGGAAAACATTGTGGAAAATGAAGAAATTGCTTGTAACAAGCAATTTCTCCATTTTCCACAATGTTTTCTCTCCAAAAAGACACAAATAGTAAAAATTTCATTCATTTGAAATTGTAGTCTGCAAGATCTTTCAATTTGGACCACCCTAAAATTTTGTTGTTTGGTAATGGGTTAAAAAAAACTACAACTAGATACAAAAGGAAGGAGATGTAATGTTGGTGAGTGTGATGTCCTATTTGCCAGATAATAAAAAAAATAAAATTTCAAAAGCATTTTATTTCAAAGTTTGAAATGGAAATTCAAACATGAACATTTTCTATTGTGAACTTCTTAGAGACAATTCAGCAACAACAAGAGCTGCTGCTGTGTAATGTTTTCAAAATTTTCATTTATTAATGTCAAAACTTACAATGTGTGGAAAAAAGTATTTATTAGTCATGGTGATTATTTCAGTGTCGGAGGCATGTCTGGAGAATGAAGGTCGTGGACCCTGCAGTACATTCTGTTTACCCACATGTACTGGCTTTACTTGTGTTTGTGAGGAAGGGGTCAAGTTGTTGGTCAATAAACATACTAGACATGATTGATTATTTCAGTATCAAAGGCCTGTCAGGAGAATGAAGGTCGTGGGTCGTGCAGTACATTCTGTTTACCCACATCTACTGACTTTACTTGTGAGGAAGGAGTCAAGTTGTTAGTCAATAAACATACTAGACATGATTGATTATTTCAGTATCACAGGCCTGTCAGGAGAATGAAGGTCGTGGGTCGTGCAGTACATTCTGTTTACCCACATCTACTGACTTTACTTGTGAGGAAGGAGTCAAGTTGTTAGTCAATAAACATACTAGACATGATTGATTATTTCAGTATCACAGGCCTGTCAGGAGAATGAAGGTCGTGGGTCGTGCAGTACATTCTGTTTACCTACATCTACTGGCTTTACTTGTGTTTGTGAGGAAGGGGTCAAGTTGTTGGCAGATGAACGTACATGCGAAAATGGTGAGATTGAAGATTTCGTTCAAGCTTTGCATGTTTTATGCCTGCTTTATGAACCCTTTTACAAACAAGCACTGGCTTTGATGTCCCCAGTAAAGAAGGTTTGTGAAAATATTCATACAAAAGAAGAAAATACTAATACCCAGCATTTTCTCCTTTTTAGCTCCACTGGCCGAAGGCCAGCGAGCTATTGTCATGACGTTGTGTCCGTCGTGTGTGAATCCGTCCGTGCGTGCATGCGTAAACTTTTCTTTAAAAAACGGGGCTTATCAGACTTGGAGAAATCTTAAAAAATAATTCCTTAAAAATCAACCATTCAGCCAATTTTTACATAACTTGGCAGAAATGTACCTTGGGTTACCCTTAGTTTATATAAATTGTCAGTGAAATTTTGATTGGTCCATAAATGTTGGCGTGGCAGGGCGGGGCTTATCAGACTTAGAGAAATCACAAAATAATTCCTTAAAAATCAACCATTGAGCCAATTTTGACTAAACTTGGCAGAAATGTACCTTTGGTGACCCTTTACCTAAATTGTCAGTGAAATTTTGATTGGTCCATAAATGTGGGCGTGGCAGGGCGGGGCTTATTAGACTTAGAGAAATCACAAAATAATTCTTTAAAAATCAACCATTGAGCCAATTTTAAGTAAACTTGGCAGAAATGTACCTTTTATGACTCTTTACCTAAATTGTCAGTGAAATTTTGATTGGTCCATAAATGTGGGCGTGGCAGGGCAGGGCTTATCAGAATTGGAGAAATCACAAAATAATTCTTTAAAAATCTTCTCCTCTCAAACCTGTGGGCCAATTTAGACCAAACTGTACAAGAATGTTCCTTAAATGAACCTCTACTTTAACTGTTCAAAGAATTTTGATTGGTTAATAAATGTGGGCGTGGCAGGGCGGGGCTTATCAGAGAAATCATAAAATAATTCTTCAAAAATTAACCATTCGGCCAATTTTGACCAAACTTGGTAGAAATGTACCTTGGATGACTTTGTAGGTGAAATTTTGATTGGTCTATATATGTAGGTGTGGCAGGGAGGGGGGGTCTCATCAGAATTGGAGAAATCACAAAATAATTCTTTATAAATCAACCAATGGGCCAATGGAGACCAATTTTGGCAGTAACTTTACTTGAGTGGCCCTTTACTTACTTTGTTAGTGAAAATTTGGTTGGTCCATTAATGTTGGCATGGCATGGGGGCGGGGGCCTTATCAGAATGGGTGAAATCACGAAATGATTCTTTAAAAACAACCATTGGGTCAATTTTAGCAAACTTGGCATAAATGTTCCTTTGGTGGTTTACAGTGTTTTGAGACTTTAATTGGTCTATAACTGTGGGTGCGGCATGGCAGGGCTTATCAGAATTGGACAAACCATGAAATAATTTTTTAGAAATAAACCAATGGGC
Organism: Fragum sueziense; assembly: GCA_963680895.1. NCBI lineage: Eukaryota > Metazoa > Mollusca > Bivalvia > Cardiida > Cardiidae > Fragum > Fragum sueziense. The sequence continues at coordinate 5,083,476 of OY804599.1, read as the reverse complement.
CAATTCAGATCAAACTTCGCAGAAATATTCCTTGGGTGACCCTTTTCAAAAATTGGCAGTGCGAGGCTTACAAGAAATCATGAGGTTATTCTTTTACTTTAGCCAGTGGAGCGATACAGGCCCTCTTGGGCCTCTTGTTTCTCAATATATTCTTTGTTATATTTTATGCAAATACTTTCAAATTGGAGCACCTTTTAACTTTGCCATTTGGGATAGGATTAGCCATTCTTGTGAGGAGGGGTTCAAACTTTTGGCCAACAAATGTACATGTGAAAATGGTTTAGTTGATATGCTAATTGATGATATGATTTTCCTTGAATTTTGCATGTTTTCCTCTTTTCCACTATGCACTACAAATTTACCACACAAAATTGAAATTGATGTAGGCTAGTGTTTTTTGCTTCAAAACCAAACAACTGATTTGAGTTGTGCCATTTACAATGTGCACATGATAAAATAAGTTAATCAATTGAAAGTGGTAAACACATGCCTACTTCACTTTTAGTTTGGTCTGGGATCATTGTAGCCTTTAGATTTACATACTGCCTGCTAATTTCTCATTTAAACCCATTATTTCACAGTGATGCCTTTTGACTCTCTCACAAGGAAAGGCTTGGGTAAACAACATGAAATATGAAGAAATTGCTTGACACAATTTTTTTAGATTTCATGAACTTGAAATTGTTGTCTGCAACACCTTTCAAATTGGAACAGTCCAAAGTTTTGCCGAATCGTAATGGGTTAAATACATCAGCTGATCTATAAATTGAGTCACTGCATGTTTGTAACACTTTGTCAAAAGATGGGAACAAAAAAAGCTACAAGAGTTTTTTTTAGCAAAATGATTATTTATTTGTTCAAATAATAAGCGATTGCTCTTGACACAGGGAGTTATATTGAAATAAAAACAAAAAAGTCACTTATCAGGTAATCAGAATATTGTTTAATAGATCTAGTTTATGAAGTAAATTTTAAGGGAAACATTGATCATAATAATGTTGAAAGCAAGTTTCAAATAGAATGGGTTCTCGTAATTTCAATTGCCATCATATGGTTATCATGGTTTCAAAGTATGTAGGCCCTACTTGCATCTCCCCATGGGGTGCCATATTAAAAATAGTATTGGTAATTTTTAACGACAGCCCATTTTTAATATCCCAGCTCAAGAGTTGATGTAAAAGTTTCTGAGTTAGACACTGACCCATGTTGTGCTCTATTCCCTCACAGTCCAGATGACGGTGTCCAGCGATGAAGAGACCATCATCATCAACAGAGACATTGACATACTGCAGATTGGAGACCCAGGTCTCGATGGTCTCGACATGATCCTGTCAGGGTCCGACCTTGACGCTGTACAGGAACAAAGTGATCTTCCATCCGACGACGATCAGCGTATACATGGCGCGATATACAAGCGATCTGCGGATATGAGGGACAGTGATCACTTCAAGTCAACTAACAGTGTAGCCAACAATCCTGTTGTTAGATTAAGGAAATCAACTCTGCTGGAGTCTGCCATGTGGAGAGAGGGGGAGACAGATAGATCAGACAGAATCAACAGATCCGTGTAGAGATACAGGACTCGTACTGGGGACTGTCATGATTATCTATACTCTCCAAAGCCGAGGTCTATTGATTAACCATCAAATATGACCATTCTATCATAATGAAATGAAGAGAGAATGTGATCTGTTCTTAAGAGAGTAGATTATCTACGGGAAAATAGTATTTAACCCTTTCCCAAACGGCATAATTTTAGGGTAATCCACTTCAAAACAGCCACAAAAGACAGAATGGATGTTATTAAAGATAGAATTTGTATAAAATATAGCATAGAAAATATTGAGACAAAAGGAGACACTGCTGGTTATCAGCAGTTTCTTCTTTTGTTTCAATGTTTTCCCAAGCATTTTCTATTAGAGATGTCAAAACCCGGTCTTGTTTGGGAAACGGTTAAGCCGTTTTTCCCTTATGTATATAAACTATGCAATCTTTATTTTTCGGTGCAATATACCTTATCATTTAGATTGTTTCTGTTAGTAGAGCTGCAGATAAGAGGGGGGTGATGGCTTTTCAAAATGTAAAATACCTTTCAAACCGTATTGTGAGGGTACTCATTTACTCATTTTAATAGTCTCATCAAGATGATTCAAATGAGTACCAACAACATAGGATTTGTATTTTAAACAACAAGTATGGAATGCCTACACCCCCTTTGATCTGTTACTCTGCCCACTAGTCAAATATGACTGCTATGTCTGTTAAAGAGTGCAATATTACCATAGACTTGTTACGCTAATCACTCCTACAAACTGTGTCATCACAGTATGCATTGAATTTTTAATAAAAAGATCTATTCTCATTATTGTAGTTGCTTTTATATCCATCTTTTGGCAAAGTGTTCTGCATGCAGTTTCATTACATTTGATTCAGTGTCTGGAAAAAAAACCCTTATAGCATTTTAGACAACCATGTTTCCAGATCAGCCTGTGATGACATGGTCTAATTTAGGATCCATACTGCTAGCTTACAGTTGCTGTCATTAATGACTGTGAGTATGAACAGGCTGATCTGGATCCATGTTGTTCTCAAATGCCATTAGATACCTTTTTACAGATCCTGGCTAAAATACTATTGACATTACTATAATATATCTTGCTAAAAATTTGATGTGGTCTGGTTTCCACAAACCACAACCGTTTAACAAGTTTTTCGCGGTTGGATATTGCCGATACATGAAACCGTCCTCAGTTCCAAGTTTTTTCCCATTGATAGCCATTTCAATCGTCTCCAAAAGAAGAATCTAATTAGTACTCATCATAATGATAAGATTCGTTGAAAAATTAATACTTTGCCTTTTAACCCATTCCCACACAGTAACGCTTTTGGACGCCCCACAAAATAAAGGCCTTGGAAAACATTGTGGAAAATGAAGAAATTGCTTGTGACAAGCAATTTCTTCGTTTCCCTAATTTTTTTCTACCAAGAAAGACCAAAAAATGTTAAATTTTGTTCAATGGCAATTGTCGTCTGCTACACCCATGAGTTTGGACTAGGCTAGAATTTTGTTGTTTGGTAATGTGACACAGAAACGCTTTTTGGTGCCCCTCAAAAACTGCTTGGGAAACATCGTGGAAATTGAAGAAATTATTTGTTTCTAATTCAAAATGGAAAGTTTGTAATATTTCATCAATTTGAAATTGTCGATTGTACATTTCAAATTGGAACAGTTCAAAATTTTACTGGAAAAGAATAAAATCGTAAATATTACATCACCACAGGTCTTTCATCTAAAATTCTGTAACTACAGCTTTTTAAAAGCTTTAGTTCCGATGTATTTGGAAGAAAAGCATTTGATAGCTTCTGCCGACGACAAAAAAATGAAGCTGATAAAAACATGACTTCATTCCAATATAGGGGGCCTAGCACTGACAATAATGGAACAAAATGGGGGATGATGGGTATTTCGAGATTTTCTTCTGTCTCGATGTTTCCAAAGCTTTTTCCCCTTCCCACACAATGACACCTTTTGACGCCTCTCAAGAAAAAGGCCTTGGAAAACATCGTGGAAAATGAAGAAATTGCTTGTGACAAGCAATTTCTTCATTTCCCACAATATTTTCTACCCCAAAAGACCCAAAAAAGTAAAAATTCATCCACTTGAAATTGTGGTCTGCATGATCTTTGAATTTGGTCTAGTCTAAAATTTTGTCGTTTGGTAATGGGTTAAGGTCACCAAACGTGTCACCTCTTGGGAAATGGTTTCATCAGGGGCGCATCCAGGGTTTCCTCCAGGGGGGTCAAAGCCCAAATGATGGCATTAAAAAAGAATTTATATAGTCAAAATTCAATTTTCGGCCAATTCCAGGGGGGGGGGGGGTCATGACCCCCTGACCCCACCCCTAGATCCGCCCTTGTTTCACTCATTCAACCATTTCACCTAGACCTCTCACAAATTATTAATAATGTAAAAGCTGGACGGACCCTTCTGTCAATATTGCCTGACATTTGACAGTTTGTCACAAAGTGTTGGAATAAACTAAACCCTTCCAAAACAAAACCTGGTTTTCAGGTCTCAAACAGAAACTGCTTATGAAAACATTGAGACAAAAGAAGAAAATGCTGATAAGCATCATTTTCTTCTTTTGCCTAAATATTTTCTGTGGTGTAATGTTATCGAATCCTATTCTTATTACCATCCATTTTGTTGATTTCTTACAGCTTTCCATTCGGGCTACCCTAAAATTTATAATGTTTGTTTCATAGAAAGGGTTAAATATCAAAACACACACAACCTGACAAAATACACGCATCCTGATAGGCCTTCCTGAATGTGAGCAAAGTGAGGTGGAATATGTATAGAAAGGGCCCTCATGGCATTACCAGACGACAATATTTCAGACTGATCCAATTAGAAAGATGTCGCAGACAAAAATTTCAAGTGAATGAAATATACTGACCAAAAGTCCTAACCGGCCACTTTAAAAATGACGATAACTTTCTTAAAAGTCATTACATTTAAATGAAACTTGATATGTGAATTTTTAAGCATAATTTACGTGGTTTTCAATGATCATTTTCCAATTGTTATCAAATTTGGACGTGTAATAAAGGAAAAGCTCAAAAAGCTCTAAATTTTGATAGAGCTCGGTATATTACACTTTCAACAAATCAAAGTCCACAAATCGTTAGCTGCAACCTAGACCAAGAAAAAAATTGGAAAAACATTGTCAATTTTGTGTGACCTTTGACTACAGGAGAAACAGAAAGAATAGGAGGTATGGTAAAATGGCGTTAAAATTCAACCAGCAAAACATTTTATCTAGCGAATATGCTTAAATATGGTCTGGTGTGGAAAACGATGCACCAAACTGATTTTTTCACATATCCTACATTTTGTAGCTCAACGGGAATTACCAGTCTATATTTTAAGCATTTTTGAAGAAAAACGTGTTTTAGGTGTTGTTTCTAGGAACCGTTTTTCTGCATACATAAGCTCTATCATTTTATTCTAGGGCCATATGCCGCGCACAATTGTCAAACATTTTCAATTTTTCTCTTATTCTATGTTGCAGCTAACGATCCATGAGACAAAAAACATTACATTGACAATATTTTGAGCTTTGTGTGAATTTAGAGCTTTTCGAGCTTTTCTCGTGTTGCGCTTTAAATTCAATAAAACAACGGAAACTTTTCGCCAAAATCATCTGGAAAGTTGCTTAAAAATTCACATATATATAGCAAATTTCATGAAAATCCAATCGCCACAGAAAAAATTATCTTTGTTTTTAAAGTGGCCGGTTAGAAGTTTTGACTAGTATATTACGATATTTTGGTCTTTTTTGGGTATAAAACAGTATGGGAAATGAAGAAATTGTTTGCCACGTATAATCTGTTCTAGATTCATAGTTACTCTATTAACCCATTACCACACAGTGACGCCCCTCGATGTGAAGATGAAGGTGGAAAATATGGTGGAAAATGAAGAAATTGCTTGTGACTGTACAGTTTGGTAAAAGTCTGATCTGATGCCACGATTCTCTGAAAATATACATTCTATCAGTCCCCTTTCCCATACCAGCGCAATTTATTCTCAATGTCTCCATGCCGTATATCCACGATAAAATAAGAAGTCCAAATGAAAGTGTAGCCAATATTTTCTAGACACAAACATATGGCGTGTGGAACGTTGCAAAATTCGATACATATTTTTATGTGATATAATTTTATATTTATATTCTATATTTATTTTTTATTTATATTCTAAAAATATTTTTATGTGTTATAATTTTATATTTATATTCTATAATTTTTATTTATATTGTATATTTTTTATTTATATTCTTTATTTTTTATTTATGTTGAACTGTCGCAAAGCGGACAAATACCCCCCACTAGCGCCTTGTCACTGAAAAAGTGTTGTAGGTCAACCAGTTCTTGACTTAGAGCACGGAAACGGATTTTAAACAAAGTCCGATTGTGACCTTGACCTTTGACCTTGGTGACCCCAAAACAATAGGGCACCTCCTTGGGTCATGGGCAACAACTGTGTAAAGTTTCATGATCCTAGGTCAACCGGTTCTTAACTTAGAGCATGGAAACAGATTTTAAACAAAGTCCGATTGTGACCTTGACCTTTGACCTTGGTGACCACCCCAAAACAATAGGGCACCTCCTTGGGTCATGGGCAACAACTGTGTAGAGTTTCATGATCCTAGGTCAGCCAATTCTTGACTTAGAGCACGGAAACGGATTTTAAACAAAGTCCGATTGTGACCTTGACCTTTGACCTTGGTGACCCCAAAACAATAGGGCACCTCCTTGGGTCATGGGCAACAAATGTGTAAAGTTTCGTCCAATCAAATCGTTTGTTACAAATGTCACTAGTATCCCATGATGCAATTATACCACATAATTTTTTTTCGCGCTATTATCGAATATAAATAAAAAATATAGAACATAAATAAAAAATATAGAATATAAATAAAAAATTATATCACATAATTTTTTTTTCGCGTTATCGAATATAAATAAAAAATATAGAACATAAATAAAAAATATACAATATGAATTGAAAATTAGATCTACATGTATATCACATAATATTTTTCGCGTTATCGAACATAAATAAAAATATAGAACATAAATAAAAAATATAGAATATAAATAAAAAAATATAGAATGTAAATATAAAATTTTATCACATAAAAATATTTATCGAATTTTGCAACGTTCTACACGCCATACAAACAAACGACTTTTCTCTGATGAAATTCGCTCTTTGATATGTTGGTGTCGCTCATTTACGTAAATGAGCGACATCAACATATCAAAGAGCGAATTTCGTTAGAGTAAACTCGGATTACAGAAATGTTGACCATGTGGTATTTCACGTGAAGGTTATATTTATACATATAGATCTGCGTTTTCGACGGAATAACATGTTAGCCCGTTTGAAAATGGGAAATAAATTTATCAATCCCATCATCGGCGCCTCAGAACCTTAGGCTCCAACAAGCAGGTAGGATGGAATAAGATCAGACTATACGTATGTGCAGACTGATCTTAAACTACGTTACCTGATCTAACGTTACTTACAAAGCTAGGAATAATCCTAAGTCGGATTGACAAATTTATTGTCAAGCTAAAACGATCAGCCATGTAAATGACCGCATTTCAGTTTCAGAAGTTGTAGACACACCAAAAATCACCCGGATGTTTAAAACCGAACCCGCTGAATCCATCTCTCGACCTTCACCTTCACAGAGCGTCACCAGTAGTAACGACCTTACAACCGAGATACAGTCGGAAATGTCGTCTATACACGCAGCAGAACCGACAACTTCAGCTGATAACATTTCCGTTAGTTTGTCCAGTGACGACAATCTGTCGACAAGAGCCACACAGAGATACACCCAAGATACTCGTAATATTCTGACTAGAACTGGAACTCCAGAGCTACTTTATAATTCATCAAATACAGACAAACTATCCACACATACACTAGACACAGTTTCTATAGGTTCACATGTTAATGAGACTGATGTTTCCATAACGACCAAAAGCGCCACCCAGGTTCTCTCAGTGACGTCCAAATCTAAGGTAGCATGGGTAGTTCCGATTATCGCCTGCATAGTTTTGGTCCTGACCGGACTGCTTGCTGTGTGCATCGTCAAGGTCCGGCGAATGTGAGTAGATTTATTTCACAGCCGAAGTTTATGTAAAGAGGCGATTCTTTCTAGGCAAAATAGGTATATTTTGTTAGAGAAAAAATAAATCACCGCTATACAGGGTCGAATTCAATGTCTCTATTATCACAAAATTCCATTTCAAATAAGACGGTGGAGATTGTGCATCATGGGATGGATAAATCTATGGACCAATTTGCCTCGCTTTCTTATTTCTGCGTCAGTTTTTAAACGGTTTGTTGCATGTACCCCACCTAACTAAGCTCTTTCCTCTGATGTACGACTTCTTGAAACATCCTTGTACTTATTGCAAAAAAAATCCCAACCGACCAGAAAGCGAACAAAAAATCAGACTGTTTTTCTGGTCGGGTAGAATAATATTTAGGGTTGGGACCAGTTTTTGGAAAGAGTAAAAGGATTCCACAAATAATTCATATAAATCTGAGAAAAGAGCTCAGTAAGACGGGGTACAGAAGGTTATTGCAAAATATTTGACTAGAATCGCGACTATTTTGTCTGTGGTTGTTATCCATCCCATGATGCACAATCTCCATCGTGAATAAGGGAGAAATTGGTTTAATGGGAAAGTTCCTTATTGCAGCCGTAAATATCAGTGTTTTTGATTATATCTTTTTCAATAATATTTTAACGAAGGTTCCTTATGAGTTCAGTTGTGGAACCATTCAATTTGGAACCTTTTTTTATTTGCTTTACACTGTTTGTCCTAACATGGGGGAAACATTTCTACACGAGAGTTATTATGACGTTCCAATATTACTTGTTCGTGCCAGATGCGTGATTTAGTACCATAATACTGGGTCCTCCTTTCTTGTTCTTTGTTTCTGTTCTTTTCTAATCGGTCTGCATGGTGATCAATTGCTCTAATTCCGATATGTGACCGTAAAACTTCGTACATTTCAGGCGTAAAGTAACGTTTATAACAGCACCGTACTCCCGTCAAGACCTGTCTAACCCGTTATACGATAACTTACTCGAGGACAAACACGGTTCATAAGACAGAATGACCACTTTTACAACAATAGTTAGATATATCCCCAACTTGCGAGTTGTTGCAGACGACAAAATCAAACTTATTTTATTTAGGGGGTCTTATAATTTTTTATCATTGCATGGAGAGCATGGAAAGATAAGTTATAAAGATGCACAAATACGAAATGTAATTGCATCACAGCATGTTAATGATGTAACGTTTTTTTAAAAATCCATTTCCATAATATGAATTTATTAACTTTGGGTTCTGGCACCTTAACCCTTTCCCAAACGACGAAAATTTTGGATGGTCCAATTGAAAAGCTTCTGCATACGTCAAAATAGGTGTTGATAGAGAGAGGATTTGTGTACAAAATAGCCAGGAAAGCATTGAGGCAAAATGAGAAAGTGCTGGTTATCAGCACTTTCTTCTTTTGTCTTAATGTATTTCTAAGCTAATTCTTAAAGGAACGTCAAAACCAGGTCTTGTTTGGGAAAGGGTTAATCACTTTCCCAAAAAGATTTAAAGATATAGGCTATAGGACTGTCCCAATACGAGGGCTGCTGCAGGTAACAAAAGGGGTGTTTATAAAGACAGGATTTGTGTACGATATACAAATGTAACATATTTCAAACTAGTGAGACAAAAGATTAAAATATTATGCACATTTTCTTCTTTTGACTCAATTTATCTCAACCTTTCTTCGGTAATAGGGATGTCAGAGTCAATGCTTCTTTGGGAAAGTAAACCAAGGAAACGTTTAAAAAATGTTGGAAAAGAATATCGATTGTTGTTTTATATTGCATTTTTATTATTGTAGTTTGTTAATGAATAAAAGTTAAAGGAAATATTCGTTGACATGATGATACATGGGGTCTATACATATACAGCTCACGATAAATGACATGGAAGAGCTTCCCTAGCCAATAGAAAGAGATGCTCTGCCAGGTCACGTGTCGTGAGCTTTGCGGGCAGCTTTGCAATACTTTTCTTTTGAAGTCTTTAGGAATAACATGAAGCTAGATCTATAACTGGAATACTCGTAGAAAGTGCACATTTTCCATCGCAATTATAAGGTGGTCCTCCTGTGATCCATTGATCACTATAACCGAGAGTGGTTTTATCGTCTGGTCGTGTTTGGATGTGAGACACTGTAGAGGGTGAAGGTCGGGTCGGAGGTGGTATATACAGTCGCCTTGTTTATCACACACATACACCGTGTTGTTGAGATTATCCACACACAGGCCTGCGGGGTCACAGTCAGGGCGGGAAAATGTCTGTAACACTCTCCCGTCCTTCTTAAAACTGAACACCGTCCGTAATCCAGTATCAGCCACGTAAAACACGTGCGTTGTATCACTTACTGTCAGGAAATCAGGATTTTTGAACAGTCTCCCGCGGTCGGAAGTTTTGTAGATCACGTGTTCAATATTTCCGGCTTGGTCTAAGATGTGAACACTCGGTGACCGGTCGGTGTTGTCGTCTTTACAAATGGCGGCAATACAGCCGCTATCACACGCCACACCGTAATACTCGTTACCTGACTTTACCGGGTACCAGTAGGCTAGCTTTGATTCGTCCTTGACCTTGATATACTGTAACAACATGACGAGCGGGAAGGACACGACGAGGAATGATGGCGTCACAGCAGCGATACCCCAGGGATGAAAGGCTGTAGACAGTCGGCTGGTTATGTTGAACGATTCATCAAGTAGTTTGATACATTTGTTACCATGGTCACATATCACTAAACAGTTCCCGGACTTCAGCCTTGCCATACTGGTAACCTCGAAACATTCCTCGTTCTTGACAAAGATATCGTGGTCTCTAAAACTAAACTCTTTCATCAAAACTGAGTCTGACTCGTCTGCCATGTCAGATTGCTCGAGGTCTTCGTTATCACAAGACATTATCAAGTCATATATAGCTACAAACGCAAACGACGCAGAAGATCCAAGTCCAATCAACAAAGAAGTAGATCTATTGCTTTGAATGAATGACTAAGCTGAACGAAATGGTAAGTCAATTACATTTATAAATAAGTAGGCCTATTCTATCCATATAGATCTATGAACTTTTTGTCTATAAAATGCGATCGTCGGAAAATTGGGATATATTAAAACAACACTATTTATTTCCACGTTTTGCTATGTAGGCCTGCCTTTCACATTTTGTCAGTGTTCATTGATCAAAAAACATTGTCACTGAAAAATTAAACGATTAGATTCTCTGTATATCTACATGTTTATCTTTTGTTCGCAAATACATTTTATTGAAACAATTTCACAAGAAAGAAAGCAAAATCGACCCATTGTGCGTCTATTCGTGAATAGCTTATCCTTAAGATCGATGGCAGTAGTTAGCAGTACTTGACTTTTTTGTTTACTCATTCGGATCTGTCGCGTAAAAATCGAACATGCTGAAACTTTTAAGATAGATGAAGTTCGAGTTTATTGGGGTTTTACGCCGTTTTTAACTGCTATGAACATATCGCGGCGGCTAGAGCACCTAACCATGGAACCCTGTTGTTTCTCATACCAGATCTACCACAATACCCTCACCGAGCCTCCAGCTGCTCGCCAACATAGGTTCACGATATCAAACCCTTGATGGGTGACATTTTTGTCAGAAAGAAGATCTATTAGATGGAAGTTTTATCTCAAAATATACAGAAAGCGCCAACTTCACCAACACGAGCTTGCAATCTGCCCCCTGTCCGTTATGGTCCGCTAGAGCATACGACATATTTGTGGTCCATCCTGCCAAAAAAGGTCGATCAGGATTTTCTTCATAAGCAATACATTGTACATGAATATGAAAATCTCATTGGATCCAAGAGGTCATTCAGAAAGTGCACTTCCTTTAAAATGAACACAATGCCCTAAGTAAAGCATAAGAAAACATTTGTACAAATTCAGAAAACCATTTTTGATTAAAAACAAGATGTGTTTGGGAAATGCCAATGCCCCCGAAATGGCAATTGTTAAGTTTTCGGACTGACTGACGGACGGACAGACAGACAGACAACGTTAAAACAATATGCAACGGATCCTTCGATACGGGGGCATAAAAAGTTTCGCCCCTAACCAGCCAGAGCAGTGCGACTTGGATCGATACTTTTCACAGATGATTCCTTTTTTGAAGACGGGTCGCATTATCGTTTATAGAATTAAGCAAATCCTGTTTTCACAAGACGTGATGCATTCAAGTAGGCATATTTGAACACTTCACAAATTAAAGCTTTAGACCAGTCCAAATGCAAAGCCATTGCAAACAGCAACAACGTGCTTTAAACATATATCTATAGTCTGCTAATTCATTTAGAACATATTTTGGCATAAGAAAGAGTGGTAATTATCAGCATTCTACTTTGAGAAAGAGTTAACCCCCTACCAGCTATTGAAAAGATACATAATGCAAGTACCCTGTAATTGCTTTCCATTTATTCATTGTGGAAATTGCACCTCGTATACGTTAACTTTCAAATCATGCCTCTTACAAAAGATAATTGACTCTTCAAATAAGAAGTTTGATTTTCCTTTTGTTTCGTGGTTTACTTTGTGCTTATTCGAAGATAATTGACTGCTTATAATATACTGTTGACAAAGATTTAAACTAGATCTATTTCTAATTGAAAAGGTTTGCATTCAACAATGTTAAAATTATTTCATACTTCGTCGGCATTCTTTATTGAGATATCGGGGAAGTGTAGAAAGTGCTATTTTTCATAATGCTCTTCTTTTCTCACGAAGGTTTCTCAAAGAATTATATATACAATAGTCGTGAACATTAGTATTATTCAGGACAGGGATACCAACGACCGTTGCTTTATTCACACCCCGACGACTCTGGTCGTGGTTTCAAACTGACACAATTTTAGACAGAAACAGAATGTCATCAAAGGTCTTGAAAATGGACTTTTGTGACGTTTAACCCATTACCAAACGACAAAATTTTAGGGCGGTCCAAATTGAAAGATCATGCAGCCGACAATTTCAAGTGGATGGAATTTTTAATTTCTATGTCTTTTTGGATGGAAAACATTGTGGGAAATCAAGAAATTACTTGTCACAAGCAATTTCTTCATTTTCCACGATGTTTTCCAAGGCCAAAAAGAGTCATTGTGTGATAATGGGTTAAGACAAAGAAGGATCCAGATGGGCCGGTACATCGGCATTGTCTAATAAGGACCCATGTTGTACTCTTAAAAGCTTCTTAACCCTTTTACAACCAGGACAATTTTAGGGTGTTCCAAATTCAAAGATGTTACAGACGACAATTTGAAATGAACTAATTTTATAGTGTTTATGTCTCTTTTTGGTAGAAAACACTGTGGGAAATGAAGAAATTGCTTTTCACAAGTAATTTCTTCATTTTCCACAATGTTTTCCTAAGCTTCTATCCTTAATGGTGTCAAAAGGCGTCAGTGTGTGGGTATGGGTTAATCACCTGAAGCAACTGTAAGACGGCAGTATGGATACTGATGAGACTCCATTTAAGCACACAGCGATCTGAATACATGGTGTGGTGGCATTACATATGCACATGTCCAATGTTTATATGGAAGCGCTGTATACCACACAAATACGAACTTTCTACAATAAACCGTCTTATGATTTGTATTAGTAGATAAACTAGGTACAGAAAATGTTCAAAAGTCAATGATATCCTAGACTAGCCTTGTCGTTTCTGTTTGCTTTATTTGTACAATGGTGCATTACTTTATATAGGACTTGCCTCTTTAAAGGGACATTTAATTCCCATTTCATTTTTTTAAAGTATGGCTTGAAGCCAAGATTGGTTATTCTAATGACTATAAATGATATTGGTTTTTTGAAGTTGTTGCTGATAAGCGAGAAATACGCATTTAAAGAGGAGACAGAATCGACTAATTCCATATAAATCCGAACTGTTGTCCACAACAATTTAATAAAGTTTAACACAAAAATATAAATTATTTCTCGTAAACGGCGCAATATCTTGGCTAGAAATTTTCAGAATTTTCATAAGGAAATATGCTCTTTCAGATAAAAATAAAAGTAAAATTTATTACAAAAAAATCTGAAATGTCACTTTAATCCAAGTTCAAAGTATTCATTGCTGAACAGAAACGACCCTGGTATTCTAAACTAAGATGTCTTTTAACAAGAGCTGTCCGAAGACAGTGCGCTCGACTTTCTAAGTTGCTTAGTATAAAGGGACATAACTCCAAATATAGTGGAGCCAGGGTCATGGGCCCTGGTAGTAAGGTAGAGGGTGTGATGGTGAATAAGTATTCCAAGTTTGGGTTGAATCCCTTTGATAGTATGGAAGCTATTGATGTTTGAAAAAACTTTAACCTTTGTTGCAACGCCGACGCCATCGCCGACGCCAACGCCCGGGTGACAGTATAAGCTCTCATTTGCTTCGAAAAGTCGAGCTAAAAAGGGGCTTCGCTTTTATACGTATAACCTTAATACTAGGATCTGAGCCAGACTAATGATCTCCATGTATATGTAAAATGGCCTGTAATCTGTTGATCAATTTTGGCGGTGTCTTTTCTCGTGAAATGGACCAACATTGTCGCAATTTCTTCCTTTTTGACGACAGTTTGTCAAATGTGAACACAATGACTTTGCCAGTTTATAACGACCGACTTTATAACAAGGCCAATAATCATATTTGTAAACAAAGACGTTAGTCGATAATACGCTCCTTAGAAAAGACGCCGAGCAGATTTGTAAACATAATCTTAAAATCGGGGTATGGAGAAAAGTTATTTATGGCATGTCGGACCAACGTGGATACCGATCAGCGCATGCCTATTATATCCCCAGTATAAACAGGACACTGATTGGTCCACTGCTTTCATACTAGCACTTTACAGCCAAGTTTCCGACCATGGGTATAATGTTCGTTTGGAGCCATTTGCTTACATTGCTATAGACCCTGTCTCATACAGTTCCGCGTCCACATCAAGTCCAAAATTATACTGCACGGGTCCCATTTTTAGACGCGCTCCAGCAGTAATGTGGATGCAAATTTGTGCATGTGACCAGAGATCTTTAGAACGAGATTTTTAAGATATCTTGAGATACTTCAAGAAGCGGTCTTTAGAGCGAGATTTTAAGCCGCTCAATTTGAATGGCCATTACTCTATACTTCTTGTGGAGCCCCTCGTTCAATTCTGAACAAAAGAATATATACGAGCATTGGCCAAGTCGTTCTGAATACTCTATCATTTATAAACAGTGGTGTTCTAAATACTCCCTACTTTATACAAATGACGTCACGATGACATCATTTACATGAAGTATGGAGCATTGGAAACACCTTGTTTAGAATCTCTGTCTCAAAAACACTTTATGTAAAACATCTTAAAAGAAGTCTCAAAAGATCTCCCTCCAAGAACGCGCCTCTGGCCTTAATAGAGGAATAGCCCCCCCACTCCAAGTTTCCACTCCAAGGTGACCTATGTAAACTGGTTATCGACATAAAAACAAGAAACTCGTTTGTTTTATTACAATTCATGTAGTCATTATTTATTCATCAAACACCTTAAAGAAGAAGTCTCAAAAACATTCATTATCATTTACACCAGGCCTTCACACAACACAGGGCAAACATATTTCAAAATAGCCATTTTTATTCCAAACCCTACGTTGTGGGTACTCATTAGAATCGTCTCGAAGAGACGATTCTAATGAGTACCCACAACATAAGGTTTGATGAACGATAAATGATATTTTTCCAGTTTTTCATATGTGATGACCCCATGTTATTTGTAGGCCTGATTTACACTGTATCTACAGCCATGGTCCAGACTAAACTAAATCCTCACTATGTCTTCACCTATAGTACAAAACATACATTCTCTCTAGCTCAATTAACCATTTCCTGAACTATCAAAATTATAGGCTGTATCAAAATTAAAGCTATTACAGACAACAAAACAAAGTTTCTACATTCTTAAAATTTTCCATATCAACATTTCAGACTGGACTTTTGCCAAAGCTATTAAAGACAAATTGACAACGAAAGGAGATAACGCTAAAAAATACAATTCCTCCCTTTATCTAAATGTTTTCCAGAATTTTCTATTTAAGGGACGTTAAACCAGTGACTGTTTTTCAAAAACAATCCACAGTATACCTCACGATAAATGACCTGACAGAGCATCTCATTCGATTAGCATGGGCTGCTCTGCAAGGTCATTTATCGTAAGGTATATTAGTGATTGAATTGGAAAACATCTAAGAGAAGAGAAGAACTATTGATGACTAGCATTCCTCCCTTGCATTCAATACTAACAGTTAGCACACAAATAAAGTAAACATTATGTTGTTGTCTGCATCACCTTTCATAATTGACAAGCCATAAAATTGTGTTGCATGGTAATGGTTTAATAGGCTACATGTAAAAACATACTATTACAATTACGTAAGTAGAAAGTTTGAGGGACACAAGCCAATGTTAGTGATTTCTGGGCGATATTTTCAAAATATCATTGGAAAATATCATTAGTAAGTTCCATGGTCTATGTTTTCCACCCCTTTCCCACACAAGACCTGGTTTTGACGCCCCCAAACTAGAAATAGAGAAGAAAAATGTCAAGAACAGGAATTTCTCCTTTTCTCTCCTTATTTTCTGTGCTGTAACATATATATATTCACTTCTTTTGGTACCATGTTCCTTCCAAATTTAACATGTCTACAATTTTGTTGTTTGAGAAAGGGTTAAACATAAAGGAAACCACACAAAGTTTTGATCAGTCAGACAGTGAGATATACACTGGCTAGCCAGAGTATATATTTTTTGCACTTTATACCAGTTTATATTGCATTGAAACATTGAATTGAATTGAACTTTAAAAACGTTCTTAACAAATATATACCAGTAGCACTTTTTAATGAATTAAAGGAGATATTTCATTTAGAATTCATTACAAAAGATACTTTGTATAAAGCCAAGACAAGAAATCCAAAATTGAAACAAAAATGCCCATCAAATGACTATTTTATCATGGAGCAGCTCCTTGAGAACAGGATCTTGATCAGATGTGTGTATGCACAGG
The DNA here is from genome assembly GCA_963680895.1 of Fragum sueziense. Classification (NCBI taxonomy): domain Eukaryota; kingdom Metazoa; phylum Mollusca; class Bivalvia; order Cardiida; family Cardiidae; genus Fragum; species Fragum sueziense. The sequence continues at coordinate 5,066,744 of OY804599.1, read as the reverse complement.
CTAATCGGGATCCATGTTGTCCTCAAGCGCCCCTTTTCCAGATCTTGGCTCATTTATTTTTCAAAAACAATTGTAAGTTGGTTGGGTGTCTGACTGTTTGTTTTTTATCTGCAATATTCTTAACAAGTGACAACAAAATCGAGAACACAATTCCTTCTAAATCATTTACAAGGACATAAGTACAGTTTCACATGGCATTTTTCCCACAAATACAAAATCACATATGAACATATCACACTGATACCTAAACCTTTTTCAGACAAAGCATCAGACTTGTCAAAATCTAAACCACACTGATACCTAAATCTTTTTCAGACAAAGCATCAGACTTGTCAAAATCTAAATGGTCTAGATGATTTAACCATTTCCCAAATGACATATTTTAGGGTGGTCCACTTTCAACTTTGAAAACTGCTGCAGATGACAAAATTAATGGTGCTAAAGGTAAAACTTGTGAATATTATAGCTCAGAAAACAATGTTTCTCAAGTCTTTCCAATTCGGGATGTCAAAACCAGGTCTTGTTTGGGAAAGGATTAATAGAAGCCATCTACACCTCTTTCAAGCTGGTGTAGTGTCATGTCATTGAACATGATAGAAAATATTGCAAAATGGAGACAAAATATTGGAATTACAATTCTTTATAAATATTCTGATCTTTTTCACATTATAATTATTTCCTCTTAGCACTATCCAAATCCATGAATTTTGGAATCGAGGCTAAAACAAGCAAGCTAATCCCCAAAGCAAGATAGACTAAAATGCTATAATTGCCCATTTCCAGAAACCTGCTAATTTTCGTTTGCTGTGCACTACTTCAGCATTTTGACCAGTCTAAAATGACACCATTTTGGACATATTGGGACATATTGTCATGTATTAATCCTTTCCAAAACGACAAAATTTTAGTGTGGTACAGAAAATGCTGTTTAACAGTATTTTCTCCTTCGGCTTCAATGTTTTCCAAACCATGTCATCTTTTGGAAGGGGTTAATTACAGTATGAGATGGTAGAAATTATATGAAATGAGCACATTTACTTGTGACAAAATCATTATTGCATCTACTCAGTTGTGCGAAGTTCCACATGATTAAATACACATGAAGTGATGAAACAGCTGTTTGAATACATACTATCTATCATCCCATTACCAGACGACAAAATTTTGGACTGTTCCAATTTGAAAACTATTGCAGACGACATTTTCAAGTTGATGAAAATTTAAAAATCTGCACGTTTTGGGTTAGAAAACATTGTGGAAAATGAAGAAATTGCTTGTCACAAGCAATTTCTTCATTTTTCACATGTTTTCCCAAGCATTTTCTTGTAAGGGAGTCAGAAGATGTCACTGTGCAGTAATGGGTTATTACTCAAGTTTCACAGTAGGAGTAAGACTATGGTTCGTAATTATTCTGTTAACCCATTACCAAACGACAAAATTTTGGACTTGTCCAAATTCAAAGATGCTGCAGACGACAATTTTAAGTGAATGGAATTGCACATTTTTTGGCCTTTCTTGGTAGAAAATATTGTGGGAAATGAAGAAATTGCTCCTCACAAGCAATTTCTACATTTTCCACAATGTTTTTCAAAGCCTTTATCTTGAAGGGCGTCAAAAAGCCTCAATGTTTGGGAATGGGTTAAACCTAGTAATGCTGAATAAGCAGGAAGTATAGAATAAGATCAGACTTCACATTTATGCTGTTGATCTCATTCTAATCTGCCTGCCAGACTGACTGGATAACCAAGACTCAGCCTTACAAAGATTATGACTGTGTGATAATTATGTAAAAGTCATAAAGAGCCAAGGCCTTATCCTTTCAATTTTTGTTGATATAATAATCGAAGTTGTAGCTCATCCCACAAGTTAGCAATAACTAATGTGATAAATAAATAGCTATCAGCGAAGTTTTGGGTTGTCCCCAAAGTTTGTGCTGATATAGTCCTCATAAGTTGTGGGTCATCCCATAAGTTATTGTAGATATAGTCATCGTGATTCATTGGCTGTACCGCGTAACTTACTGTAGATATAGTCATTGTGATTTGTGGGACGTGCCCCATAAGTTACTGTTGATAAGATTATGACTGTGGTGTGGGTATTTGAGTACTGGGTAAAGAAGACAAGTTTGGAGGACCGCCGCTGGAGGGATTAGACGCTGGCACCGGGCTCGTCATGTTGGAACCTGAAATGTTGAAAAATCAGAGGTCAAGGTCATATTAACTAATCCTTTACAAAAAGACAAAATTTTAGGGTGTTCCAGTTTAAAAGCTGTTGCAGATGTCAAAAACAATGTTTTGGGGTTTTTTTTACCTGAAATACACACAAACAAAAATTACAAGAGGGCCAGAATGGCCCTATATCGCTCACCTGAAAGAAGTTTAAGACACGCCCACTTTTTTTGACGAATCAAAAATTTGCAAACAAATATTGAAAAGAGTCACTCAAGGAACATCGTCGCCAAATTTGTTTCAAATTGACCCTATGCTTGATTTTTAAAGAATTTTCTGTGGATTTCTGTAAGTCCGATAAGCCAAACCCAATTTTTTCTGATAAATAAAAAATTTGAGGAAAAATTTTGAAAAGAGTCACCCAAGGAACATTTCTGCCAAGTGTGGTTCAAATTGGGCCAATGGTTGATTTTTAAAGAATTTTCTTATGATTTCTCCAAGTCCGGTAAATGCTGACCTGCCACGCCCACAATTTTGGATGAATAAAAAATCCGCGAACAAATCTTAAGAAGGGTCACCCAAGGAACATTCCTGCCAAATTTGGTTCTAATTGGTCCTATGGTTAAGGAGAAGAAGATTTTTGAAGAATTTTTTAACAATTTCTCTTGGTTAGATAAGCCCCGCCCTGCCACACCCACATTTTTTGACGAAACTATAAATTTATGAACAAATATTGAAAAGGGTCACTCAAGGAACAATTCTGCCAAGTTTGGTTCAAATTGGCCCATTGGTTGATTTTTAAAGAATTTTCTTAGGATTTCTCTAAGGCTGATAAGCCCCTTCCTCCCTGCCACGACCTCATTTTTTGACAAATGTAAAAATTTGTGAATCAATTTTGAAAAGAGAGACTCAAAGAACATTCCTGCAAAGTCTGCTTCAAATAGGCCCAATGGTTAATTTCTAAAGAATTTTCTTATGATTTCTTTAAGTCTGATAAGCCCCTTTCTCCCTGCCACGGCCACAATTTTTTACAAATGAAACTATTTGTGAACAAATTTTAAAAAGAATGGCTTAAGGCACATCCCTGCAAAGTCTGGTTCAAATTGGCCCAATGGTTGATTTTTAAAGAATTTTCTAATGATTTTTCTAAGTCTGATAAGCCCCTTTCTCCCTGCCACGGCCACGTTTTTTGACAAATCAAAAATCTGAGAACATGTTTTGAGAAGGGTCACTCAAGGAACAATTCTGCCAAGTTTGGTTCAAATTGGAACAATGGTTGATTTTTAAAGAATTTTCTTAGGATTTCTCTAAGTGCGATAAGCCCCGCCCTGCCACGCCCACATTTTTTGACGAATCAAAAATCCGCGAACAAGTTTTGAGAAGGGTCACTCAAGGAACATTCCTGCCAAGTTTGATCAAATTTGGCCTGTTAGTTTTGGAGAAGAAGATGTTTGAAGAAATTGTTGACGGACGGACAGACGGACGGACGGACAGACGGACGACGGACGGTGAGTGACCACAATAGCTCCCCTCGAGCACTTCGTGCTCAGGTGAGCTAACAACAAAAGTATATTTGATAGTGACAAGTTTTTCATTGCTGAAGAGGAAGTTGTGTTGAATGGATGCAGTTACATATCGTCATATTTATAATGTTTTTGATTAACCCTATCATATGGGTTCTCATTTGAATCATCTCATGGAGACGATCCCAATGAGTACCAACAACAAATGGTTTCATAAACAATCAATGATGTTCTGCCTTGCAAAAATCCATTACCCCATCCTATGCATACTTCTAACTTGCACAAGGCAGACAAGGAAAGATCAATGAAATAGCAACATTTTTAGTGAATGAGAGAACTTAAAAGCAATTTATGTCTGCCTACATAGCCTTACCTTCTGACAGAGTTCTGACTTGATTAACCCATTACCAAACAACAGAATTTTAGACTTGTCCAAATTCAAAAGTTTTGCAGACGACAATTTCATGTGAATAAAGTTTATTTTTTTGTGGTCTTTGTGTATAGAAAATATTGTGGTAAATGAAGAAATTGCTTGTCACAAGCAATTTCTTCATTTTCCACAATGTTTTCCCAAGCTCTTTGCATTAGAGGAGTCAAAAAGAAGCACTGTGTGGTAATGGGTTAAAACCTTATTTTCTGTACTTTATTTGATCTGTTTCCCAAACAAGCCCTGTTTTTGATTCTGAAGTCTCCCAACAAAGAAAGCTTTGGAATTTATTGTAAGAAAGAGCTGATAATCAGCACTTTCTCATTTTTCCTCCATGCTTTCCATGCTATAATGTTCAAATATGATGCGTTTTTGTAACAATTATTTTGTCGTCTGACACTCCTTTCAATTAGGACCAACCAAAACATTGCCTTGGGTAAGGGTTTTTTTGTCATATTTGCTCACACAAGGAAATCAAGTGTTGGTGATCAAATAAGGGAACAAAACAACAATACTATACTCAAAGCCATGATCAAATGCATATGAAGGAACCAAATAAATACTTTCCCAAATAAGAATCAAATACTGGCACAGATTAAAATGTGTTGCAGGTAGCAAAAGATTTTGCAGATGCTGGCTTTAAGCATTTTTTTTCTTTTCTGACACTGTTTTCTAGAGCACTTACAATTTGGAATGCAAAAACCAGTTGATTATTTTTTCAGGGAAATATTAATTTGGGAGATTTTGAAAATTTGACATCTAATTAAAACCAAAACAGCTTCAGGCTTTACACTAGTTTCTTCAGTATAGTTTCTTTAATATTCATATACTTATTTCATTAATTGGAAGAAATGTGAAGTCTTCAAAAAGACCTACTGCGATTAAATCCCATTTTACTAATTCATTCAGTAAGGATAATGAAAATGGAGCAACTAGAGAAGAAACATATTTCACTTATTTCAAGTCAATCATTTTTAAACCACAGTGAAGACAAATGATAGAAAGGATATTTGACATGCATTGAGCTGAGGGTCCCATGAATTAGAGTCTGGCATATTATGAAGTGAACTATGGCCACAGCAAAGTCACACTTAACCTTTGTCCTGCTGATCTTAACAAGAGCTGTCCGAGGACCGCGCGCTCGACTTTCTAAGTTGCTTAGTATAAAGGGGGCATAACTCCAAATATAGAGGAGCCAGGGTCATGGGCCCTTGTAGTAAATTAGAGGGTGTGATGGTGAATAAGTATTCCAAGTTTGAGTTGAATACCTTTGATAATATGGAAGTTATTGATGTTTGAAAAAACTTTAACCTTTGTTGCAACGCCGACGCCAGGGTGACAGTATAAGCTCTCATTTTCTTCGAAAAGTCTATCTAAAAACCAATTTTAAAGACGTTTCAATAAGTTTGTCTCAACTTTTTGCGACAATAGTTGAGATGAAAGCTGGCAGAGCAGGCTAAGATCAGACTGCATGTCTGTGCAGGCCGATCTTACTCTATACTGCCTGCAAAAGCTTTGATCACAACAGGAATGTCACCTGAACAGCATGACAAGGGTGAAAAATTGACTATACAGAGTGTCCCAAAAAAACCGGAACCCTAATTCAAAGTCAAATATTTCAAAGCGTAAGCAAAAAATCTAATTTTTGAATTTGCAGTACTGAAGATACATTATTTTTGCATTTGTGTTCCAAATTTCACTTAAAAATATGCATCGGTTCAAAAGTTATAAGCAATTTAATAATGACACTAAAAACCCGATCTGACATGATATTGATTTTTGCGTCTTGTTTGTTCGTGAAAGCGCACTAACGGTCAGGTAATGAATTCTGTACCGTTGTACATGTATGTACCGATTTTCTCAAAATTTAAAATGTACATGTTCTGTATGTTCAAATTTAGTCCATAGGGTGGTTGTTTGAATTAATTTCAAATTATTATGTGATTCATTTCACATGGTGCAGTTTTAACTTTTATTTTCATGAATTACAAGCTTGGTATGCTTCCTAAAATTAGTCCAGCCTTAATTTTCTTGCATAGTATACATTTCTGTGGACTATGATTTAATTCTTTTTGGTGAATTTTGTGTTATTTGTGTTTTGCATAAATTTCAGTGTCAGGTTAAATGAAATCCGTAATACTTTGAATTGAACGGTGACCGGCATGTTGGTCAGAAATAAAATAAGTGCCTTTGATTATTAGTCATGAGAATGTGATTCTCTTGGATATTTTGTTTGTATTCAGCTTAGTTACATCGTAGCTCGCAGCATTAACAGTTTATTTATTAGCAAAAAAGATAAAATGAAAATGCACTTTTGTAAATACAATGTTTCAAAATCATTTTTGTATTGTATTGAATATATCAACCAATTGTATAGCGTCAATTTATTCAATGAGTGTAGGCGCGCGCATCAAACCGAAAAGATCGATATCGTGTTAAAATGGTGTTCTGGGTATATTCATTGTAATGTCAATATTTTCAAAACTAATCATTATTTTTCGACCAAATTTTAACTAATAATAGAAAACTGTCGTTGCTATTGCATATGTAAATTTGGTCGAGAAATATTGCCTAATACATGAGAAATGTACTTTCAAAAATGGGTTCCGTTTTTTTTGGGACACTCTGTATAGAGGAAGCACTAAAGATCTATCACTAAAAGTGATGAAAATGCCCTTTATCATCATCATTAACCTATTTAGATTAACAGGCCTTCAAATGGTCCTCAGCTGAGGGTTGGGCTTAGCTGTCCCTGCAGCTACATTTCATGTCACACGAGCAAATCTAATCAGGGTAAACAGGATGTTATAAGCCACATGAGGAGCAATAACTTCTTGCACATCTACCAAGTACTTTTATATCAAATCAGAGCCATAAGGGGCAATAGTTCTTGCAATAAGTTTTCACTAAAGTTAACTCTTGCAGGGCTTTTCTTCCTTCTATAACAGAGGCCGATTTTGGGTGGCTTCCCAATTGGAAAAGGGCTACTTTTTTCCCAATTTCAAAGTAAGAATTTCCCAATTATTAAAACTAAAATCCCCAAAATAGGAAAATAACTAATAATCATTTATCTGCTGGCAATTCTAGTCACAAATAAGCATTGTGTATTCTATTATTCAGTTATTCTTGGTTAAAAAGTATTTTGAAAATATATTTCCATTAGTAGATTTATTCTCCTGTGTCTTTACATTTTTTCCCAATTTGACCAAAATCACGCTAAAATTTCCCAAAATGACTGACCAGGGCCCCTTCCCAATTTTCGGAAGAAAAGCCCTGTCTTGCTTACTCACAGCTCCTATTGTAAAGTTCTATCGAATTGGACAGAAACTCTAGAAATTTTGTGGACATGCTTTTTTAAGGCGTATCAGGCAGTAACACAATCATTCTTGATAGAATTTTCATGAAAATTGCATCTTGCATATCTGCAGTAGCACCAAGTGAACACTTTTTGCCAAGTATGAAGCAATTCAGACCGAAACGATGCCAGTTGAGTGGACAAGATTTTGCAGCTTACTTAGATATAATTCCCCTTACCCTTTTCTTTCCTCCCGACCTAAAAGAATAGCTTTTATATGATTGGTAATCAGAGAATGAAAGTTTTGATGTTGAACTCTGTGGTGTAACCAACAACATCCAAACAACACAACATCAGTGAACTTGCCTTACCTAACCACTTATATTTTATATCACTCCATTTTTGCTTCAATTTCTTTAGTTTCAGCTGAAAGTAAAATCCATTATCTTAACCTTTGTCCTGCTGGATCTGGATCTAAATTTTGTTCAAACAAACTACCATTTTAACCCTTTCCCAAATTTGGACTGTTTCAAGTTCAAGGGTGATGCAGACGAAAATTTCAAGTGAATGAAATTGTACATTTTTGGGTCCTTTTGTATGGAAAATATTATGGGAAATGAAGAAATTGCTTGTCACAAGAAATTTCTGCATTTTCCACAATGTTTTCTCCAAAACCTTTAATTTGTATGGTGTCAAAAGGCGTCAATGTTTGGGAATGGGTTAAGAGACATTTAAATAAGATAAGCTTAGGTTTCTGCCACAATAATGGAGGAGAAAGTATAAAGTGTAGGCTAAGATCAGACTGCATGTCTGTGCAGGCTGGTCTTAGTCTATACTGCCTGCCAAAGCTCAGGTCAGTCACAACAGTTTATTGACATGAACAGCATGAGAAGGGTTAACCCTTGTGACAAGCATTTCATTTCCCACAAAGTTTTAAATCCAGAAAGGCCAAAAAATGCAAAATTCCTTGAAATTGTCCTCTGCACAATCTTTAAATTGTCCTCTGCACAATCTTTGAATTTGGACCAGTCCAGAATTTTGCCATCTGGTAATAGGTTTAGTTTACCCTTTCACAAGTGACAATATTATGGACCTGTTTAAATTCAAAGGTGTTACAGAAGACAAAATTGGTGTTAAAATAGTAGGTTTGAATATTATAACAAGGAGAACGTTGAAGGTATTGGAGACAATGCTGGAAATTTATGTTTTCTTTGAAGGTCTCATTGCTTTCCACAGTCACATCTACTTGAACCCGGTATTGTTTAACAAAAGGTGCAGCCAGATTTTTACAAAAGAAAACAAAAACTTGTCTAATAGCATAAGCTAAAACATCCATTTCGACAAGGCAGCCATTTAAGCAAAACACTGAAAAATCTTGCTTTAAAGACCATTTTTCCCCAAAAGCCATTCCACTAGTTGATTGGCATATTTCCAACAGTGGTAAACATGACTTCAGTGGTAAGCTGATAAAAGTCAAGTTGTGCCGCCATTGATACGACCCGGGTATTATCGCAATATAAGCATTTTTCCTATTCAAACTAGAACACTAATATACAGACATCTGTCCTAAACAACAAAATGTTAGACCAGCCATAGTTGACACCTACTGCACGTCACAAAATGGGCTTACATATGGAATTTGTTTAATTTTGAGCACAGAAAATATTTAACCCTTTCCCAAACGACAAAAGTTTAGTGTGATCCACTTCAAAAAGTGCCACAAGTGACAAAATGGATATTATTAAAGATATAATTTGTGTAAAATATGGCATAGAAAATATTGATACAAAAGGAGAAACTGCTGGTTATCAGCAGTTTCCTCTTTTGTTTCAATGTTTTCCCAAGCCTTTTCTACTAGGGACGTCAAAACCAGGTCTTGTTTGGGAAAGAAGGAGATGACAACGTCATCTTAATTGTCAGCATTTCAATGCTTTCAACTAAAATCTCATAACTGTATCTTGTTTTAAGCTGCAGTTGTGAGGTTTTTGTTGAAAAGCGACAATTTTCTTCTTTTTCATATCATTTTCTCCTACCTCTCCTAAAGGAACCTAAAAACCACTTATTATTTAGGAAGGGTTGTGGATAAGTTAGAGTGCAGTATGTTACATGAAGAGTGCTGGGTTAATATGGATGTGAAATAGGGTTGAGAATTGAGAACAGAGTCAGTAGACACTCACAAATGTTATGTAGAAACAGGAGTAAACATATCTACCCTTTCCTATGGCAACCTTTTTTCAGACAAAAACTTTTATAGTGTTACAGAAATCAAATTAGGTTTCGTTTATCAATTTTGGTCAGGCCTTTATTGAAAATCATGCAGACTAAAATGTATGCCAGCAAAGAGTTACGTGACCCTTTTGCGAGCAAGACCTGGTTTTGATATTGCTAGTAAAGGAGACTGGGGAAATATTGAGGCGAAACAAAATGCTGCTAATTAGCTTTTTTCCCAATTTGCTTCAATATTTTTCATGCTGAATTTCACCAAAATTATATCTTGATTTACTTCAGTTTTGTTGTCTGCAGCACCCTTCAAGTGGGATGACCCTAAATTATGCTGTTTGGGAAAAGGGTCATGAATTTTAGGACATATAGCTCTTGAGTATATGAGATATGTTGACAGAAATGGTTATACTGTAAATTAAATTTTGACAAAGATCAAGCGCTTGATAATGACAAAATTACCAAAAGTCCAGAAGGGGCATAATTCTTCATAAACAGAGCTACAGATAAGCAGGGGGAAAAGACATTCTTTTATTTCATATCTTAACCATATGTTGTGGGTACAACAATCAGATGATTCTAATGAGTACACACATAGGGTTTGATGAATAAATAAAATATTTGATTCTGAAAAGCCATTATCTCCCCCCTTATATGTAGCTCAGCATAATGCCTGTAAGATTTACAGGAACTGTCACAAAGACAGCCCTATGCCAACATCGACACCAGGGTGAAAGGTTGATTGATTTATTATGGTTTAATGCCATTTTCAAATACTTTCCACAGTGAAAGGAATACCTCACATTTTCTGAAAGTGTCACAAAAAATGAAGATGACAGAAAAGCCATCACAGAGATAATGGCCTGGGTCATAGCATAGCATAATAACAAAACCCTTTAGAAAATACTGAAGCCAGTGAAAATTGCTGCAAGTTGATAATATCGATCCATCCTTTTTTGCATGGCAAAAGCACTTGAATAGCATATCCCATTACCACAATATCATTGTCAATGTGTTATCTACAAAGAGTATGGCCGTTCTCTGTCACTTTCAAATACCTAGAGAGAAGTAAATAATTGGGAAAACATTGCAACTGATAACCAATATTTTCTGTGCTGTACAGTACTATACAGTACACAAATCTTATCTTTTTAGAGTTCTTTCGTTTACAATTATGTGGTTCGGGAAAGGGTTTATTCTGAATAGCCAGGATCTGGAAAAAGGTCCTTCAAGGCTTTTGAGCCCAACATGGTTCCAGATCAGCCTGCATATACACGCAGTCTGATCAGGAGCAATGTTGTTCTCCATCAGCTTCGTTATGGTCTGTAGCAATCATTATGAGAGTAACATGGATCCATGTCAGATTGCACCTAGGCACAGCCTGATGTTGAAATATGGCTATCTAAAATGCTATAAGGGATGTTTTTCCAGATCCCGGCTCATTTATCATGCTCTTTCTTCAGGAGGAGTGGTCTATAAAGGGGCTACAGATAGAAAGAATAAGTAATGGGAATATATATAATTGATCTGCAATCTGGAAAAAGATCCCTTTAGAGTTTTGACAACTATGTTTCAATACAAGCCAGAGTCTAATTGAAGTCAGATAAAGATCCATGCAATTCTCCTACGATTACAGTTCGCAAAAAATGCTCTCAGACTACAGCATAGATCTTGATCAAACTAGTCTATGTGTATCCATAATGCTCTCAAATGCCACAGGGTTGCTCTTCCAGTCAAAGCTCAACTACGGGTTGATGTAAATGGTCAATAAGCTTGTGGCTTGACCATTCATAGGTCTACAAATTTAGGAAATTCCAAGACAAACTATTATGCATTTTAGAGCATAATTATATGCCATAACAACAGGTTTGCACTAAACACTAAAATGAATAGTAGAATGTTGTCTTACTTCTTAACCCATTACTGCACTTTGACGCCTTTTGACTCCCTAACAAGAAAAGGCTTAGGAAAACATTGTGGAAAATGAAGAAATTGCTTGTGACAAGCAATTTCTTCATTTCCCAAAATGTTTTCTATCCAAAAAGACCATAAGATTTTTAATTCACTCGAAACTGTCATCTGCAGCTTCTTTGAATTTGGACCAGTTTAGAATTTTGTCGTTTGGTAATGGGTTAAGTCGCTGAAATGGTCTTTTAAAATTTACTTTAATTTCTATTGAGCAACGAGCAACAGATACATGATGAAGGATATTTTGCACTTTGAAGGCATTAACACTTCTTATCTGTAGCTCTCAACGTTCATAAACAGTTGGAATGATGTCATTCTGCATTTACAGAAAACATTCCTCCCTATCTGTAGCTAGGAATCATGAATGTACAGGGATATGGAAAAAGGACCCTTACAGCCTTTGAGATAATCAGGTTTCCAGACCAGGGGCCCGTTTTACTAACGATCATATTTTTGTGTAAACTGTGTAACAAGGCATCTGATTGCACGAAAAATCGGATTAGGCCAATCAGGTTTGTTGTTACAAGTAATTACGCAAAAAATTATCGTACGTTTGTTAGTAAAACAGGGCCCAGCTCCTGCCTAGCTGCAGTCTGAAAACAATCCATGTAGCTCTAGGCGAGACTTATTCCGCAATCTAAGAAAATTATTACACTATGTATCTTGTTTTGACTGAGCGTATACCGGTACACAGGCTGTCAAGATATGTGTTGATCTTAAATGCTATAAAGACCTTTTTCCCACATCCCAGTTAAAACAGTTTCATTTTGTCTGTCAAGGAAGCATTAAGCAAGGCCAGCCAATAGGAAAGGGCATACAAACGAGGCAGAAAAACAAGGTTCTACACACCCTATATCACTTCACTGAAATGAAAATGAACAACATTGATGGGAAATGAGATGTGTTTGGTGGGTTGAGTCGTTTTTTATAAGCATTCAACAAAAGCAAGATTTGTGACACATAAAGACACAATATTCTCTAGAATTTAACCCTTTCCCAAGCAAGACCTGGTTTTGATGTCCTTGATAGATGAGGCTTGCTAAAACATTGAGGCAAAAGGAAAGTGCTGATAATCAGCACTTTCTCCTATTGTCTCAATATTTTTTTACCTATATTGTACAAAAATCCAACTTTGGTTAACATCCATTTTGTCTTCTGGGGCATCTTTTGAATTACCCCGATAAAAAAAAAATACCCTAAAATATTGCTGATTGGGCAAGGGTTGAAGCAAGGTGTGTACAGACTGATAAAAGCAGACAAACTAACAGTTACCTAAATTCTATTTTTATACACGAACATTAAAACTTTGGACTTCAATGAAGCAGTGACGGCAGTCACAAGAGAGACCACTCTGATTTTGAAAATGATCTGCTTATTTTGTACCAGTACCAGGGTAATATCCGGGAAATTATGCAACTGTTATTATCTGTTATGTTGAAAAGTGACAAATTTATCCGGGGTTCTTGAAAAGTCTTTGAAATATTGATATATGATAACCTTGACAATTTCTATTGTAGCATGCTTTAAGTTTTAAGCCAACTTTGATAAACTTTCTCTTTTCAAGCATATAGGGGTGATAATAGTGTTTATTTTTTGCTATGACTTCATTGGTTGTCAAATCAAATCATAGCCTGAAAAAGAAATGTTTGGAAAAAGCATAGTGAAAAGCAAGAAAAAAAATGCTGATAACTAGCATTTTCTTATCTTGCCTAAATATTATCTGTTCACAAATGCTGTCTTTATTTACGTCCAATTGTTATCTACAACAGCTTTCAAGTTTGGGCCTTTTGGGAAAGGGTTCAGACAATCCCAATATTTGAAGAGAAAAATTCAAAAGAAGCTACGAAATATATCTAAGTGCAGAGCAACAGGTAAGAGGGATATTTTTTCTTCAAAATCCAATATTTCATTTAATGTTGATCAAACCCAGGGTTCATACAGACAGCCAATGCAGAATTTCAAGCACTTTTTAAGCACATAATTTCATTTTTTAAGCACGTTTCTACGTACAACAGTCACTAATGATCGTCTTCAACAAAGAATGTTGCAGTCCTAATATTTACACTCCCCTGCCAAATTTCTTACTTTCAAGGGGCATAGTTCTTGCAAAGAAGTTGGGAGGATGCAGATGAGTCAGTCTCTGACGAAGGCTTACAAGTTCAAGATCATATCTCATCTTTTTTTCACCAAAAAGATTTCTCAAGTGTAGATGTAACATGTTTAAATCATCTACTTTTTACCAAGAATTTAGTCATTCAAATCATTTTTAAGCATGTTATTGACAAATTCAAGCACTTTTTAAGGACTTTTTAAGAGAGGAATCAAAATCAAGCACTTTTAAGCACTATTTTTTTGTTTTTAAGCACTTTTCAAGAAACAGGCTCAAATTTAAGCACTTTTCAAGACTGTGCGAACCCTGAAACCCTATGTTATGGGTACACCATACTCATTGAAATAGTCTCCATGAGACCAGAACAAACGGTTTGGAGGTGAAATAAAACAGGGGCACGTTCTTTAGAGCGAGATTTTTTAAGATTTCTTAAGATGTTTTTGATACAGCGTTTTAGAAAGTGAGGTGTTCCGAAAGTTCCATACTTCATACAAATGACGTCATCATGACGTCATTTGTATGAAGTATTGAGCATTCGGAACTCCACAGTTTATGAATCATGGAGCATTCGGAACAACTCGGCCAATTCTTTCCTATAGAGATTCTACGGAATTTACCGAGTGGTTCTGAAAGAAGTATAGAGCAATGGCAGCTCCAAATGATCATCTTAAGAATCTGCTCAAAAGAACGCTTTATCTTTAAACATCTTAAGAAATCTCGAGATATCTTAAGAAATCTTGCTCTAAAGAACATGCCTCAGGATGTGTTTGTGAAACACAAATGCCTCCAAAATGGCCAATATTACTTTAGATTTCCAGTACCTCCTCTTACCTGTTGCTCTGTAACGGAAGTGAATAAACCACCCAAAGAAAACATAACACCCACAATATATGTGCAATTCCAAAACCATTAACCCTTTCCCAAACGGCAAAAATTTAGGGTGATCCACTTCAAAAACTGCCACAAATCACAAAATAGAAGTTATTCAAGATAGTATTTGTGTAAAATATTGCATAGAAAATATTGAGACAAAAGGAGAAACTGCTGGTTATCAGCAGTTTCTTCTTTTGTTTCAATGTTTTCCCAAGCCTTTTATATTAGGGACGCAAAAACCAGGTCTTGTTTGGGAAAGGGTTAACCAAACAACCACAGGTTTTCACAATATTGATAGAGAACACTCTTGATACCATTGAGGGAAATTAAGGAATTACTGACAACCATCATTTTCATTTTCTCTCAATGTATCTTGTTTCAGATCAACAAAATTAGCGAATGTTTGGGAAAGGGTTTCCATGTATACCAATCACCAAATATTATTGAACCGAAGTAACCTTGCGCTCATTATTGTCAATATTGCAGACGATTACGTTTGTTTATAAATATTCATAGCGCACGGTCACTTCGGTTTAACAATACACCACAACAGTAAATATTAGACATTAATATGACAAAATATATTCAAGTTAAATCTGTCCAACACAGATACATTTTTAAGTCAAGTTCAATTTGGAAAATGCAGATGACAAATGGATGTCAATATAATGCATTTTGTGCATGTTACAGCATAGAGAATAATAATTTCTTTCCAAATTCATTTCAGAAATACCTTTACTTTTGACATCACTGATCAAGAACATTGAAAATTCAAGAGAGCAGTTTTTTCTCCTGTTCTCAAAAACATCGCACATGTATACAAGAGCTGTCGGAAGACAGCGCGCTCGACTTTCTAAGTTGCTTAGTATAAAGGGGGCATAACTCCAAATATAGTGGAGCCAGGGTCATGGGCCCTGGTAGTAAGGTAGAGGGTGTGATGGTGAATAAGTATTCCAAGTTTGGGTTGAATCCCTTTGATAGTATGGAAGTTATTGATGTTTGGAAAAACTTTAACCTTTGTTGCAACGCCGACGCCAACGCCTGGGTGACAGTTTAAGCTCTCATTTTCCTCGAAAAGTCAAGCTAAAAATTTATCTAATTTCATCAAATAATTTGACTTTAGTTCTCTCTCTTCTTGGTATGGTAAAAGGTTAATATAGGTTATTACACTATGCTGTTACAATATGTTGTTACATGTATTACAATTACAGTTTTGTAAACTGAAAAATTTCATCTATCAAAAAGTACACCAGAGTAGAGCTCTAGAGAAGAATTGATGGCCATCTATATTATACTTCCTATCCAAAGCATATGTTGTGGGTTCTCATTTGAATTGTCTCAAAGAGACAATTCAAATGAGTACCATCAACATATGAATTAACCCATTACCACATGATGACTCCTTTTGACACTTGACAAGATAAAGGCTTTGCAAAACATTGTGGAAAATTGTGACAAGCAATTTCTACATTTTACAAAATATTTTTATACAAAAGTACCAATAATGTACAATTTGATGCACTTGAAATTGTCGGCTGCATTGTCTTTGAATTTCTAAAGTCTAAAACTTTGTCGTCTGTTAATGGGTTTAGCAAATTCTACAGACCAAATTTCCCAATTTCAAACTCCATCACTCCCTGTTATCTAGAGCCCTTCTAGAGCCCTTTATGAGAGCTATCGTCAGTTGGGAGTCAAAACCTCGTAACTCCAGCTTTTTCAAGCTGTAGTTACGATGTTTTGACTCCCCACCATCGCTATGTTTTATGACGTACCTCCACCCGCCACTTGTCCAGCCGCAGGAACCGGCGTGGGTGAGTTCTGGCCCGATATTGATGACAGTTTACCTTGCTCTTTTACAATGGGATCTGTAAATATATAGGGTCACCATGCATAATCACATATAATATTTTCTGAAAATCTTCAATAATTTTGTAAATACTGGACCGATTTGAATTCGGTTTGAAGCAGAGAATGTGGACAGACGTCACACATTAGATGTACATGGTTGATTTTTTTAAAAATCAACTGATAAAAAAGTTATTGAAGATAGACCAAAATTTTGGTTTATCTTAAATAACTTTTTTATCAGTTGATTTTTCAAAAATCCAACACGTCCAGCTTATTCCTGGCATTTTCCCACCTTCTTTGCTTCAAACCGAAATCAAATTGGTCAAGTATTAAAAAAGATATTGAAGGTTGTCGGAAATTCCGAGTCACATGATTATACACTGTGATGGTGGTCAGTAGGAAATTCACATATCTTTGAGAAAGATCAGTTCAAATGCACCTGATACTTTATACTAAATGATTATTATCTTTGAACATCTTATTAAGTAACTCCAGAAACATACTAAGGTTATCATGTCCATCTATAGGATTAAGTTTTATGCCCAAGTCAACAACTAAGGTATTGGGAAGACAGGACTAACTTCTAAAGTCTTGTGTGAATGACTGGTGTGGCACTAAATTACACCAGCAACTAATGTAACAAACCGAGTACATGAAAATGTGAGAAATGAACCGCTAAAGATTCAAAAGATTAATCTGACTTAATCAAAACCACTGAAGACAAACTTTTCTGTTGTTAGGAAAAGGGAAAACGCTTCACTTTACTCACAAAAATATGGATGTTCCATAGCTTCTCTAGCAGTCAATCGTTCCTGATGATCGTAACGTAAAAGTTTGTCTAGAAAGTCTAACGCTTCTGGACTAACCAAATGTTGATTTTCACTGTGAACAAATCTCTCCCACCGTTTTCGTGAATGTCTGAAACATAATAAGTTACATTAGTTACCTTCTTTGCTATTGGGAGAAAACATATAAAAATCAATCCTACATCGTATTTAACATTTTCTAAAACAAGACCTGGTTTTGATATCCTTAATTGATTGATTGATTGATTTGGAGTTTTACATCCCACTCAACAGCTAAGGTCTTATAGAGACGAGACCTCAGTTTAAAGTCTCATCCGAAAGACTGGCATCCTGGATTGAACAGGCTTGGGAAAACATTGAGGCAAAAGCAGAAAATGCTGATAATCAGCATTTTCTCCTTTTGTCTCAATACTTTCCATGACATATTGCACACAAATCTTTATGAACATCGTCATCCATTTCGTTATCTGCAGCAGCTTTTGAATTAGACCTACCTAAATTTTGCTCTTTGGGCAACAGATAAAAGAAGATATTGATCACTTGTGCAACAACAAAGGGCATTGACAGGACTCTTTATCTTCAAGACTGACCATTCTGTAGTATCATCAACAGACTTTTGATTGCCATTATATAATCATAGTCACTACAATTATTCAAAGAATCAAAATTTATGGTCATAGGCATGCAAATTACAAAACATGTATAAATGAGCTCATTAAAAGTAGCTGCCTTGAAACCAGTACAAACAAAATATCGTCGGTGTAAATGCAAAATCCCGTATGTCGATTTTTGTGATTTTCAAAGTACAAACTTGTGTGCCCAATTTAGACAATTCTTGCTGGTTTAGAGATATTGCTACTGATCAGTTTTAATAACACATTATTTGTGAAGAATAAGTCCAAACTTCCAAGTAAAACATTTCACTTCGGGAAAAGTTATAATACTTTTTTTCCCTCCCCATCAAAATTTTTCTATAACGAAATACAATGTTTTGCATTTACAAAGACGATATGTTTTGCCAGCATTTTCTTCTTTTGCCTCAATAATTTCCCAAACTTTTCATCAAGGGGTTTGTTTTCTTTGGGAGAGTATTGAAATGGTCAGTCAATCAAACTTGTAGCCAAAAATTCCTATCCCTGTCATTGCAAGCTCCCATTAAAGGATGAGGTCACTAAGTTCAGGGGCATCTAAGAATTGACTAAAGTGTCAACAAGAACTGTCGCCGAGCGAACTGATACCTATGAAGGTCAAAAATTCAATAAAATTATCTCCCTCGGTTGACCTCAGAGAGCGAAATTTTTCTTCATGTGAATGTCTTTATCATGTTAATCACTCCTGTACAATTTCACCATTCCTGTATATTTTCATCAAAATCTGCCCATTTGGAAATTTTGCTTACGAGTAATGTGGACAAACAAATAGGGTGATTCTAATATACCTTCCCCACACACACACCCACAAACTTTGTTTGAGGAAGGTATAAAAAAAGTTGATAACATACCTTCCTAATATATCATCAAACCTGGGGTCGAGTTCTATTTCATATTTTTCTATGTATGCATTAAGATCATCTGTTCCTAGTACCTTTCCTATTCTCACCAACTGTAACACAAATAGTAATGCAACTGTAGACACAAGCCATATAGTACACTAAACGATACCTTTTAAACAGCTTAAGTTAAGTACATATAGGTATAAATGGCTCAATTCAAGACTTAAGATGCTTTAATAGGTTTTTAAGGTTTACAAACTGAGAATGAAAACACCACTTTATAGCCATACGAAATGCATCAAATTACACATACTTGTAAATACACATCACATAAGTTGATTCATCCAGCCTGATTTCAAGATTTTGCTTCAAGAAAAAAATAATTTACAAAACTTATTTTACTCTATATTCATATGCAAGGGAAGTAATTTTGAACATTTTGTCAAATATTTCCATAAGTATGCATTAGTTCAAAATTCTAAACCATACAAAATGCTTCTGTTTGTATTTGGAATGGAAATGTAACACAGTTTAGGAATTACTGGCACTTTTCAAATTTCGCCTCTGGCTTTGCATTTCATTCACAGTTCATAAACGTTGAGGTATGTCTTGACTTATTGTGCAATTATTTTTTCAATTCTTATAGCCTTACTGCAAATCTAACTTGTTAATTCCTAGAATGACCCAACAAATTCACTTGAGTTTATTAAAGGTCAAATTTTTCATTCTTACATTTAAGTCTCATTTTCCTATCAAAAGCATTTAAGCAAGGATCTGGAAAAACTTTTATGACAAAAGTGACATAACAGATCCCAATCAGCTTGTGCAATACACAATCTGATCAAGATCCATACTGTTATTTCAGTATCTTATATGCATCATTCAGATGTTGATCTCAAAAGCATAAAGGGCTTTTTCCTTGACTCCACTCACATTTTTTCAATATAGTTTCTGTGAATAATAATTCCTGTTGACTTACTTGGTCATAATTATCGTGACCGTGAAAGAAAGGTTCTTTCCTGAAGATCATACTAGCAAACATACATCCTAAACTCCACATATCTAGTGAATAGTCGTACATCTGTAATATACCAGACAGAAAACATATACATAAAACCTTTACAAAACTACATGATATTAGGCTTCAGAGCTAGAAATGAGAGAGACATTTAACCCTTTCCCAAACGACAACATCTAAGGGGGATCCAATTTGAAAGCTGCTGCATATGACAAAATCAGTGTTGATAAAGATAAGATTTATGTTAAATATAGCATAGAAAATATTGAGACAAAAGGAGAAACTGCTGGTTACAGCAGTTTCTTCTTTTGTTTCAATGTTTTCCCAAGCCATTTCTATTAGGGACGTCAATTAGGGACGTCAAAACAAGGTCTTGTTTGGGAAAGGGTTAGATTTTCAAATTAAACATTTGTTGTAAATGGTAACCAAATCCTATGTCATGGGTACTCAATGGAATTACTGATATGAGATGATTCAAATGAGTACCCACAACACAGGGTTTAGATTTAAAATAATTATTTTAGAAGGCCTTTACCCCCACTTATCTGTTGCTCTGGGCTTGTCCAATTCAAAGGTGTTATTGCAAAATATCATGGATGCCAAATGATTGAACTTAGAAGGTATCTCCATTTCTGGAGATACTTTCTGGTCCGATCTAACCCAAATTCGAACTCATCCGAGAGCTCATAGTCATACATGTTTTGACCAAGTTTGGTTAAGATTGGCTTATATTTGTAGATGCTAGAGTGTAAACACCAAATTGTTGACAGACGGATGGACGGACGGACATATGGACTGACGGACAAAAGGCGATCACAATAGCTCACCTTGAGCACTTCGTGCTCAGGTGAGCTAAAAACGTTGAAGACTTAATATTGTCCACCCCTATTGAGATTTGTGTGACATTGGAATTATTCGGGCAAGGTCGAAAACATTCGGTGGAACTTTCCATCGCCGAATGTTTACGTAACAACAACCCTCGTAAATATCTGATATTTTATGCATCTCAAAATGGCCACATTACAGGTATTCTACCTTAACACTGAGATTAATCATGACAAAAGTAAACCTCAGAGTACATACACTACAGGTAACCTGAGAGGAGCTTACCTGATAATCTAGTAGAAGTTCTGGTCCTTTAAAATACCTTGAGGCTACCCTAACATTGTATTCCATCACAGGATGGTAAAACTCTGCTAAACCCCAGTCTATCAACCGAAGCTGCAAACACAAAATAACAGGACATATTTTTGAAACAAGAATGCCCCTGAAAAGGCCATTTTTCTAAAATGTTAAGTTTTCGTGTTAAGGGTTGATAAGGGTTAACGGATGACCTTGAGGAAGGTCATATTGCATGGAACAGATAGATATCATTGAAAGAAAGTTACATATCAAATTTGAGCTTTATATGTCAAATACTTCTGGAGAAAAGGCAAATGTTAAGTTTTCGGACAGACAGATGGACAGACACGAGTAAAACAATATGCCCGCAATCTCGATACGGGAGCATGAAAACATAGTTTAAACTAACATTTTATTTGTTTATCAGATTAGGAATTATACTACAAACTTTGATATGATTGGAATTTGAAAGCTAACAATCAATTTACTAAACTTTACACAATGAACTACTACAAAACTTGAAAAAAAAATGATGTTGCATGTTTTACACTCTGAGCCAATGATTTTTCATAACACATTAATATCATACGAATAATTAATAGAACTAATTATAATTACTAAATAAAGTGAAACATTTTCAGGAAATAATAACGCCATTATCTTTAACCCATTACCAGAAGGCAAATTTTGGACTGTTCCAATATGAAGGGTGTTGCAGACAAACATTTTAAGTTGATGAAGTTTTGAAAATCTTTTAATTTGGGTTAGAAAACATTGTGGTAAATGTAGAAATTGCTTGTCACAAGCAATTTATTCATTTGCTTCAATGGTTTCTCACACCATTCTTGTGAGGGAGTCTGAAGGCGTCAACTGTGCAGTAATGGGTTAAAGTTTAATAAAGTTGTGAAGTATATTGGTTGACTTACTTTTCTGTTTTCATGATCTATCATTACATTGTGAGGTTTCACATCTCTGTGCATTATACCCATACTGTGACAACAGTCCAATGCCTGTAGAGGAAATAGTTAACAAATAAGTAATACACTTTTTTACATAACATGTTTCTTTGTTAACCCATTACCAAACAGCAAAATCGTAGACTGCTCAAAATTCAAAGATGTTGCGGTCGACAATTTGAAATGAATGAATTTTTTTTGTCCTTTTGTATAGAAAAAATGTTGTGGGAAAGAGAGTCATTGTTTGGTAATGGGTTAACCCTTTCCCAAACAAGACCTGGTTTTGACGTCGATAAAAGAAAAAGTCTGGGAAAACATTAAGACAAAAGAAGAAACTGCTGATGACCAGCAGTTTCTCCTTTTGCCTCAATATTTTCTGTTCTTTGTTCTGCACAAATTCCTTCTTCTAAAACATTCATTTTGTTGTCTGCAGCAGCTTTCCAATTTGATCACGCTAAAATTTAGTCATTTGGGAAAGGGTTAAAGGTTTGACTGATTGCCAATGTCATCAAAATACTCATTCAGTCAGGTGTCTCCTCAATCTCGATCTCACATATATTTGAGGCAGTCCATCCCTAATGAGATTCATGAGACGTCGGAATTATTCAAGCAACATTGTAAACATTCGACAGTAGAATGTTTAACCACCGAATGTTTACAAGGTTGAACCAAATAGGTTGTGATATGTAACCAATGTTAACGTCGCTCAAAAAATTCCGATGTCGCTTGAATCTCATTAGGGGTGGAATACCTTATTGCCAAAGATTTCAGTGTTAAACTAGATTGCTTTGCAAAATTAAGTAACAATTGAATGTATAAAAATATTGAAGAATGTCAGAAGACTGCAGACTTTTTCAGTCTTTATTCATCTGCATCATAAGCTTATATCTAGTATTATCGCCGGTAGGGGACTAATAACCTCTTTTCTAAGTGGATATTCCTAATGGGTTATTTAACACAAAATTAAAAACCTTTACTAGGAAAACAAGAGTCATTTCCAATTCTACCCTCTTCATTGATCATTTGCTAGAAAAGATCATTCATTACCCAGTTATGAAATAGAATACACATAGAAAGCCATAATTATTTGCACATATTTTACTATTACTTTAATGGTGGCTTGAAAACCAGTTATCACAGAATCTCTACCTACTTACTTTGAGTAATTCATACATGTAGAATCGAATGTCATAATCTGTAAATGTCTGATACAATTGCTGAAAAGGAAAAAAAACATGGATTTGTTCATATCTCATCTTGTTACAAAATAGTGCACTAAAAGTATTCATTCTTCTACTAAAGAAATCTTCGAAAGAAAGACCTGCATATGATGTCTCTGTAAGAAAGGCCTTGGGATACATTGAGACAAAAGAAGCAAATGCTGATAATCAACATTTTTTCCATTTGCTTCCACATTTTCCATGCTATTTTGAGCCCAAATCCAATCTTTATAAGCATCCATTTTGTGATTGGCAACAGCTTTTAAATTAGACCACTGTAAAACTTTGCCATTTAGGAATCAGTTAAAACATGTAGGCAATGTAGAGTAAGGTCAGACTGCACCTGTGTGCAAGTTGTTACAATTCTATGCTACCTGTCCAAGGCCAAAATATTCTGATTTTAGCAGCAAAACTGTTAAAATATTTTTTCATATCTTTGTCTTTTCCCTCTACATTTTCTTTTTTATTATTGAAGACTTCAAAACCTGGGTCTGGAAAGAGTAGAAAATGTATCTCAAACTTGAATTGCTATGATAATTCTGTAATTCTAAAATTTATAGACTTATAGAGCTGCAGGGGAGTCTGAATTTTTAAAATGCATAAACCATTTATTGTTAATAAAACATTGAAAGGCTTTATGCCCTCTCTCTATATACAATGTTTAAATATATTTATCATTCTGTACATACCTTGAAATCTGTATTGTTTATATGTTCAAATACAAGGGCGGGGGTCCTTGACTGAAAGTAAACATTCATGAATACTGTTAATTGATAACTCAACACTACACTTACTGGTCCTGGATTATAATACAACTTAAAGGAGTCTGTTTTCATTTTCAAGTAAAACAGCCTGTTATCTATCACAGCACCAAACCAACCCAATGAATGAATTAGATTTCACCCTCATACAAACGGAGGGCAGGCAGACCTTGGTTTTCAATCTAAGCATGTAATGTTGCTACCACACCGCCATAAGCACCCTGGGTATCATTTTGAAGAGTGATTATATCTGTGTTGGTTGGTGAAAACAATGATCTCAGACAGAGTTCTTGATTCAAAGGAGTGATGACACTTACAATCTGTATTTCTAATCAAAACTTATGTTGCGCATAATAATTGTCACCTCAACAACAATTCTAATGAATACCCTTGTTAAAAGGTTCAAGTTCCTCCATTTCATAATTAAGCCATTACCAGAAGGCAAAATTTTAGACTGGTCAAAACTGAAAGATACTGCAAACAGCAAATTCACATGAATGTAATTTTACGACTTATGGGGTAGAAAGCATTGTGGGAAATGAAGAAATTGCTTGTGACAAGCAATTTCTTCATTTCCCACAATGCCTTCCCAAAGCATTTTCTTGTGAGGCAGTCTAAAGGCATCACAGTTCAATGGGCTAAGCTGAAGGACTGTGAAAGCAATGAAGATATACATACTACTGGGTCTTTGACTATAGCTAAGAGAGCTATGATGTTTGTTCCACCCCGGAGATTCTCTAATATCTTGATTTCTCTCTTTATCTTCTTCTTTTTCACAGGCTGTTCAACAAAAACAACATACAAGTATGTTATGCAAGTCTAACAGGAGATGAAATATATCATGACTTGATCATGATCAATACTAACGGCCTTAGGAAATAATGTTCTTGCACTCTAACCAGAGTGATAACAAACAAGAAATCGCCATATGATATCAGTGTTGAATCTAGCTTGGCCCGAGAGGGGGCCCGTCGGGCCCACAGCCATCAAAACAGGGGGACATTTGGGGAAAATGGGGGACAAAAAGACAAACTTAGAAAAAGAAGAAAAATTATGATACTTACTTTTAATTGGTTTATACACATGAATGTACGTTGTTTTCTTGCATTAGTAACCAAAAAAAAAAAAAAAACACTGTGTTGACTTCATGGACTTTGTAATATTCAAATTTAAAAATGTGTAACGATATGTCAACTTATGGCAGTTTCGCAATATTTTACCTTACGATAGCGACATGTCCATAGAACTTTTAAAAGTCGATAAATATCACGATAGTTCTTTCGAATATCAACTGTTTACGATAGTTTTCTTAAAAACGAAAGTAGAACCAAAATTAACAACGATCGAGTCCAGTAAACGCTTGATTCTAAGTAAACATGAGCTCATAAAAGCGTTTCAAAGATCATGAGTAAAATTACCTTACTCCTAGAGGGGTACTCTCAATGAAGTTAATTGATCAATTACTCGGGCAGGTGCGTGGAAGCGTCTTTTTTTAAGCAAGTCAAATCGGGTTAGAAAAAATATCAATGAAGGCATTTCATACGAAGGAATGTATTCTGTTTTTGTAGGAAATTGGTTTAACTTTCAGAAAATAACTGAATTTGAAGCGTATTCGATCGTAGGTTTCGGAGTTTTCCTCTCTGATTAAATCGCCCGGTAACCTACTCAAGCCGTCAGGTTCCGCCCATTTATGCAAATTTCTCATCGATCTCTTCCTTACCCATGCGCGTTAGCGGATATTGGAAAAATGTAAACAAACCAAACAAGGAACCTCTAAATAAGCGGAAAAGTTAAGTTAAAAATATCAAATGAATTATTTCAAGAAGAAAGTGAATTTTAGATTTGAAGTTAGGATGACCATACGGGCTTTATAATACCGGAATTGACTTTTTACGATCGAGAAGCGAGTGCGCCCGTCGGGCCCGAGCTTGTGTTTCCATTGCGTCATTTGCGAATTTTGCCGGCCCATGGCGCAATGGCGCACTCTAGATTCAACACTGTGATATATCACTAAATACATGTACTCTGTTACAAAAGTTCATAATCTTTAGGATTGTAAATAGTTAAAGGGACATTTCATTCCAATTTCAATTTTTTAAAGTATGTCTTGATGCCAAGATTGGTTATTCTAATGAGTATAAATACTATTAGTTTTTTTAAGTTGTTGCCAATAAGCGAGAAACACGCATTTAAAGTTGAGACATAATCGATAAATTGCATATAAATCCGAACTGTTGTCCACAAGAATTTGTTCAATTTTAATACAAAAATATAAATTTCTCGAAAACGGCGCAATATTTTGGCTTGAAATTTTCAGGATTTTCATAAGGAAATATGCTCTTTCAGATAAAAATAAAAGTAAAATTTATGACAAAAAATTCTGAAATGTCATTTTAACAAAAGCTGTCCGAAGACAGCGCACTCGACTTTCAAAGTTGCTTAGTATAAAGGGGGCATAACTCCAAATATAGTGGAGCCAGGTTTATGGGCCCAGGTAGTAAGGTAGAGGGTGTGATGGTAAATAAGTATTCCAAGTTTGGGTTGAATCCCTTTGATAGTATGGAAGTTTTTGATGTTTGAAAAAACTTTAACCTTGGTTGCAACGCCAACGCCCGGGTGACAGTATAAGCTC
Source organism: Fragum sueziense (assembly GCA_963680895.1). Taxonomy (NCBI): domain Eukaryota; kingdom Metazoa; phylum Mollusca; class Bivalvia; order Cardiida; family Cardiidae; genus Fragum; species Fragum sueziense. The sequence goes on along the minus strand of OY804599.1, from coordinate 5,040,305 downwards.
TCATTTTCTTCAAAAAGTCGAGCTAAAAAACTACACTTTATAATTGATGAGTTAAAGATTTCATTGTGCATCTCCTAAATGGGAACCGAAATTAAATGACCTAGCAAGAGTTGTCCGTGGACAACGTAGCTCGCCTATACTGGAGCTTGTCACAAGAACAGCAAATTTTTTGAAAGTAGGTCAAACTCCAAGGTCAAGGTCACAAGGTCAAGGGTAATTGTCCCAAATGAAAGGTCTTGTAAAGATGTATCCATGTATGAAATATCAAGGCTGTATCTCTAATAGTGCCTGAGATATAGACCAGGTTAAAGTTTTTCAAGTGACAAGAGGACCATGATGGTCCTATATCGCTCACCTGAACCAAGATGATATGAGCCACAATTATGTTTGAATCAATTAATATTTGTGACATTAAGACTGAAAACAAACTTATGGTCATCATATATAGGTCTTCATATGTCAATATATCTGGTTGTAAAGAGTGAAAACAAAGTCAAAAATGAGAATTTTGTCCATTTCAAGGGCAGATAACTCAGCAACTGCTTGTCTAATTGTGCTGAAGTTCAAACTCATCCATGATTTTATGTTGATTAACCATTATGTCCAAGATCAAAGTTTTGTCTTGATTGGTCACCATTAATTTTGTGGTTGTTAGAGTAAAAACAAAGTCAAAAAAAGCAATTTTGTCAAATTCAAGGGCACACAAACCAAAACAAAAACTCATCCGAAATCTTATGTAAGGTCACCAACATTGTGTACAATTTTTGTATAGATTGGTCAATATTTGTTGATCTATGCTAGAGTGTAAACAATGCCAAAAGTAGCTTTTTTTCATTCAAGGGTAGATAACATCTGACTTTCTGGTCCGATCTGACCCAAAATCAAACTCATCCAAGATCCTATGGTCAATAACATTGTATTAAAGTTTTGTCTTGATTGGTCAATAATTGTGGATGCTATAGTGTAAACAAAGTCGAAAACGGTCAACAACAATTTTGTCAAATTCAAGGGCAGATAACTCCTGACTTTCTGGTCCGATCTGACCCAAAATCGAACTCATCCAAGATCTTATGGTCACTAATATTGTGTTAAAGTTTTGTCTTGATTGGTCAATAACTGTAGATGCTTTAGTGTAAACAAAGTCGAAAACGGTCAAAAACGACAATTTTGTCAAATTCAAGGGCAGATTACTCAGGACTTTCTGTTCCGATCGAACCAAAAATCGAACTCATCCATGATCTTATAGTCACCAACATTGTGTCCAACTTTTGTATTGATTGGTCAATATTGGTAGATGCTAGAGTGTAAACAGTGTCAAAAGTAGCTATTTTTTACATTCAAGGGCAGATAACTCCTGACTTTCTGGTCCGGTCTCACCCAAAATTGAACTCATCCAAGATCCTATGGTCACTAACATTGTGTTAAAGTTTTGTTTTGATTGATCAATAATTGTAGATGCTATAGTGTAAACAAAGTCGAAAACGGTCAAAAACGACAATTTTGTTAAATTCAAGGGCAGATAACTCCTGACTTTCTAGTCCGATCTGACCCAAAATCGAACTCATCCGATATCTTATGGTAACCAACATTGTGTCCAACCTTTGTATTGATTGGTCAAAATTTGTAGATGCTAGAGTATAAACAATGTCAAAAGTAGCTATTTTTTACATTCAAGGGCAGATAACTCCGGACTTTCTGGTCCGATCTGACCCAAATTCGAACTCATCCGAAAGCTCATGGTTATACATGTTTTGACCAAGTTTGGTTAAGATTGGCTTATATTTGTAGATGCTAGACGGCTTGGCTCAGATCAGGGTAGGACAACATGTTGCACAAACACCAAAAAATGAAGTTGCATAAAATCTTTTAAATTTTATTGAAACGAGTAAGGGAAACACCTGAGCATTTTAATTTCAAATTTCAGCAAGATCGCATCACACATCAAAAAGTTATCACTGTGCCTTTACCACTGGTATTGCAGTCTACGGACTGTACACTTAGTGCAATAACAAGATGAAAAAATATTCATCTTTATCAATTTGAACTTATTAACAGCTGTCAAACAATAGAACAACACATGTCAAATATAAAATGAAACATTTCCTTCTGAAAATATCGCTCTTTCTAAAATTTTCAGACGATTAATCTTTTAACTATGATTTCAAAATGTTTGTTACAACATGTTACATACATTTACAGGTGGAATGACATCGACAAGAAGACAACAAGTACTTAAGTTATCCCACAAGTGTCCATAGAGAAGGAAATATTTGGTTAATTTCTAATATGGAATCTTGTGTTTATGAAATAGGCTCAACAAAGTATGTTCTCAAAAGTCTACGGACTGTACAAAAATAGTACAGGAATCAGTTATCATACAATAATAATTTTTATAGGTTAAGTAGATTTTAATTCTGCTTTTTACTTTTGTCAGAGTTGAAATTTTCAAAAAAATATGCTTCTGCACCCTTTTTTCCCAATGGTCATTGCTCTGTCTTGGTATGTTTTACAAATTGTTTAGTCTACATATGATAAGATGAAAACATCAAATTAGATGATGTGTTGCAGAATAAGGACAAATAAATAACTTAAAATGGCAAAACAACACACATTCTAATTTACATTTTTGCACAAATGGTTTACAGATTTTTATACAGGCTACAATACACATTTGTTTGATATACGGACTGTACAGTAATGTGTGCTAGTCTTTGTTGCATCCTAGCTAGATGCATCCTACAAGAAGTAAATCTTAAAGGATAAAACAGTTTTAAAAATGTTGTTATCATTTGTTTTCATTATATACTGTAGATTCTTGCAAATTCACTGACAGGGTTCTCCACAGATTTATTTTAGGCTGTAGTTAAATATAAGTATCTGTAAAGAGAAATTGCTCATATTTCTTACTTTCTCCCATAATGTATTTATACACAAGTCTTACATTTACAGTTATATACACATTATTAAGTATCATTTGTTGACAGGAATGCCTCTATTCAGTGACCTGTTTGAAGAAATTGAGCTGTGGGTACTTTTGAAGCTGTAGGTACCAATACATGGGTTCACATGAAGGTGTAGTGGGGCCCTTACAGCTTATTTGACTAGTGAGAAAACAACATTCCATTTGCATTCCATGATTCCTAATAAAAAAATGAAACTTTGTAATCTTTTTTTTTTTTACTCTTTTTACCCCCAAGTTTCAAATAAATAGCACAACACTCTGTTCAACTCCTTTAAATCTAAAGCTTGAGAAAGTCTGTTAATTCTTAATGATTCAAACCTATTTTAAACATGATTAAGTTTCATTTCTTGGCTTTTCAGACTATTAAACAAAATAAGCACTTAGTTCCTTACAGAAAGTAGTAATTTGCAAAGAAAGATGACTCCAGTCTGTCAGCTCCTTTACAAATACTTGATACTAACTCTGAATATACGTTAAATTTTATGTTTACATGCATCTGTCATGCAGTCTTTGTTCATGGTTACACTTTATTATTGTTTGCATTCAACTCGTCTTTGTGTAATCTAATTCTATCTTGGATTCTATCATTTTGAATAGATATTGATATGTGAGTTTAAAGGAGGAATAAACATTTGCATTTGTAACAGACATAAATGGCGTTCAACAAATCTTGCTCCTCGGTGATGTCACAATATTGAATAATCCATCAAAGGATGATCAGTCATGTTAATCTTTTGCGAGCCAGGACTTCATGTCCAGGGAGCTAAGGTAACAACTCTAGTGTCAGCGTCCCGTCACATCTTCACTCAAAAAACTTTAACCTGGTCTATATCTAAGGCACCGTTACAGATACAGCCTTGATATTTCACAAATGAATAGTTCCCGCCAAGACCTGTCATTTGGGACCATGATCCTTGACCTTGTGACCTTGACCATGGAGTTTGAACTTCATTTAAAAGACTTTAACCTGGCCTTTATCTTAGGCACTATTAGAGATAGAGCCTTGATATTTCACACAGTGATACCTCCTGCAAAGACTTCATTTGGGACCATGACCTTTGACCTTGGAGTTAAGCTATTTTTCAGAAAAGCTATAGGAGACCTACCTTGTCCGCGGACAACTCACACTGAAATAGGTTCAATTGACCAAACGCCAATCGACAGATCGCTCCACCCAACATAGAATTTAATACAAACAATGGACATGTGTTCGTTTATAGGGAACGATTTTATCCAGTTAATCGTGAAGTAAATTCGGACAAACAAAATAGTATTCCGTAGGTGTTGTTATAAAATTTCGTAACTACGGCTTAATTTAAGCCGTAGTTACGAGATTTTATAACAACACCGACGGTTTATCAAAACATACGGTAAACCTAGTCTATTATTAGCACAAAATTCTTTGCAATTGGCAAGTCGATTGTTTTGGTTGTGAGTCGATAAATCGATACAATAACACGTGCAACGAAGAACAATTGGGGCATGACATTTTTCTGATCGCCCATTGGCTAATCGGTGGTTTTGATTGACAGTCGGCGTTTGGTCAATTGTGTTCCTGTAATTACCAATTAATCGGAGAGGAAATTTTAATAAAAATCATGATGTATGTTATTTAAGATTAATTTTCAAGTTATATTAATTAAAATATCCTCAATAAATGACCTTTAACCCTCTACCTTTTTGTGGTAATGGTTTAACAAAATTAGTACACCCTTGTGAAAGTCTACGGACTGTACATATACACAAAAGTATAATACTGTACTGACAAAAAACTGTATGTTAGAATTTCATGTTAGCTTCTTAATAACATAGAAGCTGTTTGTCTTTCAATCACAAAGAATCTTGTATTTGACCCCAAGCTCCAACCAGACTGGCAAATTCAAGATCTCTATATGATCAGATTGCCCTTTTCAGAAACTTAAAACTGGAAATTTTTGCTATTCTATCATTTCAAAGCTGAACATATCTGTCAGAGTTTTTAGTTTTACCTCTAGTTTTCATCTTTTACAGTTTACTGTAAAGTATAATGAACTATACTGTATTTAGTGTGTTGAAGTTAGGTGGTACAGTCCGTAGACTTTTTCTCGAGTCACATTTTCAAAAGTTCAATCACTAGAATAGTATTATGCAGGCTAAAGTGACTTATTTGTAAAGTTAAGTCTCTACAAAAACAAACAGTTTAGGTTCTATTTCATTTATCTTAATTGGTAAAATTTTACTGCTCGAACAAATTATATGTTGTTTCAACTGTATTTTGACTTAATTTTGATGGAAATGATGAAAAAAATAGAAATAATGTGTTTTTACTTTTTGGATAAGCCACATAAGCATATATATTGTATAAATTGTAAATTATGTAGTCCTAAAATGCATTTCTGAGATAAATTTTAGTGGTGAAACTTTAGGTCTACGGACTGTACGGTCTACGGACAAAGTTTGACAGCATTTGGTGAACACAACAACTGTCAGAAGTAGAAAGCTTTCCCTGTTTATTTTACTTTGGACCAAACTGTAACAGAAAGTGAGAAGAACCACATTGTGAATCAGCAGCATATCTAAAGAAAATGCTGTTAAACTTGGTCTACGGACTGTACAGAAAAAACAGGGTTTTTCAAGGTAACATTTGCAGTACTAATTGTGATTCTAGAGCTTTTGTTTAGTATTACTTGATTAATGTAAGTATATATAACACTAAAAATAAAGAAAACATGGTTCTCAACATTAACATTGTAGAATTCATGTTGCCTGTATTAAAAATGGTCAGAATTAATGAAAATATAACGACTACATACATTTACAGTATAAGCATTTACTTTTACATTTTTTCTCTGATTTTGATTCCGTAAAAAGTATCATTATTTGGGATGAATATCTCACAATAATGTACATACATAACTTTAATTCTAATAAAAGCAATAGAGAAATTTAGTTTTGAAAAATGGTAAAATTGAGATGCAACATGGAAAACAGCAAAAAACACCATTTTTTGGGAAGTAAATGAAATTGTGTGAAAAAAATATTCTACAGACTCGGGCTTATTATATACCGCCTAAAAGGAAAAAGCCTTAGGAATTTGAACACATCAAAATAAACTTGATAAACCTTACAGTATTTTTCACACAATCATATAACAAAGAGCAGGTAGCGATTCCTACCCTGATCTGAGCCAAGCCGTAGAGTGTAAACACCAAATTGTTGACAGACGGACGGACGGACGGACATACGGACATACAGACATACGGACGGACGACGGACAAAAAGCGATCACAATAGCTCACCTTGAGCACTTCGTGCTCAGGTGAGCTAAAAATGGGACGGGACGGGACAGTACGCGACGCCGACACTAGGGCTGTGACATTAGCTCCCCAGACATACAGTCCCGGCTCGCTAACCAAGAGTTGTCCGCGGACAACGTAGCTCTCCTATACGGGAGCTTGTCACAAATTGAAAAACAGCTATTTTTTTAAAAGTAGGTCAAACTCCAAGGTCAAGGTCACTAGGTCAAAGGTCATGGTCCCAAATGAAAGGTCTTGTCGAGATGTATCCATGTATGAAATATCAAGGCTCAGTGTTTCCATTTACATAAAAAAATATTGAGTCCCTTGGACCCAGTGCAGTAGAAAAAGTTGAGTCCCAACCACTTTCAGTTGAGTCCAATTTTGACTTCCACAAATCATCTTAAAATTATTTGTTGTACTTGAACGGGCTTAAAAGCCCTTTCCAATACAAGACCTAGTTTTGATATTCCCAGTTAAAGTGGCTTGGGGAAACATTTTAAAAAGCAGAAGAAGAAACTGCTAATAATAAGCATTTTTTTCAATTTGCCTCAATGTTTTTCGAGATATTCTCAAGTTTTACACCTAAGTTATAACAAATTTTGTGATCTGCAGCAGCTTTTATCAGCCAGTCTTTGAACGCCGGATCGGCAAGCCACTGGTCTTGAAAAGATAGCGAGTGTTTCTTTTTCTTTGTTTGAGAAGCCATTATTATTTACAAAATGAAAGTAACAGTTGGTTTCCGGCTATCACATTGCCCACAAACAATATTTTAGACAGTTCGGGTACCATACAAAATACGAAAACAATCGCAACTTTTTGGTTAGACATTGGCGAAGTCTATTAATACAAATGTAGTAACTTTGGGAAACCGGTGACTTTGCTTCAAATCTGTCATACTTTGAAACATTTTGGATTGTCTTCGCTAGTTATCTGACATTTCTGCGTAAGATGTATGAAAATACACTGTTTTTGCCTCTCATTTTATTTTGCGTCCCATGGACACGACGAGTATAAAAATTTTGCGTCCGAGCTGATTTTCATGCGTATACAGATACTTTTACGTCGTAAATGGAAACTCTGAAGGCTGTATCTCTAATAGTGCCTGAGATATAGGCCAGGTTAAAGTTTTTCAAAAGTAGGTCAAACTCCAAGGTCAAGGTCACTAGGTCAAAGGTCATGGTCCCAAATGAAAGTTCTTGTCGAGATGTATCCATGTATGAAATATCAAGGCTGTATCTCTAATAGTGCCTGAGATATAGACCAGGTTAAAGTTTTTCAAGTGAAGACGCAACGGGACGCCGACACTAGGGCTGTGACATTAGCTCCCCGGACATAAAGTCCCCGCTCGCAAAAAATCAATTAAATGAAGCCTTTAAATTCAATAAGCTAATTCCCACATATTGAAACATTTCGATGTTCCACAAGACAAAGGCCTTCGTAAACATTGAGCAAAATGAAGAAACTGCGGGTGAAAAGCAATTTATTCATTTCCAATGAGTTTTCTACCCAGATTTGAATATGTTGTCTACATTTTTAATTCAGGCCACCCTAAAATGGTGTTGTTTTGGGAAGGCTTAAAAAACTTTGCTCACCTTTAAAATTTTGATGACACATTTTTCATTATTTGTAACATTGATGGCTTCAAATACTTCACTATATTTTCCTCGACCCAGTTTCCTCACAATCTGATAATCATCTTGCTGCCTGAAGATTAAAATCAAAATAAACTTGTTAGCATTATCTAATCATGTAAAAAAAAACTTACTCATAGAAAATTTTTAGATGAATTTGGGGAAAAAGATTTTATGGAAATGACTGCAAATTTACCAAAACTTGACAAAGGTAAGATAATTCTTCTAATAGACATATTGGTAGATATTCAATATAGAAAAGTTGTCAAAATCTAATTATGATATTCAACAGCCACCCTTTCCCAAACAAGACCTACTTTTGACGTCCTAGTAGAAGGGGTTTGGAAAAACATTGAGACAAAAGAAGAAACTGCTAAACTGCTGATAACCTGTAATTTCTCCTTTTGTCTCACTATTTTCTGTGCCATATTTTAAACAAATCTTATCTTTAATAACAATGATTTTGTCATTTGTGACAGTTTTTGAAGTGGATCACCCTAAAATTTTGCCATTTGGGAAAGGGTTAAATGAACCAGCAAGTATTTTGTCATCTTGACAATTGTGACCTAATCTTTTTCCAAAGACTTTTTTTTTTTTTTTTTGGTTTTTTTTTTTTCATTCGTCTGCTGTGCACAAATACAATCTGTATAAACATTCACAGTAACTTTCGATTTCGAACAGTTTTAATGTTTGCGTTTCGAAGGTTGTCGGACCGTATTTGGTACAAAAATGAATATGGTACAAAATGTACACAAGACTTTATTTTTGGGAGCACAAAAGGTGTCACTGTGTGGTGATGGGTTAAATTGAGTTCCTTATATGCAAATACTTACCCCCACTCCACGACATGTGATTCATAATCCCAGTAATCTCTTGGTTTGTGATTGTTGACGTCCGCGTAAATTTTAGCTCGGCTTGGAGCTGGCATTCTTGTAGGGGCTCCTATCCTTCAATACAAAACACAAGTCTTCAGCTCCTGGTACAAGAAGAGAAAAGATTAATAATATATTTGACAGATTTATACAAGTATAACAATCATGAAAGATGACTGTAGCATAGCAGCTGTCCATTTTCCATGCGCTGACCTTATTTTTAGGCATCAGACATTTTTGCTAATTGAGAATTTCTTTAGTAAACTTTCTAGAATGTTGCTTTTGGGGTTTCTAATCAAACTCCCATATAATGACACTGAAAGGCGCCTCAAAAGATAAAGGCTTTAGAAAACATTGTGGAAAATGAAGAAATTGCAGTTCAAAGCTATTTCTTTTTTCTCCAATTTTTTTTCTACCCAAATACAGGGTTTTCCCTTGGTTTCAGAATTTGGGTATCATTGTGACCCTCTTGCCTTCAAAGTTTGGGGTCATTTGTCCAATTTTGAGAGTCAAATTGTATGGTGGAAAAAACACTGTTTCTTAGCTAAAACTAAGAATGAATGCAACCCACACCCTTCCGCAATGATTATTTATACAGAATGACTAAGTAACAAAGTTAAAACTGAAGTGCTGGACTGTATGCCAAAAAACAATTCAACATTTCTTCAGACATTCCTTTGAACGTATTTATTTTACATCGATTGGGAAGCAAGTTTTTTCAACTCATTTTAATCCCTCTTGATTCTGCTTCCTGGAAATACACTGACCAGTACTCGCGCCGAAAGTGTGGGCCAATGAGAAGCCTCGAACAACCTCCGCTACCGGGGATCGAACTCGGAACCTCTTAGTCGCTAGGCCGACGCTCTACCTCTCGACTACGGACACCACACATGACCTTTAGAAATAATTGCCTGTGGAGTGTGGAATACATGTCATGTTGTTTACAAGCATTGAAAGGGAACTGTAACCTGCATTTTTTGTGTTTCCCTTTGGTGAACAGACAGCATGGCGACTACCAAACTGAACCACACATAATTAAAAGGGGAAAAAAGTGGTGTTGTAAACTACCAATTCGATAAACAACGCCAAGTCAAAGTTAACTTCGTTTGTGGGAGTAAATATCGTCCGGGAAAACCAAGATGTTTGAAATCTCTAAGCTTGAAGTTGAATGTTCCTGCTCGTGCCTTTGAAAACTCCAACAGCCTGCGTGAGCTCATTGATTCGTGTCTAAACTTTGAGTCCCTTCCTCATGTTGTATAAGCAAGGCTTTTGTCTTTTGATTCCTTTATGTCAAAGTACGTACTCATATGTCAAAACGACGGACACAAATCACTTCTTTATCGAAAACAAGCCACAAGATGGCCACCCTTCTGCCAGAATGAAAACGAGGCTGTGGCACCTTTGTTTAGACTGGACAACAGTTGAATAGACTGGGAGATAATGGTAAGTTGTCGCACAGCCTATTAAAATCCCACGTTAACTTTCAGCAGACAAAAGGTGACGATTTTCCACGCCTTACACTGTTCAAAAATCATTTTACAATCTGATAAAGCATAATTTGCATTCCCCCCCATTATATTGTGAATGACAGCTTTACTGTTAAACCTCAATTGCCGTAGCCTTACGGTAGGGAAGTTAGTGTTGCGGAAGGGAATGAAATATCAGAATTCGAAATCAGAAATGTGAATGTGAATGAAACTGAAAGTGTGCCTCAAAAGACTTTTTGTTGTTGTTTATTTTGTTGTTCTAAGCATGTAAAAATGTATGTTGCTACTTTTTCACCAGGCCTACCGTAACACTGCATTCCCTACCTTAACACTGCATTCCCTGCCATAACACCAAAATTGTTGAAACATGTCTCCTTGATTATACATGATAGCAACTTACAATTTCTTGCGTTTGTAGGCTGTATATTGGAGAAATGCAGTGAACAAGAACCAATAATCAGAGACCGTGCCTAGGCTACTTATTTAGTTATTGTCCTTTTTTTTTATTTCCAAACGCATTTAGCTCAAACTTTATGTGCAGGTATCTATTGACCACTGGAACCTTTGCTTTAAAATTGTGCAAATATGTATGAGACGATCACACAAAGTTTTGTACAAAGTCCCAGAACTCTTCTTCTTCTTCTTCTTCTTCTTCTTCTTCTTCTTCTTCTTCTTCTTCTTCTTCTTCTTCTTCTTCTTCTTCTTCTTCTTCTTCTTCTTCTTCTTCTTCTTCTTCTTCTTCTTCTTCTTCTTCTTCTTCTTCTTCTTCTTCTTCTTCTTCTTCTTCTTCTTCTTCTTCTTCTTCTTCTTCTTCTTCTTCTTCTTCTTCTTCTTCTTCTTCTTCTTCTGATGTCATTGTTTTGAAACTTTGCACATGTATGAGTGTTGAATCACAAATGTTCATATAGGCTATCTTTGTAAAGATGAAAGAACTAATAAAGGAATTGATTTATTGAAAAAGAAATTGATTGCGCACAACACAAGATAACGGATCTAATCCCAACAATCTGACAATTACAGAACTATGTCTGTTTTCGTCTCTTACAATTTCACTACAGTAACAAAGATGTCACTTCCGTAACGAGAAGAAAATGTTACGGTAGTGAACGTCATGGTAGTGAAAATCTATCGAAAATTCGCCGATTTCTCTAAAAGAAAGACAGCGATGGATTTTTTTGCTTTGCTTTTTAAGATTTAATCATATACGTTTATTTCCATTAAAGCTACAGCAACGTGCATGGTCAAATTGCAAAAAAAACGGAAAAAAAGTGGAATGAAATGCAGAACTTTTATAATGGCCACCTTTGCAATAGTTACAGAAGGCGGTTCAGACAAACAACGAACCGAAAGTAGGATAGTAATTGCAGAAATCAAGGGAAATCCGTGGCAAAAATGAAAAACGTTTGTCACGAGTTCGATCCTAGGTCACGGTGTTTCTTTTTCTCTTTTTATTTTCTCTTATTTTGTTTTTTGTACTTTATCGTGCTCATTTGTATTTTTTACACAAAATGCAAGCTGTCATCAACATAACAAATCAACTTTCATAGCTAATAGCCGTTGATGACAAAGTAAAAGGTATAAAAAGAAATCTGCAGATATCTGGGTTCGAACTCGGGGCGCCAAAACTGTAAACTGACCGCTCTACCTATGTACCTAAAATTTCTTAGTGATGCTTTAAAAATATTATTAATGACCCTGCGAATGTCCACCAAATGGTTTTAAAGTTGATTTTTTCGAGGAAAATTCTAGATAGAGCACATTTAAAATGATATATCTAAAGCAAGATTCAAATCTACGGTGCTTTTTTATTAACTGAAGACATTGCTTCTGACAAGCAATTTCTTCATTTCCCACAATGTTTTCTATATTAAAAGACAGAAACATGTAAAGTTTAGATTGCCGTCTGCAACATCTTTGAATTTTGACAAGTCTAAAGTTTTGTCGTTTGGTTAAACTGTCTTGTTACTCAACATACGATATTCTTATATTCACAGATGGATATACATGAAGATTGCATAGAATGTTCCCAGTTATGTAACCATGCAATGTTGCCACAGTTTGGTGATTTTATGTTGTGCCAAATATGCTCCCCAACAGTACTTTCAGTACTTTGATTTTTTAAAGATATTTTGTATTGTATCGCTAGTAGAACATATTTGTTAATTATTCTACGTAATATGGGTACATAAATAAAAGGGAGATATAAAAGTCGTAATGGTTCATTTTAAAAATGAGGACATTTTTATTGCAATTGCTTTTTCTATGAAACTTGAGAAATGAAGTAAGAAAAAATCTTCCTATTGAATAGTATTGATAAATAGAATTAGGCTACTTTCGTGATTTTTGATACTTTTAACTCATTCCCACATAATGATTCTTTTTGACTCATAAAAGATAATGGCTTTGGAAAACATCATGACAAGCAATTTCTTCATTTCCCAAAATGTTTTCTACTGAAAAAGGCCAAAATATGGAAAATTCAATTCTCTTTCAAGAAATTGCCCTTTGTGCCATCTTTGAATTGGGAAAAGTCTAATATTTTGCCGTTTGGTTAAACAGCAGAACAACCTTTAAGAGTCTAAATTCAAAGATGTTGCAGACAGCACGAAACTTTCAAGTTTTTGATATTCCTGGTTAGAAAGCAGTGTAGTGATAAAATTCTTTATTTTCAACAATATTTTCCAAAACCTTTATCTTTATCTAAAAACGTCAATGTGTGATAATTGGATAGAAGTGCAGAATGAATTTCCCACATTTGAAAATCGACCAGGGGGGTACAACCCTGGTCAAATTGTTCTTGTCAAATGAAAGCTCTACAGTCTGATCTAATCCGAGTCTTCTCTGATGTAAATACGCTCTTTCATATTTTGATTTTTTTCGCCTAAATAGCGAAAAATCAAAATTTCAAAGAGCATATTTACACCAGAGAAGACTCGGATTAAGTCTGACCAGGATCGACACTTTACTTACATTTTGGACAGATAAATGACCCTTTTAGTATGACACGTCATTTATAGAGACAGCTGTGGATGTGAAATAACAGATTCGGATTGACATAATATTGCTTATCTAGATCTCTCATCAACATGTAATCTAAACGATAAAAATAACCCATTACCAAACGGCAAAATTCAAAGATAACACAGACGGCAATTTCAAGTGAAGAAAATTTTGCATTTTTTTCTTGGGGGGGGGGGGGGGTACGTAGAAAACATTGTGAGAAAATAAGAAATTGCTTGTCACAAGCAATTTCTTCATTTTCCACGACATTTTTCAAAAGCATTGTCTTGTGGGGAGTCAAAAGGAGTCACTGTATAGTAATGGGTTAAAACCCATTCCCACATAATGACGCCTTTTGACGCCTCACAAGATAACTTATGCCTTTGGAAAACATCGTGGAAAATTAAGAAAAGTGCTCGTGACGTGCAATTTCTTCTTTTCCCATAATGTTTTCTAACACGAAAGAAAAAAAATGTAAAAGTTCATTCAATTGAAATTGTCGTCTGCAACATATTTGAATTTGGACCAGTCTAGAATTTTTCCGTCCTGGGATTAATCGCCCAAGTCAAACGACACTGATGGCTTATCCTGGTGGGGATATGTTTCTAACCTAATACAAAACGATGGCGCTTTTTGACATTTATATCTATAAATTTCCTGCAATATTTCACCGATTTATGCTTCTTGAGCGTCGTCGTTACGTATCCGAAACTATTCGGTGCGGTCGTAAATATTCGGCAGTGGAAAGTTCCGCGGCCGAATAATTCCGACGTCGCGCGAATCTCATTGGAGGAAGACTACCTTAATTTCAGATGTGGTCAGATCCCCGTTATACAATGGCCAACTTGTTATTTTCTGTAACTTTATTACTGTACTTCATGATCGGTATCTTCTATAAAAGTCGGGAAATTAAATGTTTCAGCATTCTCACCAGATTCATTTGATTCTACACCAGAGTATTTCTTCTACTACATTTTATCAGTGTGTTGGCAATCTTTGATCGCAAGGTAAGTATACTTAAGTTTGTTTTTTATAGCTCATCTTTTCTCATCTCTTCTTAAGTATAGATAAGAAGACAGAAAGATATAGCGCAGATAAAATATATTGAGAGAAAATGGGGTGGGGGACGAGGGGGTGGGTTGCTTCCAGCATTTTCACATTTTTCCTCTGTGTGTTCCAAAGTTTTGTCTGACAAAATGCCGCTGATGTTTCTTTTGAAACAAACTTAACATTAATTTTGTCTTGCTTATAGTCCGGTCACGATATTATGACACATGTTTACAAAATTTACCTAACGTGAACTACAGTCCACACTCGTTGTGTCGAAGTCAGAGTAGCGGTCAAAATACCTCGACATATCCGGAGTTCGACTAATCCGATTTTGATTATTTTCGAGGAAAACGATATTTAACCATTTTGATAGGCATCATATGTGTCCATGATTGAAATATAGTAGGAAAAGGAAAGAAATTGCTCGAAACGAGCAATTTCTTTCCTTTTCCTACTAAATTTCAATGGCTGTATTTGTTTCGGAATTCATTTTGATATCCATATGTTGATGGTGGGACATGACTTTCACTTCGACTTAAGCGGAATTTCGACTTATCCGATGTCGAGATAACGAGTGTCGACTGTATATAGACAATATCGAACTCCAAACTACGGTAATTTAGCACGAGATGGTTTGAATCTTGCAAGTGTCTGCAAGATTCAAAATAACGCAATAAGTTATGTTGAAAATTAAGGATGCTTTATTCTAGACTAGAATGTCATCTTACATGAGTTGTCCACGAACAACGTAGGTCGCCGTCATGGAAAGCAGCTCTCTGAAAACACCAAAAATCAAGGTAATAAAGTAACAGGTCATGTTCACAAATGAAAGGTCTAAGCCGAGAGGCCTGATATTATGTGAAATATCAAGGCACTTCAATATGGCATAATATTTGGTTAAGCTCAATTTGAGTTTTGAACCGTAGCCAACGCAAAACTCCAAGGTCAAGGTCGCGAGGTCAAGTGCCATAGTTCCAAATAAAAAGTCTTGGTAAAATTTACACAAGTGTGTAATATCAAGGCTCTGTCTCTAATAGTGCACATGTTATAATTATGCCAGGTTAACGTTTTGAAAAGTACAAGATAAATTCCACAAGATTATTTAAAGGGCATGGTCGAAATTTAAAGGCTTTGACAGGAGATAAGCTATCCGTGTGTGTGAAATATCAATGCCCCGTACGGTAGGCCTATAGCTCTTAAAATGTAGACTTTAACAAAATGCAGACGCCGATTTGACATCTACATTCGAGGGTGAGACAATACACGATGTATTGTACATAACCCAAGTGAGTCCAGAGTTGTCCTTGTTGTAGGCTTTTGCCCCATTACTTAGTCGGCGCACATTTGACAAAAAATCCTAAGATAAGTAAGTTTGGTCCCGCTTGATTCATTGAAGTCGTTCCGATCCACATATATATAGATATTCCTACCACTTCAATCATGCGTGGGGTGAAATTTCTAAGCAGCCAACAACACGGTGTATAATCACGTGATACAATATTTTCAGAAAATCTTCAATAATTTTGTAAATACTGGACCAATTTGAATTTGGTTTGAAGCAGAGAATGTGGACAGACGTCACGCATTAGATGGACGTGGTTGATTTTTGAAAAATCAACTGATAAAAAAAATATTGAAGATAAACCAAAATTTTGGTTTATCTTCAATATCTTTATTATCAGTTGATTTTCAAAATTCCAACACGTCCAACTTATTCCTAGCATTTTTCCACCTTCTCTGCTTCAAACCGAATTCAAATTGGTCAAGTATTAAAAAAGATATTGAAGATTATCGGAAATTCTGAGTCACGTGATTTTACACCGTGAACAAGGACGTCTCTCGTCCATGGATTCTAGCGGTAAGAGAAATGTTTTTTACACAGGGAGACATATTGACAAGTCTTACCCAAATCGAATGGTATTTCCTTTCTTTTTTTCTTCACCCCTGGCCGAATCGTGAAGTCACGTGGGTTATACACCATGGTAATAGATCTGTTTGGCGAGCTATTTGAAATAAAGGGGTAGGCTATGGCCTTATGAACTATTCCACCCATTATTTTACGCCACTTCGTGTTATTTCGCCATCGCCGTTTTAGGTGATAACGGAAATTCACGAAGGTATCCGGATTTTAAAAATCCGGATACCCTTGTCAATATCCGTTGCCACGGATGACGTCGAAAATGCACGAAGTGTTCGGTATAGTAATGATGGGCGAAATACCTTTATTACATAATAATTATGTATACATTTTCAGGATGAAGAGTACGTTATTTCTGGCATTGGTGGTGTTTCTACTGGTCACCAACGTTACATTCAAGGGTGTTGCTGGTCTAGCAAGACGTGGAAAATTAGGGCGTCGTTTTCATAAGCAGCACCGAGATGTGCATCTTCGTGGAGGTCTTAGTGACGTACAGAAGCGAGACGTTGACGCAGAACTGGTGAAAGCCGAGGCTCTACTTCAACGTGTTCTAAATAACGGGGGAAAGCGCTAGGCAAGGCCTCCTGCGAGTCATGCGTTATGATCGGTTTAATCGTTTACCTAATATGTAACCGAGGACAACTGATACCTTGAATAATAAAATAATTACAAAAGGACATGTTCAATTCTGTTTTATTGCATAAACATCACTTCCTTTGTCCCAGCACCAGCCCTTTCCCAAACAAGATCTGGCCCCGGTTTCTCGAAAAAAACTTAAGTACGTTCTCATGCTCAAATCTGAGCACCGTGCTCAAATCGCACGAAATCCACGTGAAATTTAATCTAATACCCTTCAACGTTGGAGAGTATTCCTTTGAAGTTGAGCATGTTCTCATGAGTATACACTTAACCGCACAGCTAACTCCTCACTCTTGTTTTTGTATAACTAAGTAATCGCTCAACCAATCGCTTTGATTTCTCATATTTCAGTAGATGACCTATTTTCCATCAATCTTAGTCAAAACAAATTCTTTTATATGTGTCATTTAGCTCGTCCAACGTGCACGTGCGTTTAACGATTTTGAAATGCATGCACATGCATCTTAACAAAAACCTGAATAATTCACCATGTTTTTATTCAATGTTGATCGGGAGTAATAAAAAACATAATTTCGACATGTTTTACTAGCGAAATTTTATTTAAACAACGTAACAAGAACAGGTCTAAAACGTCACATGGTCGATACGTTGGATGCAATCGAATTTTACAGGTGTAAAACAGTTTGTCAGTTACTTAAACCATTGCTTACATTCACAAAGAGCAATATTAAAACAAATTACGAAGAAATCGCCTGCTTTACTCTATAACGTCACAATAGTGACGTCAACAACTTATAAAACTAGTATCCTGTATGTCCGCCGTTTGCATGGCATCTGGAGCACATATAACTTATGTAATAGATAATGAAAGCATGGGGGATAACATTCTAAATTTGAGCTAAAGCGTTTTCCAACTCCTTAAGTGTTTGAGACTGGCGTACTTAATTCCTTATCCGACGTCTTAGGTCACTCATACCAAAGGTGCACAAAAAGATTCAAATCCGGGGAACTCGATCACCACGGAAGTACCCTGCTGCCGCTACACGTTCGCTGCTTGCTATGAATCGTATCAGGGTACTTCCGAGGTACTCGAAGTCCCCGGATCTGAATCCTGTCGAGCACCTTTGGGAGGAGTTATGACGTCGGATAAGAAATTAAGCACGCCAGTCAAGTAACACTTCGGGAGTTGGAAAACGCTGTAGTGCAAGCTTTGAATGTTATCCCCAAACCTTCATTGTCAACTGAATTAATTCTATCCGCTCCAGATGCCGTGTAGTAATAAGAGCAAACGGCGAAGAACAAAATACTAGTTTTATAGTGTTGACGTCACTTTGGTGACGTTATAGAGTAAATCAAATGATGTCTCCGTAGTTTGTTTTAATATTGCTTTTTGTGAATGTAGGCAATGATTTTATTAAACGACAAACTGTTATACACGTGTAAAATTCGATCGCATCCATCGTATCGACCATGTGACGTTTTAGACCTGTCTTTGTTAAGTTGTTTGAATAACATTTCGTTAATAAAACTTGTCCAAATTATGTTTTTGTTACTCCCGATCAACACTGAATAAAGACATGGTGAATTAATCTTGTTTTTGTTAAAGATGCATGTACATGCATTTCAAAATCGTTAAACGCACGTGCACGTTGGACGAGGTAATCGACACGTAAAATTGAATTTGTTTTTGACTAAAATTAACGGGAAATGGGTCATCTAATGAGATATGAAAAACCAAGGCTTTTGATTGAGCGATTACTTGGTTATACAAAAATCAAAAGTGAGGAGTTAACTGTGCGGTTCAGTATATATTCAAGTGTTGTTTTTTTTTTCGAGAAACCGAGGCCTTGTTTTGACGCCACTAATAGTAGGCATGGGAAAACATTGAGAAAAAAGAAGAAAATGCTGTTAACCAGCATTTTCTTCTTTTGTCTATAGATCCATATTTTCAAGACCTAACTGTACATAAATCGTTTCTATACCAGCATCAATTCTGTCGTCTGCAGCCACTTTCAAATTGGAACACTAAAAATTTTTTCTCGTTTGGAAAAGGGATAATGCTAGCCATAATATATCTACCAGGTTACCATTTTTCAAGAAAGCTGCCTTCCACATTCCAGGAAGTCTCATATTTGGTAAAATGGTGGTTTTCCTTCGACTCTGACCTTGGTAGGTCTTTGGGAATCTTAACCCTTTCCCAAACGGCAACATCTAATTGTGGTCCAATTTGAAAGCTGCTGCAGACGACAAATTTAAAAGTAATGAATGAAATATTTGTACATTATAACCAAGAGAATATTGAGGCAAAAGGAGAAAATGTTGATCATCAGACATTAGACACGTCACAACAAGGTCTTATTTGGGAAAGGGTTAAAGTAATAGGCCTATCTGACATTGATAATGTCATCGTTTTTCAACAAAAACCTGGTAACTGCTTCTTGTTTTAAGCTGAAGTCACGAGGTTATTGTATAGAAGCAGCGATACTTTCCCTTTCATCCGTAGTATATAGGCTCTCGGACAACGCAAAATCTGTCAAATAAATGTAATATTCACCAACTTAAAAACCAGTCATATTAACAGTAGGCAGTATTCCTATGGACTTGGGTAAAAACTTTTTGTCATCTTTTTTTCTTCTTTTGCCTCAATGTTTTCACATGTTCTTTCTATTAAAGACATAAAAACTAGCTCTTGTGTGGGAAAGGGATTACTAATGTAGTCATTTACGACAACAACAACAGCAACAATAACAACTGTTCAAATTACAGTTGTCGCCACATCGTATGGCACAATGTTTATATATATTTTGTTCAAATGTAATTGAACGTTAAACAAAACATAAACACGTGCCATACGATGTGGCGACAACTATATGATGCAGTTATTATTTATTGAAATATAACAAAAAACAACAAAACCCTCGATTGTTAACAAAAACAGTAATGAATCTTTTAAAAAGGAACACACTGGGACATTATGTACAATATCACAGGATATGATTTATATGACATTTCCCAAACGACAAAAAGTTGGACCGATCCAATTTGAAAGATGCTACAGAAGAATAAAAAGTATATTGGTCAAAATTGTATTCTTGTACAATATAACACAAACTTTTTGAGAAAAAAGGAGAAAATACTGATTATCAGCATTTACCTCTTTTGACTCAATGTTTTCACGAGCCATTCCTATTTTGGACGTTACAAGTGGGTCGCTGCTTAAAAACTTTCGAGAAACATTGATGCAATATCCATCTTTTTTTTTATTTTCAATGCCGCCTTTCAAATTGGACCTCCATAGAATTGTGTTGTTTTACAACTTTTAGGACTGCACTGATTGAAATCTGCAGATATTTCCCGAAGCATTTATATCAGGGACATCAAAATAAGAATCGACTTATTTGGGAAAAGGTTTATTGTCGACAGTTCATTACCTCACAATGGTAAATAAGACCCGCCATGATTTCCATTTCCATAGCATTTACAATATTTCTGCTTTCGCTTTGTTTTCTATTCCCCTTCATGTATTTTTATTTTCAATTTGCAACATTCTAATGTGTTTTCCCTCTAGAACGAAACGATCCGATACAACAAATTCAAATAGGGAACAATTTTATCCAGTAAACAGTGACGTAATTTTGGACAAACAATAGTATTTCGTAGGTGTTGTAACGAGATTTTATAACAACACCGGCGGTTTATCAAAACATATTACGCTATACCAAGTCTATTTTTTAGCACAATATTCTTTGAAAGTGTTTCATTTTCATTTCGTCTCTATCAGAGCAAATTGGTTGTGATTTTTTTTCTCCATTTTCAATGTTCTTTTTTTCTTTTTCTATTTTCATATAAGTTTAAAATGCTTTGTCGCATGGCGGGCTTGTGTTACAATTTTTATTTCCATTCGAGGCAACTTTTCAGAAGAAAGGAAACACTCACAATACTATGCCTACGTATATATGCAATTATATGGTAGCTACATAATGCATTTATAATTATATTCAGTCAGATTTTGAAAAGGGGGTCTTTATGGCTTTAAATAACTATATAGAGCCAGTTCAGCGAGCATACACACAATCTGATCATGATCCATCCTTCAATATTATAGGTTCTTCTAATCCGAGTCTTCTCTGATGAAAATTCGCTCTTTGATAATTGGATGTCGCTATTTACGTAAATAGCGACATCCAAATATCAAAGAGCGAATTTTCATCAGAGAAGACTCGGTAAATAGCGACATCCAAATATCAAAGAACGAATTTTCACCAGAGAAGACTCGGATTAAGGTTCTTCATGACTTACGAAAATGCAAGTAGCATGGACCGTGATCAACGACACAGCATGGTAATATAGAACTATGTAGACCACAAACGCCATTTGGCCGCCATTTTTAGATCCGGAATCTTATGTATAGACCAGCAAGAAATAGATCAAATGTTTAAAATTTGTCAACACAAGCAATAAGGAATGATTTCAACAAGTTAATCGTGGCAATAGTATTTCGAAGGTGGCCAGGACACTATGAAATTGCTTCCTACGGGCCTGCCACACATACCAGCACCCTCAAACTTCATGCACTTACAGATCACATATCCAAACCTATTCGGGCGACTCCGTAACCATTCGTAATTCCGACGTCGTGTGAATCACATTAGAGGCGAACAGCCTTAGAAAATAGCAGACCAGCAAGATTGAATCCATTTTAACACACAATGTTTAGGTTAATAAGTAATAACACGATTAGTCGTTTGGCCTTTTATTTAGATAATCTATTCTAAATTTATTTATCTCTTATTTATTTACTTATTTTTCAAGTGTGTCTTTGAAACTTTTCATCTTTTTGGAATTTTAGAAATGAAAATCTACAGGAGTCATACGATAAAAGAGAGACGGCGATGTTTTTTCATTATACTTTTTCAAATTAAAACTATACAATGTACCTATGTTTATTTCTCTGAATTGACATATCTAAAGGAAGGTTCAAATCTACGGTGCTATTATTTGGTTGTTCTTTTAAGATATTTTGTATTGTATCGCTATTAACAGATTTGGTTAATTATTACTTCGTAATATGGGAAAATAGATCAAAAGGACATATAAGTCGTAACAATTCACTTTATAAACGAGGACATTTTTATTGCAATTGCCTTTTTAACGAAACATGAGAAAAGAGGTAACAAACATTGTTCCTATTTACCAATAAAATAACGGCCTTTATTCTTGAGATTTTTTAGCAGAACAACCGACAAGCACAGAATGTGATGAAACATGTTGACTGTGGTTTTCGATTCTAAACACAATGTTGTGGGAACTCATCTAAATTGTCTTGATGACACTATTCAATGAATGAATGAATGAATGAATGAATACCCACAACATATGATTTCATGAAGGACAGACACCCGTTTGATAAAAGCGTTTACGAATGTTGTTAACGTAAACCACAATATCTAACCTACATGGCTGCTGACGTCAATATTCGGTCTTGTTTGGAAAAAATGGAGAACTCCACTCGATTTAAGGTAGTCCACCCCTATTTAGATTAGCTCGACCTAGGACTTATTGGGGCGAAGTCGAAAATATTCGGCGGTGGAACTTTCAACCGCCGAATGTTTACAACCGCGCCCGAATAAGTTCGGATACGTAGCGCCACCGCTCGAAAAAAAAATCCGATGTTTTATTAACCTCAAAATGGCCACATCACGGCTACCTTAAGCAAGACTTAAAAATAGCATATTAGCCTACTTTCCTTACCCATATCGCATCGGGATAACCCATGAACGAGATCCGTTCTTCTTGAATGTTTGACCATCGAAATTTGATCAAAATCCTACACATCGTTCTCCTACAAGTTTTTAATTCTCCGGGGATATTTTGTACGACTTGTATGGGTCCAGGCCCGGTTTCTCGATAAAAAAAACCTTAAGTACGTTCTCATGCTCAAATCTGAGCACCGTGCTCAAATCGCACGAAATCCACGTGAACTTCAATCGAATACCCTTCAACGTTGGAGAGTATTCCTTTGAAGTTGAGCATGTTCTCATGACAATGTACTTAAGTTTTTTCGAGAAACCGGGCCCGGGTCTATATTTAAAACACATACTCATTGTGACAGGAAATGTTGTACGATGCTTCCTTCCCATAGTCAGACTCAAATGTATAAGAGCCAATATTTTATTTCGAGGAAATCGCTGTCCTGGCTCATTTTCTCAGAAATGGCTTTCCATAAACATGTCATTTTAGGTACACCGTGTAACGACCATCACTACCAACAATGGAGACAGTTTATTTGGCATGGCAGATGGAATGTTTCTGAAAATATTGCACTTTTGTACCGAAAAATGACCATTTTCTCTTGTCCCTGGACAAAATTATCAATTTCCAACATGATTTTCGATATAAAATAATCGGTAAAGATCGGATTTTTCTTCATTTCATTAATGTTTTATATCTCACATTATAAATAGTGTCAGCCCTTTTTGAGAAAATATAGATACGACGAAGATTTTTGGCCATATATGTCTGTCCCTGGATTTTTGATACGAAATGTCCTCGCAATAACTTACATGTGCGTAATCAAAGTCTTTTTGGTTAGATTTCCTTTAAATACAACCCAAACGGAGGTGGAAACACTCATTAAAACCACGATGTTTAAATGCAGACAAAGCAATACTTGGTTTCGAGGATGCGAGGCAAAATAGGTAGGTCGTTGGCTGCGTAGACTTATTTTTTCGTTTTCTCTGCAACGCGATCAGTCACACTGTATTGCCCAGATCTTAAAATCGTATAGCTTTACTTATTCAGATATAGAATCATGTCATTTACTGTATGCAACATATTTTCTCCCTAGTTATTCTTGTGTGTAACTTGGTACGAATGGTCGAGGAATTCCTCGCAATAACTGTCCTCGCAATAACGACAGTTTTGTTACTGGGAGTACGAAAATCGTTACCGCAAAGACATAATAAGTTTTCTTATGTAATATGGATTTTTTTCCAAAGAGAAAAAGGTCTTGATGCATAATTGTCTCAAACTATAATAGGAAAGCGAAGTATTTCATATGAAAAAATATAATTACTGTTGCCAAACATGTGTACCGATCAGTTGTTACGGAGCGGACTTGGAATCGTTATTGCAAGGACTCCTTACACATTTATGGATTCTTGGTACCACAAATGAATGAATTTTTTCACTAGTCTAATGGAGATATTTTGCCAATCACCTTGGAATGTTGTATGAAGGATATAATTCTAGATTAATTGACAAGATTAATTCTAAATGATCGTTCTGAAATGACATTTCCTCAATATCGGAGAGACATTATACACTATTTCTTTTTAAGGTATGAATCTGTATATCTTTGTTCCATGTGCTTTTAAGAAATTACTCAGTCATTTTTTGAATGTGGTCATGGCAAAGTAGTTCCTGATGCTATATGGGGTGCCGTGGAAAGACAAGTACATTTTTTTTAATTTTCAAGGCAATTTACATGTATTGATTCAAATCGTACATGTAACCTTGCAATCACAACATTTCATCCCGAAAAAAGATGGATTTTTTGTTCAAATATTATCCCATCTAGGTAAACAAGAAGTTAAGAAGAAAACATTTTCAAATTACTTTATTTCTTTTTGTTTTGTTTTGTTTTTTGGACAATCAGTTTTAGGACACTCAACGTCTTACAACCGTGACGGTGTATCTAAATTATTATGTGAGCTATCTTCCAAGAAGAAATAATAATCACAACAACAACAACAAATCATCTGCGTATATTGCTAAAAGGATCGAACTCAATTATTATGCCAAGACTGTACAATCAGACTTTGGTCGAGATTTTTCGCTCCTAAACGATTTACTTTACCTTGAATGTGTTTTACTTGAAATTTCATTTGTTATTATTTTCCCAATGTAATATTTTATGGTTTGACGAGAAGGTTTAAGACATTCCATATTTTTTTTCCTTTTTTCGTCATATTTGTAATTGCTTAACTTTCTTCGGGTCTTCTCATTTTTTTACAAAGAAGACTTGGTTTTTACTTCCTAATTTACGAACACTAAGGTAAGAGAAGTAAATGCTGATTACCAGCTCTGACTCCGTTTCCCTTGATATCCATTCATCTATATTGTACACACAAGTTAGATTTTCGTAACTTCATTTTTGTAGTCTTCAACAGCTTTCAAGTTGTATAATTTTTATGCTAGGTATATATCCACTGCCGATCAAATCAACTGGACCAAGCCGAATCAATCGACCGAGTACAGATCGAACTCGATCGCCATTTGTGATCGGGAATGGTCATGGTAATCGAGCTTTATCCGCACCACCTTTTCATCTTTCTCTATTTGTTTAAATATAAAAGAAATATTTGTGTAAGATTGGGTAGAGAGTTGATTGAAAAGCAATCGTGTATTGATCGAATAGGCGATCGACCAGATCAGGAATCAATCAAATCTGGAGATCGAGTGTGATCGGATTAACATCATTATATCGATCACATGGCCTTTTACTCAAGTGGCTCCCAACCACATCTCGATCAACTCGATTTGTGCTTTATCTGTTCATTCGATCAAATAGACGGTAGATGTCGGGTTGATCGAGTAGAGATCGAGAAAAGTCTTTAAGTCGGGAATAATAGGCGAATTTGAGCAGTTAGTGCGATCGATTTGACTTGATCAGCAGTTGTAACATAACATTTAACGTTTTTGAAAGGGTTTAACAAAGTGACTTTTACATTTAAATGTATATATTTTTACGATTGCATTGATTTTGATATTTAATGACCATATATAGGTCAATACAATGTAAAAAATGGAAAACTATTTGAATATAAGTCCTCACAGTAATGGTAAATGTCATTCCAATAACAAAGACTTTTTTATTACAAACTGCAGCATGGTTCAATAAAAATTATGTGTTTTGATGGTAAAATTGGTATGTTTTTTAATCTAATTATTTGAAGTATGAATAAAATAGTAAAATTATTTTCTTTCTGTTTATTTCATAAAATAGGGAATATTGCCCTTGCAATAACTAATATGTCCTCGATGTAACGATGCACTTTTAGCAAATTATTTCACAAAACATTTTCTAGAGTCTAAAGTACATGTACGTACATTTTTTCTTAGATAGAAGCTTTATTACATTTGATAAAGACAAAATTCTCTATTTAATTATGAAAATACAATACTACATTGAATAAAAGCCAAGCGAATCATATTTGGAAATCGACTTGAACATAAGTCCTTCAGTCTGGAGTCTTATTCTCAAAACACATACTTTGAAATAATCTTGAAACTTGCAAATCGAATTTCTGAAAGAAAATGTGGTTGTTACAGCGCGGACATTTTATTGAGACCATAGATTTATGAAAGACGATCTCGAGTATTTCCATGCACATCGGAATGTTCCTGTTAACGTTATTCATTACTTTAAATGTAGTACTTTTATCCTGAACCAAAATTCACAGAATAAATTGGAAATAAAAATTGAACAATTTTTCGTCAGATTTCCATGAAAATAAATATTGGCTCATAAACATATTACCGGACTGCAAAATTTCAGACTGGTATAAATATGGACCGATTCTATCCAGTTAACCATGACGTAGTTTCGGACAAACAATAGTATTTTGTTGGTGTTGGTATAAAATATCGTAACAGTACGGCTTCATTCAAGCCGTAGTTACGAGATTTTATAACAACACCGACGGTTTATCAATACATAACGGTAAACCCAGTCTATTTTTAGGACGAAATTCATTGCTATTCAAAGATGTTGCGGACAGCAGTATTAAGTGAACGAAATTTTCAAGTCTTTGATTCCTGGGTAGAAACATTTTAGTAAAAATACTTGTAACATGAATTATCTTTTGCTTTCAATAACGTTTTCTAAAACCTTTATCTTGTAGGGCGTCAAAAAGCGTAGACTATGTGTGGTAATTGGATAGTGGTGCAGAATTACTATTATACATTCTGGAAAGCAAACCCAAAGACTTTCAGCCCTGGTCACTTTGTTCAAACTATGCAGTCTGATCAGGATCGACACCTTGTTTACATTTTTGACAGATCTATGACCCTTTTTGTATGACACATCATTTATAACGGACAGCTGTGGATGGTAAATAACAGATACAGATTGCCATTATCTTAATTATATAGATCTCTCACCAACAACTTTAATTTACATGAAAGATTAAGGTACTCTATCTCTAATGAGATTCGCGCGACGTCGGAATTACCGTATTCGGGCGACGCCGAAAACATTCGGCGGTGGAACTTTCCACCGCCGAATGTTTACGACCCCGCCCGAATAAGTTCGGATAGGAAACGACGCCATCCGAAAAAAAAAAAAAAAAAAAAAAAAAAAAAAAAAAAAAAAAAAACACGATCTTAATCTCAAAATGGACACATTACGGGAATTTTACCTTAATTTGCATGATAGATCAAAACCCATTCCCGCATTATGACACATTTTGACGCCCCACAAGGTAACTTCTGCCTTTGGGAACTGTACATGTAATTACATAGAAAATATTGAGGGTGAAAGAGAAATTGCTGATTAACAATTTAGAAATTTCTTCTTCTTTTTAAATGTTTTCACAGCATACTACTACTAGGGATGTCAAAACAGGGTTTTATTTGGGAAATGGTCTGATTCCCGTTACACTATGGGCACTTTGTTATTTTCCTGAACTTTGTTACTGTACTTTGTGATCGGTATCTTCTATAAAAGTAGGAAAATCGAATGTTTCAGCTTTTTACATCAGAGTAGGTCTACTACTACTACTACTACATTTTTTCAGTGTGTTGACAATATTTGATCGCAAGGTTAGTATACTTTGTTTATTATAGCTCATCTTTTCTCATTTTCTTTTAACCCTTTCCCAAACAAGACCTGTTTTTTTGATGTCCCTATTAGAAAAGGCTTGGGAAACATTGAAACAAAAGAAGAAACTGCTGATAACCAGCAGTTTCTCCTTTTGTCTCAATATTTTATATGCCATGTTTTACACAAATTCTATCTTAAATAACTCCCATTTTGTCATTTATGGCAGTTTCTGGAGTGGATCTCCCTAAAATTTTGACGTTTGGGAAAGGGTTAATAAAAAGATATTTTACAGCGCGGATAAAGGATATCGAGAGAAAATAGTATGGATGGGGGTGCTTCTAGCATTTTCATATTTTTCCTCGGCAGTGTGATCCAAAGTATTGCCTGCTCGATATGTCGCTGATGTTTAATCTTATGCTCCGCGAAGGGAGAGCATGTAGTCGCTGCTTTGTCTGCCCGTCCGGGCCAACGTCCGGGGGTTTATGTGGTTCAATCCTTCCATAATTTATATGAAATAAGAACAATTCCACTTAAACCATGCCATTTTATGTGGCACTTTTCTTCATAAAGATCAAAGAAAAACACTTAATCCTGAAATGTTGGCGTGTACGTCCATCCGTCCATCCGGAGCGATTTCTCCATAACCCGTGGGCCAAATAAAATGAAACTTACCATATGAACTTCCTATGATTCAAGCCTCAGTTACGAGATTTTATAATAACTTCTACGAAATACTATTGTTTGTCCGAAATTACGTCACCGTTTACTTAACCCATTACCACACAATGACTCTTCTTGACTCCTCACAAAAAATAGCCATGCATGGAAAACATCATGGAAAATGAAGAAATTGTTTGTGACAAGCAATTTCTTCATTTCCCACGATGTTTTCCATCCAAAAAGACCTAAAAATTAAAAATTCCATTCACTTAAATTGTCGTCTGCAGTATCTTTCAGTTTGGACCGACCTAAAATGTTTGTCGTTTGGTAATGGGTTAATAAAATCGTTCTCTATTGCAGAATGAAGAACGTGGTATTTCTGTCATTGCTGGTGATTCTGCTGGTCACCAGCGTTACATTCACGAGTGTTGCCGGACTTGCACGACCATTACGTCGTATTGGTAAGCTACACAGCAGTAGATCTATGCAGCTTCGTGGAGGTCTTAGTGACGTACAGAAGCGAGAGGTGGACTCAGAAATGACGAAAGCCGAGGCTTTACGTAAACCGACGGTTCATCGTTATTGAGATTCATTTTTACACATATGATAATTGTAACAAAAGACAACTGATTCTCCTGCATAATAAAATATATACAAAGTGACATGAAAATTATCTGAATTGTTGTATATCATTCCTTTGTCCCAGAAACAACCATCTATTTTATGCTAAACAAAACCACGGTCTTGTTGGGGAATGGGTTACTGTAACCGGCATAAGTAAACGATATTCAACGACAAACGAATTATGATGCAGTAATTATTTATTAAAATATAACAAAATAATATTTCAGTGTCGTCAAAACCCTCGATTTTTAACAAAAACCAAAAATAGTAAACGAATGTTTAAAAATGGAACACACTGGGACATTACATTATCACAGCATATTATTTCATTAACACTTTACTTAACAAAGCATATTTATTTTTTGACCCCCCCCCCCTCTGAAAAAAAAATGAGGAAAAAGATGAAATTACTGTAAACTAGCATTTTTTTTAAATTTTGTCTCAATATTCCTATGCTAGGCTATATTGTACACAAATAATCATTATCTTTATTTTATATCAATCTTGTCATTTTTCACTAGTAGCACGCATCTTTCAAATTGGGCCACCCTGAAATTGTGTCATTTGATGACTTTCAAGACTGGCCAAAACTGAAAGCATTAGCAGATGTTTTCCCAAGCATTTTTCCACCAGGGACATCGATTTAAGGACTAATTTGGAAAAAGGTCTCGCGTCGAAAGTTTGTTAACCCATATGATTAATCCCACCATGGCGTCCATTTCCTTTATCAATTTCCTCCAAAACATCTAGTATTGACGTCCACCCCACCCGATAAGGCTTTTAGAAACACAGATATAAAAGAAGAACCGTGCTGATAAACAGAATTCCTCCTTTCGCTTTATGTTTGCTTTTCCGCTTCATTTTCCTCAATTTGCAACATTCTAAAATGTTTTCTCTCTAAACGGAAACGATACATATAGCCAATTCAAATCGTCCATTTCATTTCGTCTAAATCATAGCAAAATGGGCGTGTTTTTTCCTCTCTCTCCCATTTTCCCACTATCATATGCATTCTTACATATTAAATTGAAAATAGGCTTGGTCACATGGCGGGCTTATTAGTTTTTATTCCCAGTTGGGACAACTTTTCAAAAAGAAAAGGGAAAAAATCACAACACTGCGTATACATGAATACATGGTCATATAATGACCCTAAATATATCGAGTCAGAATCTGGAAAAACGTGCCCTTGTGGCTTCAGATACCAACGTGGATCCAGTTCAGCCTGTGCATACGCAGTCTGATCATGATCAACGCGGTTCTCTATTCTTTATGACCGACATAAATGTGGATAGAGTGGATCATGATCAACGACACTCTGCTACAAGCTGATCTAGATCTATGATGGTCCAAAACGCCATAGAGACCCGCTTTCTAGATACGGAATCTAATGTATAGACCACCAAGATGCCGTAAAGTAACTAAAGGTTAGCCGATTTTACTTCACGTACAATAGTGAAAAATATCACTTCTGGTCATTTACAGATCTCGATGGACATTGCATGGAAATATTGTTGTAAAACATTATTGTATTGCTTACAGCATGTACATAATTTAACATCAGCAATATTTACAACAATGACATTTTGAGCAGCTGGTGAAAAAACTACAGTAAATGAAATTATTTCGAAACATATTTACGTAAGTCTTGCTCAAACCAATGAATTTGACTCTAAATAAGAAATCCCGACTCCAACAATAGTACCGTAGTTTTGGGGCCAGAACGAGATTTTTCACTCTTTTCAAGCTCTTTGCAACACATGGGCGGATCTAGAGGGGGGGATCGGGGGTGCGGACCCCCCACCCCCCGGCGTTGGTCGAAAATTTAATTTTGACTATATAAATTTAGTGTAACGTTACATATTTAGTACATTTTAAGCCATAATTTGGGCTTGGACCCCCTGAAAAAAAGCTTGAGCGTGGACCCAAACCCCTCCCCCACCCCCTCTCCCCCTGGAAAAAGATTCCGGATCCGCCCGTGCAACACCCCTCGTTTTAAAATACATCTAAAACATTTACAATAGCAAACACTGGCATTAAGCAATAAATTTATCTTTGAAAAACCACATGATTTACTTTGAATTTGTTTCATAGAGCGGACCAAATGGGTTTGAAATGGACTGTATGTGAACGAAACATTAACGAATCTGAGATGAGAAGCTGATGGTTCGGATTAATTGTTGAGCTGTACCACGATGGATAATCACATGATCCAACAATTTCAGAAAATCTTCAATTATTTTGTTAATACTTGACCGATTTGAATTCGGTTTGAAGCAGAGAATGTGGACAGATATCACGCATTAGATGAAAGGGGTAGCGCCAATTACGCATTTACGCGCGTGCGTAGTGTAAAAAAAAATCGCGAATAGGTCGTAGGGTATTTTGTTTCGTTTTTAGGGTCTGTTTTGTCGTTTTTGTTTCTCAAATGCACATAGAATGCTCGAAAACAAGTCTTACAAATCAAAATTTTCTCGGGGGAGACCGCGAACCCCCTTAAGAGCAGGGATACCCTCTCTCGTGTTCTCCCCTCTCGGGCCTACGGTGCTCGAACGTAATATGAATAAATTTCTGGCTACGCCCATGAGATGGACGTGTTGAATCTTAGAAAAATCAGCTGATAAAATAGTTATTGAAGATCAACCAAAATTTAGGTTGATCTTCACTAATTTTTTTATCAGTTGATTTTTCATAAACCCACAACGTCCAGATTGTCCATGGCATTTACCCAACCTCTCTGCTTCAAACCAAATTCAAATTGGTCAAGTATTCACAAAAATTATAGGAGATAATCGGAAATTCTGAGTCACGTGATTATACGCCGTGTGTGCTACGGCGAGAAATTTCAGGAACGCATGGTTAGATGCACCAAGATATGCCCGACATCACAATTAAATCGAAACGATGTTGAATGATGCGCTTCACCCATACATGGAAACGAGCAACAAATTTGTTATTTGTAATCCAAATCCTATGCTGTGGGTACTCATTTTAATTGTCTCGACGAGACAATTCTAATGAGTACCAACAACATAGGGTTTGATGAACAATAAAGGAAATATTGCATTTTAAATAGCCTTCACTCCCTCTTATACATGTATGTAGCTCTGCATGGAAGCATTACTGTCGATGAACGCTGAAGACGTTGATAACGACACTGACATCGTCAGCAATATATCGTCACTTTTCAACAAACACCTCATAACTATAAGTTACGAGGTCTTAGTTGAAAAGCAGCGATATTTTAGCTGCTATAACGATGCGTTGGCTGTCAACAAGGCACGAAATGTAAACCATGTCCACAATCAGCCGGATGTTCCTTACTTTTCCTTCGATGAAAGCAGAAGTTGACTCAGTTTGACGGACAATATTAATCACTTTTTGTCGGGACGACCAGTAAAAACTTCTGTAGTTGAACCTGTATGCTGTCTGCAAAGGGAAACAGAAAAATACACATTATTGATAATTATTAATAACCCATTACCTCACAGTGTCACTTTTTGACGCTCCACAAAGCAAATGCTTTGGAAAACATCGTGGAAAATGAAGAAATTGCTTGTGACAAGCAATTTCTTCATTTCCTACAATGTATTCTATCTTAGGATCAAAATTTGTCGAATTCCATTCACTTGAAATTTTCGCCTGGAACACCTTTGAATTTAGAGCAGTCTAAAATTGCTGTCTGGTAGTGGGTTAACCAATTCATCATTATAGTAAACTGTGACCCCCTTGTTGACGACCCTTTTAGATATGGGCTATGGGATAACAAAGCCTCGAATGAAAAAAACAAATCGACAATTTTGGAAGAATTTCTATGCTGTACCATGGAGGGTTTTCACATGATTTAAGATTTAATTTGACCTCTGTACTCCTTCCAATTTTGACCAGCCTAAAATAATATTTTTGTTACAATATTCACCCAAACAATGCCTGGTTTTGACGTTCCCGGTAGAAATGGATTAGAAATGTAAACCATCCATCACTTTATACGTTGTAGTAAATATTGATACGACACATGATATTGTTTTACTAACATAAGTATATAACATTTCCTTGAAACCAAATGCACACTTTATTTTGCATATCAGTATATTTTTTAAAAAAAAATCGCTGCTTTTCATGCAAAACTTCGCAATTAGATATTTAGTTTTGCCAAAAAAAAAAAAAAAAAAAAAAAAAAAAAAAAAAAACAGATAAAAGGAGGTGAATATATTTCATTTATTTTAGATTTCATATTCGACGCATAAGTTGTGGGTACTCAATTGAGTCGTCTCGACAAGACGATTCCAATGAGAAACCACGACATGAAACACTGTATTTTGAAAATACACCACTTTCACTTATCTGTTGTGTTTTATGTCCATGCCGACCATGGTCGTATAGGCCTACTTACCAACATACGGTATTTTATAGTTGTTATAAATGAAAGGCACATATATAAACAGGCCGGAGAATATAAAGAGTATTGCATAGAAGAATGTGACCCGGCCGGTCTGCACGATGGGCGAGATGGTCAGGTAGAATGACATGATCAGCACCAGGATCGGTATTACTATAGGCACCTGGAAAACACAGACGGAAAACGAAAATAAATCAGAGTTGGAATAGTCTAATGATCTCGGATGTCGATAATGATAGATGGATTAAGAATACCACGAAGAGCGGTCAGTCACATGACTAGTAGATTTTGTGCTTACTCTGCGGTCCAAGTTGCTAACTGCACGGCATCAAATGCGTATGCTACCGCTTGTCTTCAAACTACAACGCAAAATGTTCCCTTATAGCATATATGAATATCAATATAAAGTCTATTGTATTTTTCTAAATGGAGAAAAAAGAGGAAAATAGAAATAACTTGGTCATAAATACGCAAAGACAGGGTGAGTGGGGTAAGATGAAGTCAAAATGTACTTTTATTTGCAAGTTAGTTTGTGCAGATTATTCTGTGTAAACAGAGCTCTTGGTTACATCGTAAAAATATCCAATTTCTTTTGAAAATCGAGAAAATGATGTGGAAATTGTCTATGAAAAATGTGTAAAAACGCATTTTTTTTCATCTTTTAAAATTATTTTTCCCAGAAGAATGTTCAATATGACAATTCTTTTCAACAAAAACTTTGTAACTGCGGCTTAAAGTGACATTTCACGATTATTTTTACATAAATTTTACTTTTATTCTATCTGAAAGAGCATGTTTTCTTATGAAAATTACGAAAATTTCAAGCCAAAACATTGAACCGTTTACGAGAAATATATATTTTTGTGCTAAAAATAAACAAATTGTTGTGGAAAACAGTTCAGATCTATATAGAATTTCGTCGGTGTAAATGCAAAACCTCGTATGTCGATTCTTGCTATTTTCAAAGTACAAAATTGTGTTCCCAGTTTAGACAATTATCGCAGGTTTTGAAATATTTTTACTTACAGTATTAATGATACATTATTCGTGAACAAATTGTCAAAATTTCAAGTAAAACATTTCGGTTTTAGAAAAGTTATTACAATTTGTTCACTCCCCTTTAAAATTTTCCAAAAACGAGATGCGAAGTTTTGCATTTACAACGACGATTTGTCATTTCTGTCTCAACTGTAAAGGCGAATTGTTCGTTTATAGATAACAACGTCAAAAAACTGATAGCAATTCTACGCATTAGAATAAACAATCTTTGCATCAAGACATACTTAAAAAATGAAATAAATGTGAAATATCACTTTAAAACAAGCTGCAGATACGAGGTTTCCGTTGAAAAATGACGATATTTGACATCGAAATTTTCCTTTCCCTACCTTGTATGGACGTTTTAAATCTGGTTCTGTTTTTCTGAGGACAAGTAGAGCCGTTGTTGTGATGCCATATACCAGCCAGAGTATAAAACTGTAGAAATCTATCAACGTACTTAAATCACCGGGAATCACCGTTATTATTCCTATAATGGTCTGAAATATGTACAGAAACATGATATAAAACTGTAGAAATCTATCAACGTACTTAAATCACCGGGAATCACCGTTATTATACCTATAATGGTCTGAAATATGTACAGAAACGTGGTATAAAACAACCGTCCAAGTAGCATAAAAACGTATAATATAAATCTACAAGCATGCTTCAAGAAATATATATCCTGACAACGCTTAACTGACATTCCCCTGTCATTATCAAATTCCGATAATGACTTAATCTGAACTTTCGAAGAAAATTCGAATTTGTGGTATTTACTCAATATAAAGTTAGAAAAATTCGAAAAGTCTGAATTTGAAATGAGAAACACCCGAAAAGTGTGCAAAATAGGCTAATTTTCCGGCTTCAATTTAGATTGTATATTCCATCCATCATAATATACCAAACACTTCGGGCACCATCCGTGGCAACGTAACGGTATCCGTCGTCGAATTTCGTTGCCACGAATGGCGCACGGAATTGACGAGGGTATCACTCGTTAATTTCCGTTGCAACAAATGGCACTCGAAGATGCACGAAGTGTTTTGTAGATAATGATGGGCAGTAATCCTTAATACTGCAGACCATTTGGGTGTGGGCGGGGAAAGTGATACTTAAATTACACTGAAATGTAGATCTATATTGGCGTGATTTGCTGTAACAATAACCGAAAATGATTGAAACATCATTCTCTCAGTAATCAGTCAATTCTGTGAGAAAATAGTTGCATACATATTCTCGAAGAATGGTATATTTAGACAAAAAATTAGATGAATCTGAATAATGGAATCGGAATCTGCAAAAGGCTCTTTGTAACATTTCAAAGTGATCCAGACTAGCGTGCACACAGGCCTACACTCAGTCTGATCAAGATTCGTGTTGTTCTCAAAAGCTTCTTCACGACGTATGGCAACTACAAGAGTGCGATAATGGTCCAAATCAGACTTCACTTAGGTACAGGATAAGCTGGTAGTCTAAAATTCTATACAGGTCCCTTTTTAACCCATTACCAAACGACAAAATTTTAGGGTGGTCCAAATTCAAAGATCCTGCAGACGACAATGTCAAGTGAATAGAATTTTTAATTTCTAGGTCTTTTTGGATGGAAAACAGTGTGGGAAATGAAGAAATTGCTTGTCATAAGCAATTTCTTCATTTTCCAAGATGTTTTCCATGGCCAATATTTTGTGGGGAGTCAAAAAGAGTCATTGTTTGGTAATTGGTTAATCCCACGGCTAAGTTGTTATGTTCTTTACAATGAACAAATAATATTTCATGTGTGCAACTATAGCACTTATTTCACCTTTCCATTACATATTATATTTCTTAATTTAGTATTGCACAATAAAGAAAATAATTACTTACTGTAAAGATAATTGAAGGCATCGGTGTAAGTCTTTTTACTTGAATACCAGACAGAATTACTGGAAAATGTTTGTCTCTGGCGGCAGCAAAACAAAGTCTGAAAATTGATTGGACAAACGTAAATGTGTAAAATAGAAAATACCTGTGTAAAACCGCTTACAACGGAAGCATTTTTTTCTTCAAAAGTGTTGGAGACCCCAAAATATTTTGACAAATTAAAACTATTGATAACATAGCATAGCAAATTGATTCAAACATACATTACAGGTTACCTGATTTCCACTGACCCACACTGAGCGGTTGTACAACAAAAAATCAAAATAACCCCACTGTTAGGCAATTGGAATTTCATTGCAAAACTGGGAGTATATTTTAGACATCTGCTATGAAATCAACTTTATCAACAGAGCGTTATAACAAAAATAAAAATGAAAAACAATTATATCACCAACCTGCCAGTAGAGAAAATGCACCCATTAGCAGATCCTAGACAAGAGAGCACCACAAACACAGGCATCAGCCACGCCATTACACCTAACATATAGTTCGACCACGTCTGAAACACGGACGATAAAAACAAAACATGATACATGGCATTTCTGATACCACCGCCACAAAACATAAATAGCGAATTCAATTGCGGGATGTACAAGTCGCATTGGTGTTGAAAAAGGGGATTCCACATATTATTTAAAGTAGTCAACCTCTAATGATATTCGCACGACGTCGGAACTACTAGGACGAAGAAAACACTTTCCACCGCTGAATGTTTAAGACCTCGCCCGAATAGGTTGGGATACGTAACGATGCCGCTCGAAAAAAGACGATGTTTTATGAATCTCAAAATGGTCACATTATGGGTATTCCATCTTAATTTCATATTAACTTAATTACATCTGGTATTTTCACTTTTATTCAGAGAATTTTGAAGAAAAGCGACGATGCCTAACAGAAATGATGAAATTAGATTACGTTCCAAACCTTTCTTCACTATTCAGGACGTTTTAACATGTTTTTGACTGGCGAAAGACCTTTTTGGACTAGACAACACATCACTTACAACTGCCACCGCATGAGACATCAACACTTCTTCTTTCGACATAACAGCGAAATATCCAACATTGGCAAGTAGATAGGCTACTGTGACTAGTGGTATACCTATCATTATGGCGCGCTGTAAATTTCTGAAAATAAATATGACAGACAATAGGATATTTACAAAGCTATAATTTTCACAGCTGGAAATGGGGAAATGGTATTTTGGCATTGAGACCAACATTGATCATGGACAAAGACTGTTGACGTTACTAAAAGTTTATACATCAGAGGAAAGAAATTCCCGTAAACAAAAACATGAGATACTTACATGAGAATAACATGATTTTGAAAAAAAATATAGCAAACAACCAAGTTTTCTATTGGTAGGGCATATGGCAGGTTCGGCTAATTTTCAAATTGTGGATATAAATTGCAAATCCGCTAATGAAATATGACTTACTTTTCTGGATTTTTGAGCTCCTCTGTGATAAAGTTGAGATTATTCCTGTAAAAAAAGAAAATAGACTGCATGAATGTCTTTAAAAAAGGAAAATTGTTGGTCTTTCTGTCTCCTAAGTTCTGAATGTTTTTAATGTTCGCATTCTTAGTTATTAAAGTTTCTTTTTCAACCAATCCACTGCTTTACATTCTGTAATGACAAGTTCTACGTACCCCAAATATACGTTCGAGTTAACAACGCTATGGTCTATACAAGATGTTTTTGTAAAATTGTCGAACGTCGGGTATCTGGGACATCTCGAGATAAAAATGACTTACTCTAGGACCTCGACGAGACGAGTTTCAATTGTATATATCGTCCATGTTATTGCAAACCCTTGTAACTTCAGCCGATGTTATTGCAAAACCTAGTAACTCCAGCTTGATTAAACATCGACGATATATAGAGGTTGAATGCATACTTACCATCCATCGTATGCCCAGAGTCCGTTATAAAATGCGATTGCTATCAAGGACGGATCTTTTGTTGTATCTTCAAAACCAGATACTATGTTTTCTGTACTCACTGAAAGAAGCGATCAAAGTCTATGTAATATGTTGTACATAGTGGCAACATCTTGATATGACACATGTGTCTTAAAAGTATAAGCATACTCTACTCTAACTCGTTAGTCTACCCTAATTTCAAAATATTTTATGTGCTTTGATAAGATTCTTGAGAAAACGACAAGTGTTGAGATGTATTGGTTCTCTAATTCAAGAAAAGTTTTCTCGAAAATGATGTTAAAAATAATTCTCGAATAAGAGAAAGACGAAGTTAGGGATGATACTAAAACATGCATATTTGTTTTGCTTTATTATTAAAGTTCAAAAATGTGTTTTGTCTATGTTGATCAAATGATCTAAAATGCGTTATTCATAAAAAACACCAAGTTGATTGCGATGGTTTGATTTGATACTCCAAAAGTAATAATACATACGCTCGTACATAAATTGAGCAACATAACATGTATTGTCCAGCAAGATTAACCCGGGACAACTTAATTTTCGTGCGCAGAGTCCGTTAGTTGAGCGTCTAAACAAAACAATTCCGAAGTGAGGTCGTTACATATGCAGATGTCCCGGGTTAATCTTGCTGGACAATATAAGCCTTGCTATTAATCAGCTGGTGGCTTTATATATTGCATGTTGCGGTGTAACCGTTACCTGCTAGCATATGATATAATCCTCCAAATGTGATGATGCCTATACCGATCAACTTTGTAACGGTCGTGACATTCTGTAACCGAGTAGCCCATGGGACACTGTACGAATTGATGGCTGCTAATAAACCTGCAAACGTAAATCATCAGCAATATAGTAAGGTTACTAATGGTGTTTAGTATAACGTGTATATTACCGTGACCATATTACAAAATTACAGATACTGTAGAGTTACTGATCACAATAATATTTACGCATTTCAATAATGCATTTTGTTATTCTATTTAGGATAAGCTCAGTCACTATGATATAAGAGGTCTGACAAACCAATGGATAGAGTCGTTTCCTTCGCAAAGATAACAACAAATTGTTCTGGACGAGCTGCTTCTTATTCAGCTCCGGTATTGTCTGGTGTCCCTCAGGGTTCTGTCCTAGGCCTAATCTTATTTCTTATATACATTAATGCTCTACCTGATAATCTAACATTCTCTGTGAGCCTCTTTGCAGACGAATGTGTCCTATATAAGGAACTCTTTAACGATGCAAATTGTCTTGCTCTACAAGAGGACATTGACAGACTCGTCTGGTGGGAAAGAATCTTTGCTAAAGAATCTTTGCTAATGAAATTTGATGCCTCCAAATGTCATACACTTAGAGTTTCACCACACCAATCCAGATCTCAGTTTATTCATAACTATGCCCTTCACGATCAAGTGCTTGAAGCAGTTTCGTCTGCTAAATACTTAGGTCTCACCATAATCTGTCATGTGGACCCTATATACAAAAAATAACCAACCAAGCTTACGTACGTAATTTTACAAACAAACCTTACTTACACATGGCTAGAATGGTGATCAGTTTGACAGGTAAGTCAGGTGGATCTATACAGGTAGGATAGAATGGCTTCACTACATATTTACCCAGAGATAGTGTCATGGTTGTGAACATACATGGACGTAACAAACCTTACTTACACATGGCTAGAATGGTGATCAGTTTGACAGGTAAGTCAGGTGGATCTATACAGGTGGGGTAGAATGGCTTCACTACATATTTACCCAGAGATAGAGTCATGATTGTGAACATACATGGACGTAATACAAACAAACCAACCTGCAAATAATGCAGAAAATGTGTGAGCTGAGATATATAGCTTATAGAACGGTTACGATATCGTGACACATGTTTATAAAAGCTAGAACTGTCACAGGTTGTGACTTGATACCCCCGCACAAGCTTTCACTACAAAAAAGGCAATAACCGTACCAAGTTTAAAGTTGCTAGCATTAATGGTTTAGAAGATATGGTCCAGACAAAATTGCAAGGGTACAAACAACAAAGGGCAATTACTCTAAAATAGGGCGTGGCAGAGTAACAGTTCTTGTACATGACACTTCCCCACAATGAGATCTATAAGTGTACCAAGGTTGAAGTTGCTAGCACTTATGGTTTAGAAGATATCGTCCGGACAAAAATGCAAGGGTACAAACAACAAAAGGCAATAACTCAAAAGTGGGTGTGGCAGAGTAATTATGATTCTTGTGCATGACACTTCCTCACAATGAGATGTATAAGTGTACCAAGTTTAGAGCTGCTAGCACTTATGATTTAGAAGATGTCCTCCGGACAAAAATGCAAGGGTACAAACAACAAAGGGCAATAACCCCAAAAATGGGCGTGGCAAAATAATAGTTTTTGTACATGACACTTCCCCACAATGAGATGTATAAGTGAACAAAGGTTGAAGTTGCTAGCACTTATGGTTTAGAAGATATCGTCCGGACAAAAATGTAAGGGTACAAACAACAAAAGGCAATAACTCAAAAGTGGGTGTGGCAGAGTAATTATGATTCTTGTGCATGACACTTCCTCACAATGAGATGTATAAGTGTACCAAGTTTAGAGCTGACACAATATAAAGTCATGCAAGGGTACAAACAACAAAGGACAATAACCCCAAAAATGGGCGTGGCAAAATAATAGTTTTTGTACATGACACTTCCCCACAATGAGATGTATAAGTGTACCAGGTTTGAAGTTCTTAGGACTTATGGTAGAGAATATATGCTCTGAAGAAGTATTTTGTCCACGGACAGACAGACATACAGACAGACAGACAGGTTGATTCCAGTATAGGCTTACCCCCTAAAACGTTCGTTTTGCGGGGTATAATAAAACATTCGTTTTGTGGGGTATAAAAATAGAGCTCTAGAATGTAAACAACACAATATCGAGCTCCAAAGTAGAACTATAACATGACCATTTTAACTGAAACTGAATAGTCTCTGGCACGGTTTGCATGTCGCCGAGACAATAATTACCCACTTAATTAAGATAATGTTTTAAAAATAACATTGTGAAAATCGTTTAAAATGTAAGGATGGTGAAAAGATATATCGTATATTACAACTACTGAAAAAAAAGAGACAAAACACTTCTTGTGTTTACCAAATCTTTTTCTTGTTTTTTTTTTTTGTTTTGTTTTGTTTTGCTTTGTTTTGTTTTTTTTTTGTTGTTGTTGTTTTTTTTGTAAAGATTTGAGTCTTACATACCCAATCGAAAAGGAATGCAGGTAACGTGCCTATACTTCTTCTATTTGAGCCAAATGTGTACATGAGATATGCATGTTCGCCGCCAGACCGGGGTATACTGGTTCCTAACTCGGCATACACCAGGGCGCCTGAAATAGACAGAAATAATGAAATTAATTATGTATAGGTTGTCTACTTTTGATATAACCCTTACCCAAACAAAACCTGCTTTTGATGTCCCAAACAGAATTGGCTTCAGGTATCAATGCGGCTCAGAAATAGCTTCAGAAATCATTGAGGCAAAATAAGAAAATCCCGAAAAGAAACATTTTCTCCTTTTGCCTAAATATCACTTGTGTATCTTTATATACAGCCATTTTTCTGCAAAAATCATAAAGAAAGAACAGTCTAAAATTCTACGGTTTGGAATAGGGTTCAACGTTGTCACGTTGAGCTGATACAATCTGTTAATAACTTATAAGATCAGACTAAACTGTAATATCAACATGGAAATGATTTGATACAAACCTTTCCGATAGAGCGATGTCATATTGGATTTACGTAAATCACATCCAATAATCAAAAATCAATGTTTGGTTTCAAGACCATTCTTAGAAGAAGTGTCTAATTCGGTAGCATTGATGTGATACAAGCACATCTTTTTACTATCATTTTCGATCAAAATCATCATTAATTATCATGTCGCCATGTAGGCCTAAATATGCAAATAACATAGCTATAAATCTTAATATGACGCAAGTTTATAATAAACAACAGGAGCAATTTTATGCAACATCTGCGTTTTATTTCAATTTATGTTTGCTTCAAGTGAATTTGCATGTAAAACATCGTATTTACATGTAACAGCAAAACGTGGGTAGAGGAGAATGTTCAATGCCGTATAGCTCACGATAATTGACATTGCAGAGCAATCTCAGCCATTAGGCTGGGCTCTGCTATAGCTATTATGCTATATATTTACAATTTAACCCTTTCCCAAACGGCAAGATTTTAGGGTGCTCCAAGTTGAAAACTGTAGCAGACGACAAAATGAATGTTGATATACAGAGTGTCCCAAAAAAAACGGAACCCATTTTTGAAAGTACGTTTCTCGTGTATCAAGTAATATTTCTCCACCATATTTACATATGCAGTAGCAACGACAGTTTTCTATCAGCAGTTAAAATTTGGTGGAAAAATAATGACTAGTTTTGAAAATATTGGCATTCAAAGAACTATACCCGGAAAACCATTTTAACATGATATTGATCTTTTCGTTTTGAAGCGCGCACCTACACTCATTGAACAAATTGACGCTGTACAATTGGTTAAGATATTCAAAACAGTACAAAAATGATTTTGAAACATTGTATTCACAATAGTCCATTTTCATTTCATCTTTTTTGCTAATAAATAAACTGTTAATGCTGCGAGCTGCGATGTTATTAGAATAAATACAAACAAAATATCCAAGTGCATCACAGACTCATGAATAATAATCATAGGCACTTATTTTAGTTCTGACAAACATGCCGGTCACCGCACAATTGAAAAGTATTACGGGTTTCATTTGACCTGACACTGACCTTTATGCAAAACACAAATAACACAAAATCACCAAAAAGAATTAAATCATAGTCCACAGAAATGTATACTATGCAAGAAAATTAAGACTGGACTAATTTTAGGAAACATATCAAGCTTGTAAATTATGAAAATAAAAGTTAAAACTGCGCTATGTGAAATGAAGCTCATAATAATTTGAAATCAATTCAAACAACCACCCTATGGACTCAATTTGAACGTACAGAACGTGTACATATTAAATTTTGAGGAAATCGGTACATACATGTACAATGGTACAGAATTCAACAGCTGACCGTTAGTGCGCTTTCACGAACAATTAAGACGCAAAAATCAATATCATGTCAGATCGGTTTTTTAGTGCCATTATTAATTTGCTTATAACTTTTGAACCGATACATATTTTTAAGTGAAATTTGGAACACAAATGCAAAAATAATGTATCTTTAGTACTGGAAATTCAAAAATTAGATTTTTCCCTTACGCTTTAAAATATTCGACTTTGAATTAGGGTTCCGTTTTTTTTGGGGGACACTCTGTATAGGGACCAATAGGACTCATGTACAATATAACACAGACAATTTTCGCAAACCTTTTCTATTAGGCACGTCAAACCAGCCCTGCGTTCAGAAAGACAAAACGTGCGCTAACAGTTAGCCGTTTCATTCGGAAACTCGGTCAATTCTGTCAAATTTGGGTCAAAGAAGTTGCGAATGTTGGTAACGTTAGCTAACAGTTTGTCTACTGAACGCAGGGCAAGTTTTGTTTGGGACAGGGCTAAAATGCGAATATATAGGCTATACTTCTTCAGAATCTATCCAAGACGATGCGCTTTTTGATACTTGAATAGCCAAACTGGTTAAAATACACGCAATTTTTACTGGATTATTCGACAACTAGCATCTAGCATCTGATTTTAATCAGAATTTGTTATAACTTAACTGACTATTTCATGATTCTAATCTAACAATACGCATAAGCCCTTACCTAGTGTAGACACGAGCCCGCACGCCGCCCATATAACAAGACTGAAGCCCACAGACCCTGTCCCCTCCAGTACACCCTTCGGTGAGATGAAGATTCCCGACCCTGGAAAATATTGGCAGAGAAAAATAAGCCATGACCATTGTCATAATCAATTATATCAACCAGGTAGTATGTAGAACGACATCTGCAGTCTTTTATTGTTCTATCCTGCGCAAGTGCAGCTGGAATACTAGTATATCCCTGGATCAGTATGACTTTATATTGTGCACTCTGGACCATTAGGACATTGTTCGTTGTGAAACAGAATTATGCAGAAAATGCCAAACGTTTGTATAAAAACAAGCAAACAATATTAGCCTGTACTATTGTGGCATTGGGGTTTCTATCAGTTGGGTACCATTAGAAATGTTTTGTTTTAAGCAATGTACCAGATTTGTGAATATGAAAGAAAATATGCGAAGAGCCAAACTTGTTTTGTTTTGAAACTCTACATCTGCATTTAACATTGCTTCGTTGTTATTAGTTCTATCAGTAAATGAATTTGCTTGAATGGTAAGATATTAATTTCATTTCATTATAACATTATGACAGCTTTTAACATACACACACACATGCAAACAAAGCTACGATTTGTCAATTGATGCACTTTGAAGATCTAACGCTGTCTGCGCACAAAGAAAATGGGAATGGATGCTGAATAGGGACCCTTGTGGCATGCCATAATATGAGAATACTATGGCAACAATTCAACATAAATCTAGATGCATACTGATCAGGTGGTTAC
Organism: Fragum sueziense; assembly: GCA_963680895.1. Classification (NCBI taxonomy): domain Eukaryota; kingdom Metazoa; phylum Mollusca; class Bivalvia; order Cardiida; family Cardiidae; genus Fragum; species Fragum sueziense. The sequence continues at coordinate 4,995,506 of OY804599.1, read as the reverse complement.
AGTTAATTAAGACGGTAGAAGAGAACAACATGGATCTAGATCAGCCTGGCCCACGTGTGCGCAGGCTGATCAGAATCCATGTTGCTCTCAATTCTCTTCTTGGGCCCTTTTTTTCAGATCCCGGCTCAATTTTAATTTACGCAAGCTGAAGCTTTCATCAGATAACATGTGATAATTGAACAACTCGCGGTTACTCGCTTTAGTTATCAAAGTAAATCTCGCCTTCTCATGCTTCTGCTCACATAAAATGTCTCTGATGTCGTCAAATAATGAACAAAGATTAATGCTTTCGGCTTTCCCGTTCTATTCTTGTTTTAAAGTGACATTTCAGAATTTTTTGTCATAAATTTTACTTTTATTTTTATCTGAAAGAGCATATTTCCTTATGAAAATTCTGAAAATTTCAAGCCAAAATATTGCGCCGTTTACGAGAAATTTATGTTTTTGTGTTAAAATTGAACAAATTATTGTGGACAACAGTTCGGATTTATATGCAATTTATCGATTATGTCTCAACTTTAAATGCGTGTTTCTCGCTTATTGGCAACAACTTCAAAGAACTAATAGTAATTATACTCAATCTTGGCATCAAGACATACTTTAAAAAATTGAAATTGAAATTGGAATGAAATGTCCCTTTAACGTCCCTAATTGAAAATGATTGGGACCACATTGTTCAAAGTGAATGATGAAAATGCGGGATAGACAAAAGCTGGTCTGGGAAATGGTTAATAACGAAGTGGTTTTACATTAATCTCGAATGGTTTCGATACATGAAACATTGATAGTGGTGGATCTACATGACATTAAAAATAAATTGAGCCGGGATCTGGAAAAAACGTCCCTTATAGCATTTGAGACATCCACGTTTCAAGACCAGCCTGTGCCTAAGAAAAGACTAGCATACACCGATGCTGCTCTTCTATGGTTGCTACAGGTCACAAAGAAGCTATTAGAGAACAACATGGATCCTGATCAGACTGTGCGTATGCACAGGCTGGTCTGGATCCAGGTTGTTCTCAAATGCCATAAAGGACATTTTTTCAGATCCTGGCTCAATTATATTCATGCCCAAAACTTTAATATTTTTCTTCATTATTGTGTCTCAATACACATGTATTTTCATTTTAACTAGATCTATTACATTTTGTCTTTCATCCATTGGTATAAATATATCACTCAAAGCTGGTTGCAAAGGAAAAGAACTAAGCAGCAAGATGTGACTGGTTAAGTCCGTGATTAACAATAATTTTTGTTGGTAAAACAATTAACCCAGTAGTAGGCCTACCACTTTTTCATTTCTGCCAAGCGATCGACATCAACACCATAGATTCATTAGATAAAGTACATTTGATAAATAAATAAATTAGTAAACAACTAAATACGATAATAAATACGATACGAAATTGGTGACAAGATATAAAGATGTTACGGAATTTTGAATATGTGAGGCATTTTTTAAATACAGGCCAACTGATTTACTTGCCAGTGTAAGGGTCCCGCCATGTACAACTTATGTAGAGCTCTGAGGCGCGTTCTTTAGAGCGAGATTTTAAAAGATTTCTTAAGATGTTTTAGATACAGCGTCTTCGAGACCGAGATTATAAGCGAAGTGTTTCGAATGTTCCATACTTCATACAAATGACGTCATGATGACGTCATTTGTATGAAGTATGGAACATTCGGAACTCCGCGGTTTATGAATCATGGAGCATTCGGAACAACTCGGTCAATTCTCTCCTATATAGATTCTACAGAATTTACCGAGGGGTTCCGAAATAAGTATAGAGCAATGGCGGCTCGCAGTGATTGTCTTAAATATCTTGCTCAAAAGAGCGCTTTATCCTAAAATATCTTAAAAAATCTCAAGATATCTCAAGAAATCTCGCTCTAAGGAACGCGGCTCTGGTGAGAACACTACCGGGTTTTTGATTCGGTAAGTTGACAAATGTTTGACGAGCCATGTAAATATTTTGTAATCTGATCTTGACCTACATTATTACACAATAAAACCACGTAATATGGTCTCAAACAATGCGCTGTGTTTAACACTGTTACAAACAGCGTAATGTCTTTGTTTAAACGCAAAACATACATCACTTGAGCTTAATGCATTTTCAAAAAGAGCACAAATACAAACAATATTGAATCAAGACTAGAAGGAGCAACCCTGGGAACACTGAAATCCCTAAGATTCAAGATTTTCAGCTCCCCCTGTACACCTGGCCAGTGCGTTGCCGTTGACCCACCAGAAACATTTGAATGTTTATTTCGCGTAGAATCTAAATGAGTGCAGTATACCGGTATCCACAATTAATGATTAATGAACGAAATCAAGCAAAATTAATGTATCTCCTCACCAATCATGGTACCCACTATCAGCGCTGTACCAGAAGCTAGCCCTACAGTTTTCTTCAGCTCTGTCTTCTCCTCGCTAGTGTCAGGGTTAGATTCCACCAGGGTGTCCGACACATCCGTACCGTTATCACCGGGATCCATCTTTATATCTGTAAAACATACATGTGATTTATTAATACACTAGTATTATTGTAATATTGTTATTGCTAGGATTAGATTCAACCAGGGTGTCTGACACATCTGTACCGTTATCACCGGGGTCCATCTTTATATCTTTAAAATATACATATAATTATAAATACAATTTGTTTCTTAATATCTTGCGTATATCTGGTAATATTATCACTATTGCCAGGATTAGATTCCACCAGGGTGTCTGACACATCTGTACCGTTATCGCCGGGGTCCATCTTTATATCTGTAAAACATTATATACATGTACGAGTGTTTTGAAAAAACGATACAATGTACTTCTTAACATCGCTACTTTTCAACACAAACCTCGAAACTGCATCTTAAAGCAAGATGCAGTTAGGAGGTTTTTGTTGAAAAGAGACGATGTAACTGAATAAACTGTACTGTACTATAATTAGTGTCAGGATTAGATTCAACCAGAGTGTCTGACACATATGTACCGTTATCACCAGGGTCCATCTTTATATCTGTAAAATATGCATGTATTTTTGTACACTAGTATATATTGTAGTCAGCATTAGATTCAACCGGAGTTTCTGACATATCTGTAACACTATCACCGGGCTATTTATTTCTATAAAACATACTTGCGATTTTAAATACATTGTACTTCTTTTAAAATATCTTGTGTATATTGCATTATTATTATAGTCAGGATTAGATTCCACCAGTGTGTTTGACACACCTGTATCGTTATAACCGGTATACTCTGCACTGAGTTTACCGCTCATTTTGTTATATCGTTCCGTAGTAAAAGGTAGTAAACGATGGGCGATGGAAAGAGAGTAGTGCAGATGCGTCAATCTCAAAAACCTTTCTATCGATTTTCTTGAACAATTGTTTCAATAGAAGTGAAATTCTCGTAAAAGTGCATATATAAAACAGTCGCTCTCTTTCGTTTTCTATGTTCAAACTAATTTCATATGTTACTAAACAACAAAACTGATAAATTATATGAGTCGGTACTATGGAAAATCGGATATATCGCAAGTATGGTGTACACCACAAATGATTTCAAAACTACTAGTGAGTGTATGTATACATGCACTGAACTTGAACGTTACCATCGGTCATTCAACCTTGGACTTTTAGTCTAACGATCGATAAGTCAATCAATTATTGTATTGGTGTTGTTGGTTTTTCATAAACAAACAATAGGTTCATTAAGTACAGAAACTGCGTGAACTTATAAACTATTGATTAGTGATTTTCAAAGCAGACATCTAATTGCATCTAAATCTTACACACATCATCAATCAGGATAAGCAAAATTCAGTGGAAAAAAATTACGACCAGTTTGTGGTTGATAGATTAGTAATCTATTTATCTTCAAAGCCAACAAAATAAATGCCACAGAAAATATAGATTTCTTAAAATTATATTATCAAGAAATTATTTTAACAGACAAAATTGATGGAAAATTAGAATGCTGATCATCGGCACTTTCGCCATTTTCATAATAATGTTTTTACAACCTGCTTCTGTTAAAAAATCTTCAGTCATGACTTATTTGGAAAAGGTAGACCACGCAAAATGTAGGTCAATGTCAAGTGATTTTGGCACATATTCGTACTGTTATGAAGATAGTCACAAAAATACACAGATTCGTATTTGATTAACCCTTTTCCAAACAAGACCTGGTATAAACTCCAGTAGAAGAAAAGGCTCGGGAAAACATCTATTTAAAATAAAGACATGCTCAATATTTTCTGTGCTATAGACTACACAAATCCTATCTTTATCAACGCCCAGTTTGTTGTCTACAGCTCGGCTTTCAAACTGTAACAATGGAATTGGATACATGTGGTCTTTCAATTGACCTCGCTATGTTTTTGTCCGCTCCCATTTAGCAACTTACAAAATGACAAAATATGAACCCATTACCAAAAAGACGACTCCTTTAACGATCATACTTAACGTGGGTATGTAACATATCAGGAGAAGAAAAGTGCTGATAATTAGCATTAGCCTGTTTTAGTTCAAGGCTTTCCATGTTATAACGCAAACATTTCAACCAAAAGTTAGGATTAATTTTGTCGTATGTAACTACTCGGACCAGCTTAAGATATTGTCTTCTTGAAGTGTGCTATACAATGAGACTGGTCGAGCTTTTCTTATCTATTGCAGTAACGAATATTCTCTTATTTTGGTTTTAATGTAACAACGAACAGAATTAACTCTTCCACTTTCCAAATTGCTGTTTGTAAATATGGCGCGCGAATAGGGTCTAAAGTCAATATAGCGCTAGACCTATAATTAAAATAGGGGTAGACCGCTAAAATAGCAGTGTACCCTTATATTTTTAGCGGTATACCGATAAAAATATCGGTCTATCCATAAAATAAGGGTAGACAGCTATTTCAATTAACAGTCTAGCGATAAATTACCGGTAGCCCGATAATTATTTTTTACCCTTCTGCTCGAAATCTCATTAGGCAATCAAATGGCTCTATACATCCTCAACACACCGAGAATAAGAATATCAACGACTGTATAGTACAAGCTCTGTGATTGGCCATCGAAAAAAATAGGGGTCTACCGATAAAAATAGCGGTCTACCGGTAATTTTATCGCTAAACCGTTAATTGAAATAGCGGTCTACCGTTATTTTATGGATAGACCGATATTTTTATCGGTAGACCGCTAAATATATAAGGGTAGACCGCTATTTTTAGCGGTCTACCCCTATTTTTATTATAGGTCTAGCGCTATAATGACTTTAGACCCCTTTCGCGCGCCATATGTAAACCTATTTACTGCGAAAGTTCTTCCTAGTGTTCATTTGTGAACGTATGCTAAATACTTTTTATGCAAACAAGTTCGTAAGTATACGAGCGTACTACTGACTTTCGAAGATGAAACAAGAGCAATATTCGTCGTCTACAGCAGCTTTCAAACTGGAGCAGTTTAACCCTTTCCAAAACACGACCGGATGTTGATGTCCCTAATAGAAGAGGCTTGGGAAAACATTGAGGCAACAATAGAAAGAGCTGATGATCAGCACTTCCCCTTTTGCCTCACTATTTTCTGTGTTTTTGTGCTGCACTAAACTAATCTTCATCAACATCTTTTGAGCACTCTAATTTGTTGTTGTTTTTGAAAGTGTAAAAATGCATCTATAGAGGAAATTGTTTTAAACGATAGAATTTTGAAATTTTGAGTAATATTTCTACATACATGAGTACCATAATTTTCCCAGTATCACAGGCATGTTAACGATGGTTTACTTCCTCACATCACCCAAACAAGACAGAAAATGCTTCGCTAATCAACATTTTTATCTTTGCCCTCTATTTCTCTTTCTGACCGGGTTTTTCATATCTCTCGTCTGTTGTAGTTACGAAATTTGACTGGTCTTCAACGATACTAAATGGACACACTATCGTCGGTGTAAATGCAAAACCTCGTAACTCCAGCTTTAATCAAGCTGGAGTTACGAGGTTTTGCAATGACACCGATGATACAACACTTAACGCATATCAAAAACAACACAATTTTAAACTTGTCCTCATAGAAGTCCATACTCTCTTAAGAACAGAGCACATTCTCTCTTCATTCCATTATGATATAATGATGGTCATATTTGATGGTTAATCAATATACCTCGGCTTTGGAGAGTAAGAAATCCAAAGTTTCCTGTTTTTCATCCCAAGGTCATGCTCATTTTGTAAGAGCTTGGTCCGACTAAAGTAGGCCTACTTGCCCCGAGTTGTCGGTTTTAATAGAGCTGAGCTAGAAACAAAACAAGATCGCAAAGAGCAATTTTGTCAAATTCAAAGTGATACATTTTGTCAATTTCAAAGTTCATTTCTGGTTTCTTTAATCTTGTTACCCTTGGATCGTAACAATTTCAGGACGCACAATTTTATTCGAGCCAAATATATAAGTCGCCCAAGATCTTATGGTCACTATCATTTTGTCATAGGCAAATTCTTCATTTTCCACAATACTTTCCAAAGCCTTACTATGTTGGGCGTCAAAAGGCGTCCTTATATGGGAAATGGTCAAGGCCTTGATTGAGAAGGGATTATACAGTAGTCCAATGACCTAGTTCACACAATCTCTGTGACAAGTATGATAGCACTAATTGATATAGGACTGTCACGTTATCAAACCAATCAAAACAGTTAAAATAAGCGCATGTTCTTTACCTTAAACTTATGAAGGCCACATGGGTATAGCGGACGAGAATTGACCTGGCAGAGCACGCCATTCGATCAGCATGGGCTGCTCTGCCAGGTCATTTATCGTCAGGTATATTCGGGTACTTGTGACTTTATTTTTATACAAAATTATGTTTTGTAAAGACAGCGGTCACGAATTTTTGGCAAAGTTTGATTCACGTTTACTCTAGCTTTGGACTCGTCTGACTAACTGCAGAACTTGCGCATATAGAATCGAACCGGGTCTGGAAAAGAGTTTTCGTAAAGACCCCACTTATTTTGATATATTCTTGAACAACTTTCTACGTTTAGAAGAAAGAAATATGGAAAGCTCCTTGCAAAAGGGAATGTAATCTCGGCCAACTTGATATATTGGTCTATAATTTCAGGATACGATTTAGACTTGGACCTGCCTATGAACATTCGCACAAGTCTTAACCATTACCCAAACAAGATCTGGTTTTGACGTCACTTATAGAAAAGGCTTGGGAAAATATTGGAAAAAATGAAGAAACTGCTGATAACCAGCAGTTTCTCATTATTATTATCATTATTATTATTATTATTATTATTATTATTATTATTATTATTATTATTATTATTATTATTATTATTATTATTATTATTATTATTATTATTATTATTATTATTATTAAGCACCGCATTTATATAGCGCTTTTATCATACTAAAGTACGTTCAAAAGCGCTTTACAAACATAAAATCTACTAAAATATACATCCTTTTGTCTCAATATTTTCTGTGTCATATTTTACACAAATCCTATCTTTAGTAACTTCCATTTTGTCATTTGTGGCAGTTTTTCAAGTGGATCACCCTTTAATTTCATTGTTTGGGAAAGGGTTAAAATGATTTGATAATGTCAGTCTTGCATCATCATTATCATGAAGATACTATTGACATCATTTTCTCCATTTGTTTTAAGTTTTTCTAAGCAATACAAATGTATATCTAATTTACAAGTTACTATTTTCAAAATGCAGGATAACTTTTGCCTTAACCTTTTGACAAACATTGACATCTTTTGTCTCCTCTTATAGAGAAAGACATTTCAAAACGAGAAAATAATGGTACATGTAACCAGCATTTTCTCTTTTTGTCAAAATAATTTCTCTAGTATATAGTATACAAATTTCGCCATTACCATCAACCTATTTGTCGTCCATATTAGCTCTTAACCCTTTCCCAAACGATAACATTTTAGGGTGATCCACGTTAAAAACTGTCACAAATGACAAAATGGATGTTATCAAAGATAGGATTCGTGTAAAGTATGACACAGAAAATATTGAGACAAAAGGAGAAACTGCTGATTATCAGCAGTTTCTTCTTTTGTTTCAATATTTTCCCGAGCTTTTTTCTAATAGGGACGTCAAAACCAGGTCTTGTTTGGGAAAGGATTAAATTGGAACAGTCAAAATGTTTGCTCTGTGGGAGAGGTTTAAAGCCTAGCAATTCGAAAAGAATTGGCGATTACGATTGTCCTTGGCCGTGAACTTTATGTTCTTGGCGAGTAGTAAAGAATCAAAATGTGACAGCCAGACTTTTTTAAACTGCCAAAATTGTAATGTAGACTCTTTATTATTGTAACATTTCAGTAAACAGGCCTTTTAGCGTATGCACGAGCTCTGCTGCAGATCGTTTTCCTAGTACGTAGATTATACAGTATGATAACTGAGAATCTTTAACATACGAGTGCCTGTGCAACAATGCAGAATCGTAAATTACCTCATCATCTCATTTAACACGGTGGGGATTGTGCATGATGGGATGGATAACGAATACGGACAAATTTGTCTCGCTTCAGGTAAGAAATTGTGCAATAATTTTCTTATTTCTGCGTCAATTTTCAAGCGGTTTGTTGCATGTACCCCGCAATACTAAGCTCTTTCCTCAGATTTATGACTTCTTTGTAGAATCCTTGTACTTTGTCAAACAATTGATCCCAACCGACCAGAAAAACGACAAAAAATCCAGGTCATTTTTCTAGTCGGATGGGATCGATTTTTGAGAAAAGTACAAGGAGTTTCCCGATAAGTAATACATCTGAGAAAAGGGCAAACTGTATAAAATTTGATGCTAAAATAAGAAAGTTATTGCACAAATGCTTACCTGAAGCGTGGTTAATTTGGCCGTAGTCGTTACCATTTGGCTTTCTGGTCGGTTGGGACAATATTTTGGAAAAAAGTACCACGAGTTATATAATAAGTCATATATCCGATGAAAGAGCTCGGTAAGGCGGGGTACATGCAACAAACCTTTTGAAAATTGACGAACAAATAAGGAAGTTATTGCAAAAAATCTTACCAGAATCGAGATTATTTTGTCCGTATTCGTTATCCATCCCATCATGCAAATCCCCACCGTGTTAAATATATTTGGTTTCTTTTTTTATCACCGAATAATTGACAACTCAGCTAAAGGCCGTTTTGATCTCATCAGTGAAATGTCGTAGTTTTGCCTTTGAAATAAGATGTGCCTGAAGCAATTGACTTGATGAGTAATTATTTACAAAGATGGATGAGTATTATCCATTAGCTGTATGTCATAGTGATCTTGTAAATATTTCCAACAAACTAGTTCGCCAATTAAGACAACATACTATTCTTAGTTCAGGACGATGACATACTGCTGCTTTTCAACAAAAACTCGAACCTGTGGGAACAGAAAAAACATCACTGTGTTATTCTGAATTCTGTGTTATTTTGGAACTAGTCAAGAGAAAATACATTGTACAAAATAACTCGACATTTATGAAAATTTAATAACATCATCATTTCTTGATTAAATGAATCCTAAAATGCATTAAAACCTCGACATAAAATCAGTTACCGGTATTTTAATTCATTTCAGCCCAGTCACATAAAAATGGCTTAAATTTATTAATTTTGTAAAAACATCGACTATGATAGGAATGCACATTTATCAAAGACTAAACTTATCGTAATTTTCCTTGTACAGCCTCCTTTAAAATATCAACCACAACTGACTTTATGAAGCTTAATCTGTAACCCTTACCCAAGCGATTTTGAATTAGACCTAGTCCAAATTGCAAGAGGATGCAAACAACTGAATAAGTACATCCTTTTCATGAATTATAATATGGAAAGGATTGAGAAAAAAATGTGAAAAAGTTGGATCTTTAAACCAGGCCTTGTTTGGGAAACAGTTAATGTAGGCCCTAAGTCACATTTTGTCTTGCTTCAACAACCGTCATTAAAGTTTTATATCCGTCATGATTTTTATCTTTGTCCTATCTATATATTTTTTCGTCGTTTTTCAACAAAAACCTCGTAACTGCACCTTGTTTTAAGCTGCAGTTACAAGGTTTTCGTTGAAAAGCAGCGATATGAGCAATCACAACTGAATAAAATTAAATTGAAACCCAGCATATTCACGGCGGGGAATCACGTGACACAACCTTTTTGATAGTTTTCAGAAATTCTGCCGATAATATGACCGATTTGCAAAAACAATATAAAGCAGTGAACGCTGGAAAGACGTCGTGAATTGCTGAATGCAAATAATATATGAACTGAGAATGAAAACACCACTTTCTAGCCATACGAAATACATCAAATTACACACACATGTAAATACACTTCACATAAGTTGATTCACCGTGCCGGATTTCAAGATTATGCTTCAAGAAGAAAATAATTTACAAATATCATTTTACTCTATATTCATATGCAAGGGAGGTAATTTTGAACATTTTTTGTCAAATATTTCCTTAAGTATGCATTAAGGACAGATCCTCCAGTTGTTACTGCGCAACTTACTGCGCATATCCTAAATAACGAAAATAAAGCTGTTTCAGTAATTGGCCTTTTCAGCAAATGTATTTCTTATACCCCCCTCACACATAGCTCGCGACCTTACTGCGACCTGAAAACTAGTAAAATAGCATTTTTCTTTCGAAATTCGTTTGGTTTTCTTTCAAAGGGGGTGTCTCACGAATAGGAAAAATAACATGGGAGTCTGCCCACGCTCGGAATTTAATGAAATTTGGCGTGAAGTTAGTACACTAGATAACGGTTCATATTCATGAAATGTTTCAAATCGCACATTCCGGAAAACAATTTTCTCGGAATTTTAAGTTTTCACCATGAAAAAAGAGGGTACCCTGATTAAAACAGTGTGCATGCGTTCTGGTTGTTAGTTTCATCGCGTAAGTTATTCTAAAAATAATGCCCAGTAGTCCGTGATCCTGTATGAAACAAAAATATAATATAATTATGCACAAAACATTGTTTTATATCAACTGATGTAAGGGGGTAACCCAAAAATTCATTGTTTTTAAATATTTTAAGCAAATTCTGTTCTAAAATTTTCTTTGTTCCAGTTTTTGTCAAGATTTGAAAATTATGTAAAAGTTGCGCACAAATATACTGATGATTATCGTGAAATATCGAGAAAAAATAAAACCGGTAAAATGTTGCTTTTGGAATTTCCCCCTGAATACTGCACATTTCCAAGAATGGACAAAATTAAGATTTTTTAAAAATGACTTTTTTTCAAATGTTTTGTTTACTTTTTTGGTTATTTTAGTTTACCTGAGGATAAATCAAGATGCAAGGCATTTTTTCGGTTATTTCCTGTCATCTGTCCGTGTGTCTGTCTGTCTGTTGGCATTTTCTCAAAAATTCTTTTTTCTCCCAATCTAATATGTAAATCTTTTTGAAACTTGATAAAAAGTATCATTTGGTTAAAGGAGTACAACTCTTGTGTATTAGAATTTCTTTTTGTCATAAACTTTTGTTGCTGTGGCAGCATAAAAGGGGAAACATTTCATATATAAATTAAGCTCTTTTTGTAAAGCTTTACACAGCCATGAGGTTTTAAATTTTGTATGTAAGTTTGCTAAGGGGTAGACTTCAAAGTTGGTTACAATATTTTTGTCCAGGGTCGCATTAGATCTTGTCCCAGGTGTACCTACTTTACAAAAAAGAGAGGAAATTTTCTATAAAAATCATCTTAAATTATTCAAGTCAGCTGTGATTCATGAAAGCTAACAGCTAGAGTTATTTATAGATCTTTTGAAACATGAAAAAGAAAATAAGAAAAAGCACCGATTTCTCTGATGGCATTTGACAATCGTGCAAAAGTGAAAATATTGTTGTGATGTATCAGAAACAGATAATCCAGCTCCACCCATGTGACTATTAAGGGCTATTGATGGCTAAACAACATGTTAATCATATGACATCATTAAAATGTGTATAAATTGTGTATCAATACAGGTTCAGCTATGGTCAGAAAAATAATTTGAGGAAATAATTGCACCCTGTTTTATCCCAATAGGGCCACTTTTGAAATATGCAAGCATATTTTCAACTGTGTAACTGAAAAGATTTAATGCTTTAACAGTCTTTTAATGAATCGTAGGGGGCCTTCTATATCATGTTAGTTCATTAGGGGTCTTTAGAGCAAAAATATTTGGTTATGTATTAGTTACCCGGAAGGGCACTTTTTGATGCTTTACCGTCCCGGTCCTAAGCGTCTTTTCAATTTCATACCATTTGGCTTGACATTTATTGCATGTCATAGTCTCACTAAAAATGGTGCATAGACAATGTGACCAAATAGTAAAGAAAACTTGCAATGCGTATATGTATGCCTATCTTGGCTTCTATACGTGTAAATTTGTAAATAAAAGTAATATTTATATTAATTCTATGTTTTTTTCCAATGAGTTTTTTGGGCATCAATATTGCTGTAGGTTTGTACTGTATGATACAGTTGATTTTACTGAATATAAAAATGTTTTTAGGCGCACAATCAAAATTTTACTTAATACAAGTTTTGGACCAAAACATCACCTTCATCAATAATATGTTTTATATGACATTGTTACCGGTTTTGGATTTCTATATAATTTAGCTCAAAGTAAGAGGAAATATGTAGCATGTTTTTGTGATGATATGGAATCTTGACAAAGACTCCAACATACTTAACTTTGGAATTCAATTTTACTCTTTTCCAAAATTTTGCTGAAAAATATGCATTTTTTCATGATTAATTCAATAAAAAACATTCATAATAATTTCCTCGAATACCTTTTCTGGTATGAATGTAATGCCATATGTGTCTCGGATCAAATTCAATTGACAGATCTTGAAAATACACAAAACTAAAGTTTTGGGACACATTAAAAAGGGGCCATGTTTCATGTCATAGTGGGAATAAGTCAAGGTGGCTTTTTGGAATCCAGTTTGGATTATCTAAGAAACTAAATGCATTTTCATAGCTTGTATATGGTCCTTTATCACCATGCAGAATTAAAAGAAAATTCATGCGTGGGCAGATTTGAGACACCCCCTTTCCAAATTTCTCTCGCCGACTGTCCTGGGCTCCACAGTCTTGTGTTCTGTTTGTTTTTCTGTACGTCCTCGATACGACCCTTCTACGTTCATGGCGTTTCCACTGCGACTGTATTGCATCCCTACGGCGACCCCATGGCAATCATCGGCGACCCAGCTGCGACTGTGCTACGTCCTTTGCGTTCTTACGGCGACTCTACGGCGACTATTGCGTTTGTCCGGTGATTGTTCTGCGACTGTAAGACGACACTACTACGTCCTTGATACGTCTATGAAAATAATACTTTTTTCCAGTAAATTTCATTTTGAGTCTGATCTTCAACGAGTGAAGACGTATATTTAATTAGTTTAAAGTTAAATCATATATACTGAACAAAAGTGAAAACGCTACACAGCAAGATTTCTTATTTCTGGAAAAGTATCGAACTACATGTAATAGGATGAAATATGTTTTGACGTTCTTTCCCAGTCTTTCAGCAATCGTTTTGTCGAAATTTTATTGCCTTGTCTCCTTTAACGTCAGAGTTACAACCCTTGATACGCTAAGAGCTAATTTCATTTAATGCCGCATATGCGCAGAAAACTCTTCATATTTTTTTCGGAATTGGTCATATCCGGGTTGCCTAAAAACCATTTAAAATCTCACTTATCTCTCGTAGCAAGCTCTAAAGTCAAGGTCTTATCTGTCAATTTTGCGAATTACCTCCCATTGATATAAACAAATAGGGAACTTAAATGTTTGATAGTCACAAATTTATCACGGTTTTCGATTGAATTTTTTTGCAACATCAAGTAGGCATTACAGGGGATTTTTTAACCCTTTCTTCGACTAGGATTGTTCCCAGATGTCCATGCAACTGCGACTTCAATTTCCTATGGAGATTACATTGTAAAATTGTCAAGCTTTGGAACATAATGAAATATCTGCTTTTCAAACATCATTTTCTAAACCCTGAAACAATTTTATGCAAACTTCGTTACATTTCCTGACTGGTAACTTGTCGAACTACCATTCCGTGCAGTTCGACATGGTTTGCAGTATTCTGCTTGGATGTCTGAAGGTTAAATTGTGTAAAATTTCCGTTCAAATTGTACACCTGAAAAACGGACCCCTGTCACATTAAAAGGGTCCGTTTTTTATCCCCGTAATTAAAATCCACAACACGTTTAGTGTATGGAACAACCAAGTCAATTAACAATTCGAAACACTGTCATTTGGTTTTTTTACTTGTTGTATTTAGAAGAAATATGGCAAGCAATGTAGGTGTAGCGTTTTCACTTTTGTTCAGTATATTATGCCAAAGATGAGAGGCGGACGACGCAAACGAGCGGGGCCTCTAAAGTGCTACAAGTTGACCCAGTCGCGGATTCAGATAAATTAAGTAATCAATAAAGTTGGCCTTTATACCAAATGGCAAAATTTTATACTGATCCAAATTCAAAGATTTTGGCAGACGTCATTTTCAGGTGGATGAATTATTTGTATTTTTTGGTAGACAATATAGTGTGAAATGAGCAATTTCTTGTAATTTCATCGGCGACTCTGCCTCCTTAGTGCGAGTGTACAACGTCTATTGCGTTCTTATTACGTCCTTACTACGATGCTGCTGCGACTCTGGCGACTCTACTGACACCCTACGACGACCTAACCAGGACGCGGTAAGAACGCAGAGGTTCTGCGACTGTTTTGTGCATGTTCAAAATAGTCGCCGACGGTCTGCGACCTAGTGCGTCCTTGTGCGTACTTGGGGTCCTTGCTACGACCTCACTGCGTCCCTGCTACGTCCATGGCGACTGTGCTGCGTCCTGGGTCGTAGCAAGGTCGCAGTAAGGACGCAGTAAGGTCGCGAGGTATGTGTGAGGGGGGTATTACATTTAGTTAGTGTTTGGTTGATAAATGACAAGACCCTTTTCGGTTATTTCGATTTTCTCTGTTTGGTCAATTAAAGTGTAATAGTACTCGGATGGTACATTTCGCTTTCTTTTACGCGTTCAACATGTGTCGTTAGCGATAGGAAACGGAACAACAAAAGCAAAGTGGTGTTTTTATGAGCTAGTCCGCTTCAGATGGACACAAAAGATGACACTTTTTATCATCTAAAGCTGGTAATAAGGAAGAAAATGGATAAAAGTAGTGAAACAATTTCGGACAGAGCTGCAAAAAGTATACCAAATTTTGCTTATAACTAAGAAAAACGCTTGGTTTGATATATTTTTCTTTGTTTGTTTTTGTAGGTATGAACAAGCACTATGTCTATACCAAAAAAGAAAAAAAAATCTTACCGCTGGAATATTTTTTATTATCAGAAACGTTGCGAAAAAAGAGCAATTTCAGCTACTTTTGAAAGAATGGTTTACAAAAAATTTCAAAATCATCAATAATTTTTCCTAAATTGATACTCATTTATACAGAATAAAACATATTGAACACAATAAAGACTTATTTATGTAATGCTAGTCATTTCGAACACCTTTTTTGTGGGTATTTAAGTGACACCTCATTTTTGCAATTTTAGACAAGAGTAGTCTCCCTTGAAATCCAATAACTTTTCAATTCGCTTGGTGACCTATAGTTTTTAAGTCATTTTTCTACTTCTCATATATTTAGATATCAGTACAGAAAAAATAAAAAAAATCTTACCGTAGGAAATAAATGGAGGATCTGTCCTTAATTCAAAATTCTAAACGTTCAAAATGTGCATGTTTGTATTTGGAATGGAAATGTAACACAATTAAAGAATTACTGGCACTTTTCAAATTTTGCCTCTGGCCCTTCGGTGCTAATGATGGGTTGTATACATACGTTAAATGCCAATACTTTGTAAACAAAATCATTTTAGTAAGACAAAGATATGTGTTCCTGGAAAATAATCTTATAATCAGGCGTGTATGACATGTTTCGGAAAAAAGGTTCTATGTTTGAATAGTCAACTTCCATGTCAAACAGACTGTAAAAATGAGTTTACTGAACTATTTAACACTGACTTAATGATGCAATATTACACCAGGCAAAATGAGTCGATCCTTTCTTAACTTTATGATAACAATATGAGCAAATAAAAAATTCAACCCTTATTTAGAATCTAAAGACGAACATCCTTTCTGCAGCGAAAACGAGTTTAGACTCATTCATGAACATGACCATAAACAGTTGGATTTTTTTTTACAAGAATTACTCTTCTCACTAAGAGTCGAGTTTATAAGAGTCGAAATGGATTGTTGCAAAATTTGAATATTTACAGTCTGCTCAGAATCGAAATTTCACAGCTTTAAATTACCATTTACAATGACCTTTACAAGTCGGATACAGTTTACGAAACAAAATTAATATGCAATCTCCTCATTTTCCCGATTTTTTCTTTTTCATTACTTTCATCCTTCCGACTTTTCTATGTATGTTTGTCTTTCAATTTAAGCTATTTTAAAACTTCGTCCTTTGGAAAAAAGGGTAAATTCAAGGATGTCCAAAACCATGATACCTGTTTATTTTCTCTCGAATTGCAATAAGGAAGTGCTAATGAAAGACGTGCCTACGCATGCATTGCTCAATATATTTTCACTTTCTATAGAAATGATTATTGATTTTGAAAGTTATTTTTTTCTCTTCGTGATCAGGAAGTTATGAAAAATAATTCATATCGGAAAAAATATGTCATGTATTATAATTAAACCGATAACGTTTTCGCTTTTTAAGTGACATTTCACATTTATGTTTCATAAATTTTACTTTTATTTTATATGAAGGAGCATATTTCCTTATGAAAATTCTGATAATTTCAAGCCAAAATATTGCACCATTTACGAGAAATGAATATTTTTGTGCTAAAATTAAACAAATGGTTGTCGACAACAATTCAGATTTATATGGAATTTGTCATTTCTGTCTCAACTTTAAAGGCGCATTTCTCGCTTATAAATAACAACTTTAAAAAACTGATAGCATTTCTTTGCATTAGGATAACGAATCTTTGCATCAAGACACGCGTTAAAAAATGAAATTGAAATGTTGTGTTATTATATGCCCAAATATGCATTTCTAGATTGGCATCTGTTTGCCAAACAACTAGTTAAAGGTTTGAAAAACGATTTTAACCAACATTTTTGCTTTTTCTCTTAAAGGGACATTTCATTCCAATTTCAATTTTTTAAAGTATGTCTTGATGCCAAGATTGGTTATTCTAATGAGTATAAATACTTTTAGTTTTTTGAAGCTGTTGCCAATAAGCGAGAAACACGCATTTAAAGTTGAGACATAATCGATAAATTGCATATAAATCCGAACTGTTGTCCACAACAATTTGTTCAATTTTAACACAAAAATATAGATTTCTCGTAAACGGCGCAATATTTTGGCTTGAAATTTTCAGAATTTTCATAAGGAAATATGCTCTTTCGGATAAAAATAAAAGTAAAATTTATGACAAAAAATTCTGAAATGTCACTTTAATGATTTCTATATTAAGGCTAACACGTGTTCAGTTTGTTATGGTGAAATGTTTGCATGTGTATCCTTAAGATTTTAACTGGTTCTTAATTTGGTAAGTTTGTGAGTGAGAAAAGAAAGGATGATATTTAACAGATGACACGAATGATACAAATACAGGTACAAAAAAATCCATCTCCCAAAAAGACCTCTGGTGCCTTCCTTATTGTTAAGCAAATGACATTTCAATCAAACTTAACAGTAATAAGGCCTGGTTACATACACCATTCTGCGTCCATATCACGGTCGGAGAACGTCTAAAACAAATAAGATTACGTACAAACATTTGAGCTTATCTTGTAAGCACGTGCTTTAAAAATGCAGTCTAATCCGTGCTAAAGATTGTACATGCTGTATTTCAGTTTTCACTTGATCTAATTTAAAGAAGCTGTAAGAGAACATCGTGGATTCTGATCAGACTACGCGTTGTTCTCCCCTAGGGCCCCTATTCCGGTTCCCGTCACATATCGTTATGTAAAATACACAGAAATTACATTGCTCTAACACAAGATGAGTGTCTAACATGCAAGCGTCTGGAGAATAATAAATGGAAATTCGATTTCTTGTTATCCTCAAAAGGCCCTTTCATGATGAATTTTACCTTTGTGTTAATCCACGTGCATTTTTTGCCTTTATGATACTTGGGCTATTTTCTGACATTTAGTAGATGAAATTGGAAGATCATAAACGAGTTTGTCACACAGAAAGGTGCCATCGTATTGGTTTTAGAATAATTATGTTGCAACCTTACTCTTATTTGTCAGTCCAAGTAGTATGCTTATTTAGAGCAACACATAAAATTAGAGCAACAAATAAAAGGGATAAAGAAATTTCACAACCAAATCCTATGTTCTGGTATTCATTAGAAACGTCTCATCGAGAGACGATTCTAATGAGTACCAACGACATTTGGTTTGGTGACCAACAAACAAGAGATGGGCATATTTTAATTCTAGCGCAACCATAACCATGTTGTCTGTAGGCTTTTCACTTGTTTGGAAAGGGATTAGACTGGCTACCATCCGACAGATCTAGTCCTCAATATTAGATCTGTCAATATATACTTTCACCTTTTCTCAAACTGCTAGTTTGGATAAACAATCATTGGTTTTCGCATTTTTAAATGGCAAAGATCTGCACTGATTATTGGCAGCTATTTTTGCCACATACATACCGCTTCGTATGGGAAAAGGGTGCTTAATGGAGCAAAACTAGACCAATGTCAGTCTGCACAATCCGAACAGCCTTGCCATAGAAGAAGATATTTGCTAAATGTAACTCAGTGATGTTCTGCCTTACAATGAAAGTCGTTTTCATTTCTAATTAAAATGTTGGTAATATCGATTCTGATAAAAATAAAATACTGATTTCAACCTACGTGGTTGTTCTATTTCACTCCTCGTCAGGTTGTTTCAATGATCTTATTCTTCTTAACCACTCCCGGAACAAAACCATATTTTGACGTCCCTAACAGAGAGTGCTTTTGGAAAAATCGAGGCATTAGAGAAAGTTCTGTTATCCATCATCTCCCAACAGTTTCTATGGTATATTGCATGGGCGGATCTAGAGGGGGGTGTCGGGGTGGGTGGGGGGGGGGGTTGTTGTCCGGACCCCCTGGCATTGGCCGAAAATTGAATTTTGACTATTTAATTTAGTGTAACGTTACATATTTACTACATTTTAAGCCATAATTTGGGCTTGGACCCCCCTGGAAAAAAAATTTGAGCTTGGACCCCCCCCCCTGTAAAATATTCCTGGATCCGCCCTTGATATTGTACACAAACCCATATCTTATCATCGTCCTTTGTGTCTGCAGCAGCTTTGATATTTTTGTCGTTTGTGAAAGGGTTAATGAAGAGACGGAAAAGGACAACTGTTGAATTTTGGAACTGATTTGGATCCAGATTACAATTAACCTTTCTCCAAACAGCAAACGTTTGGGGCACTTCAATTTAAGAATATTTTGGAATATTATAGCACTGAAAACATAGAGTCAAAAGGAGAAAATGCTGATCATCAGCATTTTCTTCTTTTGACCTAATGTTTTCCGAAGCCAATTCTGTTAGGGACGTCAAAACCAGGTCTTGTTTGAGAATGGGAAAGAGTCTAATAAATTTTAAGATCGTTATAATCATGGTACATGGCATAGGCCTACTTCTTCAATACTCGTGGAAACAGTAAAGAGATCGAGCAGCACGTACAGACAACAGCTGATCGGGATCAATGGTAAAATGACGTGCAATTTTGCCATAACATTTTTTTGTTTTTCTTTCGTTTTTCTTTCAGTTCACTTCGAAACGCATCTTCATACATACATTTTCGTGCGAAACTACATATCGCCGGTGTTACTACAAAACCTCGTAACTCAAGCTTTGATAAGGCTTGAATTACGAGGTTTTGCAATAACACCGACGATATACATATATAGATTATAATAATATCAGGGTCTACTTATTCAAATAGGAGATCAAAAGGGGATATGCAAATTCGTACTTACAGTAACAACCGTATATTTTGAGCTAAATCCACAAAATGAAATACAACACTTCATACATACATATGAAACTGTTAAAGTAAAAAATATATTTGTCGTTTAACCCTTCCCCAAACAACATATGGCTATGGCAACTTCAATAGAAAGCACTGAGGGTGATAAGGAAAATGCTGATGTACACCATTTTCTCCTTTTCAATCAATTCTTTCCATTCTATAATGTTCAATACCCTTCTATAGGTAAAACAAAATATGTAGACTACAAAACTATTGCCTTTGTTCAAATCTACAATTTTGTAGTTTGGGAAAAGAGTTATGTGCTTTGTGAAATTCTATTTGATAGAAGTGGTTTAATTACATCACTCTTATACATAATAATAATCCAAAATGAAAACAGCCGTCTCATACAAAATTACACTTCACTCCTTTAGGGAGGTAGTAGTGTTTGCACATTTTCAGTCTAAAGCCAACACAATGACTCTTTATGAGACAATGAAAAAAGAAAAGTACAAATTACATTAAGCTCGAACCTCTAGAGTCGGAAGTCTGATAGGAAGGCATACGTTTCGGCGAATGCATTCGGGCCTTTCTCATGTGTATAGGCGAAAAATTTGGCAAGAACATTTAATAAATTCTACTTTTGCATGGGGATATTGAAAAGCACTGGAGGGAAAAAACATATACATGTACATGTACGTAGTTAGATTAACAGAATGTTTTTGTTTTTTTTATTTCAAATGTCATTTAGACATTAAGCTGAAGTTCTAATAAGTAGCCTATTGGTCTAAGAAATGATGTCGACGGATTTTGTCCAAAAGTCATAAATACGGGTCTATGCTAAATAAGGTAAATACATGTATTAATAATGGAAGAATTTCTGAATAGAATTTAAAACCCGGTTCATGCACTCAAGCATTGAATAAACATTCCAGATTTTGAACCCGTAACTTTGTATTATTCATTAACGTAATTAAATGTCTGCAACATATGTAATGAATATCTATATATCTTTTGACGGGACAACAGAACAACCTATCGATTAGACAGGTTTCTATAACTGAGAGTAAAGGAATTTGAAAGTGGCAACCATCACCAATATCCCGGGCAAAAATGCAGTCTGAACAAGATTATTGTTGCTGTCTTATTGCTGCCTTGTCACATCTTACGAATACACTATAAGAAGAGCAATAATCCTAATCAGATTGTGTGTGTATGCAGGCTGGTCGGGATCCAATGTGGTCTCAAATACCAGACAGTATGTTTATCAAGATCCGAGCTCAATTGCATTTTAGATGAACGAGATACACTGAACGATCAAGGGTCACTGTCCTCTCTATATAAGCTTATATATGGAATCTTTTCTTTTCTGTTCACTGTATTTTTGGTCTTTGGGATTCAATGAACAGTTTTTTTTAAGTGTGTAACTCTAATCAGGGTCTATTTTTAATAGATTCCAATCCTTATTTTGTTTGCCATCATGAAAACTTCACTTCCTTATAAAGAACGGCGTACTTAAATTGTGAGTAGGCCTAAGCTTTGGTTAGGACATTTTATACTTAATCCTTTTCCAAACAAGACCTGTTTTGACATACCCAAAATGAAGGGCTTCTGAAAACATTGACACAAAAGAAGAAAATGCTGATGATCAGCATTTTCTCCTTTTGCCTCAATATTTCCAAAGCTATAATGAACATAAATTCAAAATTCATTTATATCCGTTTTGTCATTTGCAGCAACTTTCAAACGGGATAAGTCCAAATCGTTGTAGTGTGGGAAAGGGTTTAACATGGACTATGGATAAATGACATTATGATATTCTGTCTGATCAGGATTCATACTATCTCATTAGGCTCTATAATATAATGAATGTGAGCTCTACGTGAATATTGATCAAACTACGAGCAGACTGATCCGGATCCAAGTTGTTATTGGGACCTTATAGTGATTGTTGTCATATGTATTCTCATTTTTTGATATTCATCAAACAAGAAAATAAAAATAATTTTGACTAGGCCTATGTCATGACTACACCGTGAAAAAACATTTTACGATATTTAGCTTTAAAAAATAGGCCTATTTATTTCCCAATCGATAAAAAGTATTTGGTTAAGTTAGTTCAAACGTGGTATACCTCACGATAAATGACCTGGCATAGCAGCCCATGCTAATTGAATGGAATGCTCTGCCAGGTCAATTCTCGTCCTCTATAGGTCTAAATACTCCTTTCCTAAACAAGACAATGGTCTCACTGATATATAAAGACATTGATACAAAGGGAAAATGCTGAGGACCATCATGTTTTTCTTTTCGTCTCAATATTTTTGTTATATATCGTAAACAAATCCAATTATAATCAAATTATATTTGCCATATGCAACAGCTTTCAAATTGTTAGAGTCGTTTGCTTTCAAATTGTTAGAGTCGTTTGGGGAAAAGATAACCATATAAACTCATTCCCACGTATTGACAATTTTGACGCCATACGAAATTAAGGCTTTGGAAAACATTGAGGAAAAAGAAGAAATTTCTTGTGACAAGCAATTTCTTCATTTCCCACAATGTTTTCTATAAAAAAAACACCAAAAATTGTAATATCCAAAGCACTTGAATTTGTCATCTACAACGTCTTTGGATTTAGAAAAATCCAAAATTATGTCGTTAAGCAGATCGACCTACCTTGCTATAGCAATATCCAGTAGGCCTATATATATTTTTTCACATTTTACAAATATCCACAAACAAACTCAACCATGCAGATTCAACCACTAGCGTTACTCGAGGCAGATACTAGCAATAACGTATTAATTATCCAATAGCTAAATACAGTCACAGCTCGACGAATTCAAAAACGTGTTACACTGTTTATATTTATATATTTTTTTCATATTCAATCAATCCTTTCCCAGACAAGATCTGACTGACGTCTCGAATAGAGCTAGCTTAGGAGTCCAATGAGACAAAAGAAGGAAATACCGATTACCAACTTATTTCTCTTTGCCTATCAACATTTTCTGTGCAATATTAACTTGCGCAATATTAACTATCTGCTCTGTGTAACATTTTTTTTTTTTTTTTTTTTTTGCTACGTCCCCACTTTGGACAAGGGTTTTTATGTCGTTTAGGAAAGGGTTTTACTCTTTTCAAAAATGACAACTTTTTGACTGGCCAAAATGTAAACGTAGGCTTTACAGATGATAGCTTTTTTTCCATTTTAAAATTTACTTCAGACAGTAACAGACTAAGACAGTTTTGATTGACAGTCGGCGTTTGGTCAATTGACGATGGTATACACTCGTCAAATTTCGTTTCCACGAATGTCTGACGTCCCTTGACAGCCAGAAATGGCTATCAGCAGTTAAAATTTAACTGCTGATAGCCACTTCTGGCTGTCAAGGGACGTGGGAATCTGATTTTCTCACAACGCATACCACGATAGATCTACAACATAAAATTTACGCGCATTCGGAAAAATTGTTTATGAACCCAACAAACAATTTAGTTTTGGGTAAAGATAAAAACAATTTTTCGTTTGCATAGGACCTGCCTTAAATAATTTTCTAAATAAAAGAAACGAAAAAACCCTTTCCACGGTGTATAATCACGTGACTTAGAATTTCCGATAATCTTCAATAACTTTGTCAATACTGGACCGATTTGAATTCGGTTTGAAGCATACAAGGTGAAAAAATGTCAGGAATAACCTGGACGTAGTAGATTTTTTGAAAAATCAACTGGTAAAAAAGTTATTTAAGATAAACCAAAATTTTGGTTTATCTTCGATAACGTTTTATCAGTTGATTTTTCAAAAATTAACCACGTCTATCTAATGCGTGACGTCTTTCCATATTCTCTGCTTCAAACCGAATTCAAATCGGCCCCGCATTGACAAAGTTCACAGGTGGCAATCACGTGACTTTGTTATGATATGACAAAGTTATGTAAACAAAAAAATCGGTAAGGATACATTTTCTCTAATTACGAATCAAATACTTAAAGGGCGACGGTAACAGATGGTCTAATTGCAAAAAATGAAATTTTTTGAAAAAAATATGCAAAACTTTTGTGTTGACCACCTCGGGATGGTTAATAATATGCGATTCAGACAGAGAATGAGCCGAAATTACAAGACAGATAGCTGAATTTAGGGAGAATCCAAACCTAAATTCAACCCCGTCTCAGATGGGGTTAGAATTATTTTGAAATTGTTGCGCATGCGCATACAGCGCGGACCATGATTCAAACGAGATTCATACTTGAATTTCAATATGACGTCATCATGTATGTTGTGACGTCATTTAAGAAAGTCGCATGTCCTACTGTTTTGACCTACTTTCGATATCGCTTCATGAATTTGGTATCAAATTGCGAAATAATGAGTCGTTGCTTCAATAGTTTGTCGTAATCATTTAATCAGGTCATAAGCAATTTCTTCATTTTCCACAATGTTTTCCAAAGCCTTTATTTTGTGGGGCGTCCAAAAGTGTCAATGTGTGGGAAAGGGTTAAAGTAGAAAATTTGCTTTTATAGTACAGAAAATATTGAGGGAAAAGGAGAAATTGTTGATTACATCAATTTCCTCTTTTCTCTTAATGTTTTCCCAAGCCATTTTACTGGGACGTCAAAACCAGGTCTTGTTTTGGATATAGTTAATCGTGTTAAAGATGTTTCCCAAATCACAAAAATATCATTTATAGCCATAGTGTTTCCAAATCTGTAAGCATGTGCTTTTTGATCCTATATAAAGAAGCTATAAAAAACATCATGGATCCTGATCAGACTACGTGTTGTTCTCCTCTAGGGCCCCTATTCCGGTTCCCGTCACATATCGTTATGTTAAATACACAGAAATTACATTGCTCTAACACAAGATGAGTGTCTAACATGCAAGCGTCTAGAGAACAATAAATGGAAATTCGATTTCTTGTAATACAGTTACTTCTTACTCAAAAAGCCCTTTCATGAAGGCTTTGACCTTTGTGCATTTTCGATTATGCATTTTTTTTCCTTTATGATACTTGGGCTATTTTCTGACATTTAGTAGATGAAATTGGAAGATCATAAACGAGTTTGTCACACAGAAAGGTGTCGTTGTAGTGCTTTTAGAATATGTTGCAACCTTACACTTATTTGTCAGTCCAAGTAGTATGCTTATTTAGAGCAACACATAAAAGGGGTAAATAAATTTCACAACCAAACCCTATGTTCTGGTATTCATTAGAAACGTCTCATCGAGAGACGATTCTAATGAGTACCAACGACATTTGGTTTGGTGAACAATAAACAAGAGATGGGCACATTTTAATTCTAACGCAACCATAGCCATATTGTCTGTAGGTTTTTCACTTGTTTGGAGAGGGATTAGACTGGCTACCATCCGACTGATCTAGTCCTCAATATTAGATCTGTCAATATAAAGGCTACTTTCACCTTTTCTTAAACTGCTAGTTTTGATAAACAATCATTGGTTTTCGCATTTTTAAATGGTAAAGATCTGAACCGATTATTGGCAGCTATTTTGCCACATACATACCGCTTCGTATGGGAAAAGGGTGGTTGATGGAGCAAAACTAGACCAATGTCAGTCTGCACAATCCGAACAGCCTTGCCATAGAAGAAGATATTTGCTAAATTTTGTAACTCAGTGATGTTCTGCCTTACAATGAAAGTCGTTTTCATGTCTAATTAAAATGTTGGTAATATCGATTCTGATAAAAATAAAATACTGATTTCAATCTACATGATTGTTCTATTTCACTCCTCGTCAGGTTGTTTCAATGATCTTATTCTTCTTAACCACTCCCGGAACAAAACCATATTTTGACGTCCCTAACAGAGAGTGCTTTTGGAAAAATCGAGGCATTAGAGAAAGTTCTGTTATCCATCATCTCCCAACAGTTTCTATGGTATATTGCATGGGCGGATCTAGAGGGGGGTGTCGGGGTGGGTGGGGGGGGGGGGGTCCGGACCCCCTGGCATTGGCCGAAAATTGAATTTTGACTATTTAATTTAGTGTAACGTTACATATTTACTACATTTTAAGCCATAATTTGGGCTTGGACCCCCCTGGAAAAAAAAATTGAGCTTGGACCCCCCCCATGTAAAATATTCCTGGATCCGCCCTTGATATTGTACACAAACCCATATCTTATCATCGTCCTTTGTGTCTGCAGCAGCTTTGTTTTTTGTCGTTTGTGAAGGGGTTAATGAAGAGACGGAAAAGGACAACTGTTGAATTTTGGAACTAATTTGGATCCAGATTACAGTAACCCTTTTCCAGACAGCAAACGTTTAGGGAAGTTCATTTTAAGAACATTTTGGAATATTATAGCACTGAAAACATAGAGTCAAAAGGAGAAAATGCTGATTATCAGCATTTTCTTCTTTTGACTCTATGTTTTCCCAAGCCAATTATGTTAGGGAAGTCAAAACCAGGTCTTGTTTGGGAACGGGTTAAAGTCTAATAAATTTAGATCGATAAAATTATGGTACATAAAATACTTCTCCAATTCTTGTGGAGACAGTAAAGAGATCGAGCAGCAGACACAAATAACAGCTGATCGGGATCAATGGTAAAATGACGTGCAATTTTGCCATAACTTTTTTTGTTTTTCTTTCGTTTTTCTTTCATTTTACTTCGAAACGCATCTTCATACATACATTTTCGTGCGAAACTACATATCGCCAGTATTACTACAAAGCCTCGTAACTGAAGCTTTGATAAAGCTTGAGTTACGAGGTTTTGCAATAACACCGACGATATACATATAGATATAATAATATCAGGGTCTACTTATTCAAATAGGAGATCAAAAAGAGATATATGCAAATTCGTACTTACAGTAACAACCGTGTATTTTGAGCTAAATCCACAAAATGAAATACAACACTTCATACATGAACATAAAACTATAAAAATATATTTGTCGTTTAACCCTTTCCCAAACAACAAATGGCTATGACATCTTCAATATATAACATTTTGGAAATCATTGGGAATAAAGAGGAAAATGCTGATGTATACCATGTTATTCTTTTCCAACAATACCTTCAGCTCTATGATGTTCAATATCCTTCTATTTGTAAAACAAATTCTGTAGACTGCACTACTTTTATATTACATATGGTCAAATATACAAATTTGTCGTTTGGGAATAGAGTTATGTGCTTTGTGAAATTCTATTTGATAGAAGTGGTTTAATTACATCACTCTTATACATAATAATAATCCGAAATGAAAACAGCCGTCTCATACAAAATTACACTTTACTCCATTCGGGAGGTAGTAGTGTTCAAATGGTAATTTGCACATTTTTTGTCTTAAATCATTCCCAAACAATGACTCTTTATGACTTCCTACAAGATAACGGATTTGGCAAACGTAGCGGGAAATGAAGAAAAGCAATTTCTTCATTTCACACCATGTTTTCTCCACTAGAAGACCAAAGTATGTAAAATTTATTTTTACTTGAAATTGTGGTCTGCAACATCTTTGTATTTGGACAAGTCTAAAATTTTGCCGTCTAGTAATGTATTAAAACAATCATATGTCTTGGCGTTTATTGTGGCAGTCTACAATTTTGGACAACATTACATTAAGAGAAAGTAAATGTAATTTTAACGTTTCAAAAATGACTCAATATTAATACGTTATGAGACAATGAAAAAGAAATGTACAACATTAAGCCCGAAACTCTTTGATGCATTCGGGCGTTTCTGATGTGTATCTAGGCGAACAATTTCCCAAGACCATAATTATAGATTCTAGTTTTCAATGTGGTTATTAAAAACTATAGAAAGAGAAACGAAACATATATTTAGTATAGTATAAAAATATGATTTAGTTAGTCGAACAGAATGTTGGTTTTTTTATTATTGATATTTCAAATGCCATTTAGACATATAGCAGAAATTCTTATAACTATTGGCCTAAGAAATGTTGTCGACGGATTTTGTCGAAAAGTCGTAAATACGGGTCTAGGCTAAATAAGGTAAATATTAATAATGAATTAACTCTGAATAAAATTTCTGAATAGAATTTAAAGCCCGGTTCACGCACTCAAGCATTGAATAAACATTCCAGATTTTGACCCGTAATTTTGTATTATTCATTAACGTAATTAGATGTCTGCAACATATGTAATGAATATCTATATATCTTTTGACGGGACAACAGAACAACCTATCGATTAGACAGGTTTCTATAACTGAGAGTAAAGGCATTTGAAAGTGGCAACCATCAACAATATCCCGGGCAAAAATGCAGTCTGAACATGATTATTGTTGCTGTCTTATTGCTGTCCTGTCACATCTTACGAACACACTATATATAAAACAATATGAGTCATGATCAGACTGTGTGTATAGTAGGCTGATCTAGATCTACTATGGTCTCACATGCCAGACAGTATGTATGTTTGTCATGATCCGAGCTCAATTGCATTTTAGATGAACGAGATACGCTGAACGATCAAGGGTCATTGTCCTCTCTATACAAGCTTATATGTGGAATCTTTTCTTTTCTGTTCACTGTATTTTTTGGTCTTTGGGATTCAATGAACAGTCTTTAAGTGGGTAACATCTAATCAGGGTCTATGTTTAATAGATTCAAACCCTTATTTTGTTTGTCATCATGAAAACTTCGCTTCCTTATAAAGAACGGTGTACTTAAATTGTGAGTAGGCCTTTAGCTTTAGTTATGACATTTTAGAATTATCCCTTTTCCAAACAAGACCTGTTTTGACATACCCAAAATGAAGGGCTTCTGAAAACATTGAGGCAAAAGAAGAAAATCCTGATGATCAGCATTTTCTCCTTTTGCCTTGATATTTTCTAAGCTATAATTTACATGAATAAAGTATTCCGATATATATCCGCTCAATCATCTGCACAGCTTTTCAACGATCAGTCCAAATCGTAGCCGTGTGGGAAAAGGTTGGACATGGACTATGGATAAATAACAATATAAAATTCTGTCTGATCATGAGCCACGCTGCTGTCAAAAAGCACAATAATACAATGACATAGGATCAACGTGAATATTGATCAAACTACGAGCAGACTGATCCGGATCCAAGTTATTATTAGGACCTTATAGTGATTGTTGCCATAACTATTCTCATTTTTTAATATTCATCAAATAGATTAAAAACATTTTTACTAGGTCTATGTCGTGACTACGCCGTGAAAAATCATTTTTACACTTTACGATATCTAAAAAAATATTTATTTCCGAATCGATAAAAATATTTTGTTAAGTTATTTGAAACGTGGTAGGTCTAAATACTCCTTTCCTAAACAAGACACTGGATTCACTGATATATAAAGACATTGAGACAAAGGAAAAATGCTGAAGACCAGCATAATTTTATGTTTTTCTTTTCGTCTCAATATTTTTGTTATAAATCGTAAACAAATTCAATTATAATCGAATTCTATTTGCCATAATGTAACAACTTTCAAATTGTTAGAGTCGTTTGGGGGAAAGATAACCATATAAACTCATTCCCACATATTGGCGCATTTTGACGCCATACGAAATAAAGGCTTAGGGAAACATTGAGGAAAAAGAAGAAATTGCTTGTGACAAGCAATTTCTTCATTTCCCACAATGTTTTCTGAATAAAACACCAAAAAATGTAATATTCAAAGCACTTGAATTTGTCATCTGCAACGTCTTTGGATTTATAAGAGTCAAAAATTTTGTCGTCTGGTAATGGGTTAAGTACTTACCTTGCTATAGAAATATCCAGTATGTATATATTTTTCACATTTTACAAAATATCTCCAAACAAACTCAACCATGCAAGTTCAACCACTAGCGTTACTCGAGGCAGATACTAGCAATAACGTATTAATTATCCAATAGCTAAATACAGTCACAGCTCGTCGAATTCAAAAACGTGTTACACTATTTATATTTATATATTTTTTTCATATTCAATCAATCCTTCTCCAGACAAGACATGTTTTGATGTCCCAAATAAGAAGACAAAACATACTTTTTAATAGAACTAGCACTAGCTTCGGAATAGCCTACAATGAGACAAACGAAGAAAATAATGATAACCAGTATTTTCTATTTTCCCATCAACATTTTCTGTGCGATAGTATTCTTAGCTGCCTGCTCTTTGTAAAATTGGTTTTGTCTTCTGAATGTTTGCTGAACGCCTTTCGTTTGCATAAGTTAAAAATGTCTTTTGGGAAAGAGATTACTTTTTTTTACAAAACGACAAAATGTTCGAATTGTCTTAAGTTAAACCCTAAACATAGAGATGATAAGTATATTCAATATTTACTTCTGCTTATCTGACAATGCATTCCACGATATATCCACAAGATGAAGTTGACATGCATTCGGAATAATTATATTTGCATCCACAACAATTTAGTTTTGGGTTTACCAACACATTTCTGTATTTAGAAAGGGTTGTCCTTTAAAGTTTATAAAAAGAAATGAATAACTCTTTTCACTAATAGACCCTTTCAACTTACGTTTTTAGCGTACCGTTGTCTATCCGGAAACCTTTTAGCGCGCGTGAACTAAGACTGGATATCAACTCTGATATCAAATACTAATGCTATTACTCTGAAACTTTGCACGGGTCTCTGTGACTATAATGTCAGCCCTTATGCAAAGATTCGTTACTCAGATATTTAATTTCATACATGCAACTTCCACATATCTGTGGAAACTTTTTTCTGTGACAGTTATTGCTTTCTACTTACATCATGAATACAGCGACGAATGTCATTATTCGTAATTCTGCTCGTTTGTTACAGGCCCGTAGGAACAGGGGGCTAGGGGAGAGCTAAGCCCCCCCCCCCAAAAAAAGTTGACCAAAAATGCCAAAATTTTCCTTTTTTTTTTCACACTGACCCCCCCCCCCCCCCAATATTCAGACACTGAGGCTTTAGCCCATCCCCCATGTGGAAATGTATAGGTTTCACCAGTAGTTCGACGAGTGGTTAGAGTAAAGAGAGTAGACACTGATAGTATTAAATTCCATGTAGACCAACCCTTATTCATGAGAATTAGAGCATGCTACCTCGTATATCATAGATCCATGTTGATCAAACCACCCGTGAAATAGGACAGGGAAATCAGCTCAAATTACTATCTACCCCTTCTCAATGGCCTTCGATAAGATACGACGTCCCAGAGATGCAAAATAAGGTAGGGTACCGCAGGCCCGTAGGAAACAATTCAATATGGCGCGTAATTAAGCCCCTGTCCGGACCTGTGTCTGAATAATTAGATGGGCTAAGTTAGATTTTCCTTGAATTTTCTGTGTAAAATGCGGAAATTTCGGTAGTTTTGATCCACTTGACCCCCGGGCCAAAATTACCGAATTTTCCTTACCCGCTAACCTCTGTTCCTACGGGCCTGTACCAAGGACATAAATTTGATATCTGTATGAAAAAAAATAATATTGCTGTGTCATATGAGGGCAAAGGAGTTCGTTCTCATTCACTGATTATAGTTTTTTGTTATCATTCATAAAAAAACCCACTTAACTTAAACTGAAAAAACCTTACCCTTATTCAGTCTATATATCTTTAACTATTACCGGAAGATGACACGGTATAGTATAGAAAATGGAACAGAATTGTGAACAAAATCAGCAACATTTGGAACTGTTCTAATTTCAAAAATATTATAGGCCTATATGAGAGGTCTGATGTTGATAAATATACACTTAAAGACACTTCCAACGCAACACTTACATTTTTCATCATAACTAAATAAATAATGCAGTATATTTTATGAAATTTTCAGCAAATATCAATCAATTACGTTTACATGTTTTCTGTAAGTTTCAAGAAAATCGACTGATCCGAACATAAAAAATATTTAGGTTTTTCACTAAGACTCAAATATGAAAAGTCACAAAACCCCAGGCAATTGCAGAATTCAATAGCATCAAAGCAACGTCACCAAATCATGCTCAAATCTCATATCACTGCTTCATAAGATTTGATAACATGCTTTCATGTGCGATGCAATACTAGAATTCAGTCGCATCTATTTTGTTTAATGTTTTGTACGTGTCAGCATTGCACAAAATCATTGAATTTGTTAACAGACATTAGTTTTTCGCCCTTTTGCCCCAAGAAATTTTCAACAACTGCAACAGGAACTTAATAGGGACGAGTTAAGAATGATCCTGCAAAGATTCACCATCAATTATGCTTTATCAATGAGAAGGGTGTGTCTTCGTGTCCTGACAGACACACAGAATGTTAGCATAATGCCATAAACTTTACTTCTGTTACATTAATAATAACAAGCCCGTAGGAACAGTGGGGGCTAGGGGTGGGGGTGGGGCTTAGCCTCCCTAATGTTGCTCAAAATGCCAAATTTTCCTTATTTTGCACTGAACATGTAGGGAAAATTCAATTTAGCCCCCCATTATCCATACACAGGGTCTTCAGCCACCCCAATATGAAGTTGCTTCCTACGGGGCCTGAATAGCACGAATTTACGTTATCAGCTCGCACAGCTTTTTTGCGACTTTTTGTTTTCAAGTCATATTATATGCACTGCAAATTTAATCATTTTTACTCAATGTTTCTTTATGAAAATTACAGATATTATGCAATTGTGAATGAATTAAATTTGTTGAAAATTTGATAAAGAATGGTTTATTAAATATCAAGTTATTACCAAAAAGGTAAGTGTTGCGTTAGAAGTGTCTTTAAGTGTAGTGTTTGTGAACAATATACCTAAGGAAATATTGAGGAAAAAAGAGAAAATAGTGGTTATCAGCACCTTCATCTTTTGTTTCATTTTTTTGCCAAGTTTTCAGTTTATATTGCTGTTTGGGAGAGGGTTTAACCCTTTCCCTAACAAGACCTGGTTTTGACGTCAATAATAGAAATAGCTTGGGAAAACATTGAGGCAAAAGAAGAAACTGCTGATAATCAGTTTTCTGCTGATAACCAGCAGTTTCTTCTTTTGCCTCAATATTTTCTGTGTTTTCTTCTTCACAAAATCTGTCTTAAAAACATGCATTTTGCTTTGTGCAGCAGCTATCACATTGTGCCACCCTAAAATTTTGTCGTTTGGGAGAGGGTTTAATCAACAGTTTACAGTGAATGTTCTTAGTAATATTTTGTGCCTTCGTCATTTTTACCAAAATATTTGTCAAAGAGTAAATCCTAGAGTCAATAGACAAAAAGAGCCCTTCACAGAATGACAAATATGCAATACTAGCTATATCACGGTGGGTAACTCACGTGACTTTTGGGAAGCGTTCACACCGAAAAATCGTCCGCTTCAGTTTCAAGGATGTTTTGTTAATTTCTCAGCTTATACTCTACGGATTTTGACAATATAAAGTGCACCGTACGCAAATTTAAGAGGGATATTCTTGAGTATAATTCACTCTGCACCGAATTCTATGGTTTCTTCAAACATTCAAACGAAAGGATTAATTTTGAATGTTTGAAGATACCATGGGGTTCGGTGCAGATTGTGTTAGAACTGGGAATGACTCTCTCAAAGACGCGTCCGATGCACTTCATCTCGTCCAAATCCGTAGAGTATAAGCTGAGAAATGAAACAAAACATGCTTGGAGCGGACGATTTTTCGGTATGAACGATTCCCAAAAGTCACGTTGGTTACCCACCGCATATATATGTCATTTGTATTGAAACATTTGAAGAAAGTAAGCTCAAATGATTCGAATACCCAACTGAGACTGCTCGTAGCCTGAACTCTCTTGTCATATGGATAACGCACATATAACCGGTCTTCTTATTTCCTTATAAATAGAGAAAAGGTTATTTATTCAAGCATGTGCATGACATTGTGTTGCCATGGTAACGCAACGAGAAAATTGCATCGCGCTTTGATTATATTTCACATAAAATTAACATAATCTGGTAAAATGAAATTGCATTATACCACTTTATATGTAGATGCGTACTTTGATGATAATGAGAAACTGCCAGAAACACTGGGTATAAGAACTGATTGAAGGTACACTCGTTATACCGGTTTCTGTTAACCCATTACCACAAAGTGACTGTTTTTGACTTCCTATAAGATAATGGCTTTTGGAAAACACCATGGAAAATGAAGAAATTGCTTGTGACAAGCAATTTCTTCATTTCCCACTATGTTTTCTACCCACCTAACCCGCATAATTTAAAAAAATAGAAAAAATTCATTTATTTAATATTTTCGTCTGCAGTATCTTTGAAATTAGATAAGTCTACATGTTTACAGTTTGATTTGGTAATTCGAGTTACTGCTTGTGCATGTGGGAGCCCAGTTTTTGCCATTGGGCAGTTTATAATGAAGTGAAATATCTAAGCTTCGAGAAGCTAATCCCACTGAGATGAAAATATAAAGCAAGTTATCCATTATAATAGTATGAGATGCATGACTGTTGTCAAAAGTCAGATATACAAATTCTACGACCCTTGAATTGGTAGACTACAACATTAGTTAACGCATGGGCGGATCTAGAGGGGGTCAGGGTCCGAACCCCCCCCCCCCCCCTGCATTGGCCGAAAATTGAATTTTGTCAATATAAATTTAGCGTAACGTTACATACATGTATTTACTACATTTAAAGCCATAATTTGGGCTTGGGCACCTCCTAGAAAAAAAAATTGGGCTTGGAACCCCCCCCCTGTAAACAATCCTGGATCCGCCCTTGTAACGACTGGGCTATCCATGCTCGACAGGGCGTAGACTGAGATCATGTGATAGTTCGACTGTTTCCAAACTAACGTCTGATGTTCTTCTTTCGTTGCCCACAGACCTAGCATTTCTCCCCTTCCCTTATACCTTGCTAGACCGCACGAAGACTCCACGACTGTTTGACACAAAGAGCCATACCTTTGATATACCAGGCAAACACCCTGTGATGCTAAATTAATTCTGATTTATTGTGATTGGTATGCTTATTAGACCTTATAATGAAAAGTACAAAGACGCACGCCGAATATGCCTGTAGATATGGCACAAAGACAAAAGAAGAAAATCGTCGGTGTAATTGCAAAGCCTCATAACTCCAGCTTTAACTAAGCTAGAGTTATGATGTTTTGCGACAAAGCCGAGGAAAAGTTTGTGTATTGCGATTGGTATGCTTATATCTATAGACCTACGTTATAACATTCTTAGACATCCATATATGCCGTTTTCTCCTTTCTCCGTTCACCTAAGCACAAAAC
The DNA here is from genome assembly GCA_963680895.1 of Fragum sueziense. NCBI lineage: Eukaryota > Metazoa > Mollusca > Bivalvia > Cardiida > Cardiidae > Fragum > Fragum sueziense. Next base: position 4,960,288 of record OY804599.1, on the reverse strand, counting down.
TGTTCAATGTGTGTTTACATTAATTTTTCGAAGCCATTTTTTGTGATTTGTTATTGAATTAACATCTGACGGACGTGATCATCACAAAATATAAAACAAGAGATATGGTAAAATTCATTTCAGAGTAATGTTTACTGACCTACCCTTACATGTGGGTGTCATGGCCGGTTTCTCGTTCATCCGTTCATTTGATTTGAAGATTCAAAATTTCGGCTTTGAATTTGAAATTTTCTTTGTAACTGTTTTGATTGATAATTCCAATCAGTTTTTGTGATTGATGAAATTATTTCAATTCATGGCGTATGATAATTATTGTTCTATCATGTTTCCAAATGACCCCTCAATAAAAAGTTAGATTTTACCCAAAATAAAAGAATCAAGCAACAAAACATAAATTGTAAGTCAGTTTCATAACTATTTGTACCTTTTCTCGTCTTTTTTTACTTAAAAGAATCAAGTCTTCAAAATAGAATAGATTTAAGATATGAAAGAATCTCATAAGCAAAAAATCGGAGATGAACGGATTAATGAGAAAGAACGGAGAAGTGAGAAAGGGGGATACATTTTATATGTCCCTCGCTATAGGTAAATTGCAAATGCGCATACCGAATAGGCCTATGCGTAAAGTTGCTTATTTTCTCCAATTTGTCTGCAATTTAGTCAAGCAAGAAATACGACATCAGCATTGACCAAATAAAACAGATATAGAGCGATCATGTTTGACAGGAGTTGAAGATGACAAAAGAAATCACGTCAAAGGAAATCGCTGCTTTTCTGCCAAAACCACGTATCTGCAGCTTAAAACAAGCTGCAGATACGAGGTTTTTGCAGAAAAGCGATGAATCTTGTAGCATAGAAAACAATCGAGGAAATCGTATATCTCAAACAAGAGACCTCGGGTATCTCAAACAACAGACCTCGGATATCTCAAACAACAGACCTCGGATATCTCAAACAATTGACCTCGGATATCTCAAACATCAGACCTCGGATATCTCAAACAACAGACCTCGGATATCTAAACAACAGACCTCGGATATCTAAACAACAGACCTCGGATATGTCAAACAACAGACCTCGGATATGTCAAACAACAGACCACGGATATTTCAAACAACAGACCAAGGATATCTCAAACAACAGACCTCGGATATCTAAACAACAGACCTCGGATATCTCAAACAACAGACCTCGGATATCTCAAACAACAGACCACGGATATTTCAAACAACAGACCACGGATATTTCAGACATCAGACCACGGATATGTCAAACAACAGACCACGGATATTTCAAACATCAGACCTCGGATATCTCAACAACAGACCTCGGATATCTCAAACAACAGACCACGGATATCTAAACATCAGACCTCGGATATCTCAACAACAGACCTCGGATATCTAAACAACAGACCTCGGATATCTCAAACAACAGACCACGGATATTTCAAACAACAGACCACGGATATTTCAGACATCAGACCACGGATATTTCAAACAACAGACCACGGATATCTCAAACAACAGACCTCGGATATCTCAAACAATTGACCTCGGATATCTAAACAACAGACCTCGGATATCTAAACAACAGACCACGGATATCTCAAACAACAGACCACGGATATCTCAAACAACAGACCTCGGATATCTCAAACATCAGACCTCGGATATCTAAACAACAGACCTCGGATATCTAAACAACAGACCTCGGATATCTCAAACAACAGACCACGGATATTTCAAACAACAGACCTCGGATATGTCAAACAACAGACCTCGGATATCTAAACAACAGACCACGGATATCTCAAACAACAGACCTCGGGTATCTCAAACAACAGACCTCGGATATCTAAACAACAGACCTCGGATATTTCAAACAACAGACCACGGATATCTCAAACATCAGACCTCGGATATCTAAACAACAGACCTCGGATATCTAAACAACAGACCTCGGATATCTCAAACAACAGACCTCGGATATCTCAAACATCAGACCTCGGATATCTAAACAACAGACCTCGGATATCTCAAACATCAGACCTCGGATATCTAAACAACAGACCTCGGATATCTAAACAAAAGACCTCGGATATCTAAACAACAGACCTCGGATATCTCAAACAACAGACCACGGATATCTCAAACAAGAGACCACGGATATCTCAAACAACAGACCTCAGGTATCTCAAACAACAGACCACGGATATCTCAAACAACAGACCTCGGGTATCTCAAACAACAGACCACGGATATCTCAAACATCAGACCTCGGATATTTCAAACAACAGACCACGGATATCTCAAACATCAGACCTCGGATATCTCAAACAACAGACCTCGGATATCTCAAACAACAGACCTCGGATATCTAAACAACAGACCTCGGATATCTCAAACAACAGACCTCGGATATCTCAAACAACAGACCTCGGATATCTCAAACATCAGACCTCGGACATCTCAAACATCAGACCTCGGATATCTAAACAACAGACCTCGGATATCTAAACAACAGACCTCGGATATCTAAACAACAGACCTCGGATATCTCAAACAACAGACCTCGGATATCTCAAACAACAGACCTCGGATATCTCAAACAACAGACCTCGGATATCTAAACAACAGACCTCGCATATTTCAAACAACAGACCTCGGATATCTAAACAACATACCTCGGATATCTAAACAACAGACCTCGGATATGTCAAACAACAGACCTCGGATATCTAAACAACAGACCTCGGATATGTCAAACAACAGACCACGGATATTTCAAACAACAGACCTCGGATATCTCAAACAACAGACCTCGGATATCTAAACAACAGACCTCGGATATCTAAACAACAGACCTCGGATATGTCAAACAACAGACCACGGATATTTCAAACAACAGACCTCGGATATCTCAAACATCAGACCTCGGATATCTAAACAACAGACCTCGGATATCTCAAACAACAGACCTCGGATATCTCAAACATCAGACCTCGGACATCTCAAACATCAGACCTCGGATATCTCAAACAACAGACCTCGTATATCTAAACAACAGACCACGGGTATCTCAAACAACAGACCTCGTATATCTCAAACAACAGACCTCGGATATCTCAAACAACAGACCTCGGATATCTCAAACAACAGACCTCGGATATCTCAAACATCAGACCTCGGATATCTAAACAACAGACCTCGGATATCTAAACAACAGACCTCGCATATTTCAAACAACAGACCTCGGATATCTAAACAACAGACCTCGGATATCTAAACAACAGACCTCGGATATGTCAAACAACAGACCTCGGATATCTCAAACAACAGACCTCGGATATCTAAACAACAGACCTCGGATATGTCAAACAACAGACCACGGATATTTCAAACAACAGACCAAGGATATCTCAAACAACAGACCTCGGATATCTAAACAACAGACCTCGGATATCTCAAACAACAGACCTCGGATATCTCAAACAACAGACCTCGGATATCTCAAACATCAGACCTCGGATATCTAAACAACAGACCTCGGATATCTAAACAACAGACCTCGGATATCTCAAACAACAGACCAAGGATATCTCAAACAACAGACCTCGGATATCTAAACAACAGACCTCGGATATCTAAACAACAGACCTCGGATATCTCAAACAACAGACCTCGGATATCTCAAACAACAGACCTCGGATATCTCAAACATCAGACCTCGGATATCTAAACAACAAACAACAGACCTCGTATATCTAAACAACAGACCACGGGTATCTCAAACAACAGACCTCGGATATCTCAAACAACAGACCTCGGATATCTAAACAACAGACCTCGGATATCTCAAACAACAGACCTCGGATATCTCAAACAACAGACCTCGGGTATCTCAAACAACAGACCTCGGATATCTAAACAACAGACCTCGGATATCTCAAACAACAGACCTCGGATATCTCAAACAACAAACATCGGATATCTCAAACAACAGACCTCGGATATCTCTTGAACAACAGACATATCAAGCTACAGTAGAAACTCGTTAACCCTTTCCCAAACGAATTTTTTTAATGGTGGCCCAAATTCAAAGCTGCCACAGACGACAAAATGGTTGTGGATAAACACAGGATTTGTGTATATTGTAGCACAGAAAATATTGAGACAAAAGGAGAAACTGCTGGTTATCAGCAATTTCTTCTTTTGTCTCAATGTTTTCCCTAGCCATATCTGTGTAAGTCAGAGGGACCGTCAAAATATCTCGACTTATCCGGAGTTCGACTCAACCGATCTTGTTCAGTTTCGACTAAAATTATATTTGACCATTTTTGGTCACTAGTCAAGTAGGCCTACGTTCAACAATGAAATAAAGTACGAAAGGAGAGAAATTGTCCGAAACGAATTCAATGGCTACATTTAGTTAGAAATCATTTTGTTTGAAACATTTGATATCCATAAATACAAACGGAGCCCGATTTTCGTATCGACATAAGCAGAAATTCGACTCATCCGGTGTCGAGATATCGAGTGTCAACAACATTTTGAGAGTAATCTCTAATTCGACATAATGAGTGGTAACTGTATATTTAACCCTTTTCAAAATGGCAAAATTTTGGGATGATTGAATTGGAAAACTGCTGCAGACGACCAAAATGCGTGTCGATAAAAATAGAGCTTGTGTGAAATATGGAAAAGAAAATATTAAGGCAAAAGGAGAAAATGCTGACCACCAGCATTTTCTTCTTTTACCTCAATGTTTTCACAAGTCTTTAAGTGCGTGAAAAGTGCCATTGCTTGGAAACTGTTAACAAGACTGACTTCACAAGCAGGATATAAGTTATTTCTTTTTAAGCCTCTTGACTAAATTTGTTTCTCAGCACGTTTACGTAATGTTGCCATGGTAATACGTTTTTAATTAAGTTGTAGCTATGAAAAGCACGTGAAGATCAAAAGTAGTTTGACTATAAAATTGTAATAATGACTTATCTTTACATAATAATTCCATTAACATAGGGTTTTTTACCATCAAATATAGCAATAATCGGTACGATTTATATCGGCATACATTCGTCTAGTTCAGGGTTAACCCTTTCCCAAACGACAAAATTTGAAATGGTTCGATTTGAGAGGAGTTGCAGACGACAAAATCGATGCTCGAGTAGGTAGAAATGTGCCCATGCAGTTGCTTCAAAAGTGGAAGGAAAACAAACAGGACTGGTGTCGATCATGAGCATATTCTGCTTTTCCCGCAAATGTTTCTTAACCCACTTCCACATGGAGCGTCAAAAGGAGCCTTTCTCTGGAAAAGGGTTAATTACTATGATTTGTTTTACCCAATCCAAGACGACAAATGCAAGATGACAAAGGTTTAGACTGGCGCCTATTAAAATGTGCTGCAGTTTCTGTAAGCAAAAACTTAGTAAGACATTGTAGAAATGGTACTGATCAATATTTTTTTTCTTTTCCAACCGTGGTTCCATATTTTCATTGGTAGGGACATTATAACAAGATTACGGTTACAGTGTCCGCACGAAGATTAAAGTGGAAATCTACCAGTTGGATAAATGACAAGACGAGTCGTCACATAATTATTTAATCATACACCTCCACTCTGCAAGCTGTCGTAGTCCAAACCTAATGAGAATCGTGCGACGTCGGAATTATTCAGACGACGTTGAAAACGAATGTTCACGACGTTGCACTAAAGATCCGACGTTGTGTGAATCTGATTAGGAGTAGACTACCTTAAAATGGAAAATCGGGAGGTGTTTACTCTCCAAAGCCGAGGTCTATTCATTCTATCATAATGGAATGAAGAGAGAACGTGCTCTGTTCTTAAGAGAGTAGGAGGTGTTATGCACCAGATATCAAACGTATCCTTAAAATCAACATTTGTTGGCCTTTTAATGTTCTCATAACAGCAAAATTGTAGAGAGTGTTTCATTTGAAAATAGTTGCAGACGACAAAATAATGCATGCTGATAACTGGGCATCATCTTCTTCCTTTCCGCCAATCATTCAAAATCCTTCTATGTGAGAAATCTCGAACCCCGGCAATGTATGGGATAGAGTTAAATATCTTTTAAAATGATAATAATTCGACGTGTTTCAAAAAAAATATATCTGTCCTCGGGCTGAAAACCGTATTGCATCAGAAATAAGCATGTATAAATGTTGATCACATCCATTATTAATTAACACTTCACACACATGAGTTTTCTGATGAATTATTAATGTATTTTGGAGCTATACTTGCTGGGTGAACGAATTTACGATGTATTTCAAACAAAGTACATTTACTTTAGATAACCCTAGAACCGATGTGGACGACACTTGGAACTTAGTCTTTTGACAACACTACGGGAACAGAAAAATATGAATGAACAACAACAACAACAACAACAACAACAACAACAACACACAAACACGTTTTTCAAAAGAACACTAATTCTTATCCTTCTGACTCAAAACATACATGTAGCGTAGGATAAGACCAGACTGCACGTATGTGCAGGCCGATCTTATTCTATTCTGCTAGTCAAAAATGACAAAAGTATTCGGAGATTAGCATAGGGACCTACATCACGGTCGATAACTCACGTGACTTTTGGGAAACGTTCACATCGAAAAATCGTCCGCTTCGAATGCTAAAGCATTGAATATTTAAAGAAACCATGGGATTCGATAGAGAACTCGAGTAGGGAATGGCCATCTCAAATGCGCGTATGGTGCACTTCATCTCAGATGCACAAAAGTATATTTCACATCCGATCATTGACCTGTTAGAATCCATCGGATGTGTGCATGTCGACCCCTTGATACTTAAGTGTTAACCTTTCTATATTCAGATATGTGATTTGAGTAATTACTAAATCAAAGACGGCTAGAGAAGCTGAAAACGGATAACGGTAGCCTTAGACAGACTTATTGAAAACAAACATGCAGTGTAGAATGAGATATGGTCGTGTACTACCCGAATGGGTATGCTGATCCGTGATACTATTCTTCGCTACCTACTTGTTGGTGAAATCCGATATCATAGTGACAACAATTAGCCCATTAGCAAAATTTGAGGTTATCTATTCTGAAAGCTGCTGCAGACAACGCAGTAAATGTTAACCAAGAAAGATTTTGGATACAATAAAGCCCAGAAATATATTGAAGCCAAAGAAGAAAATGCTGAATATCAGCATTTTCTTCTTTGCTTCAATATTTTCCCAAGCCTTTTCCATTACGGACGTCAAACACATATCTTGTTTAGGAAAGGGGGGGGGGGGTCGAGGAGGCGGTAGAGAAAGAACCTAGGGTCCATTTCGTCCACAATCTCACGACCACATAGTACGGGAAATCAAACAATGAATTTGTCGTACGAACGTTAATGATACGACCCCTTGTTTGTGCTGTTGGTAAATGTTAAATCAGGGCCGTCGTCGGATTCTGAAAAACAGTATGGCCTATTTTCAAATTACAGTGCTAGGGTAAGGGGGATCCGTGGAACATTTTTGGATTCTAGAAGTTCTAGCCTTTGAAACTCACCGACCATATTTGGCCAAATACATGGTGCCATCATAGCTATTCGTAACGTCGTTGACGGCCTTGAGACTTGAGACTTCTTAAGACTCATTCTGACCCAAAGTTTATCCTGCATTGACATGGCCTTGGACAGCGGTCGGAAATTATGGCAGATTAAGTTTTGAGCTAAAAATATGGGAGTGGAATTTAAATAGCCTTTAATCTATTTGAACTATTTGGCCACTGATTTTACACAGACTTAGATCTAATATAACATGGAAGGCATATTTATTACTCAACCAATTATAAAGTTACCCCTTGCGATCTTCATAATAATTTAACCCATTCCCACACAGTAACTCTCTTTTACTCCTCACGAGAAAGTTGCTTTGGAAAACAATGTGGAAAATGAAGAAATTGCTTGTGACAAGCAATTTCTTCATTTCCCACATTGTTTTCTAACCAGAAAGACAAAAAATGTAAAAATCCATTCACTTTAAATTGTCGTCTGCAACATCTTTGAATTTGGACCAGTCTTAAAATTGTCGTTTGGTAAAGGGCTAAGCCTTTTCCAGACGTCAAACATTTGGACCGTTCGAATGTGAAAGATCCTTCAACACACAAACTAGATGTTGATAGAGATCAAGATTATGTTGTGGGCACTTATTTGAATAATCTCGATGAGACGATTCCAATGAGTACCCACAACATGTGATCTGATGAACATTAAATGATAGTTTGTATATTGATTAAGCAGCTATTATCCCTTTACATAGCTCTGTGTTGCGCATGTAGACATGTGTTTGGCTATGCTGCTTGCCAAAAATACATTTTGACAAATAAAGGTAAAGATTACGAAATGAGACAATTTGTAGCCTAATTACAAGGCAGAACTCTTTGTTAAATTTCGACAATTTACAATAAAATTAAGTTTGATGGATTGTTGACAAGCCTATTTGAGACGGGACGTGAAGAAAGGGTCCTTATGGCATTTGTACAGATACCAACGTGGATCCAGATCACCTGGCGTATACACGCAGTCTGATCAAGATTTATGCTGTTCTACAATAGATTATTTTAGCACATTATGCCTACCTATAGCAGTTGCAGGAGAACAGCATAGGTCCTGGTTAGAGCATACATGGACACACAACGATCTGAAATCTTGGTGTTGATAATGTGATAAGACCCCTTTCCCAGACCTCAACACAATGTTATATTTTAGCCTTGAAATCAGCCATGGGCGTGATGAAAGATTTTGCGTTTTTCTTTATTGCATTTCGTCAAACAAAGGCCGCGTTCAAAGAACAATAAAAGATAAGTGCACTTCATATCAAATTATTATATGAACTCATATCTAATAATGTTGACAGATTGTCAAAATTTTAATCGATTCCCAAACAAGACCCGGTTTAGACGTCCCTTATAAACAAGGTTTGGGGCAACAATGCGACAAAATAAGAAAATGCTGAAATGTATAATCTATATTTCCGTCTTTCCAAAACATTGTAAGCAAATGAGAAAGTTCTTTTTTATCTTCTTTCTTTTCTATCATTTTTCTCAAATGAATGTCGGTCCACTCTTTTAGTTGGATTTACTTTGCCACAACAACCTACATGTATGTAAAGAATGACAATTGCACCAGAAAAGTATTGTATAAGTGCAAAAGTGTGTTTGACAATTAGAACCACTTAGTCCTCTTACAACCAAGATAAGAGAGAAAGCTTTGATGTAAACAGCTTTCATCATATCCATGGGGCACGTTTTGACATTTAACCCTTTCTTGAACAGGTCCCAGTTTTGTCGTCCCTAGCAAGGAAAGCTTAAGAAAATATTGAAACAAAAGAAGAAAATGCTGTTAAACAGCATTTTCTCCCTTTTCTTCAATATTTTCTTTTCTATTTTTTACATCTATATGCACATATTATCGTCTGCAACAGCTTTCAAATTAAACCATTCTTAAATTTTGCCGTTTGGGAAAGGGCAAACTTAAAGATTCGCTTTATCATGTAGATCTTATACAAGTAGGCCTATAGCTCTTGACATGTTAGAATGAAACAAACAAACGTTAGAGCACACATTCAGAATTCACACAAGTGTGTGTAGCCTACAGACTGCTAAATTATCTCTATAAATAAATTTACGGTTTTTGTCCGTCTGTCCGTTTGACAGCCTTTGGTTTTGACGTCCCTAATAGACGTGATAAAGTGACTTTTAATAGATTTTCTATATGATTTATGATTACAGTAAGGGTTAAACGGTTATTTCAAGTGGCCTTGATCACGCGGGGCCGCAGTGCGCATGACGAAATACTGTTGAATCATCCAAATAAGGTCTTTATGGCCGCTAAAGGAAAATAAATGTCGTCTGCAAACGTACTGTGTGGTTTCGTATCTTACTACAACTTCCTAATATGGCCTTTATATCCCCTAAAGGAAAGATAGCAAATTGAATTAGTTTTCCAAATAAGGGCGATCCTACTACTGATAAAATACGATTTGATTTGAAGAGACACGTAGCCTGTAGGGGTCAATAGCCTCTCTCTGTGGATAAACGTAAAATAGCCACCCCACCCCACCCCCCCATAATGTAGAAGGGGGCAGCATATCCTATGCCCCCTCCCCCCGCCAATAATACACCCATATTTTCCTTTGAGAAAGGTCCAGGTATAAATTGTTGTCTGAAAGTCCCCAGATTGCAGGAAATGGCTTCTTAGAATTCAAAATTTTCTTGGGGCATTGCCAGACCCCTAGCAACGCTACGCTCGGTCGGCAGGCCTAGTTGATGCTGTTCACACGACGTACGTAGAATCGAGCGGAATTTCCAAGTTGAGAAAATATGTTTCCCGATTAGATCTAATGAAATAATTCTAGGCCTATATGTGTATTTTAATTCTGTCCAAAATAAAACCTGTCTTTGACGTCCTTAATAGACGTGACATGGGAAACATTGGGGCAAAAGAAGAAATGCTAGTGACCGGCATTTTCTCCTTTAGTCTAAATATTTTATACAATAAAATTTACACAAATCTTATTTCTATAGGTCTTAGCATTAGTTTGTAGTCTACAGCAGAGTTTTGAACTGGAATGTCCTAAAAATTGCTGTCCGGGAAAAGCGGGAAAAGGTTAAAAACTGAAAAATTTGATCGATTCGTGTAAAAGTAATCCGCCGTGACATACAAATCAAGTACTCCCTTTTCAAGGGAGGTCACTCCATCAAAATGTCAAAATGAAAGTAGATTTCAGCCACACATTTTTTCTCATAAAACAAGAATTTTGAAGGTCGAGATGAAGAAGTACGACAACCTACCAGTTTTTGTAACGGAGGACCACAATGACGTATGGGAAAACTGTTTGTCTTTGCATTTCTAGAATTTACGTTTTCAATTTCATTGAATTTTGTCATCAGTTTGTCACACCAAAAAATTGCAAAAAGTCCATGAAGTCATGGAAGTGTCTATCTATCTATTATACTGCCTAACTTCCCTTTCGGGTATTACTGGCAGGTGGAATTTTTGACTTACTGAGTGTTTCTTTCTATTTCTAATTGCATTGTGTGTGTGTGTGTGTGTGTGTTTTTTTTTTTTTTCCTAAAAAGGCTGTATGTGTTTAGGGGCCTATAGCTGAACTAAATAAATATAGTGCGTCCCAAAAAGATTGGCCGATTACAAATTTGTCTATCTAGGTTGGTTTATTCTAGGGATTTCGCTCGTTTTGTTGCCGATCAGTAGAAATTTTTGACTTACTGAGGTCAATTTGTTTTGAAGTGATGGGTCTGTCAATCAGCCACATCAAAGCAATGCCCTGGTGGTGGCGATGTGTAAAGAGTCAGCCGATATGACACCCCCCCCCCCCCCAAAAAAAAAAAAAAAAAAAAAATGTTGCCTGTGTATCAGAGCTATCATGTGACACCAGCAACCGATCAAATAGAATCAAAAACTGAATCATCTGCATTTTTGTCTGTAAAGCTTTGGATACTACGATACTACTAGCCGGCGAAAGGCGACTGCTCGCCGGTGATGGGCCGGAACGCTGTCGGCCATCTAACAGGCATTGGCAGACTTTATACACATCACATAGTAGTTTGGAGTAGTTTGGTCCTTTTTGTCGTATCGAGCTTTGAATCGCAGATGAAGTGAAAAGCCGACTCCGCGGAGGCGGCAGTTCTATGTGACTCCTCGACAAAACAATGTCATCAACATACACCAATGTCGGTGTTCTGCTGATTTGTGAAAAATATGAAACCCGCTACCACCAGTATAAGAACAACAACAACAACATTGTTGACATTTTTCCGTGAAGCTCTCTATTTGATCCGTTCCCTGGCTGTAGAATGAATGTGTTTTGTACAGATTAGCTCAAAGACCATTAACCCTTTCCCAAACAAAACCTTGTTTTGACGTCCCTAATAGAAAAGGCTTGAGAAAACATTGAAACAAAAGAAGAAACTGTTGATAACCAGCAGTTTCTCCTTTTGTCTCAATATTTTCTGTGCCTTATTCTACACAAATCCTTTCTTTAATAACATCCATTTTGTCATATGTGGAAGTTTTTGAAATGGATCACCCTAAAATTTTGTGGTTTTGGAAAGGGTTAAAGGCAATCATATACATCATTAATAAATGGTATTTTAATTTTAGTGTAGGTTGGGCCACAAAGAACTTGGTGGATTTCATTGCGCTGCCGGCGTCAAATCACAGAAAACGCGCTCTGAAATAGCAAATTTAAAATGCCTTAACCTCCTATCTATTGCTCTATTTCAGGTTTTGCCTCACATTTACAGAGCCATAGGGTCCAAACACCTGCCTATAAGGGAGATAACTTTTGTTCACTTTGACTCACATCCAGACATGCTTATCCCCCTTGATATGCCTGCTGATACTGTGTTTCAGAAACAAGACTTGTTTGAGTAAGTCAGTATATTCACAGTGTATAATCATGTGACTCGGAATTTACAATAATCTTCAGTATCTTTTTTAATACTTGACTAATTTGAATTTGGTTTTAAGCAGAGAAGGTGGGAAAATGCCAGGAATAAGCTGGACATGTAGGATTTTTGAAAAATCAACCGGTAAAAAAGTTATTGAAGATAAACCAAAATTTTGGTCTATCTTCAATAACTCTTTCATCAATTGATTTTTCAAAAATCAACTACGTCCATCTATTGTGTGACGTCTGTCCACATTCTCTGCTTCAAACCAAATTCAAATCGGTCCCATATTAACAAAGTTATTGAAGATTTTCTGAAAATATTGTATCACGTGATTATCCATCATGATATTGCTAATCTGCAATATTATATTTGAACTTGTTACCATTGGTGTTTGAAGAGAAGAAAAGGGTAACAATATAGCCCATACAATGTTTTATCTTGGATTTTAACATTTAAGTATATCTTTGAAGGTATGGTGTTTCTTAACTATATCCCATAAGACACGGTTTTAATGTATAAAATGGAGAAAGCTTGAGAAACATGATAACCTGTATTTTCTCCTTTTGACTCAATATTTCATGGGCTATACTGTACACAAATTGCATCTGTATTGAAATTCATAAGTAGTCTGCAACTTCTTACAATTTAGATCACCATCGACTTTCTGCTGTTTGTAGAAGGATTAACCCATTACCAAACGACAACATTTTGGACTCTTCCAAATTCAAAGGTGTTGCAGACGACAATATCAAGTGAATGAGATTTAAGATTCTATGGTCTTTTTGGATAGAAAATATTGTGGGAAATGAAGGAATTGCTTGTCACATCTCCAAAGCCTTTATATCATGGCGAGTCAAAAAGAGTCACTGTGCGGTAATGGATTAAGAGGTCAAATTGGAGCAAAATTGAAGAAAAAAAATAAAGACCAAAATTTTATTATGTCTCTAGGCATTTGTAGTATTTGCGATCTCGTTTATAATTATTCAAAGATTTGTTTTTCTGTTGTAGTAGTTTGAGTATAGAGAACTGGATAATACCAGCCGTGTATGCCAATATTGACCAAGTTTTTATTATGTCTCTAGACATTTGTAGTGTTAACAACCTCGACTATAATTAGATCTACTATGATTAAATCCATTACCACACATAGACACTTTTTGATGTCCTACAAAGTAAACGCATTGGAAAACATTGTGGAAAATGAAGAAATTGCTTGTGACAAGCAATTTCTACATTTTTCTCAAAGTTTTCTATACCCAAAGGGTAAGACTTATTAACATTTCAATAACTTTAACAATAACTTTCAAATTTGAATTGTCTAATGTTTAGCTGTCGGGTAATGGGTTAAGGTTTGTTTTTTGGTTGCAGTAGTTTGAGTATAGAGAACTGGATCATACCAGCCGTGTATGCTGGACATATCAACCATGTAATCTGGATCAAGCCTCCATGGTGCTCACAGGTGGATGATAAAACACTCAAGTTTTATGTCGGGAAATGCTCCAAAACTGGGACTATAAGGTAAATATTATCTTGTATATCATCATTCTGAAAGGAAATTCTTCTTCAGTTCTTTTGAATTTTGTATTTGGTTTACCAATTAATGTGAAAGTTTCTATTTGCCTGAAGCTGGGAATGCATTTTGTATGACTAACAGACTTGTTTGTCTGCAATTGGTATACATGTATTTGTAACCATTAAGGTAATGGAATTGCCTTACAGCCCTTGTTTTAACCCGTTACCAGAGGGCCAATCTTTAGACTGGTCAAAAAGCAAGGATACTACAAACGACAATTTCAAGTGAATGAATTTAAAACACTTTGGCCTTCTTGGGTAGAAAACAATGTGGGAAATGAAGAATGTGCTTGTCACAAGCAATTTCTTCATTTTCCACAAGGTTTTCCTAAGCCTGGTGTCAAAAAGCATCACTATGTAGGAATGGGTTAAGGTCATGGAATACTGTTTTATTTGTTGCAGGACTAGTTGCACTGAGAGTTATTTTCTGAGTGAGGGTCTGTATGTTCCTGAAACACAGCTGGAAAACAAGAGAGAACTCACATTTACAATAGTCACACTATGTCCGACAAACTGGGAGGAGTTATCAAACATTGAACAGGGAAATAGAGTGAAACAACAGCATGGTGTGACAGGAAAAGGCACCATAAGAGTACAGTAAATACTAAGCTGCTTGTAATCCAATCCTGGATTTACCTGATTTTGAAGGCAATATACTGGTATATGCAACGATAGTGCCAGTCTGATCTTCACTTTCACAGCTTGCCCTCCACTATTTAAGTACATAAAGTTTCATCTGATAAAGGTTATGAATGGGACTTATTTATGAAAATAATAATCACAGATTATGAATATTCAGCATGACAATGTTTCAGATTCAAAACCCTTAGCTGCAAGAAGAAAGACAAAACGTATGGCAGCATTGACAAAGTTGACATTTTTATTTTGATACATATAGATCTAGTACTAGACAGAGAAGATTAACCCTTTCTCTGCCAAATATTGACCTTTGACGCGTCTCTCACCACTGAATTAATTCGAAGAAATTTTCAAGAATCGATACCCTGTACACAAAATCATGCATAACTTTTTAATCATTTGATGGATTCCTTTCAAATTTTCAGGACATACAGACAAATGAAGCATCTTTATGTTACCAAAATTTCAAAGTTATTCATGAAATGACAATATTTTTTTCTTTTTTATCTAACTCACAAATTGTTACAATCTAGTAGAACAATGGAGAAAATTGGGTGAGCAAACCTCGACTAAATGTTTTCGTTGAAAGTATAATAATTTGATGGAACAGATTGTTGAATTGTCAACTAAACATAATTTCAAACTATCCCGAAGCCTTTTCCAGCATTTTTGGTGTCATTCATAGTGATATTTACAGCTTGTAGGCATAAATAGCAAGTGTGTGATCTAATGGCAGCCATATTGTTGTCTTTTGTCTTGGAAAATTCCCCATAAAAATTCCAAAAGCTAAACGATTGTAACACAAATTCTACTGTTTCACCTGTCAAATGCTAGTACTTTGATTACTAAAACGGTGCTATAAGAAAAAGAAAGTGTGAAAACCACTTAGCTGTAAAAATATTCACATATTTCGCCCCCAAAAATTTGTCGACTGAAGTCGCCTATGGCAGGGAAAGGTAAAGCGACAAAAGTCGCCTATGGCAGTGAAAGAGTTAATGTTTTCATAAACACTTTAGAACTTGCAAAAGTTTTATGTGCACTGAACACTTGGTTTCATGACAATCCCAAAAACATACAGAATATTTTACATACGAGCCATGATCTGGAAAAACGTCCCTTTAGGCTTTTGAGCCCAACATAGATCAAGATCAGCCTGTGCATACACACAGTCTGATCAGGATCCATGTTGTTCTCTAATAGCTTCTTTGTGACCTGTAGTAACTTAAAGAGAGCAGCATGGGTGCACATTGGGCTGCATTTGACAACAGGCTGATCTTGAAACTCATTCTTTTAAAATGCTTTAAGGGATTTTTCCAGATCCCGGCTCATACATGTATGTATTTTTCAGAAAAGAGAGTTCATGAACCAGAAGAAAACTCAAGTCAGAATCTAACCTCAAACAAGAGGGCTAGAGTAGAACATGAGAATCTCAACTCAAACTGTGGTGCAGTATACAGTGATAAGAAAACTGTCCATCACAGTAATGCTGAACATTCATGTGGTGAGATAGCAAAACCAAAGGAGGATTTATTGTCTCAGTCAATCTCAACATCTGACAATATTTCTCAACAAAATGGCATTTTAGAGAGTACTACAAGTAATAGTGAAGTAGCTGCAACTTTGAAAATAATACACAGTGACAGAGAAGTACCTCCTGATAAAAACACAGGCTCAAGTAGAGACAAATCAGACACATGTGCAGACAACTCAGTATTAAAGCATCCATCTAGTGAGCAGATACAGCGAGTGTGTGAATCTATAGATGGCCAGTATTATGTGTTAGACATCGACTTGGATTTCTTCTCCACAAAGAACCCATTTAGAGAGATGTATGGTGATAAACAATATGAAATACTCAAACAGCTGTATAGGTTTACAAGGCCAGTGTCAGATGATCTTCAGGTATGCTTCCAAATTAGCTCTTTACCAAACAGCAAAATTTAGGGTGGTTCTATTTGAATGGGCCGCGGCCATGGCAAAGTTGGTAGCGCATCTGCCTCTCATTCAAGAGGTCACAGATTCGATACCTGGCCGCGGCAAATACCCTTTCTGACAAAAATGCCGCCCATCGATGGTTTGATCGTGAACCTATGTGGGGGAGCAGCTGGAGGCTGGGTTAGGGTGTTGTGGTAGTACTGGTGAGAGAAATACCAGGAATCCATGGTTAGGTACTCCAGCCGCTGCGATATGACCACAGTAGTTGAAAACGGCGTAAAACACCAATAAAATAATCTATTTGAATGCTGCTGCAGGCGACGTAATGGTTCATGATAAAGATAGGAGCTATGTAAATTATAGCACAGAAAATATTAAGGCAAAAGGAGAAAATGCTGATCATCAGCATTTTCTTCTTTTGCATCAATGTTTTCCAAAGCTGTTTCTATATGGCACATCAAAACCAGGTCTTGTTTGGGAAAGGTTTAACTTTTAACTCGTAAGTAAAAACACTTTTTGAAGAGATTTAGAGAAAAGGAGAAATGTTCATAATCAGCAGTTTCTACTTTTGACACATTTTATTTTGTCGTCTGCAACTCTATTCAATTTGGACATGCCTATAATTTTGTCCTTGGGAAAGGAATAAACCTTTTCTTCACAGCATTTCAGCTCGATTGTATAAAGTTTGGTTATAGTTAACCAAATGGTTAAATGCCAGTTTTGGTTGAATTTTCCTATGTTGTTATCTGAAAATTTATACTAAATGGTTATCTTACCTTTTGATTTAACACTAACAAATCTTTTATAATAGGGCCCAGGTGACCAAATTTATTGACTGGTAATTAAATAGAGTAAATGTGTAGAGAATCAAGACTGTTTATGTTTTGTACAGGCTATAAATGAGTGTGTAGAGAGAAGATCTCAACAAATATCATCACTAAAGGACATGTTTACAGCCCTACAAACTGACAACAACACAGATATTAAACATCCTAGGTACTCTATATGATCTAATTATGAAACATTTGAGAAGTGTTTTGTGTAGCTTTTGAAGAAAATATAACAATCATATTCAAAAATATCTGTTTTCTCCTAAATATCAGGTTATTATATTTATATTTCTTTAGCTCGTCTTATCATAAAGTAATTGTGCTCAAGGTTAATTATTTTAGTCATTTTTTGTAAAGTCCATGAAACATTTTATTCGATTTTTGTGAGCGACATCAGTTAAGATTTTGTCCTCTGAGCAAGGGTTAATAAAGTTGTACAATATTTACAGGAGAGATCTGATTGAGCAGCTGATATCTGACCTGAAGACCTCCACGCCGGGTGATATAGACTTCGCGTTACTTCACGAGGCCGGATGTACGTGCGACGATACAGAGTTACCCCATCACGTCAGTACCCAGTCACAGATCAGCACACTTATAGATGCAGTACAGGAGTTCTTGTCCTATCTCACTACTCCTACACTTATAACTATAGCTAGGTAATAACAGTTATATACATTAATTACAGGCACAATGCACTTGTGTTTCACCATGTTATCAACCTGTAACATGCAACTTTTAATTGAAAACTTGATGCAAAGGTTGCCACATGTATTTTACAAATACAGATTACTTTTGGTATGTACATGTATGTACATATCATCAATGGAATGTTATTATATACCTCTTTGTCGTAAAATATTTGAATGTTGTCTGCCTGTCCATTGTCGCAAACTTAACATCGGCATGCACTCCCATCAGCATTAGACAAACAAAGCTCAAATTTTGTATGTAACTTTCTTTTAATGTAATCAATCAATTGCATGCAATATGAACTTCCTCATAATTTTAGAAAACAGCAATTTTTGAGGCATTATTTGTATTTCACAAACACATCTTGTACAATAAAAAGCCATCATCCACTGTTATCTGTAGCGCTGTTGTCATTTCTACTTGCAGGTCTAGTTTAGATGACTATTGTCCACCAAACCAAGTAGACGGCATACAGGACGGTGTGTTGAACATTCTACAAGATCTCTACCAGAAAATAGCTGTAAATCTGACATATCAGGACAATAGTGATACTGAACTAACTTGATACGAGGGGCGTTCATTAAAGATTTCCCCTAACCTACTTCTAATAAGTATATAGAATTGAAACTTAGCACAAATATTAATCTTTCTCTACATGGCCTCTAGCCAGAGAGACATACTTCTGACATCGTTTAATACAATTTTTGAGACCTGTCCTGTAGAACACCGTAGATTGTGCCCGAAACCTTGCATTGACTTTATGGTGGCATCATCAATGACAGACTGTGGGCGCTACGGATTCAGGCTGTTTCCACAGACTTACGTCCACACTTGAACTGAGTATACCAGTGTTTGACAAAGTCATATGATGGGACATCATCCCCACAAACTTCTTTCTTGTCATCAATTTCCTCCTTTAGAGTGTGACCTTTCAAATACAGGAATCTGATGACTGCATGCTCCATCACGCTACCTTACTTAACTTCAGCACACGGAAATGAGAAACAAATTACATTTCAGAGCTGCAATTTTTCATGTGACCTATAGAGGTATACAGTAATGTATGTGTACAATTTCAACTTCCTACCAGAACTGAAAGTAGGTCAGGGGAAATCTTTAATGAATGCCCCTCGTACATGTATAATACATCCAGATCTGTGGACATAAGGAGACAGTGATGTCATCAGCATTTTTAGCGCGACTATTTGCAGAAGGGGGGGGCTATTCTGGTCTTGGGCATCAGTGTTGGCGTAATGCTTTGGTTAAGTTTTCACAAGCAAGTTTCTTAAACCTCTGTTTCTACTATTGCTATTGCTATGAAACTTTGCTCATTGTAGATCTGAGACCATAATATCACCCTCTAGGCAAAGACATGTAATTTAGTAGAATTTTTACCCTTTTCGGATTTAATTTTTTTCACTATCCAGCACTTGAGTCACCCTTTGCTGTTCTGAGACAGCTCTTATCTTTCTTTGCCTCAATGTTTTCCCAAGTCTTTCCCACAAGGAACATCAAAAAGGTCCGTTGTTTCGTAATGGGTTTTATCCTTTTCTTAATGGCACAAATTCAAATTCAAAAGCTGTCGCAGATGGCAAAATGGATGTTGACAAAGAAGGTATTTATGTATAGTATGGTACAGAAAATATTTGTACTAAAGTAGAAAATGCTGATTATCAGCCATTTCTTCTTTGGCCACAATTATTTTCCCAAGCCTTTTCTTATGGGGACCTGAAATCCATATCTTGTTTGGGTAAGGGGTAATTCTATTCAGCTTGATTTTGTTCTTAAATCTATACTTGAATGCTGGTTGTTAAAGAATAAGCATAAATTTTGCCAAGTGCGGGTATCTCGCTTGATAACATTGGAGTCTATCAATCAAGGGATTTAAGGTTTGAACCCCACATTGAACAATATCCTTTTTGCTATTTGATGCATTCAATTTGTCTCTCATCAATCAGTGTGAATCATCTTAATGAGAGAGAAGCTGGAGGTACAGATTGGACATTGTGGAAGTGCTGATGTAAGGAATCCATGGTTATGTGTTCCAGCTGTCATGTTATGACCATAGCAGTTGAAAGTGGCAATTAAATCCAAATCAATAGCCACGAGGGCCTTTTTTCCAGGTCTTGTGCTTTATTCACAATTATTAATAAATTGATTTACAAATTACATTGCAAGCTATCTGATTGGACAAGACATATGTCTTGGCCAATCAGATTGATTGTTGTGTAATTTCAAAGTTCTGCGAATAAGTCTGGTTGGTGACTACCTTACCCAGGCTCAGCTTGTCAGACAACTCATTTTCAATTTTCATGTAATGACTGGTTATTTTCAAGATTGAATAAAGGATAAAGCAAAATAGTTTGTTATATTTATTGTAAATTTATCATTAAAACAATTTTAACTAATATTGTTCTAATTCTGAGTTAACAAACTTGATGATGTGAAGATGTACAAACCAAGAAAGTATTTGAAAACATTGGAAGGAAACAAGGAAATGTTTGTGTTCAGCATTTACTCCTACGCTGCCCAATAAGACACACTCAAGATTTTCTATATTGCTTCAAGATTAACCCAGTACATCTGCATATGCAATGACTCCACTTCAACAATGTTAACCCTTTCCCGAACAAAAGAATTTTAGGGTAGCTCAATTCAAAAGCTGCTTTAGTCGACAAAATGGACATTAATCAAGGTTGGTTTTATGTGCAATATAGCTAAGAAAATATTGAAGCAAAAGGAGAAAATGCTGATTATCAGTATTTTTCTTCTTTTGCCCAAATATTTTCCCAAGCCTTTTCTTCTAGGGACGTCAGCTTTTACGTCGGAACAGTCTCACTGTTGCATTTGGGGTTAAATGGCACCACGATATCACCACACTATTCAGTCTCTATTATTTCTACCACCAAAACTTGCAGATTTTCCTTCTTCATTGTCCTTTCTGCTCCCATCAACTTCCCGTTCAGTTTTTCCCCTGCCTCTAAAACTGTCCCTCTTACCCCTAAAATCCCCTCTCCCTATTCCACCACCGCGACCAAAATGTTCACTCCCTCTCTCCCTATGGAAGCCCCTTCCTCTGAATCTATCACTACCCCTAAAGTCTCCTCTTCCCCTGCCAAAATTTTCACTTCCGGAGCCTCTCCCCCTGAAATTGTCCCTGCCTCTAAAGTTACCTCTTCCTCGATTGTCCCTCATTTCGTGATGACCTCCCCTGCCCCCTCGTTGACCCCTAAACTGACCCCTTGCACGACCTCGACCTCTGGGACTGTCTGATTCTGTGTCATACATGTTAGTTACCTGAAAAGAACATTTATTAATTAACCATTTCCCAGGTAGAAAAATTTTGGACTATTCCAAATTAAACAAGAGGGCCATGATGGCCCTAGATCGCTCACCTGAAATTTTTTGCCTTGTTGAAATATACATTTTGACCTGTATAGCAGCAAATTAAGAATTTTGCAATAAAGCCCCTTTTCCTTAGTTTTTCAAAAGAATGAAACAAAATCCAGCCTTTTCACAAGTGTTTGCTCTTTTGCCCTTTTTCTGATGCTGCTGCACTAAGAGCTTTGATATTAATCAAATTCTTATAACAACTTTGAAAGCCCTTCACCCAAAGATCATTCATGTGAAGTTTTAAGAATATTGGCAAACTACATGCAATAAGCCAGAAGATTTCAAAAAGATTTGGCTATTTTCCCCTTTTCTCATGCCACGGCAGTCAAAGGCTTTGATGGAATCAAAGTCTCTCAAAAACTTCAAAAGCCCTTCACCCAAGGATCATTCATGGGAAGTTTCAAGAATATTGGCCGACTAGTTGAAGGTAGAAGATTTTTACAAGATTTGGCTATTTTCCCCTTTTCTCATGCCACGGCAGCCAAAGCCTTTGATGGAATCAAATTCTTTTAACAACTTTAAAAGCCCTTCACCCAGGAATAATTCATTTCAAGTTACAGGAATATTTGCCTGCTAGTTAGGCAGAAGAAGATTTTCAAAAGATTTGGCTATTTTCCCCTTTTCTTATGCCGCGGCAGCCAGAGTCTTTGATGGAATCAAATTCTTTTAACAACTTTGAAAGCCCTTCACCCAAGGATCATTCATGTGAAGTTTTAAAAATATTGGCCAACTGGTTAGACAGAAGAAGATTTTTAAAAGATTTGGCTATTTTCCGCTTTTCTCATGCCTCGGCAGCCAGTCTTTGATGGAATCAAATTCTTTTAACAACTTTGAAAGCCCTTCACTCAAGGATCATTCATGTGAAGTTTCAAGAATATTGGCCAACTGGTTAGGCAGAAGAATATTTTTAAAAGAGTTGGCTATTTTCCGCTTTTCTCATGCCGCGGCAGCCAGAGTCTTTGATGGAATCAAATTCTTTTAACAACTTTGAAAGCCCTTCACCCAAGGATCATTCCTGCCAAGTTTCAAGAAGATTGGTCCACTGGTTTGGGAGGAGAAGATCTTTTAAGAAATTGTGGACTGCCGGCCGGCCGGACAGACGGAAGGACGGCTGGATGGCTGACAAGGACTGATCACAATACCTCACCTTGAGCACTTTGTGCTCAGGTGAGCTAAAAACGTTGCAGATGACAAAATTTATGTAAAGATATTATCTGTGTACAATATAACAACGCGGGTAATAGCCTTTCTGACAAAATTGTCACCCACCAATGGGTTTGAAATCGTTAACCTAAGTGGGCGAGCAGCTGGAGGCTCGGTAAGGGTGTTGTGGTAGTACTGGTTTGAGAAACAACAGGAATCCATGGGTAGGTGCTCCAGCCGCCGCGATATGACCCTGGTAGTTGAAAACGGCGTAAAACCCCAATAAACTCAAACAATATAACAAATTGAGAAAATGCTGATTCTTCTTTTGCCTCAATGTTTTCCATAGCTTATTTCAATAGGGACGTTAAAACCAGGTCCTGTTTGGGAAAGGGTTAAAACTGCTTCGTCAATGCAAAAAGGTACTGGCCAAATAAGGCTTTCCCAAATTACTAAAATTACATTGGACAGATCAAATTAAATGTAGCTGCAGACAACAAAATTAGTGCTAATTTGTGTATGGAAGTTGTACATGATCATGGCGTGAAAAATATTTAAACAAAAGGAGAAAAGGCAGCATTCATTTCTTGTACCTTAATATTTTTCCAGCCTTTTCTGTTAGGGACATCAAAACTAGGTCTTGGTTGGGAAAGTATTTAAAAAGGTTTATTTATTGCAAACCAAAAAAGGGGTGTAAATTTAAGAGTCAAAGTGTTCAAGTTGGGAAAAAAAAACCAACTAATGAATTTACAGTTGGTACAATAAGAAACGATTTTGTCCAGTTAAATGTGATGTTATTTCGGACAAACAGTATTTCATAAGTGTCGTTATAAAGTCTCCTAACAACGGCTTGAATCAAGCCATAGTTAGGAGACTTTATAACAACACTGTCGGTTTATCTAAACATAATGATGAACCCAGTCTATTTTTAGCACAAAACTCATTGCCATTTGTACATAGTGATCAATAACAAAGTTTCATTTACCTCAAACGGCTCTCTTGACACAAAATGGTCATCATTACTGTTGTCTTTAGATCTCTTCTGTCTTTTAGACATTATCTCTGAAAGATACACAAGTAAACTTTTTATACTTAACCTGCTGTACAGAAAATTGAATTTACTAGAAACAGTATAATATTCATAAATGGATGAAAATAGCAAAACTATTTTCCTAAATGTTTTCCAAAGCTTTCTCAGTTGAAAACATCTAAAATAGGGCTTGTGTTTGAAAAGAAAGCTTCTTCTTTGACAGTATGAGTATGGCTTATATAAGTCAAAACATTAAAATGGACAATTCAATTACCCTTTACCAATATGCAAAATTTAAGGATGGTCCAATTTACAAGTTGCATTTGTGTATAATTTTGTTGTCAGCAAATATGCCCTTCCCAAAGACAAAATTTTATATGTTCCAATTTGAAAGCTGCTGTAAAAAACAAAAAGTGTGTTAGTAAAGATAGAATTTGTGTATAATACAGCATAGAAAATATTAAGACAAAAGGCGAAAATGCTGGTTATCAGCATTTTCTTCTTTTGCCTCAATGTTTTCCCAAGCTATATCTATTAAAGATGTTGAAACCAGGCCCCAGGTTTCTCGAAAAAACTTACCTACATTCTCAGACTCAAATCTGAGCACCGTGCTCAAATCGCATGAAATCCACATGAACTTCAATCGAATACCCTTCAACGTTGGAGCGTATTCCATGGAAGTTGAGCATGTACTCATGAGTATGTACTTAAGTTTTTTCAATAAACTGGGGGCCAGGTCTTGTTTGGAAAAGGGTTATATGAAAGTTAACAAGATGTGTTTGTGTAACACAAAATGTTCCTGAAATGGCCAATGTTAAGTTTTCGGACAAACAGACGGACAGACACCAGTAAAACAATATGCCCCCAGCTTTCGATACGAGGGCGTGATAACAAATCTCACCTGTGCCCAGCATGTTAGAGAACAATCTACGTTTTCTCGCCTCCTGTACTTGCGCCAGCTCCCATTCAGCCTGACGTTTTGTATAGTGTTGTAGACCCAGAGTAGAGTACACAAACCTCCCGTACTGATCGTTACGTACAGTGTTCTCGTCCCTACACAGCTCTGACGCTATCAACTTCTTCTGTGTGAGGTTTAGATATCCCCACAATGATTGTATAGACTGACAACCTATCCTGTGACATGATATATCAATGGACTTTTCCTGAAAATGAAATAATGTTGTAATTTACGTATTCAAACAAATACCCTGCAATCAAAGTTTTGGTGCTAATGATTGATTGATTTTTAAACCTTTCCTCAACAAGCTGTGGTTGTGATTTCCCTACAAAAAGTTTGTTTTGAAACTGTGGAAGGAAAAGAACAATAACAGACTATGCTGCCGATGGTTAACTATCTGTTTTCAGAAACAAATGATTTGTCTTCTGCTACAGCTTTCAATTTGAAAGATTCCAATTTCTTGCCATTTGTGAAAGGGTTGCAGCCCTGAATCATGAGGCATTACATGGAAAGGGTAGAATACCTTCAAGTAATATATGTCATACTGTGTAAATAGGGAACAGTGTAGGAGAAAGGATTAAAAGCAAAACCTTTCAATTCAATCCATTACTGTACCTGTAACATCTGTATAATGTAGTTTTTAGCCGTTGTTGACACTTTAGAGCTTTGGAAGATGGCCTCCATGACGTAACAGCCAAAAGAGTTCCGTGAGAGAGCGCAGATGTCATCTGCTGACAGGTCCAGCAGGCCTTCCTCTATCAGCTGGATCCCTGTAAACTTCAACATTTCCTGTATAATCAGGGAACCAGAGTAGTTGATGTCAACTTCCTGTAGAGGGACTTCTGGGATCTCCTTAGATAAAGAATAGGGAACAATTTTATCCAGTTGACCATGACATAATTTTGGACAAACAATATGATTTCCCTACGTGTTGTTATAAAATCTCTTAACCACAGATTGATTGAAGCCGTAGTTACGTGATTTTAGAACAACACTGTTGGTTTATTTATAGATAATAGTAAAAAAGTCTATTAGATTAATAATTTTTGAGTGTAACATGGATCATTTCTTGGGCGAGATTTGCTCTAATTATCTCATTTTCTGCCCAAAACCTCATTCACTAAATGAGAGAAAAATCTCATAAAAAACATATTTTTGACAAAGAACCTAGTTTTGCCATTTGTCATTATATAGAGGATAATCGTTTGTTTCGGTGTAAGATCGATAGATATTTCATTAAGTGAACAACAAAAGCTTTATTTTACACACAAGTGGTGAAGCCACGGGTGAAAGTGTAGCTTTCGTTGTTCGCGAAATGAAATATCTATCGATCTTACTCGAAAAACAAACGGTTATTCTATTTCTTTAACGCAACAAGAGTTGTCCGCGGACAACATAGCTCGCCTAAACGGGAGCTTGTCACAAAAACAGCACATTTTTTAAAAGTAGGTTAAACTCCAAGGTCAAGGTCACAAGGTCAAGGGTAATGGTCCCAAATGAAAGGTCTTGTCGAGATGTATCTCTGTATGAAATATCAAGGCTGTATGTCTAACAGTGCCTGAGATATAGACCAGGTTAAAGTTTTTCAAAAGTAGGTCAAACTCCAAGGTCAAGGTCATTAGGTCAAAGGTCATGGTCCCAAATGAAAGGTCTTGCCGAAATGTATCCATGTATGAAATATCAAGTCTGTATCTCTAATAGTGCCTGAGATATAGGCCAGGTTAAAGTTTTTCAAAAGTAGGTCAAACTCCAAGGTCAAGGTCAGTAGGTCAAAGGTCATGGTCCCAAATGAAAGGTCTTGTCGAGATGTATCCATGTATGAAATATCAAGGCTGTATCTCTAATAGTGCCTGAGATATAGACCAGGTTAAAGTTTTTCAAGTGAAGACGCGACGGGACGGTACGGGACGCGACGCCGACACTAGGGCTGTGACATTAGCTCCCCGGACATAAAGTCCTGGCTCGCTAAAAATTAGACAAAATGCAAAAATGTGATGACAGATTTCTTAAAGCGCGTCATTTTACATGTGACTGCTATGCAATCCCTATGCAATCCCTAGTGTACAGTAAAATGTCACCTCTTCTTCCTCATTATCCTTGTCTTCTCCTTCCTGCTTTCCATCTTTCTCTTCTCCTCTTTCTTCTTCATTCCTCTCTTTCTCTGGTAGATTGAAGTAAACCTCAAATGTTTTCATCATCAGGGTGAGACAAAATATCTTCTTTTGTCTAGACCGAGGGTCTCTACAGTGTAAAGCTGACATCAATGACTGAAAAAAAGATTTGTGCAAGGATCTGAATAAAGGGCTTCGATGGGCTACAAAGGCATGCTAGTGGGGCTACATACATGACGTTGATGGGGCGACGAACACAACATTAGCGGGATGTTTACATCATATTGTCTATTGTTATTGTTTATCAGCATTATTAAATCATTTCAAACACAATGCAAGTCAGTTGGTCTATTCTGTTTACAATAGGCCCTTTTAGCATTTCAGAACAGCATGGGTTCAGATCAGCCTGTGCATATGCACAGTCTGATCTAGATCTATGTTGTTCTCTAGTAGCTTCTGTATGAGCTATAGCACCAATCGCGACCCTCGAGACTGTTTGCAACAAATTGCCGTATACAACATGATCTCGAGCGTAATACAGAGACTGCCATATTAAATGTGAAAGTAAATGCGCGTAAATGATGTCATCAAAACAAATAAACCCTTTTGCAAATGTTATTTATTCAAGTGAAATATACTGTCAATAATCGGTAAATCACATCATTTTTCTATCTGATATAATTTTATTACATTTATGAAGATATAATCAACTTTTGAATGTTGTTTGTATCAAATATCTTTCTGGCGTAGCTTCAAATTGTTGTTCAGTTTGCTTCCGTTGTTATGCTTGCGGAGTAGTATGGGAGAAATTCTCCCACGGCGGCTACTGTAATACGTTCAAGAGACCTTGAAAAATGATAAGGTCCGAGAATATTTGAATGCTATAGCAACTGAAACCTAGTAGAATGGATCCTCATTAGACTGCATTTTACCACAAGCCTATCTGAAAACTTGGTTTTTTAACCCTTTCCCAAACAGCAACATTTAACCCTTTCCCACCCATTGACGCTTTTGGCTGCCCCACAAAATAAAGGCTTTGGAAAACATTGTTGAAAATGAAGAAATTGCTTGTGACAAGCAATTTCTCCATTTCCCACAATGTTTTCTTAAAAAAAATCCAAAGAAATTCAAATTTCATTCACTTGAAATTGTCGTCTGCATCACCTTTCGAATTGGAACAGTCCAAAAATTTGCCGTTTGGTAATGGCTTAAGAGTGTTCCAATTGAAGCTGCTGCAGATGATGAAATACATGTTGATAAAGAGGGAATTAGTGTATAAAATAACTTAGAAAATATATTGAGGCAAAAGGAGAAACTGCTGGTTATCAACAGTTTCTTCTTTTGCCTCAATGATTTCCCAAGTCATTTCTACTCGGCACATCAAACCTGGTCTTGTTTGGGAAAGTGTTAAACTGCTAAGGGAGCCCCTTTTTCCAGATCCTTGGGTCAAGGACAACAACTGTGTGAAGTTATACGATTCTAGGTCAAATAGTTCTTGACTTAGAGCATGGAAAGCAGATTTTAAATAAAGTCCAATTGTGACCTTGACCTTTCAGAAACATGACCAAAAACAATAGGGCATCTCCCTGGGTCACAGGCAACAACTGTGTAAAGTTTCATCATCTTAGGTCAAACCGATCTTCAGTTAGAGCATGGAAACAAAATAGTTTTTGGAGAGATGGATGGAAGAACAGACAGACAGACATGGTGAAACCAATATACATTGTACTCCCCTCTACTTCAATAGGTGTGAGGTGGGAGGGGGAAGGGCGTATAACTAGTACAAAATGACAGGAAATATTTTGTAAATGTGTTACTTTATCAAAACATAGTACTATTTTGAGAAAAAAATTGAAATTAAAGATTAAATTTGTGTCATGTTTGATCTTTTTCCTCAGAAAATTTATAGGTATATAGGCCTAGGCTAATAAAGGACATAATCAGAGCTCCAGATAAAAAGGGGTGATGAATTTTCAAACTGCAATAATTCTGTTATTGTTCATCAAACCCTATGTTGTGGGTACTCATTTGTATCGTCTCATCGAGACGATTCAAATGATTACCCACAACATAGGGTTTGGAATTCAAATAACAAAGTTAGAATGTCTTCACTCCCACTTATCAGTAGCTCTGGACATAATCATGTCACCTGTCTGAAAGCCTTCTGTTTACACTCCATTTTCTGACAAGTTTTAGCTAGAGCAACAATAACACCATAATGTCCATACGCCAAAACATCCTCAAAATTGTCTTCTAGTTCACCTGATTGCTCTCGAAACTGAAAGTATAGTTAGGTTTGGTTTATTAGGGTTTTACATCATTTTCAACTGCTATGGTCATATCGTGACGGCTGGAGCACCTAACCATGGATTCCTGTTGTTTCTCATACCAGTACTACCACAACACCCTAACCAAGCCTCCAGCTGCTCCCCCACATAGGTTCATGATATCAAACCATTGATGGGTGACAATTTTGTCAAAAGGGTATTTGCCATGGCCAGGTATCGAACCCAGGACCTCTCCAATGAGAGGCAGATGCCCTACCAACTGTGCCATGGCCGCGGTGAAAGAAAGTATTGTTAGGTAAAGAGCGTTTACAGTCCAGTTACAATGTTATGTCATGTTTACACAATTAACCTACATGTTGAAGAAGACAACAATTAGAATTTAATGAAATTTTACATTATTTGACCTTTCTGAGTAGAAAAAATTGTGTGAATTATCACAAGCAATTTCTTTTTCTTTTTTTTTTCAATAATGTTTTCCTAACCCTTTAACTTTTGAGCATCAAAGTGTCCTTGAATGGGAATGGGTTTTAAACATTTTTGTAAGAGAGGAATGGGATTTATTTAACCCATTTCCAAACAAGACCAGTCCTGCTTTTGATGTCCCTAACAGAAAATGCTTGGGAAAACATTGAAACAAAAGAAGAAACTGCTGATAACCAGCAGTTTCTCCTTTTGTCTCAACATTTTCTATGTCATATTTTACACAAATCCTATCTTTACTTAAATCCATTTTGTCTTTTGTGGCAGTTTTTGGAGTGGATCACCCTAAAATTTTGTCGTGCGGGAAAAGGTTAAGACATTTAGGCACTTACAATATCTTTCTCTGTACAGCTATTGATCAGACTCTGTAGTACAAAGTTAGCTTTAGGATGTATAGCAAACTGAATCATTCTGCCCTGGAACAGCTGCATGTAGAGTTTTCTGTACATGAAGGGTGAAGCCAGTGATATAATCTGTTGTATGAGATATGATCCTACTTTATCTGTCATTACTGGGGGTAATCTGTAAATAAACATGGTTATCCCATTAACATACATGTATTTTAAACAAAGTCAAATTGTGACCTTGACCTTTGACCTTCATGACCCAAAAACAATAGGGCACCTCCTTGGGTCAAGGGCAACAACTGTGTAAAGTTTCATGGTCCTAGGTCAAATGGTTCTTGACTTAGAGCACGGAAACAGATTTTAAACAAAGTCTGATTGTGACCTTGACCTTAGACCTTCGTGACCCAAAAGAAGTAGGGCACCTCCTTGGGCCATGGGCAATAACTGTGTGAAGTATGATTATCCTAGGTGAACCGGTTCTCGAGTTAGAGCATGGAAATGGATTTTAAAAAAAGTCCCATTGTGACCTTGACCTTTGACCTTTGTGATCCAAAAACATTAAGGCACCTCCTTGGGTCATGGACAACAACAGTGTGAAGTTTTATGATCCCAGGTCTACAGGTTCTTGAGTTAGAGCACAGAAACAAAAAAACAAGAGATGTTTGTAAAACATATATGCCCCCTCAAGGGCCTACATTTGATGTAGGTCAAAGTCCAAGGTCAAGTTAACAAGGTCCAAGGTCATGGTCAAATATAAAAGGTCTTGGTAGGAGGTGTCTATGTGTGAAATATCAAAGCTGTATATGTAAAAGTAAAATGAAACATAGGCCAGGTTAAAGTTTTTAAAAGTAGGCCAAATGCCAAGGTCAAGGTCAAATGTGAAAGGTCTTGGTTGGAGGTGTCCATGTGTGAAATATCAAGGCTGTAGGTGTAAAAGGACATGAAATATATGCCTGGTTTCAGTCTTTTTAAAAGTAGGTCAATTTCCAAGGTCAAGGTTGCAATGTTCAAGGTCATGGTCAAATGTGAAAGGTCTTGGTAGGAGGTGTCTATGTGTGAAATATCAAGGCTGTAGGTGTAATAGGACATAAGATAAAGGCTAGGTTAAATATTTCTAAAAGAATGTAAAAATCAAAGGTCAAGGTCACACAGGCCAAGGTCATGGTCAAATGTGAAAGGTCTTGGTAGGAGGTGTCCATGTGTAAAATATTGAGACTGTATAGGTAACAGGACATGAGATATAGGCCTAGTTTAAGTTTTTTAAAAGTAGGTCAAACTCAAAGGTCAAGGTCCAAGGTCATGGTCAAAAGTGAAATATCTTGGTTGGAAGGGACCATGTGTGAAATATCAAGGCTGTATATGTAAAATGACATGAAATATAGGCCAGGTTAATGTATTATTAAAGTAGGTCAAGGTCACAAGGTCCAAGGTCATGGTCAAATGTGAAAGGTCTTGGTCGTATGTGTCCATGTGTCAAATATCAAGGCTGTATGTGTAAAAGGACATATATCGGCTAGGTTAAAGTTTTTTTTAAAGTAGGTCAAAGTCCAAGGTCAAGGTCACAAGGTCCAAGGTCATGGTCAAATAAGAAAGGTCTTGGTAAGATGTGTCCATGTGTGAAATACCAAGGCTGTATGTGTAATAGCACATAAGATAGAGGCCCAGTTTAATTTTTTAAAAGTAGGTCAAACTCCAAGGTCAAGGCCACATGGTCCAAGGTCATAGTCATATGTGATAGGTCTAGGTCGGAGGTTTCCATGTGTCAAATATCAAGGCTGTATGTGTAAATGGACATGATATATCGGCCAGGTTAAAGTTTTTAAAAAGTAGGTCAAACTCCAAGGTCAAGGTCACAAAGTCCAAGGTCATGGTCAATTGTGAATGGTCTTGGTAAGATGTGTCCATGTGTGAAATATCAAGGCTGTATTTGTAAAAGGTCATGAGATATATGCCGGGTTTATTTTTTTTTTAAAGTAGGTCAAACTCCAAGGTCAAGGTCACAAGGTCCAAGGTCATGGTTAAATGTGAACGATGTTGATAGGAGGTATCTATGTGTGAGATATCAAGGCTGTATGTGTAAAAGGACACAGGATATAGGCAAGGTTAAGAATTAAGCGTAAAAATCAACAAAGGGCAATAACTCCAAAAATTTGATTGGCAGAATTACAGTTCTTATGCACTGCACCTCTCCATAATGAAATCTATTCACCTGTGAAGTTTCATGATTCTACCTTACATGTTTTTTTTAGTTGTGCTCCGGACAAGAATCAAGTTATAAAATCAACAAAGGGCAATAACTCACAAAATTTGATCAGCAGAGTTACGGTTCTTGTGCACTGCACCTCTCCATAATGAGATCTATCCACCTGTAAAGTTTCATGATTCTACCTTACATACTTTTTGAGTTATGCACCGGACAATAATCAAGTTTGAAAATCATCAAAGGGCAATAACTCAAAAAATATGATCAGCAGAGTTACGGTTCTTGTACACTGCACCTCTCCATAATGAGATCTATCTACCGGTAAAGTTTCATGATTCTACCTAACATAGTTTTTGAGTTATGCTCCGGACAAGAATCAAGTTTGAAAATCAACAAAGGGCAATAATCAAAAAAATTTATCAGCAGAGTTACAGTTCTTGTGCACTGCACCTCTCCATAATGAGAGCTATCCACCTGTGAAGTTTCAAGATTCTACCTTACATACTTTTTGAGTTATGCTCCGGACAAGAGTCAAGTTATAAAATCAACAAAGGGCAATAACTCAAAAAATTTGATCGACAGAGTTACGGTTCTTGTGCACTGCACCTCTCCATAATGAGATCTATCCACCTGTAAAGTTT
This sequence comes from Fragum sueziense, assembly GCA_963680895.1. Taxonomy (NCBI): domain Eukaryota; kingdom Metazoa; phylum Mollusca; class Bivalvia; order Cardiida; family Cardiidae; genus Fragum; species Fragum sueziense. The sequence goes on along the minus strand of OY804599.1, from coordinate 4,927,570 downwards.
CATGATACTACCTTACATACTTTTTGAGTTATGCTCCGGACAAGAATCAATTTATAAAATCAACAAAGGGCAATAACTCAAAAAATTTGATCGGCAGAATTACAGTTCTTGTGCACTGCACCTCTCCTAAATGAAATATATCCACCTGTGAAGTTTCATGATTCTACCTTACATACTTTTTGAGTTATGCTCCGGACAAGAATCAATTTATAAAATCAACAAAGGGCAATAACTCAAAAAATTTGATTGGCAGAGTTACGGTTCTTGTGCACTGCACCTCTCCATAATGAGATCTATCCACCTATAAAGTTTCATGATTCTACCTTACATACTTTTTGAGTTATGCTCCGGACAAGAATCAAGTTATAAAATCAACAAAGGGCAATAACTCAAAAAAATTTGATCGGCAGAGTTACGGTTCATGTACACTGCACCTCTCCATAATGAGATCTATCCACCTGTAAAGTTTCATGATTCTACCTAACATAGTTTTTGAGTTATGCTCCGGACAAGAATCAAGTTTGAAAATCAACAAAGGGCAATAATTCAAAATATTTTATCAGCAGAGTTACAGTTCTTGTGCACTGCACCTCTCCTAAATGAGATCTATCCACCTGTGAAGTTTCATGATTCTACCTTACATACTTTTTGAGTTATGCTCCGGACAAGAATCAAGTTTGAAAATCAACAAAGGGCAATAACTCAAAAAATTTGATCGACAGAGTTACGGTTCTTGTGCACTGCACCTCTCCATAATGAGATTTATCCACCTGTGAAGTTTCATGATTCTACCTTACATACTTTTTGAGTTATGCTCCGGACAAGAATCAATTTATAAAATCAACAAAGGGCAATAACTCAAAAATTTGATCGGCAGAGTTACAGTTCTTGTGCACTGCACCTCTCCTAAATGAGATCTATCCACCTGTGAAGTTTCATGATTCTACCTTACATACTTTTGAGTTATGCTCCGGACAAGAATCAAGTTATAAAATCAACAAAGGGCAATAACTCTCAAAATTTGATCGACAGAGTTACGGTTCTTGTGCACTGCACCTCTCCATAATGAGATCTATCCGCCTATAAAGTTTCATGATTCTACCTTACATACTTTTTGAGTTATGCTCCGGACAAGAATCAAGTTATAAAATCAACAAAGGGCAATAACTCAAAAAATTTGATCGGCAGAGTTACGGTTCTTGTGCACTGCACCTCTCCATAATGAGATCTATTTACCTGTGAAGTTTCATGATTCTACCTTTAATACTTTTTGAGTTATGCTCCGGACAAGATTTGGTCTACGGACAGACCGACCGACCTACGGACCGACCGACCGACCGACCGACACTTGCAAAACAATATACCCCCATTTTCTTCGAAAGGGGGCATAATTACAGACGGACATACAGACAGACATGGTGAAACCAATACACCCCCCTCTTTTTCGAAGGTTGGGGGTATAAAAAGGTTATATGAGCCGATACACGCATACAAAATCATTTTTTTGTGTGAATCTGCAACATGTTTTGAAACCCTACACCAGTGGAACAAGAACTGTAACATTATTTATAGACCATTATTTCATAAACAAATGACAAAAAAGTTTTTACAAAACATAACAAATTATCCATGATGAAACATCAATGATGCGGCACTATGGTATCTGACCCTGAACTGTGTTCAATAAAAAAGATTTTGCAACATCCAATACATGTATATCGTCGGTGTAAATGCAAAACCTCGTATGTCGATTCTTGCGATTTTGAAAGTACAAATTTGTGTGCCCAGTTAAGAAAATTCTTGCAGGTTTTGAGATATTTTTACTGATCAGTATTAATGACACATTGTTTGTGAACAATATGTCCAAATTTCAAGTAAGACATTTTGGTTTGGGAAAAGTTAAATACATTATTTTCCCTCCCCTTCAAAATTTTCAAAAATCGAGATACGAGGTTTTGCATTTACAACTACGATATTTGACCTGTCATGCTAAAAGGACCTTATAGGAAGTGTGAAAAGTATTGACCCTAGTCAGTCTGCACAGCTTGCAGTTTGTGCAGCCAGAATAGGGTTGATACTTCTCACTCCAAAATAATTTTCGAAATCTAAAATGTTTACCCTGTATTTCAAAATACATCATATGGTTGACCTCTGCTGAGCCAGATACATTTCTCGAAATATGGTTTTGTGGAGTTCTCATAAGGTCTTTTTTTAATGTGACGGGTCACATATTTTTTCAAGGTATCTAATAGAGAATCATACAATGAACATTTATGCTAAATTACAATCAAATCCAATAAGCGGTTTTGGAAAAGAAGATTTTTAAAATTTCTTCTAAATTTAATTTAATTAATTGAAATTCTGAAATTGAGTTCTGCATGGATTTGGAGGAATTTGGAAGAGGTCCATGCAAGAAAGATTCTTGTGAATTTTGGTTGAAATTGACTCAGTAGTTTTGGAAAAGAAGATGTTCAAAGAAAAAGTGGACACACGAACAGATGCATGCACACATGGACGCACAACGGACGCAGAGCCATGACATAAGCCCTGCTGGCCAGTTGAGCTAAAAATTGATATTTCCACAAAGGAGATGCTAATTAATGAACAGGGTAGAAAATTGATTTCAATCAGCATGTACAGACATGAATAACTAGCATGTAACAACTGAATATGTGTTCCTTTAATTATTTTGAGCAGTGAATTTGATAAGAGCACCTAACCATGACTTCCTTGTATTTTCTCACCATTACTACAACAACACAACATCCTTACCAATCCTCCAGCTACTGAATCTCCTTAGGTTTATCCCATTATCAGACGGCAAAATTTTAGGCTATTCCAATTTGAAAGCTGTTGCAGACGACAATTTTAAGTTGATGAAATTTCAAAAATCTTACCATTTTGGGTTAGAAATCATTGTGGAAAATGCAGAAATTGCTTGTCACAAGCAATTTCTTCATTTTCCACAATGATTTCCCAAGCCTTTTCTTGTGAAGGAGTCATAAGGCTTCACTTTGCAGTAATGGTTTAAAATAACATCCATTAGTCAGAGACAATAATTTGTCACATACCGTGTACTATCAGCAGTATCTTCTTCACCAATCTTGGTGGCCTTGATGACATGTTTGATGTATTTCTGACAAATGTCCATGTCCACTTTCTGTAGCACCAACAATAACACTTGTATTACAGCACAGGCATGAGTATCCAACAATAACACTGCAATCAAACAATATTAATTATTAAGGATATCAGCCGTATGTAGAGTTTTCTGTACATGAATGGTGTAATTAGAGATAACACTTGTATTACAGCACAGGCATGGGTATCCAACAATAACACTGCAATAATACAATAATTTTAATTATTAAAGATATCAGTTGTATGTAGAGTTTTCTGTACATGAATGGTGTAACTAGAGATAACACTTGTATTATAGCACAGGCATGGTGTCCAACAACAACACTGCAATAATACAATAATTTTAAATATTAAAGATATCAGCTGTATGTAGAGTTTTCTGTACATGAATGGTGTAACTAGAGATAACACTTGTATTATAGCACATGCATGGGTATCCAACAATAATACTGAAATCAAACAATATTAATTATTAAAGATATCAGCTGTATGTAGAGTTTTCTGTACATGAATGGTGTAACTAGAGATAACACTTGTATTACAGCAAAGGCATGGGTATCCAACAATAACACTGAAATACAACAGTAAACATATTAATTATACAAAGATATCAATTATAAAAATTTTAGGGAAATTCTAGCCCTAAAATATCTTTAGGGCTAGAAATTCCATAAAAAATTTACTTCCAATATTTTGCAAGTGGCTTTCGAATATATTATGTTGTATGAGAATATCACATATGTTTTTGGCTTGAAACAGAAAGAATAATGTAAACATATAAGAGCTTATAATAAGGGCTTTGGAAAAAAGTGAGGCAAAATGAACAAAATTTTTTCTCCATTTCTCCTTTGCCCTAATTATTTCATTATTAATGTACATAAATTCCATCAGTATAAATTAACACCCATTTTTTTCTCTGCATCAGCTTTCAAAAATCTAAAATTTTGCCATTTGGGAAAAGGGTTCATCAACCCCAAAATACTCATGCTAAATACTTACTATTTATCTGTGTCAGTGCAAAAATATGCTTTCCCATCTTTTTCAGACTCTTTTTAAAACTTTTGGGAATTGCATAATCACTGAAAGATGTAGTCTTCTTTTGGTCATTCTTTGCACCTGTAGATTTCAAAAGACATATAGGCTGAGATAAGTGATATTATTTTTTTTTTCACAGTGAAAATTTTAAACTGTTGCTTCATTTCTAGTCTAGCTTATGATGAAGTTGTTCTTGATAGAAAGTGAAAACATTTGATGATTATATTTATATTGAAGGAAAATACTACTAGTGATAGCTGATTTCTATTATCTATTGTTAAGCCTTTCCCATAAAGACCTGGGGCCCCTATCAACGGAAGTATGTCAGTTGCAGCTAAGATACCACTTTTTGATAAAAAGGGCCCCTGGTTTTGACAGTCCCTAATTGAAAATGCTTGGAAAACATTAAGGAAAAAGAAGAAATTGCTGATAATCAGCAATTTCTCCTTTTGCCTCAATTTTTTCGGTGCTATATTTTACACAAATTCATTCTCTTTTGACATACATTTTGTCGTCTGTGACAGCTTTGAATTGAAACTACCCGGTACCTTCAAATTTTTCTGTTTGGGAAAGAGTTAATTTGCTCTTACCTTTTTTCTGTCTGCTAAGTTTAGATTCCACATGAGTACCCCCTAAAACTTGCAGTAATGTTCGTAACACATGTGAGGAATACGAGTCTGTGATGTAAGATTCAATTTAACCTTTTCCCAAACGGCAAAATTAGGCGGTAGTTTTAATTCATAGCTGTTACAGACGACAAAGTGTATGTCAAAAGAGAATGAATTTGTGTAAAATATAGCACAGAAAATATTGAGACAAAAGGAAAACTGCTGGTTATCAGCAGTTTCTTCTTTTGTTTCAATGTTTTCCCAAGCCATTTCTATTACGGACATCAAAAGCTGGTCTTGTTTGGGAAAGGGTGAATTTGTTCTTACCTTTTTTCTGTCTGCTAAGTTTAGATTCCACATTAGTACCCCCTAAAACTTGCAGTAATGTCCGTAACACATGTGAGGAGTAAGAGTCTGTGATGTAAGATTCAATACCGTCATACACATTTTTACAAATCTCCAGTAAATGATTCGTGAGGGAGTCCTTCCCTGCATCTGACACATTCTTGTTGCTTTCGTCCGTTGACTCGGACTCAAAGTTTTGTACATAATCACAAATAAGGTGTGTTGACCTCACCAAAATACTCTCTAAAACATGACTCGCGTATCTATCCTTCATCACCATAGAAAGGTCAGTTTTCATGACTTTGATAAAACGGGCCCCTGGTTTTGACATCCCTAATTGAAAAGGCTTGGTTAAACATTGAGGCAAAAGAAGAAATTGCTGATAATCAGCAATTTCTCCTTTTGCCTCAATATTTTCTGTGCTATTTTTTACATAAATTCATTCTCTTTTGACATACATTTTGTATTCTGTAACAGCTTTGAATTAAAACTATCTTCAAATTTTGCAGTTTAGGAAAGGATTAATTTGTTCTTACCTTTTTTCTGTCTGCTAACTTTAGATTCCACATTAGTCCCCCCTAAAACTTGCAGTAATGTCCGTAACACATGTGAGGAGTACGAGTCTGTGATGTAAGATTCAATACCGTCATACACATTTTTACAAATCTCCAGTAAATGATTCGTGAGGGAGTCCTTCCCTGCATCTGACACATTCTTGTTGCTTTCGTCCGTTGTCTCAGACTCAAAGTTTTGTACATAGTCACAAATCAGGTGTGTTGACCTCACAAGAACACTCTCTAACACATGACTTGCATATCTGTCCTTCATTACCATAGAAAGGTCAGTTTTCATGACTTTGATAAAACGGGCCCCTGGTTTTGACAGTCCCTAATTGAAAAGGCTTAGGAAAAAATTGAGACAAAAGAAGAAATTGCTGATAATCAGCAATTTCTCCTTTTGCCTCAATATTTTCTGTACTATATTTTACACAAATTCATTCTCTTTTGACATACATTTTGTCGTCTGCAACAGCTTTGAATTAAAACTACCTTCAAATTTTGCTATTTGGGAAAGGGTTAATTTGTTCTTACCTTTTTTCTGTCTGCTAACTTTAGATTCCACATTAGTACCCCCTAAAACTTGCAGTAATGTCCGTAACACATGTGAAGAGTATGAGTCTGTGATGTAAGATTCGATACAGTCGTACACATTTTTACAAATCTCCAGTAAACGATTCGTGAGGGAGTCCTTCCCTGCATCGGACACATTCTTGTTACTTTCGTCCGTTGACTCAGACTCAAAGTTTTGTACATAATCACAAATAAGATGTGTTGACCTCACAAGAACACTCTCTAACACATGACTTGCATATCTGTCCTTCATTACCATAGAAACGTCAGTTTTCATGACTTTGATAAAACGGGACCCTGGTTTTGACATCCCTAATTGAAAAGGCTTGGGAAAACATTGAAGCAAAAGAAGAAATTGCTGATAACCAGCAATTTCTCCTTTTGCCTCAATATTTTCTGTGCTATATTTTACACAAATTCATTCTCTTTTGACATATGTAGTCGTCTGTAACAGCTTTGAATTAAAACTACTCGGTACCTTCAAATTTTGCTGTTTGGGAAAGGATTAATTTGCTCTTACCTTTTTTCTGTCTGCTAAGTTTAGATTCCAGATTAGTACCCCCTAAAACTTGCAGTAATGTCCGTAACACATGTGAAGAATACGAGTCTGTGATGTAAGATTCGATACCGTCATACACATTTTTACAAATCTCCAGTAAATGATTCGTGATGGAGTCCTTCCCTGCATCGGACACATTCTTGTTACTTTCGTCCGTTGACTCGGAATCAAAGTTTTGTACATAATCACGAATAAGGTGTGTTGACCTCACAAGAACACTCTCTAAAACATGACTGGCATATCTATCCTTCATCACCATAGAAACGTCAGTTTTCATGACTTTGACAAAACGGGCCCCTGGTTTTGACATCCCTAATTGAAAAGGCTTGATTAAACATTGAGGCAAAAGAAGAAATTGCTGATAATCAGCAATTTCTCCTTTTGCCTCAATATTTTCTGTGCTATATTTTACACAAATTCATTCTCTTTTGACATATGTTGTCGTCTGTAATAGCTTTGAATTAAAACTACCCTCAAATTTTGTCGTTTGAGAAAGGGTTAATTTGTTCTTACCTTTTTTCTGTCTGCTAAGTTTAGATTCTACATTAGTACCCCCTAAAACTTGCAGTAATGTCCGTAACACATGTGAGGAGTATGAGTCTGTGATGTAAGATTCAATACCGTCGTACACATTTTTACAAATCTCCAGTAAATGATTCGTGAGGGAGTCCTTCCCTGCATCAGACACATTCTTGTTACTTTCGTCCGTTAACTCAGACTCAAAGTTTTGTACATAATCGCAAATAAGGTGTGTTGACCTCACAAGAACACTCTCTAAAACATGACTTGCGTATCTATCCTTCATTACCATAGAAAGGTCAGTTTTCATGACTTTGATAAAACAGGTCCCTGGTTTTGACATCCCTAATTGAAAAGGCTTGAGAAAACATTGAGACAAAAGAAGAAATTGCTGATAATCAGCAATTTCTCCTTTTGCCTAAATTTTTCAGTGCTATATTTTACACAATTTTTTTCTCTTTTGACATACATTTTGTCGTCTGTAACAGCTTTGAATTAAAACTACCTTCAAATTTTTTGTTTGGGAAAGGGTTAATTTGTTCTTACCTTTTTTCTGTCTGCTAAGTTTAGACTCCACATTAGTACCCCCTAAAACTTGCAGTAATGTCCGTAACACATGTGAGGAGTACGAGTCTGTGATGTAAGATTCAATACCGTCATACACATTTTTACAAATCTCCAGTAAATGATTCGTGAGGGAGTCCTGCCCTGCATCCGACACATTCTTGTTACTTTCATCCGTTGACTCGGACTCAAAGTTTTGTACATAATCACAAATAAGGTGTGTTGACCCCACAAGAACACTCTCTAAAACATGACTTGCATATCTGTCCTTCATTACCATAGAAAGGTCAGTTTTCATGACTTTGATAAAAGGGGCCCCTGGTTTTGACATCCCTAATTGAAAAGATGTGGTTAAACATTGAGGCAAAAGAAGAAATTGCTGATAATCAGCAATTTCTCCTTTTGCCTCAATTTTTCGGTGCTATATTTCACATAAATTCATTCTCCTTTCACATACATTTTGTCATCTGTAACAGCTTTGAATTAAAACTAATCGGTACCTTCAAATTTTGCTGTTTGGGAAAGGGTTAATTTTGTTCTTACCTTTTTTCTGTCTGCTAACTTTAGATTCCACATTAGTACCCCCTAAAACTTGCAGTAATGTCCGTAACACATGTGAGGAGTACTAGTCTGTGATGTAAGATTCGATACCGTCATACACATTTTTACAAATCTCCAGTAAATGATTCGTGAGGGAGTCCTTCCCTGCATCCCACACATTCTTGTTACTTTCCTCAGTTGATTCAGACTCAAAGTTTTGTACATAATCACAAATAAGGTGTGTTGACCTCACCAAAATACTCTCTAAAACATGACTTGCGTATCTGTCCTTCATTACCATAGAAAGGTCAGTTTTCATGACTTTTATAAAACGGGCCCCTGGTTTTGACATCCCTAATTGAAAAGGCGTGGTTAAACATTGAGGCAAAAGAAGAAATTGCTGATAATCAGCAATTTCTCCTTTTGCCTCAATTTTTTGGTGCTATATTTTACACAAATTCATTCTCTTTTGACATACATTTTGTCGTCTGCAACAGCTTTGAATTAACCCTTTCCCAAACAGGACCTGGTTTTGACGTCCATAATTGAATAGGCTTTGGAAAACATTGAAACAAAAGAAGAAACTGCTGATAACCAGCAGTTTCTCCTTTTGTCTCAATATTTTCTATGCCATATTTTACGCATATCCTATCTTTGATAACACCCATGTTGTTGTCATTTGTGGCAGTTTTTGAAGAGGATCATCCGAAAATTTTGCCGTTTGGGAAAGGGTTAAAACTACCTTCAATTTTTGCCGTTTGGGAAAGGATTAATTTGTTCTTACCTTTTTTCTGTCTGCTAAGTTTATATTCCATATTAGTACCCCCTAAAACTTGCAGTAATGTCCGTAACACATGTGAGGAATATGAGTCTGTGATGTAAGATTCGATACCGTCATACACATTTTTACAAATCTCCAGTAAATGGTTCGTGAGAGAGTCCTTCCCTGCATCTGACACATTCTTGTTACTTTCGTCCGTTGACTCGGACTCAAAGTTTTGTACATAATCACAAATAAGGTGTGTTGACCTCACCAGAACGCTCTCTAAAACATGACTTGCATATATATCTGTCCTTCATTACCATAGAAAGGTCAGTTTTCATGACTTTGATAAAACGGGCCCCTGGTTTTGACATCCCTAATTGAAAAGGCCTGGAAAAAAAATTGGGACAAAAGAAGAAATTGCTGATAATCAGCAATTTCTCCTTTTGCCTCAATTTTTCGGTGCTATATTTTACACAAATTCATTCTCTTCTGACATACATTTTGTCGTCTGTGACAGCTTTGAATTAAAACTACCCGGAACCTTCAAATTTTGCTGTTTGGGTAAGGATTAACCCTTTCCAAAACAACAAACTTTTAGGGTGATCCACTTCAAAAACTGTAAAAAATGACAATATGGATGGTATTTAATGATAGAATTTGTGTAAAATATAGCACAGAAAATATTGAGACAAAAGAAGAAACTGCTGGTTATCAGCAGTTTCTTCTTTTGTTTCAATGTTTTGCCAAGCCATTTCTATTACGGACGTCAAAACCAGGTCTTGTTGGGGAAAGGGTTAATTTGTTCTTACCTTTTTTCTGTCTGCTCAGTTTAGATTCCACATTAGTACCCCCTAAAACTTGCAGTAATGTCCGTAAAACATGTGAGGAGTAAGAGTCTGTGATGTAAGATTCGATACCGTCATACACATTTTTACAAATCTCCAGTAAATGATTCGTGAGGGAGTCCTTCCCTGCATCAGACACATTCTTGTTGCTTTCGTCCGTTGACTCGGACTCAAAGTTTTGTACATAATCACAAATAAGGTGTGTTGACCTCACAAGAACACTCTCTAAAACATGACTGGCATATCTATCCTTCATTACCATAGAAAGGTCAGCTTTCATGACTTCTAGGAGACTGTTTAGATTATCCGCTGTTGCCAGGGCAACAAATTGTTCAACAATAACACTTGTTTCCGGGCTACAACACACAGGAAGGCCCTCTTCTTCCAGTTCAGTGAAAACATTCTCGACACAGCTTTCTGAAATAGATTTTTCGACATTTATCATTGAAACGATCTTTGAAATATTAAATTGTTTGAATGTTTACACTCCACATCAGGGTTCCCCCAAAAACACAAGTGGAGGTATTTTACCCCCAAATTTAACCATTTCCCAAACGACAATATTTTAGGGTGATCCACCTCAAAAACTGCCACAAAATGGAAGTTAATTAAGATAGTTTGTGTAAAATATAGTATAGAAAATATTGAGACAAAAGGAGAAACTGCTGGTTATCAGCAGTTTCTTTTTTTGTTTCAATTTCTTCCCAAGCCTTTTCTATAAGGGACACCAAAACCAGGTCTTGTTTGGGAAAGGGTTAATCTTGTACCCCCAATTTTTGCAAGCAGCCTTCTTTGTTTCTTACAGAAAGGGTACAGACATCCTGTAAAATAGGGATTTGTACCAACAGATTTAGGAATCAGTGGGAACAGTCAGCATTTTTTTTTTCATAGTATTGGGAACTGGTCCAAAACCAGGCAACTTGGGGAAAATGTGTTATTTTGTAAAACTAGAAAGACCTGAAGGTCTTGATTCGCTCCACAGGCCTGAATTTCTTATAATACTAAATCCAAGTTTTGACTAGATTTTTGAATACTTGTGGTTCTTACAGCAAAAACAAAGTCAAAAGCAGCAATCATGTGGTCAATGTAAATAGAAAGTAAATGATTTACTAATATTTTAGGGATGTTAGAGCGATAATAAAATTGAAAACTGTGATTTTGCCAAATTCAAGGACACATAATTCAGTATGTTTATTCAAAATCAAATCAAAAATTAAAAACATGCAAGATCTTATGGTCACTATCATTTTGTTCAAATTTTGTCTATATTAGTCAATATTTGTGGCATCAAGAGTGGAAAAAGTGTCGAAAACTGAAATTTTGTCAATTTCAAGGGCACATAACTCACATTGTAACAGTGTGACCATGTTGAAAATTACACATAAGCAAGATCTTGTTGTCAACAAGATTCTTTCCAAGTATCATCTTGATTGGTTAACATTTGTGGTTGTTAGAGTGAAAACAAAGTCGAAAATGGCAATTTTGTCAAATTCAAGGGCACATAACTCATGATGTAAGATTCCGATCAGGCTGAAAATTACACCAAAGCAGCAAATAATGCTTATATATATTCTGTCCAAGTTTTGTCTTGATTGATCAATATTTGTAGATTTTAGAGTAAAAATAAAGTCAAAACCAGCAAAATAGAGCCGAAAATGGCAATTTTTGGCAATTTCAAGGGCACATAACTCATGCTATAAAATTCAGATCAGGCTGAAAATTTTACCAAGACAAGATCTTATAGTCAGCATCATTCTGTAAAAGTTTTGTCTTGTTTAGTCAATATTTGTAGTTGCTAGAGTGAAAACAAAGTCAAAATACAGCCGAAAATGGCAATTCTGTCAATTTCAAGGGCACATAACTCATGATGTATAATTCAGATCAAGCTGAAAATTTTACCAAGGCAAGATCTTGTAGTCAGCATCATTCTATCAAAGTTTTGTCTCAATTGTTCAATATTTGTAGATTTTAGAAGAAAACTAAAGTCAAAACCTGCTATTTTTGACATTCAAGGGCAGATAACTCAGGTGATTCTGGTTCAATCCAAATTCTTTGAAGGAATCTGAGACAGAGTCACCCAAGGATCATTCCTGTGAAGTTTGGTTGAAATCCATCCAGTAGTTTTTGAGAAGAAGATTTTTAAAGAAAAAGTTTACGGACGCACGCACGCACGGACGGACGCACGACGGACACACCGCCATGACAATAGCTCGCTGGCCTGAAAGGCCAGTGGAGCTAAAAATTGGGAAAATATTTTCATGGCAGACTGCAACAAAAATTGAGTCCTGTGTATAGATAACTGTATGAAATGCACTGAAAGGACATCAAGTATGCCTTTACATATTTTTTCTTGACATATGAAAAGGACTGATTAGATTTTCATTCAAATAGAAGGAAAAAACTGGGGAATTTTCTTTCCAGATTTTGGGGAATAATATCCTATTTGGCATTGGGAACGGGTCCATTTTACAGACCGAAAACACAACTTTCTAGCAATACAAAATGCATCAAATTACACACACTTATAAATACACTTCACATAAGTTGATCCACCGTGCCGGATTTCAAGATTATGCTTCAAGAACAAAATAATTTACAAAATATATTCATATGCAAGGGAGGTAATCTTGAACATTTCTGTAAGTATGCATTAATTCAAAATTCTAAACCATTCAAAATGACTTGAAAATGCTTATGCTTGTATTTGGAATGGAAATGTAACAAAGTTTAGGAAATACTGGCACTTTTCAAATTTCGCCTCTGGCTCTTTATTGCTAATGATTGGTTGCATACCTTAAATGGTTTGCTCCACCCCAAAGAGTGATTGACGTGTAACTGTTTAACGTGCATGTGACTTTTTGTGTTGACAGATTTCTAAGACACGAGTAAAGGTCAGCAATATATGTCGCTTTTCTAACCCCTCATTTCTTCTGAAATTAGAGTTGTGTTTTTGAATGGTAGTGTGCTCTGATGTAAATGAGCGATATCAACCTATCAAAGAGCGAATTTCATCAGAGAAAAATTGGGTCCCCCGTTCTGTGTTAGCAATCATGCAGGGCTCGAATTTCCACTAGCATACTGGCAATTTGCTAGTTAAAATTAGAAATTGCTAGTGATTCTATCTGACACTAGATCTTTTTGGCTAGTGGTGAAATATTACCAACCCACAAGTTTTATCAATGCAGCCTGAAAAATCACAATGCTTACAAAATTGGCTAAAGTTCTGTACTAGTTTTGGACATTTCCTTTTAAAGAACAATCCTTTTAACTATAACAAGCTTTTATTTTTCAAAATGAAAACCAAAGTGCAAGTGAATTTGCCTTTTTGCTAGTAGTTTCAAAAGCCACTAGCAAAAAAATGTGAGTCACTATTTTAGGGAAATTCTAGCCCTGTCATGATTAATCTTTGTTTACTGATATACTGATTGGTCTGCTGTTTATCTGTAGAGTTCCAATTAGCTTAATGGCTTTGATTGCCAAACCACACATTTTCGGGCGGTCAGAATATTCTTGCAGAATCGATGTCAAATTATTAATAGGTTGCACTAATGGCTTTTGATTGGAGCGAAAGCGACAATCACACAAGCTGTATTCCCAATCAAAGCTGGCCCGAGTAAACGGGGTTGCCCGATCATGCAATCAAGTCCGCATCTTATTCCTGGCAGAATCTTCAAGGTTACTGGAAGAAGAAGGGGAAGAAGTGTCGTTGGTGAACATTGTCTACATTGTGACTTGTACAGGTTGGTGAAATTTCCCGATCGGGCAATATTGCCCAATCAGGCATTCTTGCCCGATCGGGCAATAGCGAAATTGAAAGAAAAGAGCAAAATATCAAATTGCAGTGAAATATTTTGGTGTTGAGTAACCAAAGTTTTTGGGCATATTTGTTAGACCTCCTGTAACACATTCCCAAAGAAACTATGCGCCCAGACTGGGGAGGTGAAGATGAAATTACAGTGAACACCAAAAGTTATGTTCGTGTTTTTGCTTGGATTAATTGATGAATCTGAAAGCTTAAAAATGTGCTTGTTCTGATCCCAAATAAACATGTTTCGTTTTTAATTAACTATGTTCTTAAATGCAAACTGCAATCATGTTGTTTTGTTAGTAAGCACGGATATTACAGTATTTAGTTTGTATTACCCACATAAAACATGCCACATAACTTTTGGGTGTACACTGTGCTTTAATTGTCACCTCTCCGATAGACACAAATCTGTCGTACATTGGCGTTTATTAACGGTCCAGAAATGATCAAAAAGGCGGACCCTGGTAGGTGAAAAAAAAAATACGGTGATAAATACTTAGCTGCGATATCGTACTCCATGAACTTTGATTTTGTCGTGTTCATGACTCCTGACAGGATAAAAAAAGGCTGTTACATTATTGCAACTAATAAATACTGGGAAATGTAAGGTTTTGTACTTTTAGTTAATTTCCTATTCATTCCAATGTAACCGAAAACAGTCTGGGCGCATGAAGATAGACCACTTTGATGGGAGATTTCTTTGGGAATATGTGACGTGAGGTCTAACCCATATGCCCAAAAACTTTGGTTTCTCGCCACAGGCATATTTCACTACAATTTGACTTTTTGATCTTTTCTTTCAATTTCGCTATTGCCCAATCGGGCAAGATTGCCCGATGAAGAAATTTCACCAACCTGTTGTAGGTCGTTGTTGATGGAATTGTCATTTCATGATACTAACCCCTTTCTTCCGTAGAGGAAAATCCGGCCTTAGCTACATCGGAAACCCTTTTCAGATAGTTACTTGTCACTCGCTTCATCGCGAGAAACCAAAACACGTGTTGTCAAACTCAGATTGTGTTGTTTACACCGGAAGTTAAGAAACACTGACTCTAATAGATCAGCCGAATATGCGACAAATGATAAACGTATCAAACTCAGTAATTTATCGATTTGAGTCATATAAATTGTATAAACATAATGTAAAAATGTAAAAAATATAAAAACTAGTGTTTTCATTCGTAATTAAAGACATTTTTCTTTCATTTTTCTTAATACGAAAATCGGCAATCAAAGCTACTCGAATTTGTTTTGTAACGGAGCAGACAGTAGTGATGAAATTTCACTGACTTATCCATCGATATTTTGCATAAATATTTCGGTAAAATTGATCAAAGATGTCCTACAAGTTCATGTGTATATCTAGAAAGATGGAGCATCTTATTCAAAGAACTGTTACCACAAATTTAAGACCACTGGAGGTATGACCTTGTTTCATCATTTGCAATTGACATCTCACTTTTGTCTGATGGCAGTCTTTTGTAACATTTTTAATTGTAGATGTACTGTAATTTTACTCTTTTAGGCTCATGGACCTCGTCTTTTTGAAAGCCAAGAGTAGATCCAGAATTTCTTCAACTTCCACAGAGCTTCAGATTGACGGTGCGCCCGCGCCATTCCCGCAAATTTTCAAAAGATGACGCATGATTTTAAGCTCTGATGCGCCAACCTGGCGCACGATTTTAAATAAAACTATAGACAAAGAAAATCAGATTTTGCATAAACTGTCCCTCATTTAATAACAAACCTGTCTTCTTAGACACATCAAGGATCAAGTTGTTCTATTTTTAGATTATTATAATGACCCAATTTTACCAGCTAATCATATCCCGTAAACAAGCGAACAGCCAATCGTGTGCATTCTACCTGGGATTCCCCTGATTCAGTTGGCCAAACTAAACCGAAAATCGATCGATAAACGATGGTACCCGGTTTAATCTGATATCGGTAACCAGGCCATGTGGTCGATTTGTTTACTTCCGGTAGTCTAGTAAAGGAAAATCGCCGGTTAAAATGTTAGAATGAAGCCTTTTACAGCACTCGAGGCGTAATCCTGAAGGAGATAAGAATGGAAGAAGAACCCAAGATCGTTATTTGTTCAGGTTTAGATGATTATTAGTCCATAATAATCTAGATCATACAAATTTAAGACGAAATAATTTAATGTGTAAAGGTTAGCTTGCAGACGCTTCTGAACCCGATATTTACTCGCTCTTTCGGTATAGTTAATTGTTACAACATGGTATATTTAGCTCAAACAAACTGAAGTTGGGGGATTTTGATCCAATCAACTAACCTATTTTAGGCTTTATTCGTTTTTCGCAACTTGCAATTCATAACATCAAACTGATTGAACTTGAAATATTTTGTCAAATATTCTATCAAACCACAAACAATTGATCTATATGGGTGTCTGTCTTTTCACTATTGACACGTTTCACTATGGGACATTTCAGACTTTACAAATTGAAAGATATTAAAAACACCAATTTTAGCCTGATTAAATTTTCTAAAAATGTCTTTCTGAGTAACAAGTCTTACATGATAAAGAAATCACTTGTTTCAGGCTTATTCTTCATTTGTCACAACACTTATTAAAGAAAATAAACACCAATTTCCTTTCAAATATATGCCTTCATCCAATCCCTTGATTTTAAAGTTCGCATTTGACAGTTTACCTGTGACCCACTGTTTTGGAAAATGACCCATCAAAATCCTGCTTGAGGGGCCCTGTGGCCCATAGGTCTCTGAAACAATCTGAAGCTCTGCTTCCAAATACAAAGTTACTTGTTTTGGGAATTTTCTTTCCTGAATTTTTGTGACAGGTGCAGGTCTGCCAAGCCTCGCGCAATCCAGGTGTGACACACTCGAATCAATGTTTTCACAGGCACCTTTATTGTCTGGTATAGTACAGCTGATATGTGTTTTGCCTATTTTTACACATCACCACGTATCAATTTCAGGTGGATTCAGGTGGGAAAATGAGACGCCCGTGATGAATATGTTTTTCTTCCAAACATGGGAAATCACAGCTATTTACCACTTCGTTTTTCCACTTGACCACAGCGAATCGCAGTGATTTGCATGGAAAAGCTTAAACTATACCTGGCATTTGCACACATCCGGGATTGAAAATCAGGGTGATCAAGTTGATTATCATGGCAATTTTCTACCAACCACAGCGATTCACGGAAATTGAGAGTGGAAAAATTTGATGGATGCGGCCGATGAAAAATTGCTGGTTTTTTAACACAAATTTGTATTTGTCAACGGTTTGCCAATGTTTTTAGGCAAAAAACACATGAGCTGTATGTATTTTGTTTAAAGGGCTTTTAAGGTTACCTTTTCATCTGATGTTTTACAGGTACGCAGAGGTCTACACATTTTGGCTCGCCTAAGTAAAGATGACATGAGGCAGATTCTTCAGAACTGGTCAGTACTTCGTCTGACAAAGTCAGGAAGAATTGGCAGATTGTTTCGACAGATTGATAGATGTTCCAAAGAGTCTCCAAAGAAAGACAACAAAGGATTCAAAGGTAGATTAAAGATACATACTTACAAGATGCTTTTAACCCTTACCAGGGGTTGAAAAATTTCTTCAAACCTACTAGTCCTGTAGGACTAGTAGATCTGAATTTCTACTCGCCCTTAAGGCAACCCAACTCGCCCTTAAAGATGAAGAAAATTTTAGACTGTTGGTTCTTAAGGAATTCTTCCAGCCACGAATCCTGCACTGTTAGTTTCTTTTTTCAAAATCATATTCTATAATTCACTTTCTGCACCCTTTTTTTAACTTGTTTATTGGGCTGATCTTCCTTTTTATTACTGGCTTGCCCCTGCCCAAAAACGATCGAATGTCCAATGTTACAGCCATGAGTTTTAAAACAGACAAATTTTATCTAGATCGACGTATTTTCGCTTTGCAATACACATTACAGTGATCATTCAAGCGTTTAAAGATATGGAATACTATGCAGGCTAAACTGGAAATCCTGTCTATACATTATCGTGTATTTCGACATGGCCTCCAGTCTACAAATAAAGCGTCTATGAAGATTGATCAACATAAACAGGGAACGGTCTAATTTTACAGCGAATATTATTGTTTCCGATATGAAGTTGTTTGAAATACTTTCTTATTTTATCCTTTTATTTTTTTCCCTCAATCAGCGTGATTCAAGTCCTAAATTTGCACTTGCCCCGTCGGACTAGTTTGTCCCCAAATCTACTCGCCCTACGGCATTTTCTACTCGCCAATGCGAGCGGGCGAGTGGATTTTTCAACCCCTGCTTACCCAAAAGACAAAATTTGGATTACGATTTGAAAGACCTTGCAGACAACAATTTCAAGTTGATGAAATTTCAAAACTCTTTCCATTTCGGTTTTAAACATGGTGGAAAGTGAAGAATTTGCTTGTCACAAGCAATTTCTTCATTTTCCACAATGTTTTCCAAAGCCTTTATCTTTAGGAGTCAGAAAGAGTTGATGTGAGGGAAAACTCGGAAAACTCATTGAGCTATTGTCTAGCAGATCTTTTTCCAAACAAGACACTCACAGGGTTTTGCTATTTCTAATAGAAAAGGTTTGGGAAAACATTGAGGCAAAAGAAGCAAATGCTGGTAAGCAGCATTTTCTCCTTTCGCCTCAATATTTTTCTTTGCCACTTTGTAAACAAATCCAATCTTTATCAACATCCATTTTGTAGTCTGCAGCAGCTTAAGAGTCTGTCCCACCTATAACTCCACCAGCCAAATTTGAAAGTGACATATAATTGTGTTTATCGTTTACAACCAAGCAACCTGTTCATTTATCACATTCACATTGTAAACGGTACAAATGAGAAGAGTTTATTGGTTTAGAAACAGTAAACACAAAACTGCGTCACTGTCAATTTTTGCTTGTGGATTTATAAAAATTGCTGTATGTTAAAAGGCCAACCCATTAGCAGACTGTAAAATGTATGACTGATCAAAATTCAAAGATTTACCACAGTTGAAAGAGGCGTTGAATTCCACTAAATCAATAGGCAATAACCAAAAATTTCAATTGAATGAAATTTTATGATTGTTTTGGGGTGGAAAACATGTTGGGATTTTTTGGGAATGGAAAAAATTACATGTCACAAGCTATTTCTTCATTTGCCTGAATGTTTTCCATAACCTTTGCGTCAAAAGGTGTCATTATGTGGGAATGGGTTAATTAAAGAAGGAGATGAACATTCCAATTGGAAGTTGCCTGACTATAATACTTTCACAATTAATCCATAACTGCAAAGTGATGCTCCCTGACAAGAATAGGCTTGGGAAAACATTGTGGAAAATGAAGTAATTACTTGTCACAAGCAATTTCTGCATTTCTCACAAGGTTTTCTCCCCAAAACAACCAACCAAATTTAAATTTTATACCCTTAAAATTGTCGTCTGCAATATCTTTGAATTTCCAAGTCCAAAATTTTGCCATGTGGTAATGGGTTAAAGGAGAATGATTGCAGTTATTTCAAATGTAATGTTTCTCGTTAAATTTTGAAAATTAATCTTTGTCATTTCATCTTCTGCAGGATTTAAAGAGTTCAACGAAGAGTTCAATAAGGAATTTAAAAAGATGGAAGAACAGTAAGTTGGCTTAGTTGACCTTTTTGTACTGAGAAGCAGATGAAAGAGGGTATTGGCTTATCAAAATTCAAAATGTCTTTCAATGTTCTTCGAACCCTATTTTGTGTGTATTTCATGTCTGGAAGAAATGTCACCCACCAATGGTTTGATAATCGTTAACCCTCAAGTCTTTGTGGGTGAGCTGAAGGCTCAGTAAGGATGTTATGGTAGTACTAAGTACTGGTATGAGAAATGACAGGAATCTATAGAGGATTTCTGTAATAGAGGAACATCTTTGACAATGATTGCCTTTCAGACTAAATTTTGAAATTCTGTGTGTTGTATTTTGTATTGGCACATTACCACAAAGGTTTCTCAACCCTTATCCAGTTAGGGTGTCAAAAAGCATCACTCTCTAGGAAAGGATTAACCCATTCTAAAATAGTGATGCCTTTGGATGCCCTACAAGATATAGGCTTTGGAAAACATTGCTTGTATCAAGCAGCTTCTTTAATTTTCACAAGGTTTTCTTTTCACAGAATCTCCAAGAAATGTAAAATTCCATGCTCATGATGAGTGATATAGGACCATCATGGTGAGCGATATAGGACCATCATGGTCCTCTTGTTGTGTAAACTGTGTAACAAAACATCTGATTGCATGAGAAATCAGAATTGGCCAATCAAGTTTGTTGTTACAAGTAACTACACAAAAAAACAATCCTATGACCGTTGATAATACTGGCCCCTGGTGTGTATTGGTATTCAGAGTTACAAATAAGAGGGAGTGAAGACAAAGTTCAGTGTTTCATTTAAACCATTACAACATGGTGACGCCTTATGACACCCTACAAGATAATGGCTTTGGAAAATGTCATGGAAAATGAGGAAATTGCTTGTGACATGTAAGCAATTTCTTCATTTTCCACAACATTTTCTAATTCAAAATGGAAATAATCGTCATCAGCTTGAAATTGTCTTCTACAATACCTTTCAACTTAAACCAGCCTAAAATTTTGCCATTTGGTAATGGGTTTATGTTTGTCAAACCATATGTCTTAACCCTTTCCCAAACAAAAAATTTTTAGGGCGCTCCAATTTTAAAACTGCTGCAGACGACAAAACAGATGTTGATAAAGATGGTGTTCTGTATAATATAGCTCAGAAAATATTGAGGCAACAGGAGAAACTGCTGGTTATCAGCAGTTTCTTCTTTGTCTCAATGTTTTCCCAAGCCTTTTCCAATAGGGACTTCAAAAGCAGGTCTTGTTTGGAAAAGGGTTAAACGCTATGTCTTCATCCCAACTTATCTGTATCTGTTGTGTTTATAGGAGGAAGAAAGCTGGAGGAGGAGACCCAGATAACAAATTTGGTACAATTGCATTGGCGATAGGGATGGCATTGGGCGGCTATTTCATGTATTCATTAACATACAAAGAAATAATGTGGAAAGAGTTTGTCAACAACTATCTTGCTTCAGGGCAGGTCAGTGATTTTCACATAACCCATTTCCATGCATCAAAGCTTTTTAACACCTTGGTATTAAAAGGCTTGGGCAAAAGTTGAGGCAAAAGAAGAAAATGCTGATCATCAGCATTTTTCTACGTTTGCCACAATACTCTCCATGCGATATTGTGCAAAGATCTCATCTTTCTCAACATCATCTCCCACCAAAAGGTAAAAGCTGAGCCCAGATAGCTCAGTTGGTAACAGTGAAGTCTGTCAATCTAAGGGTCGTGAGTTTGAATCCCGACTCAGCCAGCCTCCTTACTGACATTTGACTTATGTCACTGGTCTTTCACAAATGGATGTGAATCATCCAAATGAGAGAGTGTCTTGAGACTCGGATTTAATATTTACCCTTTCTGACAAAATTGTCACCCACCTATGGGTTTGAAATCGTTAACCTAAGTGGGCAAGCAGCTGGAGGCTCGGTTAGGGTGTTGTGGTAGTACTGGTTTGAGAAACAACAGTAATCCATGGTTAGGTGTTCCAGCCGCCGTGATATGACCCTGGCAGTTGAAAGCGGCGTAAAACCCCAATAAACTCAAACTCGGATTTGATATTATGGTAGTACTGGTGAGATAAATACCAGGAATTTATAGGAAGGTGCTCCAGCCACCACAATATAATTATAGCGATTGAAAGAAGCATTAACCCTTTCCAAAACAAGACCTGGTTTTGACGCACTTGATACATAATTCTTTGGAAAACATTGAGGCACTTTCTCCTTTTGCCTCAATATTTTCTGAGCTATATTTTACACGAATCAAATCTAAGTTAACATATATTTTGTTGTCTTCAACAGCTTTTGATTTGAACCACCCAAAAATTTTGTCGTTTTGGAAAGGGTTAAACCCCATCAATTCAATCAACCAATGGGTTAATAACAGTAAACCAGAGGGTGGATGAGCAGCTGAAGGCTTGGAAAGAATGTTGTTGTAATAGAGATTTACGAATTAGTACGAAATGGAATACGAATACGAAACCGAGATAAATTGTAGGGGGGAGGGAGCATCTCAGCATACGTGATGATGGTTCCCCTATTTCTGTGTTGAGTGAACTTGTCTAAATTCGGAGGTGGTGGGTTCAAATCCTACGTTGTCTTTTCTCTTTTTTTTCTTTTAATGTACCGGTATTCCCTTTTGATAATAGATAGCTTTGAAATGTATGTGCTAAAATACACTTCAAAGGCAAATATTTGTGACGCATCACGCTAAAAGGGACCTTATCCGATGTGTGAACAATATCGACCCTAGTCTGTCTGTGCAGTCCGCGCAACCAGACTAGGGCCCACTCTTTTCACTTCTATGTAATTTTCTAAATCCAGAATGTTTCCCCTATCTTACTATATGTTCATTTTTTGCATACAGTATCTGGTTTACCTATGCTGAGTCTGACAAGATTGTCAAAATGTGGATCTTTTGTAGTCGGATAAGGTCCCTTTTAGCGTGACGGGTCACATTTGTTTATTTTTTTATATTTCACCGAAAGAAACGAAATTTGAGCAGCCAATAATTGGATCATATACAAACTGTAGATGGCATCTGTACAGAATAAAATCTCATTCACAGAAGAAGAGCAAAACTTCTCGTCACAGAAGGGTGTATTTTGATACAAATTAACACCAGAATAGGGATATCCGCCTCTTGTGTCAATTACGAAAACACGACGAGTTGTGCCTTTCATAATGTTTGATCCTGCCCTAAACCATGACCGACCATTGACGGAAAATTGTCGACTTCGTTAACGCCAGGGTAGAGCTATGACCAATTCGTGCCCGTCCTTTGATTTTTAAGGTGTGAAGCGTGATTCGTCGCTGAACACATCCGTCTACTGGCGGGTTCAGCCAGCATCGATGTACTTGACACAATTATATCCGAAGATCTGACTATGTCTGTGTCTAGTATATGACCGACTCTAATCTCCGCTCCCGAAGTCAGTCTGGACACTGATTGGACAGTAACATTTTCCGATTGTAACGGTTGCCATTTGTTGCCATTTGTGTTGCTGAAAATGATCCGTTCCGTGAGAGATGAGAGGTTCCTGAGCCTGAGTAGTTACCCAGCTATGGATGCGTCGAAAAAAGCCAATCGCTCTGAAAAAGGGAATAACTCGTGCATGACTGACGGAAAAGGGCAAGTTTTGATATAGATTAATTCGAATATGTTGCTGGTAAAAAAGTCGTTTTAGAATCGTTACTTGGCAGATTTTTGTCTTACATTGTGTAATCTATGCATGGTTGACAAACCGCGCTAAAATTACGGACTACGGCAGCAAATAACACCACAACTTTGGCTGTTCCAAAGACCAATCATCTGGCTTGAATACCAAATTTAGGCACTTCGAGTAAACAATGTCTAAAATATTCATCTTGTCTAAAATCTTACCGAGTATAAATTTTGTAAACTTGTTGGTAACGCCGATTCCTATCGGTAGTAGGCAATGAGTTCGAGTTGCAGTTGCGGCATCAAATTAATGGATTAGAACACCGACTCCGGAGATCAGTGAAGCAAGGCAAAAATAAACAAGTTAATGTCATATTAATTTAGGCGTGAATAGGGATTTTTTAGAAGAATATAATTGAAAAGTATTCGCATGTACAAAAATATTCCCAAAAATAAGTTTGTGTTGGAAGTGTGGGTCAATATAAAAAAAATCACAGTACATTAAATTTACACTTATTACAAAATAACATTGAGAGAAGAAGTAATTGTTTACAACCAACATTTTCTCCTTTCTGCTCAATATTTACTTGGCTGTTTAATGCAATATTCGGCCTTTGGCAAGAATTTTTAAGTTTCATGGGACACACTTTGACTCGGACTACCCTAAAACTGTCGCCAATCGGACATTTGCGCCCCGCTGTGCTTTGTTACTGAAAAAGTGCTATATATGTGATCAAAAGCAATATGGCTTCTCCTTGGGACAATTATAACAACGTTGTAAAGTTGTAAGGACCTAGGTCAAACGATTCTTAAGTTAGGGCACGGAAATATATATAAAAAAAAAGGTCTACAGACGGACGGACAAATATTGCGAGATCAATATCGTCGCTTTTCTGCGAAAACCTCGTATCTGCGGCTTAGAATAAGCTGCAGATACAGGGTTTTCGAAGAAAACCCCTCTCTTTATTGTAAACTGGCAGGATTTAAAAACGCAAAAGGCATTTTTATTAACCATTCTTTTCCTGCAGCCTCGATCGGCACCATAATTTAAGGACATGCATAAGACAATTTATACCCCTCACAACCCAGCGATTTTGTAGTGTCTTCTCTAAACTAACCGGCCGTCTAAACCTCCCATCACAAAATGCTCCAGTGTCTGGTGCATTCAGACCACGTTTTTTTGTACAAACTGCCTAATTGATTTACTCATTGAAAACACACGACAACTATGGATAATTTTCGTATGCATTTAATTTTTGGGATTATTTTGACAGACAGGAACCAAGTTTTTTGGGCTTTTGACCGGCAGTGTTTCGCAAACGTAGGTAACTAGACGTTTTAATCTAGCCGAGGTAGTGTTTTCAAGATTACTGAGTCGTGTAAACGACCAGAGAACAAATGCAGACCACCCACGTCCCGGTCAGCCGCGTGTAACAACTGTACCTCAAGACAATTTATATACGTCAAAGTCATTTACGCAACAGATTTATGACGGCTCAGTCTACAGCAAATGCTATGGTTGGTAATGGAGGATGACCGATACATCGTGACACGGTGACAAATCGCCTGCGAGAACCCAGGATTCGCTGTCGTCGTCCTGCTTGGTGCCAGACTCTCATCCAACGTCATTGCATTTGGGCATTATAAACGGACGTCCATTCAGACAATATTCATGACTTTAAAGGTCATATTCACCTGTTATGTTTACAATTGTTACATATACAATTATACATAACTATGCATCCGTTATGCAGATCTAGTAGAAACAATCTGTTAAAGTACTTTTTTGCGTTTTAAATCGTGCTAGTTTAGATGACCTATTGACAAATTTATCTCAGACACTTTTCACAGACCATTGCTACTACAGCACTCCCTAAAATAGAATAAATACTTTTCATTTTTTTTTTCAAATACTTAGCCCTTTGAAAAGGACAGAATATTTGGGCCGTCCATAATGAAAGCTGCCACAGACAACACATTTAATGTTGATAGAGATATGATCTGTGGTTATCGGCATTTTATTCTTTGGTCCCGATGTTTTTCCACGCATTTTCTATTAGGGACCCATAAGTCATGTCTTTCGTGTGGTTATCAGCATTTCATTATCTTGTCCTAATTATGTTCCATGCGTTTTCTATTAGGGGCGTCAAATCCAGGTTTTTGGGCTTTTTTTTCAATTCAAAGTTTGACACTGTATGAAAAACTGGATTTTCCATAGAATTACATAGAGGCAAATATGAGTGACCTGCCACCATATTCCAAGTATCCTGATACATCCCCCCTGATTTCATTTCCATTTCCATTTCGTACTCCATTTCGTACTAATCCGTAAATCTCTATTACTGGAGTTATGAATATCAGGGATCCATGGTTTGGGCTCCAGCTGTCGTACGACTGAAATACCATCAAAAATGGCATTAACCCTTTCCCGAACGACAAAATTTTAGGGTGATCCACTTCAAAAACTGCCACAATTGACAAGATGGATGTTATAAAAGATACAATTTGTGTAAAATAGGGCACAGAAAATATTGAGACAAAAGGAGAAACTGCTGGTTATCAGCAGTTTCTTCTTTTGTTTCAATGTTTTCCCAAGCCTTTTCTATTAGGAACGTCAAAACCAGGACTTGTTTGGGAAGGGTTAACCCTTTCCCTAACAAGACGGGTTTTGATGTCCCTGAAGGAGATTATCAGAAAACATTGAAGGAAAAAAATGCTGATAAATGCTTTCAAATGGGAGCAGTAAAAATTTTGGCTGTCTGGGAAAGGTTTAATCCATTCCTGCACATTGATGCATTTTGACACCCCTCAAATTAAAGGCTTTGGAAAATATCAACTTATCAAGGTAAGTGAAGAAATTGCTTGTGACAAATATTTCTTCATTTCCCACAATATCTCCTATACAAAAAGTCTTGAATTTTAAAATTTAATCATACTGGAAATGTTGCTGGTAACTTTTTTATGTCCCAACATTGAAATATCAGGGGACATATTGTTTTACTTGTATCTGTTTGTCTGTCTTTCCGTCTGTCTGAAAACTTAAATTTTACCCTTCGGGGGCATTAGTGTTTTGCAAACACATCTTGTTTATATCTAGTCAAGCTTAAAGTCTTGACTGTCTTTTTAAAAACCCATTCCCCCTGTGAACTGTAACTTTGTTACTGGTCTGTCTTTTCAGGTACAAAATCTAGTGGTTTACAACAAACAGTGGGTATATGTGAGGTTAGACCCAAACAGCTCAGTAGGGGGTGGGGTAAGTATTTAATTCTAAAATTCAAATACTGTTTATTGTTGCTTTTCATCGAAAACCTCATTACTGCAGCTTTAAACAAGCTGTGGTTATGAGGTTTTGTTGAAAAGCAGGCCCCGGTTTCTCGAAAAAACTTAAGTACATTTTCGGACTCAAATCTGAGCACCGCACTCAAATCACACAAAATCCATGTGAACTTCAATTGAATACCCTTCAACGTTGGACAGTATTCCATTGAAGTTAAGCATGTACTCATGAGCGTGCACTAAAAGTTTTTTCGAGAAACCAGGGCCAGGGATATCTTTGGCCATAGGTCCAGGGGGTGCCTTTTGAAGTTTGGAAAACAAATTTTGCATTGGCCAGGTCATAATTCAAACGTATAAGATAGTATAGACATATAAGATATCATATTTTCAATTTTGAAACCTTATTGTCTTGATGAATTAAACAGCAGGGATATTTGTCCACTTTGTGACAGTTCTAGTTTTACACAAATCCCTTGTTTTATTAAAATCTATTTTGTTTTCTTGAACAGTTTTTAAATTGGAACAATTCAAAATATTCTGTTTGGAAAATGTCTAAACAGTATGTTGGTGAATTGGTTGATTATGTCTAGTTTTACTTGCCAGGGATATTTGGAACAAAACTGGTTTAACACTTTCCCAACAAAGAGCTGGTTTTGATGTCTCTAATACTAAAGGCTTGGGAAAACATTGAAGCAAAAGAAGAAAATGCTGATAATCAGCATTTTCTCCTTTTGCCTCATTATTTTCTCTGCTATATTTTACACTATTCATTTCTTTATCAGTACTTAGTACAGTGTGCCAGCTTTCAAATTAGACCATCCAAAATCTTGCTGTTTGGTAATTGGTTGCCATTGGATGTTATGTCTTGTTATACTTGCAGGGACTGTTTGGAACAAAACTGTGGTTTAATATCGGTAGTTTAGAAGTGTTTGAGAAGTATTTAGAACAAGCACAGATCGACCTTGGTATAGAACCCAGAGACTTTATACAAGTTCAATACAGAACACTACCAACTATGTGAGTAAACAAAAGTTGAGGAATTTAATGCAGAGCAATTGATAACACGGTGGATATTCACGTGAATCTCAGAAAATCATCAATATTTTTTGTAATACGGGACAATATTTTCTGAGCTCTATTGTACACAAAACCAACCATGAATAATATCCACTTTGTTGTCTGCAGCAGCTTTCAATTGGATTGCCCTAAATGTTTGCCATTTGTGAAAGGGTTCTTACTCATTCAGAAAAGGGGGCTTAGTGCAAAAAGGCTGTATGTATTGTGACTATAATTTCATTTATCAGTTTTAATGATTCAATGCATATTCAAACCCTTTCTCAAAACCAAAAACAAATTAGATTAAAATGGTTGAAATTGAAACATGTTTCAGACTTCAAAACAAAAGTAAACTGGTAGAAATTGAAAGATGTTGCAGATTTCAAAACAAAAGCTACTTAATCAAAATGTATAGTACTATTCATATCATGGGATGATTTTAGGGCTTCTTTTCTCTCACTGTATACACAGAATGTTCCTAGTCACTTGTCCTTGTATTGTCAGGGTTGTACTGTAGCAGACAACAATTTCAAGTAAATACAATTTTACGTACTTTGGTGGATGAAGGAAGAAAACATTGTGGAAAATGAAGAAATTGCTTGTGACAAGCAATTTCTTCATTTTTCGCAATGTTTTCTAAAGCTAGCATTTTGTAGGGAGTCAGGAAGTGTCATTTTTGGAATGGGATAAGGTGATTGTATAGCTGATTTCATTTGACCTGGCACTGACCTTTAGGCAAAACATATTTTGCAGATGACCAAACATAAATCAAAAAGACTTACATCATAGTGCACAGATACAAAATGTGTGCAAGAAAGTATTACTTTATTATTTTTAGAAAAACGCTTAGGTGTGTAATGTATGATATTACAGATTTCCTTTCACATAGCACAGCTTTAGCTTTTATAATCATGAATAACAGGCCTGGACTTTTTTTAAAATAACAATTTGGTAATATTTTCTTGTATACCTGTTATATCTGTGTACTATGATACATGTCTTTTTGAAGAATGTTCCGCTATTTGCGAAATATGAACATATTTTGAATATAGGTCAGTGCCAGGTCAAATGGAATTGGTAATAACATAATTTAAAGCTGTGCCATGTGAAATGAAATCTGTAATATCATTCACATACTGTTTCAGGTCATCTATAGGGGGTATCGCATTAAATGTGGCCATCCTGGGGTTACTGGTGTACACTTTTAGATCTATGGCGGTATGTATTTTCTTACTCATGATTACAACTCATATCCAAATAGATTTTTTTCTTAAAATTGACCCATTACCACACAGTGACGCCTTTTGACACCTTATATGATAAAGGCTTTGGAAAATATTGTGGAAAATGAAGAAATTTCTTGTGACAAGCAATTCTTCATTTCCCGCAATGCTTTCTTCGCCAAAATACCAATAATTGCAAATTTTCATTCATTTGAAATTGTCATCTGGAGCATCTTTGAATTTGGATCACCTTAAAATTTTGTCATTTGGTAATGGTTTAAAGAAGTTGCAGATGAAATTTGTCAAGTCAATATTTTTTTTAGCTCACCCTAGCACAAAGTGCTCAAAGTGAGTGATTGTGATCACTTTTTGTCCGTTGTCGGTCGGTCTGTTTGTCAGTCAGTGTGTATGTATGTAAACAATTTGGTGTTTACTCTCTAGCATCTGCAAAGAATGTAACTGGTAGTAACCAGCATTTTCTCCTTTTACCTCAATATTTCTATGCTAGATATACATAAAATCCGTTTTCATTGACATTGTATTTCATTTTTTTGTTTTCTACAGCAGCTCTTTAATTAGATCACCCTAAATATTTGCTATTAGGAATAGGGTTAAACAATTACCATACAGCGATGCCTTTTGACTCCCCACAAGTAAAGGCTTTGGAGAACATTGCGGAAAATGAAGAAATTGCTTTTCTTGCTTGTGACAATTTTGTCATCTGGTTATGCATTAACCCTTTCCCAAATGGCCAAATTTTAGGGTGATCCACCTCAAAAACTGAAACAAATGACAAAATGGTAGTTATTATAGATAGCATTTGTGTAAAATATGGGATAGAAAGTATTGAGACAAAAGGAGAAACTACTGATTATCAGCAGTAAGCCAGTTTCTTCTTTTGCCTCAGTGTTTTCCCAGGCCTTTCTATTAGGGACGTCAAAACCAGGTCCTGTTTGGGAATGGGCTAAAGTGACATTTCAGAATTTTTTCTTATAAATTTCACTTTTATTTTTAGCTCGACTTTTCGAAGAAAATGAGAGCTTATACTGTCACCCAGGTGTCGGCGTTGGAATACTTATTCACCATCACACCCTCTACCTTACTACCAGGGCCCATGACCCTGGCTCCACTATATTTGGAGTTATGCCCCCTTTATACTAAGCAACGTAGAAAGTCGAGCGCGCTGTCTTCGGACAGCTCTTGTTATCTAAAAGAGCATGTTTTCTTATGAAAATTCTGAAAATTTCAAGCCAAAATATTGCGCTGTTTACGAGAAATATATATTTTTGTGTTAAAATAACACAAATGGTTGTCCACAACAGTTAAGATGTATATAGAATTTGTTGTTTCTGTCTCAACTTTAAAGGCGTGTTTTTCGGTTATCAGTATCAACTTCAAAAAACTTATAGCATTTATACCCATTAGAATAACCAATCTTGGCATCAAGACATACTTTAAAAATGAAAGGGGATGAAATGCCCCTTTGAAGACCCTTATTCCTGAGCTCAGCACATAATCATGTTTCAGGGGGGAGCCGGCAGAACAGGACCCGGTAGAAATCCATTTGGGTTTGGTCGATCTACCGCAAAAATTCTGAAAAAAGATGAAAGTACTGGAGTCAAATTTCGGTGAGTAGAATAACAAACTCTGGGATGTTACGGATTTTTTTTCATAAGAGCATGATTTTAATTTATGTGAATTTATACTAGCTACCTATTTATACTAATATGGTATTATGTAAACCTTTTTACATGCAAGACATTAGAATTACTTTTTATCAAGAACTTGTTTGTTTTAAAATTGAGGATATTTGTTTGCCACTAATTGTTTTTGATGGCCCAGGGCTGGTATTTATCAACCAGTCTATTTCCAAGCATACCTCTTAAATTACAAAACAATCAATCTGATTGGCCGAGACATTATGTTTCGTCCAATCAGATGGCTTGTTATGTAATTTGGATTAAGAAAATCAATGAAGAATCTTCACAAAAAGTCCCTTTTGTGTAATGGATAAAAATATACCGATGTCTACTTTCTTTTTTTTTATCAGAGATGTAGCTGGCTGTGAAGAAGCCAAGATTGAAATCATGGAGTTTGTCAACTTTTTAAAGAATCCCAGCCAATATGAGAAGTTAGGTGCCAAGATCCCTAAAGGGGCCATATTAACTGGGCCCCCAGGTACAGGTAAAACCCTGTTGGCGAAGGCGACGGCGGGTGAGGCGGGAGTCCCATTTATAACCGTCTCTGGGTCAGAGTTCCAAGAAATGTTTGTGGGCGTAGGATCCTCTAGGGTATGTTGTGATTTGTTGACACTTTTACTGCACAGTGACACCTTTTGACTCCCTTACACAAACAGACTTGGGAAAAAGTAGAAAATGAAGAAATTGCTTGTCACAAGCAATTTCTTTATTTTCGACAATGTTTTCTACACCAAAATGGAAAGATTTTCAAAATTTCATCAACTTGAAATAGTCGTCTGCACACTTTTCAAATTGGGAATGTTCAAAATTTTGCCGTCTGGTTATGGGTTAATGCTTATCCTCCTTTCATGTTAGATCATGCAGAGCTGCAGATTAGAGGGGGTAAAGACATTCTAATTTTGTTATTTCGATTCCAAACCCTATGTTGTGGTGTCTCATTTGAATCGTCTCAATGAGACGATTCCAATGAGGACCCACAACATAGGGTTTAGTGGACGATAAATAAATTATACCATTTTGAAAAGCCTTATTACCCCATCCTATTTTGAGCTCTGTAGGTGTACATTTTCAGACTGTTCATTCACTGAGCATAAATTGGCATGTGTAAATTTTATCTTTATCTTTAATGGACTATTCAGCTCAACTGAATTTGAAAAGCTATCAATAGAAGACTATATACTCACTGTATGTGTAGATATTTTCGCGGAGCGCAATTTTCGCGGTAGGGTTCCATTTTCGAGTTTTACAAATATTCGCGCAACTTTGAATTCGCGGAGAAACTAAATATGAATTCTTAATTTCGCGTACATGCAAAATGAATGTAAGTGCTGGGTAAATACTCTTTCTTATTTGCAGAACCTTAAACACTCGGGAGTAGGAAATTAAACGGATAGTGTGCTCCACTGTAACTAATTATTGTCTTTATGCATTCTAATAAAGGGTTTGTTACATGTATTTCAAACCAAACAATGCCAAACAATACATTGTCCGATAAAGTGTTAAATGGTTATTCACAGTTTTATTGTTCAATTAGTTTTGATAGGCTACAGGTATCTTGTCACCTTCTTTATTCAACACATTTAGTCAATAAATCATATACATGTACGAACTGAATGTAAATTCATGTAATGTTTATAAAAATAACCCATACTTTTCAACTTAGGCGAAAATTAAACTATTTAGGAAGAATTGGGAGTACAAATATTTGCGCAATCATGAATTCGCGGGTCGATGGTCCAGCGCGAATATAGCGAAAATTAGAAGCCCGTGAATATTTCTACACATACAGTATTTTCATGGTTATAATTCACTTCTTTTCCTAGAATTAATAAGTTAATTAACAACTTTTTAAGGAATTATTGAAGGAATACTAAACCCTTTCCAAAATGACAAAATTTTGGGTTGGCCCAATTTGAAAGCCAATGCAGATGAGAAAAAAAATATTTATAGACAAAGGATTTGTGTACAATATAGTCCAAAAAATATTTAAGAAAAATGGGAAAATGCTTTTACCAACATTTTCTTCTTGTGTGTTTTCTCAAGCCTTTTCTATTATGGATTTCAAAACGAGGTCTTCTTTGGGAGAGGGTTGATTAACCTGCAGTTTTGTCTCTATTTAGGTACGCGACATGTTTCAAGAAGCCCGGAAGACTGCTCCGTGTATATTATTTATAGATGAAATAGATGCCGTGGGACGTAAGAGAGGTAAAAACAGTTTTGGAGGACACAGCGAGCAGGAGAACACGCTTAATCAACTACTGGTCGAAATGGACGGTGAGTGAAATACTGGTGATGGCAACCAATATTCAAGTAATCAATATTGGAATGCAAATTCAGAAATCAAATACATAGAGCCTTGATATTTCTCTTATGGATATCTCATGCCTTGACCTTGAGACCATGACCTTTTGCCTAGTGACCTTGATCTGTGACCTTTGACTCCTCTTTGGCGACAGGGGGCAGAGGTGGTGCAGTGGTAACGTGCTAGACTTGAAACACAGGGGTCGCTGGTTCGATCTTCTGCTTCTTCAGTCTTTCGGATGAGACTTTAAACTGAGGTCCCGTCTCCATATGACCTTAGTAGTTTAGTGGGACATAAAACTCCATTCAATCTCAATCCCTTTTTGGTGACAAGTTCTCATATAGGTGAGCTATGTTGTCTTGTTTTAAAAATGCAATATTTCATTTCACCAAAGCAATTGCTAAACATAGGGTTTGTAATTGAAAATCTTATGTCAGAAACTGGCCATAGATTGATGAATTTCTAGCATAGTGATGAGTCTGGGTGTCTGTCTGCATAATGCACAGACTGACCAGAGTTGATACTTTTTGCTCTTACCACATGGCCCCTTTTAGTGTGATGGATTATATTTTCACTGATGCTTGTTATATTCCAGGTTTTCAGACCCAGAGTGGTATAGTTGTAATGGCCGCCACTAACAGAATGGATATTTTAGACGAGGCTTTATTACGACCAGGCAGACTTGACAGACAAATTTATATACCTCTCCCGGACATTAAAGGAAGGTAGGCTTAACACTTGTCCTGCTCACTTTTGTTGTTTCAAAGTGTAAAATTCTGGTTTGATTTCAAGACAGAATCATACCTTATTCTTTTGCTCATCTAATTCTCAATCATTCAATCACGATTTTTAGGCAATTTATTGTATGCACCTTGATATTAAAGCCTACATTTAGCAATACTTTGACTTAAACCCTTCCTAGAAGACTTTTTAGCTCACCTGAGCACGAAGTGCTCAAGGTGAGCTATTG
The DNA here is from genome assembly GCA_963680895.1 of Fragum sueziense. Classification (NCBI taxonomy): domain Eukaryota; kingdom Metazoa; phylum Mollusca; class Bivalvia; order Cardiida; family Cardiidae; genus Fragum; species Fragum sueziense. The sequence continues at coordinate 4,893,925 of OY804599.1, read as the reverse complement.
TGGTCGCTTTTTGTCCGTCGGCGTCCGTCTGTCCGTCTGTCTGTCCGTCTGTTCACATTTTGTTGTTACCACTCTAGCACCTACAAATATTGACCAATCTTAACCAAACTTGGTCAAAACATGTATGACCATAAGTTCTCGGATGAGTTCGATTTTGAGTCAGATCGGATCAGGAAGTCCGGAGTTATGTGCCCTTGAATATCAAAAATCGCTAGTTTTGACTTTGTTACCACTCTAGCATCTACAAATATTGACCAATCTTAACCAAACTTGGTCAAAACATGTATGACCATAAGTTCTTGGATGAGTTCAATTTTGGGTCAGATCGGATCAGGAAGTCCGGAGTTATGCGCCCTTGAATATCAAAAATCGCTAGTTTTGACATTTTTACCACTCTAGCATCTACAGATATTGACCAATCTTGACCAAACTTGGTCGAAACATGTATGACAATAAGCTCTTGGACGAGTTTGATTTTGGGTCAGATCAGGAAGTCGGGAGTTATGCGCCCTTGGATATCAAAAATAGCTAGTTTCGACTTTGTTACCACTCTAGCATCTACAAATATTGACCAATCAAGACAAAACTTGGCTAGAATGTTGGTAACCATACAATAATGAATGAGTTCGATTTTCAGTGTCATCAAAGAAGGAAGTCCGGAGTTATGTGCCCTGGAATTTGACAAATTTGCCCTTTTCGACTTTGTTTACACTTAAGCATCTACATTTATAGACCAATCAAGACAAAAATGTCATCAATGTTGCTAACTATAAGCTGCTGAATGAATTAAATTTTCAGCTTGATCGGACCAGAAAAACCAGAGTTATTGGCCCTTGAATTTCACAAAATTGTCATTTTCAACTTTATTTTCACTTCAAAAAACACAAATATTGACCAATCAAGACTTAACTTGGTCACAATGTTGGTGACCATGAGATCTTATATGATTTCATTTTTCATATTGATCGAACTAAAAAAGTCAGAGTTGTGTGCCCTTGATGCTGACAATGTTGCTAATTTCGTTTTTAATTTCACTCAAACAGCAATAAATATTGACCAATCAAAAAAACAACTAGGACATAAGGTTAGTGTATAAAGGTCTTAGAGATACCCTGCCAGTAATACCCGAAAGGGGAGTTGGGCAGTATTTATAGATAGATAGATAGATAATATATCTATCAGAACAGAGTTATGTGCCCTGGATTATGACAAAATTTATGTTTTTTATCGACTTGGTTTTCACTTTAACAGACACAAATATTGATCATTAAAGATTAAGAATGCTGTTTTCAGCTGGATCATAATCTCGCATCTTAAGTTTTGTGTTCTTGTCTTAAAGATACCTAGGTCATGTAAAAGATAAGTCTTGTTCTGCATGGAGAAAGTTTCAAACTTCTATCAGGTGAGCGATCCAGGGCCATCTTGGCCCTCTTGTTTTTTAAATTCTGTGTAAATTCAAATCTAACACATATGATAGAATAAATGACATGTAGAAAGTCAGTAAGGTATACTTTAGAAAATGTGAGAGGAGAGGAAGAAAATTTGTGTTTCATGCATTTCCTTTTCTCTCAAGATTTTTGTAAACAATGCCCTTTAAGTTTATAAAGCTTGTCATGGTCTCAGAAATCATTTATGGTATTTAAAGTATTTTTCCTTTTCCAAATAAGTCTATTATCAGTATTTGTGTAAACTGGTACTTTAAATGTTTGCTTTTGAATGTAAAGGTTAAATATATATTTTTTCGGGAAATTAAATATATGTTAACATTTTTAGGGCATCCATATTTAAAGTACATTTACAAAAGTTGAAAACAGATCTAGATAAAATGGATTTGGCAAGAAAAATGGCGGCAATGACCCCTGGCTTTTCTGGTGAGTTAAATTATCTTATACCATTACTAGACGGTATCTTTTTAGACTTCTCCGAATTCTAAGATGTTGCATACAACAATTTCACGTGCATGGAATTTTACATTTTTGCGGTGGTTTTTTTTGTAGAAAACCTTGTGGGAAATCACGTATGTCATTTTCCTACATGTTTTCGAAAGCTTTATCTTGTTTGGCATCAAAAGGTGTCACTGTGTGGTAATGGGTTAACACCTTCACAAGAGATGTATGTTGAAATTAAAAAAAATGCCTGTGACAAGCAGTTTTCCTTTTCCATAACATTTACTCTCTAGAAAGACAAAAATGTTCTTGATGCGCTTAAAATTGTCATCTGCAACATCTTGGGGTTTTGAAACTTTATTTTCTAAATCTAAATTTCGTTACAAGCTATCTGATTGAATAATGTTTATGTCACAGCTAATCAGATTGACTTGAGTTCAAATTTACAGTTGTCTCCCACCAATGGTCTGATACCATTCACCTATGTGGGCGAGCAGTAGGAGGCTTATTTAGGATGTTGTGAAAGTACTTTTATGGGAAACGCCAGGAATCTGTGGTTAGGTGCTCCAACCATAGCAGTTGAAAACATTGTTAAAGCCCTATCAATCAATCAATTTTACAATTATACTGTGAATTTGATTGGTTGATGAACAACACCTTCTGGTTATGCTCCTGGAAGGGAGAGCATATAGTCACCGCTTTGTCTGTCTGTCCGTCATTCCCTCCGTCCGTCCGAAGCAATTTCTCCATAACCCTTGGGCCAAATCAAATGAAACCTTAAACCATGTGAACTCCCTATGACATAATGCCGATGTACTTTTCCCAGTTTCTGGATTTGAGGCCTTGTCATGGGAAAAGGGGACTTAAGGTAAAATACAGTTTTTCTCTAATTTCTGCTAGTCTGATGGTCAGAATTTGATGAAATTTCCTATTTGAGTAGCAAATCAGATGCCCTTGACAATAAAGTGCTCTCCATGGCATACATATATTGTGACAATGCCTTATTCGGGGAGCATTGTCCGTCTCTGACGGCCCTTGTTATTCAATACTTGGCTACTTGTGGGAATACTAAGTTGCTTCTCAAAAGCATTTTTACCAAGTAAATATTGCCATGTTATATGTTCATCTGTCTGTTGTCTGTTTTTAACATAAGATCTGGTTGGCACGTAAGGCTCTCAAGTTGACACTATATGACTGAAATTCTGGTTAAAATGGTGTTAAATCCCATTCAATCATTTAATCACTATGTTTGTTTTGCATGTTGCAGGTGCAGATATAATGAATGTTTGTAATGAAGCAGCCTTGATAGCTGCTAGAGAGAGTAAAGAGGCTATAGAAATGACAGAATTTGAGAAAGCTACAGAAAGAGTGATAGCTGGTAAGAAAGAAAAAAAATTTGATTGGCCATTAAATAACATTTTTATCGGCCTTAGGAAAAGAAATTGAGAAAAAAAAAGTCCTGACAGCATGTTCTACCTTTGACTCATTTACTTTGCTATGTTGTGCATAAAATCCTATCTTTATCAACCTCTATTTTGTCATTTACTGCAGCCTTCAAATCGGATCAATCTGAAAATATGCTATTTGAGAATGAGTTAAAAAAGGGGGTCATATAATGTGACAATGGTAATGTTATTATGAAAGTGTTATGTGACTGTTTTATAGGTTTAGAGAAGAAGACTCAAGTATTACAGCCAGCAGAGAAGAAGACAGTAGCCTACCACGAGGCAGGACATGCTGTTGCTGGGTGGTTCCTAGAACATGCAGATCCTTTATTAAAGGTAATATTATAGATTATACAATAAACAAGTTGTTGCTTGTCAACAAAAACTCACAACTGCAGCTTAAAACAAGCTGCAGTTACAAGGTTTTTGGTGAAAAGCATAGATGAAGCAGGGCAGTAGCTGGGTGGTTCCTAGAACATGCAGATCCTTTATTAAAGGTAATATTATAGATTATACAATAAACAAGTAGTTGCTTGTCAACAAAAACTCATAACTGCAGCTTAAAACAAGCTGCAATTATGAGGTTTTTGTGTGAAAAGCATAGAAATATAGTCAGCAGAGAAGACAGTGGCCTACCATGAAGCAGGGCAGTAGCTGGGTGGTTCCTGGAACATGCTGATCCTTTATTATTAAGGTGATATGATTTGAGAATCAAAGTAACTGATGAAAGGAGAATTGTTATTTCAAAATCAAACACTCATGTTGGTGCTCATTTAAATCATATTTATGAAATAATTCCAAAGCAGGGGTTTTTCTTGCTATATGGCTGTAGCCGTTGAACGGCTACTTTCCCACCCAAAAAAAATTCCCCACCAGCTGAAAAATTCCCCACCTGTCTGCAAAAATCCCCATTTTGTTTTGCTTCTTCAGCTTTTATATATATAAAAAAAAAGAAAAATATTTCCGATCTTACAAATCTTTGTTGTTGTCGTTGTTGAATGTATAATCCTCCTCTTGATAGGAGCACCGTTCCAGGAACGTATAAATCCAAATAAACGTGATTTGTGATGATCATACTTGTGGAAAAAACGCTTTATCTCAACAAGTAAAGCGTCTATATAATGGGGTATACGGCTCGGGTAATTGATTGGATAATTCGATTATGGTTATCCCTCTAGAGGTAGAATTGAAATTCATCCGGCCCGGTATGAGCATTAATAAACTTTCCTTTTTTATTCCTCTTGCAGAGTGACCGTTTATGCAGTTTATTTCAAAGGCCCGTAAGAGGTCGCGTTTGATTTGTAAATTAAGAAGTGGAAAGCGAATTGTTAGTACGCACACAAATGAAAAGTAATCATTTTTGCCGAAAATGAATTAATGAATATGGACAGAAACGATCTACACACTGATATTTTGAAATAAATGAGCTGTTATTTGGGGGCGCTGATTGCCATTCGACTAAATTCCCCCGACATTCGGATGGTCAAAATTTACATTGATCCCAAATCGAACATGCCAGTGAAATGGCGTCACCAATAAAGTTCAGCTTCGTGGGATAAAAGGTAAATACGAAGCACCATCGGGAGTATTTTCACAAAATAGTTGGAACGTTTTGAAAGCAAATCAATAGGGATAAAAAAAGTGGATGGCCAGACAAACAAGTTCTTGTCACTCAGGATCGTCGAAGGAAAAATGGAAAATCCCGTCGATCAAATGTAGCGTCTGCCTCGTAACGGTCACTGGCACTACTCAACCCCAGTGTATTGACACTTTTGCACATTTATCATGTTATCTAAAGTTACAATGACTTAGATCTAAATGAATTGTCTAAGATCGAGTGCCAGTGGTCTTGGTCTACAAGTTACTAATAATTGAAAGATTTGTTTAACCATTTCCCAAACGACAAAATTAGATCTAAATGAATAGTCTAAGATCAAGTGCCAGTGGTCTTGGTCTACAAGTTGCTATTGAAAGATTAGTTTAACCCTTTCCCAAACGACAAAATTCTAGGGTAGTCCAATTTGAAAGTTGCTGCAGACAAAATGGACATTCACGTCAAGTAAATTTTATTTACAAAGTCGGTACATAGCTAAGAAAATATTTAGACAAAAGGAGAAACTGCTGGTTCTTCTGTTTTATATTTGTTATTATCAATATAATAATTTTTCCCCAAATTGGAAAAATCGCGCGCTTTTTTTCCCCACCTGAAAGGCCAGGCCCCTTCCCCAAAAATGAAAAAAAAAGCCCTGCAAAGGTTTACAACATTACAGGGTTTAATGAACAAGAAGTGATTTATTGCTTTTTATACGCCCGAAGGTTTAAACTATAACTGTGATCAGTGCTCCAGCTAGGCCCTTTTTGAAGGGCGCAGCGCCCTGCCTTGCCCTGCCGTCGAAGTGCGGCGCCCTGCCCTATAAATTGATTGTAAATTTTGCCCTTACTCGCTCAATAAGCGATTATCTTGTGTATTGTCGCCTCCCTTAATTGATAATGAAAACTCGCTGTGATCACTGATGCGTTTAGCGGGTAATTTCGGGGGATAAATATCGACAAGCCGACCAATCACAACGCGTGATTCATTATCGGATGGGCAGTTTTCCGATAATCTGTTGATGAGAGTTAGCGCGTGCCGTAAAACAATTTTTCAACTATAAACAAACACTGATTAGCGACTTAATCCGTACGAATGGTCATTAACAAGATTGTATGGATGATGATTAACTTTGTCACCTTTCACGGAGAAAATTTCAGATTAGTTGTAGGCTGCGATAAGATATTTTACATTTTGGAAAATCGCCGTTTCACTCGGACAGTTTCGTCCCATTTTGTTTTGCAGTTTACCTTAAATTCATGGATCTTATTTCATAATTGTAATTCACAGTCTTTGCGAGAGCCACGGACAAGTCATTGACTGGCAAAATTCAGAGTTGACTGGCCAAAATGTCCGACGTATTACTTCTATAAAATCAAGCTTTAAAATTCTAGTTAACCTACCGATTTCTAGTCCAATTATTTATCCATCACCAATTAAATATCTCAAATCTGAAGTATTTGTGTAACTGATTGTAGTCTTCCACTCGAGAATATATGACCAAAAAATGTGTACCAGAAAATCAATAGTTTACATCCCTTAGCATAGAGCGTGACCCTTTACTTGGAATGTAGTCAATTTGTTATTCCCTTTCCCCACAGAAATAAAATATGATAGGCTATTTGTTGGTTAATAATAAAAGACAATTTGATTTTTGTTTTGGTTATTCTCCTATCCTCTGAAAACCTGAATTGGAAAGTCTCCCTTTCAAATAAACACACTTCTACATCCCATTTAACCCTTTACCAGATGATTTTTTTCAGAAAAAAGGAGATCCAAATTAGAAATTTTCCAAATTCAAAGCAAGAGTATATATCACAAGAGCCATGTTCAAAAACGAAGAACTATTTATGCATTAGTGAAAAATGTCAATATAGTCAAAAATGCCGAATTTTCCTTATTTCACACTGAAAATTTTGGGAAAATCCAATTTAGCCCCCACACAATATTCAGACACTGAGGCTTTAGCCCCCCCCCCCCCCCCTATGTAATTGCTTCCTACGTGCCTGTGTAAGTGTAAGGAATTTATCACATCCTGCCCTCCAGACTCTAAATTTTTTACAAACTCTGAAAAGAATTTACAGCATGGACAGCAAGAAATCAAGACAGTTGAGAGTTTATCCAATAAAGTATTTCAAGGGTCTGGAAAGAATTTTTTAGCATTGTTGTAGGATTTTTCTTAAATCGAAACAATGGTCTTTTGAATTAGGAATGCGGCCGTTTTTCGGCCTTAAGGTATACGACCCTTCAAAAGCACCAAAGAGCCAGAGGCGAAATTTGAAAAGTGCAAATCTTTCCTAAACTGTGTAACATTTCCATTCCAAATACAAACATAAGCATTTTGTACGGTTTAGAATTTTGAATTAATGCATACTTGTGGAAATTTTCGACAAAAATGTTCAAAATTACCTCCCTTGTATATGAATAAAGAGTAAAATAATATTTGTAAATTATTTTCTTCTTGAAGCAAACTCTCGAAATCGGACACGGTGAATCAACTTATGTGAATTGTATTTACAAGTGTGTGTAGTTTGATGCGTTTCCTATGGCTAGAAAGTGGTGATTTTTTTCAGGGTCTGTATACCTTAACCCTTTCACAAACAAGACCTGGTTTTGACGTCCCTAATAGAACAGGCTGGGGAAAACATTGAGACAAAAGAAGAAACTGCTGATAACCAGCAGTTTCTCCTTTTGTCTCAATATTTTCTGTGCCACACTTTACACAATTCTATCTTTAATAACATCCATTTTGTCATTTGTGGCAATTTTTGAAGTGGATTACCCTAAAATTTCGCCGTTTGGGAAAGGGTTAAATGAACAGGCCTAAAAGAATACTTCTAGGTACCACCTGTCTGATGAGACCCAAGGAGGGGTTGAAATAATCTCCCTATGTAAATACTAAAATCCTATTCAAAACCCACCAGAGCCCATTGTTAAGCCTTTAATAGAATTCAAAATTTTCTAGGGGGAGACCCCCTAAACCCCCCTGGTGGCCCTAAATGAACAGACGTAAAAGAATACTTCTAGGTGCCACTTGTCTGACGAGACATATAGAGGGGTTGAAATTATCTCCCTTTTTGAATACCAAAATCCTATTTAAAACCCACCAGAACCCATCTTTAAGCCCCTAGAATTCAAAATTTTCCCAAACCCCCCTGGTGGGAGGGGGGTGCCCCCTCCCACTCCCTCCCCCGTCTCGTCGGTTAGCGACTCGAAGTGCCCTTTCAGGGCACTTGGCACCCTGCCCTTTTCAAAACCTAGCTGGAGCACTGTCCTTCTGCATGTCCATTCTCAATTTCTTGTGTGTGCTACTTCTATAGTTTCAATCAGAAGATGATCAATCTTTTGTCTCAATATTTTCTATACTATATAATGCACAAATCCATCCTTATTAACACCCATTCTGTCATCTGTAGCACCTTTTAACCCTCTCCCAACTAAGACCTGGTTTTGACGTCCCTAATAGAAATAGTTTGGGAAAATATTGAATCAAAAGAAGAAACTGCTGATAACCAGCAGTTTCTCCTTTTACCTCAATATTTTCTATACTATATTATGCACAAATCCATCTTTATTAACACCCATTCTGTCTTCTGTAGCACCTTTTAAATGGGACCACCCTTAACTTTTGCTGTTTGGGAAAGTGGTTGATATATGTTGAAGTATAGAACAATACTGTTACAAGCTCTCTTATGTTTCAGGTTTCCATTATACCTCGAGGTAAAGGGCTCGGATATGCATTATATCTTCCTAAAGAACAATTCCTATATACCAAAGAGCAGGTATGTTATCCAGACTTGTGTTAGTCAGATAACATTGTTTCTGTTTAAAACTTTTCCAAAAAAGAAGCCCAAGATAGTTCAATTATACCCCCCATCTGGTTTTAGAATGCTCTTACCCCTCTTTTCTGTTGCTCTTGGGTATGATGCAAACTGTTAAAGGATTTAAAAATGCTTTTACAATGATTTACAGCTGAGCTGTGGACTATGCATGTGTTTCTTTGTACTTTTACTGGCTTATGGATGTTTGACAAAACTCAGAATTTTCTGCATCAACATGACAAAGGTTGATATTCTTGTTTGCAGAGCTACAGATAAGTGGGAGTAAACACATTATAACTGTTAACCCATTACCAGACTGAACGAATTTGAAAGGTGTTGCAGAAGACAATTGAAGTTGATGAAATTTTAAAAATCTTTCCTTTTTGAGTTAGAAAACATTGTGGAAAATGAAGAAATTGCTTGTCATAAGCAATTTCCACAATGTTTTCCCAAGACATTTATTGTGAGGGAGTCAAAAGGCGTCACTTTGCAGTAATTGGTTAATTCAATTTCTACCCTAATTCCTAATTCACTATGCGAGAAAGTACATGTGACAGATAAATGCTAATGAAGAATACCTGTGAGGATATGTGGCCTTTTGGCTTAATACCTACGACCTTATGTTGTGGGTAGTCATTTGAATTGTCTGGATGAGACAATTCAAATGAGTACCCACAATATAAGGTTTGATAAACAGTTAACAAAATTGTTGTATTCTTAAAAAAACTTACCCACTCTCGTATCTATAGCTCTATGTTTGATAATTATTTTAATCTATTTCTTGTTTTCTGACTAGATAATTGACAGAATGTGTATGGCTCTGGGTGGACGAGTATCAGAAGAAATATTTTTTGGCAGAATTACAACTGGTGCACAGGATGATTTGAGAAAAGTCACTCAGATGGCTTATTCACAGGTATATAACTTTTAATTACCCCAATTCTTTAAGTTTTTGTTCACATGAATACAGCAGCTTCAATAATGATCAGTAAGAATTTTAGACATAACTTGAAATGTTGTTTGATATTTTCTAAGACTAGGTTGTTATCTATGGAATTAGTTACAAATTTTGTTCGTTGTTCTCTGGCCAGCGTAACCCAGTTGGTAATGTCAAAGTCCATCCAAGGGTCGCCGGTCCAAATTCTGGCTCTGCTTATATCCTTTCTGACATTTGACAAAAGTCATTTGTTCCTAGCCAATAGATGCAACTTATCAAAATGGGAGAACATCTTCAGGCTGAGATTGGATATTTTAGTAATATTGTCATTGCAAATAAGAGGGATTTTCTATTAAGAGAGACCCGACTATCCAATGAAATTTACGTTATTAACATAAAAAATGGTTTTGTGCAAGACAAATTATTATACCCCCCCACAACGAAGTTATGGGGGGTATACTGGAATCAGGTTGTCCGTCCGTCTGTCTGTCCGTGGACATAATCTTGTGTCCTCTTCTCCTCCCATAGTTTTTGACCAATTTTTCTGAAATTTTATCAGGATGTTTCCTATCATATGAAGTTGTGCACCTGCAATTTTCATCTTGATCCAGTCATTAGTTTCAGAGTTATGCCACTTTGAACTTTTTAAGGGGGGGGGGGGGAATAGTCAAATTTACAATTTGGTTTCTGTGTTCTAACTTGAGAACCGTTTGACCTAGGATCAAGAAACTTAATACAGTTGTTGCCCATGACCCAAGGAGGTGCCCTATTGTTTTGGGGTCACCAAGGTCAAAGGTCAAGGTCACAGTTGGACTTTGTTTAAAATCCGTTTCCATGTTTAAAATCCGTTTCCATGCTCTAAGTCAAGAACCTTTTGACCGATAGCACTTTTTCAGTGACAAGGCCCTAGTGGGGGGTATTCGTCCGCTTTGCGACAGTTCTAGTTTCTATTAAACGGAAATCCCCAGTAACTGTCTTGCAATTAAGTGGCTTCCACTGTACTGGTGAAAGAAAATCCAGGAATCAATGGTTAGGTGCTCCAGCTCCTCAATATTACCATAGAAGTTAAAAGTGGCTGTAAACCCCAATTAATCAAACAATTATCCTCTCATGAGATTGGTCATTGGCAAAAATTATTCATTAAGATTTTTGAAGAATTCATTTTGACCATCAGTGTAACGTTGCTTTTCTACTAAAACCCTGTAACTGCAGCTTTAAGTTCCGAAGTTTTTGTTGAAAAGCGATATAGTATGGTTTGATATTTTCTGTAATCAGGTAGTTACTTATGGTATGAGTGAGAAGGTTGGTCAGCTATCCTTCGACATGCCACAACAAGGACAAATGGTCCTAGACAAACCCTACAGCGAGGAGACGGCGCAGCTGATTGATAGGGAGGTACGAGATATTGTCACATCAGCGTACAAGAGAACAAAAGATCTGCTCACAAAACACAGGGAAGATGTAGAGAAGGTAAGATGATGTTTTAACCCATTTTCAAATAGCCAAATTTTGGACTGTTCCAATTTCAAAGTCAATTGTTTATATTTAGATAGAAAATGGATGAATAAGAACCTTGTTTAGCGCCGGAAAAGAAATACCCCACCCACTTTCAATATACAATATTCTCCAAAATATCTCCCCTTTATGTATCTATTTGTCTCATTTAAACGGCCTCATGGAAACCCCTTCTTTAATTTGTCCATTTCCTACAAAGTTATCTTACCAGAAAGGCCAAGAAATGTAAAATTAAGTTCACTTGAAATAGTCGTCTACAACATCTAAGCATTTGGACAGGTCTAAAATTTTGATGTTTAGTAATGGGTTACTCTTAACCCTTTCCCAAATAAGACCTAATTGTGACATCCCTAATAGAAAAAGGTTTGGGAAAACATTGAGTCAATAGAAGAAACTGCTGATAACCAGCAGTTTGGACTTTTGTCTCAATATTTTCTGTGCCATATTATACACAATTCCTATCTCTTATAACATACATTTTGTCGTTTATGGCAGTTTTTGAAGTGGATCACCCTAAAATTTTGTCGTTTTGGAAAGTGTTAAATGCTTTTGTTGTGAATTTTCAGGTTGCCTTGAAGCTATTAGAGCAGGAGAAGTTAGAGAAAGAAACTATGGTAGAACTTCTAGGAAAACGACCATTTGCTGAGAAATCTACCTACGAGGAATTTGTAGAAGGAACAGGTAGTTGTTATTCCTTAACAAACAATATATATATCATCCTTTTTAGCGAGCCGGGACTTTATGTCCAGGGAGCTAATGTCACAGCCCTAGTGTCGGCGTCGCGTCCCGTCCCGTTGCGTCTTCACTTGAAAAACTTTAACCTGGTCCATATCTCAGGCACTATTAGAGATACAGCCTTGATATTTCATACATAGATACATCTCGACAAGACCTTTCATTTGGGACCATTACCCTTGACCTTGACCTTGGAGTTTGACTTACTTTTAACAAATTTACTGTTTTTGTTTCAAAACTTGTTTCAATGAAAATCTTGTATCTGCAGCTTGAAATAAGGCAGATACGAGATTTTCGTTGAATAGCGACAATATGTTGGTTACATGGGAATCACACAGTCAGTTGGGCAGTTTGTCTGCAAAATCTTGTCTAGCCCTTTCCCAAACAAGACCTGGTTTTGACATCTCTAAGAGAATGGGCTTGGGAAAACATTGAGACAAAAGAAGAAACTGCTGAGAATCAGCAGTTTCTCCTTTTGCCTCAATATTTTCTGTACTATTTCTATACAAATCCTCTCTTAATCACCATTCGTTTTGATGTCTGCAGCGGTTCAAATTGGATCGCCCTAAAATTTTGTCGTTTAGGAAAGGGCTAGACAACTCCTACAATAATTTCTGATGCAAGACACAAATTTTGTAAAAAATCTATCAATAAGTAGATTGTTGCTCCTGATTTGACCATATCTGCCTTTGTGATTTCAAATGTAGTGGTGAGGTATTTGTTAGCTCCACTGGCCGAAGGCCAGCGGGCTATTGTCATGGCGTTGTGTCCGTCGTGCGTCCGTGCGTCCGTCCGTCCGTGCGTCCGTTAACTTTTTCTTTAAACATCTTCTCCTCTTATACCAGTAGGCCAATTTTGACTAAACTTGGCAGGAATGTTCCTTGGGTGACCCTTTTCAAAACTTGTTCGCGAATTTTTGATTCGTCAAAAAATGTGGGCGTGGCAGGGCGGGGCTTATCAGACTTAGAGAAATCATAAGAAAATTCTTTAAAAATCAACCATTGGGCCAATTTGAACCAAACCTGGCAGGAATGTGCCTTGAGTCATTCTTTTCAAAATTTGTTCACAAATTTTTACATTTGTCAAAAAAAGTGGCTGTGGCAGGGAGAAAGGGGCTTATCAGACTTAAAGAAATCCTAAGAAAATTCTTTAAAAATCAACCATAGGGCCAATTTGAACCAAACCTGGCAGGAATGTGCCTTGAGTCACTCTTTTCAAAATTTGTCCACAACTTTTTACATTTGTCTAAAAATGTGGCCGTGGCAGGGAGAAAGGGGCTTATCAGACTTAAAGAAATCATAAGAAAATTCTTTAAAAATCAACCATTGGGCCAATTTGAACCAAACCTGGCAGGAATGTGCCGTGAGTCATTCTTTTCAAAATTTGTTCACAAATTTTTACATTTGTCAAAAAATGTGACCGTGGCGGGGAGAAAGGGGCTTATCAGACTTAAAGATATCATAAGAAAATTCTTTAAAAATCAACCATAGGGCCAATTTGAACCAGACTTTGCAGGAATGTTCTTTGAGTCTCTCTTTTCAAAATTTGTTCACAACTTTTTACATTTGTCAAAAAATGTGGCCGTGGCAGGGAGGAAGGGGCTTATCAGACTTAGAGAAATCATAAGAAAATTCTTAAAAAATCAACCAGTGTGCCCAATTGAACCAAACTTTGCAGGAATGTGCCTTTAGTCGTTCTTTTTAAAATTTGTTCACAAATTTTTATATTTGTCAAAAAAATGTGGCCGTGGCAGGGAGAAAGGGGCTTATCAGACTTAGAGAAATTATAAGAAAATTCTTTAAAAATCAACCATAAGGCCAATTTGAACCAGACTTTGCAAGAATGTTCTTTGAGTCTCTCTTTTCAAAATTTATTCTCAAATATCAAGATTTGGCTGCCGCTGTGTAATGATTACAAGAAATCATGGGATAATTCTTCCACTTTAACCAGTGGAGCGATTCAGGCCCTCCTGGGCCTCTTGTTTTACCTATAGTGATAGTTTAAAACCTTTTTTCAAAACCCTACTCACACAACTTATCATACTGGTATGTTCTTGGTTACAACAACCCTTTTCCAAATGGCAATTCAAAAGCTTCAGGTGATTTCATGGTACACTATATAGCATAGAAAGCATTGAGGCAAAGGAGAAAATGCTGATCATCAGTATTTTCTCCTTTTGCCTTAATGTTTTCCCATACTTTTTCTGCTCTGGACGTCAAAACAAGGTCTTATTTTGGAAGAGCAATTGTTAGTGCTAAAATTGCACTTGTGCGTGTATGCCTGCTGATGATTATTCTGCTATTTTCAGGATCATTTGAAGAAGACACCACATTACCTAAAGGTCTTGAAGGCTGGGACAAACCACTGGAGGAAAAGGAAAACACTGAAGAGAAAAAACAGGCTGAAGTACAGGCTAAATCATCAGAGAATTAAACAGTCACACCATATTGTTGTTAACACATTAGCACACAATGACTCTTTTTGACTCCCTACAAAATAATGGCTTTGGAAAACATTGTGGAAAGTGGAAAATTTCCCACAATATTTTCTACACGAAAAGACCAAAAAATGTAAAATTTCCTTCAGTTTCAATTGTCGTCTGCAACACCCTTCAAAATGGAAAAGTCCAAAACTTTGTTGTTTGGTAATGGGTTAATCCTTTCTCATTTGACAAAAAACTTAGGGTGGTCCAATTTAAATGGGGATGACAAAGCTAACATTTCTTCAAATGTGAAATTTTGCTTTCACCCTTCTCCAAACTGCAACATTTTAGGGTGCTCTAATTTGAAAGCTGCTGCAGACGACAAAATAAATGTTGAAAACAAATCGGATTTTTGTATAATATAGCTTAGAAAATGTTGAGGCAAAAGGAGAAACTGCTGGTTATCAGCAGTTTCTTCTTTTGTCTCAGTGTTTTCCCAAGCCATTACTATTAGGGACGTCAAAACCAGGTCTTGTTTGGGAAAGGGTTAAATCATGAAAAGTATTGAGTATAAAGAAGAATATGCATCAATTTTGTCATCTGCAGCAGCCCTTGAAAAATAGACCAGTTCAAATGTTTGTTGTTTGGGAACGGGTAAAGATTAAATCTAGTTGATAAAAAAACTTTTTGTTGTGTGTGTGTGTATTAAATCTCAGAAAATATTCCCATTGAATGGATGCCAGGGATTATTTACCCCTTCTCAAACATAAAAATTGTAGACTGGTACAATTTGAAAGCAACTGCATACAACAAATAGGGCGTTCCAAAGTATTGGAATTGTTAATTTCATAGCGTTTGAAAGCATTGAGAGATAAGAAGAAAGTGACTTCCATCATTTTCTTCTTATCTTTCTATGCCTTCCAAGCTTTCTTTCTTATAGGCATCGAAACTAGGTATTGTTTGGATAAAGGCTGAAATGATTTGATAATAACTTTTTCTTCAAGTTAGTTTAATTACTATGGATTATAAAGGAAAAACACTAATGAAATGTTCCTTTGACTGAAAGTTTGTGATAAGTGCTAAAGAAATGAGTTGAAATTGTTTCAAGTCTATGAAGACTGAATTGATAATGAATTCATGTTCGTATTAGTCTTAACCCTTTCCCAAACAAGACCTGGTTTTGACGTCCCTAATAGAAAAGGCTTGGGAAAACATTGAAACAAAAAAAGAAACTGCTGATAACCAGCAGTTTCTCTTTTTGTCTCAATATTTTCTCCTCCTTATTTTACACATATCCTATCTTTAATAACATCCATTTTGTCATTTATTACAGCTTTTGAAGTGGATCACCCTAAAATTTTGTCATTTGGGAAAGGGTTAACTGTTCTAAAATTACTGAAATACTTACTTACATGGTCCTCCTTGGGCATAAACTTGTCTAATTTTGAAAGCCATTACAGACGACAAAACTTGTGTTGATAAAGTATGATTAAAAAAGAATTGTGTTATTATAAAGCAAAGAAAGTATCAAAGCAAAAGGAGAAAAAGCCGACTATCAACTCTTTCTTCTTTTGCCTCAATGTTTTCCCAATGCTATTGTCTTGGAGGCAACAAATTCATTTCTTGTTTGGCAAAGGGTTAAATTAATGGGTTAGATCAAAACTGCTGTGATTGCAACTTTGCATAACACACAATGGTTCTGAGAATCAAACCTAGTCATATATAGGACTAGCAATGGTCACTTGATATTTATCATTTTGTCAGCTCCAATTTTCCAAGAAAATGAGAGCTTATACTGTCACCTGGGCGTTGGCGTTGCAACAAAGGTTTAAGTTTTTTCAAACATCAATGACTTCCATACTATCAAAGGGATTCAACCTAAACTTGGAATACGTATTCACTATCACACCCTCTACCTTACTACCAGGGCCCATGACCCTGGCTCCACTATATTTGGAGTTATGCCCCCTTTATACTAAGCAACTTAGAAAGTTGAGCGCGCTGTCTTCGGACAGCTCTTGTTATTTGAATTGTGAGCAAGGCATATTTACAAATTATTAGCACCATGAAGGTAGGGCTTAATGACATAAATACTACAACATAATTGCAAGAGCAATGTAACAGTCAAAATTGTTGCAGCTTAAAAGGGTTAAACACGGTGGATAATCATGTGATACAATATTTTCA
The DNA here is from genome assembly GCA_963680895.1 of Fragum sueziense. Classification (NCBI taxonomy): domain Eukaryota; kingdom Metazoa; phylum Mollusca; class Bivalvia; order Cardiida; family Cardiidae; genus Fragum; species Fragum sueziense. The sequence goes on along the minus strand of OY804599.1, from coordinate 4,877,386 downwards.
GAAAATCTTCAATAATTTTGTAAATACTGGACCGATTAGAATTTCGGTTTGAAGCAGAGAATGTGGACAGATGTCTTGCATTATATGGACGTGGTTGATTTTTGAAAAATCAACTGATAAAAAAGTTATTGAAGAGAAACCAAAATTTTGGTCTATCTTCAATAACTTTTTTATCAGTTGATTTTTCAAAAATCCAACACATCCAGCTTATTCCTTGCATTTTCTTACCTTCTTTGCTTCAAACCGAATTCAAATTGGGCAAGTATTAAACATAATATTGAAGACTATCGGAAATTCTCAGTCACATGATTATACAACGTGTTAAATATCATGTGAAATAAATCCTCACATTAATGATAAAAACTTGCTTGGTTATTTATAACTTGTTAGTATAAGGACAGTCAAGACTGTGTTTACTATGTAAAGTTTGTCTATAAATCATGTGCCTACAATGTTTTGTTTCCGATCAATCACAGCTGCTTGCTATTTGGTGACATCACACATCGTTGACTCAGCGTGAAACGGTTGTAACTGCCTATAAACATATAGGCAGTTACAACAGCTTCACGCTGAGCCATTGACATGCTCATCTGTCATGTTTGTTATATATTTTCTGTTTTCTCAAAACAGAACTATCATTGTATTATATTAAAATCATTGAACTTGAAATTCCTCGTCTTATTTTTCCCTAACCCAGGGTTCCTGCTCTGATCAACTCCAGTCTACCAGATGAGACTAGCTGTTTCTCTAATGTAAAAAGTTTAGGGTTGACCAATTATAAAGGTCCTGTAGACTACAAAGATGTTGATAAAGAAAAGATTGTTGTTTAATTAAGCAGAGAAAATATTGAGGCAAAAGGAGAAAATACTTATTTCCGCATTTTCTTATTTTGCCTCAATGTTTTCAAAACCATCTTCTATTAGGGATGTCAAAACCAGGTCTTGTTTTGGAATGGGTTATATCAAGAGACCTTATGACTTTAATGTTGAGTAGAACTTCCTGCATTTCTATCAAGCCAGGACTTTATTTGCATGGACAGCCCTTGTGTAGTTTAATGTCTGGTCACATTGGTTACATAGATGAAAGCTCAGACCTGGGCCATATCATATGAACTTCATAGGGTAGAGCCTTGATGGATATATTACACATGAATGCCTCCTTTTTAAAGTTCCTGCAGAGGACAAAAGGGCCGTTTCTATAAATAGAATTCACATATAATATAGCACTGAAAATATTGAGGCAAAAGGAGAAAATGCTGATTATTAGCGTTTTTAGCTCACCTGAGCACAAAGTGCTCAAGGTGAGCTATTGTGGTCACTTTTTGTCCGTCGTCCGTCTGTCTGTCCGTCCGTCTGTCCGTCCGTCCACAATTTCGTGTTTACACTCTAGCATCTACAAATATAGGCCAATCATGACCAAACTTGGTCAAAACATGTATGACCATAAGATCTCGGATGAGTTCGATTATGGGTCAGATCGAACTACAAAGTCCAGAGTTATCTGCCCTTAAACTTAAAAAATAGATAGTTTTGACTTTGTTTACACTCTAGTATCTACAAATATTGATCAATCAAGACAAAACTTTAATATAATGTTGGAGACCATAAGATCTCAGATGAGTTTGATTTTGGGTCTGATCTGATAAGAAATACAAGAGTTATGCACCCTTGAATTCGACAAAATTGCCATTTTAGGCAGTTTTTAGCTCACCTGAGCACGAAGTGCTCAAGGTGAGCTATTGTGGTCACTTTTTGTCCGTCGTCCGTCTGTCTGTCTGTCCGTCCATCCGTCCACAATTTCGTGTTTACACTCTAGCATCTACAAATATAAGCCAATCTTGACCAAACTTGGTCAAAACATGTATGGCCATAAGATCTCGGATGAGTTCGATTATGGGTCAGATCAAACTAGAAAGTCAGGAGTTATCTGCCCTTGAATGCGAAAAATACTTAGTTTTGATATTGTTTACACTCTAGCATCTACAATTATTGATCAATCAAGACAAATCTTGGACATAACATTGCAGACCATAAGATCTCAGATGAGTTCGATTTTCAGTCTGATCTGACCAGAAAGACAAGAGTTATGTGCCCTTGAATTTGACAAAATTGCCATTTTCGGCTGTTTTTGACCTTGTTTACACTCTAGAATCTACAATTATTCATCAATCAAGACAAAACTTTGACACAATGTTTGGGACCATGAGATCTCGGATGAGTATGATTTTCAGTCTGATCTGATCAGAAAGTCAAGAGTTACTTGCCCTTGAATTTGACAAAATTGTCATTTTTGGCTGTTTTCGACGATGTTTACACTTTAGAATCTACAATTATTGATCAATCAATCCAAAACTTGGACACAATATTGGGGATCATAAGATCTGGGATGAGTTTGCTTTTCAGTCTTATCTGATCAGAAAGATGAGAGTTATGAGCCCTTGAATTTGACAAAATTGCCGTTTTTGACTGTTTTTGACCTTATTTACACTCTAGAATCTACAATTTTTGACCAATCAAGACAAATTTTGGACACAAGGTTGGAGACCATAAGATCTCATATGAGTTTGATTTTCAGTCTGATCTGACCAGAAAGGTGAGAGTTATGTGCCCTTGAATTTGATGAAATTGCCGATTTCGGCTGTTTTTGACATTGTTTACACTCTATAATCTACTATTATTTATCAATTAAGACAAAACTTGAACACAATGTTTGAGACCATAAGATCTTGGATAAGTTTGATTTTCAGTCCAATCTGATAAAAAAATGGAGAGTTATGTGCCCTTGAATTTGATAAAATTGCCGATTTCGGCTGTTTTTGACATTGTTTACACTCTATAATCTACTATTATTTATCAATTAAGACAAATCTTGGACACAATGTTGCATATCATAAGATCTCGGATGAGTTTGATTTTCAGCCTGATCTGACTAGAAAGTTGAGAGTTATGTGCCCTTGAATTTGGCAAAATTGCTGTTTTCGGCTGTTTTCGACCTTGTTTATACTCCAGAATCTACAATTATTTATCAAACAAGACAAATCTTGGACACAATGTTGGGCACGATGAAATCTTGGATGAGTTCGATTTTCACAATGTTATTGACCATAAGTTCGTTTTCAGTCTTAAAGTCATAAATATTTTTTGAAATGAAGAAAAGTGTTGCTTATATCATTTTGGTTCAGGTGAGCGATATAGGACCATCATGGTCCTCTTGTCGACCTTGTTTACACTCTAGAATCTACAATTATTAGTCAATCAAGTCAAAATTTGGACACAATGTTTGGGACCATAAGATCTTGGATGAGTTCTATTTTCAGTTTGATCTGGTAAAAAAATAAAGAGTTATGTGCCCTTAAATTTGACAAAATTGCCACTTTCAGCTGTTTATGACCTTGTTTACACTCTAGAATCTACAATTATTTATCAATCAAGACTAAACTAGAACACAATGTTTGGGATCATAAGATCTCGCATGAGTTTGATTTTCAGTCTGATCTGATCAGAAAGTTGAGAGTTATGTGCCCTTGAATTTGACAAAATTGCCGTTTTTGACCGTTTTCTACCTTGTTTACGCTCTAGAATCTACAATTATTAACCAATCAAGACAAATTTTGGACACAATGTTGAAGGCCATATTTTCTCGAATGAGTTTGATTTTCAGTCTGATTTGACTAGAAAGACAAAAGTTATGTGCCCTTGAATTTGATAAAATTGCCATTTTCGGCTGTTTTTGACCTTGTTTACACTCTAGAATCTACAATTATTAATCAATCAAGACAACACTTGAACCCAATGTTGGGAATCATAAGATCTCGGATGAGTTTGATTTTCAGTCTGATCTAATCAGAAAGTCGAGAGTTATGTGCCCTTGAATTTGACAAAATTGCCGTATTTGACTGTTTTCGATCTTGTGTTTGCACTAGAATCTACGATTATTGACCAATCAAGACCAATTTTGGACACAATCTTGAAGACCATAATATCTGGGATGAATTTGATTTTCAGTCTGATTTGACCAGAAAGACAAGAGTTATGTGCCCTTGAATTTGATAAAATTGCCATTTTCGGATGTTTTTGACCTTTTTTACACTCTAGAATATACAATTATTAATCAATCAAGACAAAACTTGGACACAATGTTTGGGGACCAAAAGATCTCAAATGAGTTTGATTATCAGTCTGATCTAATCAGGAAGTTGAGAGTAATATGCCCTTGAATTTGAATAATCTGCTGTTTTCGGCTGCTTATACTCTAGAATCTACAATTATTTATCAATCAAGACACAGCTGGGCACCATAAGATCTCGTATGAGTTGGATTTTCACAACGTTATTGACCATAAGTTCGTTCTCAGTCTAAAAGTCATAAATATTAATTGAATTGAACAAAAATGTTGCTCATATCATTTTGGTTCAGGTGAGCGATATAGGACCATCATGGTCCTCTTGTCTTCTTTTGCCTCAATGTTTTTCCAACCCTTCCTAATAGGGACATCAAAGCCCGGTCTCATTTGGAAAGGGTTAATGGTATAGATCCACACAACAGTGAAGCCTGCAGATTTGGTGAGAAATACTAGTCACCTTCTGCCTACCCCTATTACATAGGGACTCCCATGGCAGTAACGAGATACATATGTACAAGATGGGAGCGCCAATTGATCTAGTGGTAGGATGCGGGCTTCGGGGTCGGGAGGTCCTAGGTTCAAATCCCGCCGGTGCCATGGGAATTCCTACCCCTATTACATAGTGACTCCCACTACAGTAATGGGATAAGTATGTTCAAGATGGGAGTGCCAATTAGTCTAGTGGTAGGACGCGGGCTTCAGGGTCGGGAGGTCCTAGGTTCAAATTTTGCCGGTTCCACGGGAATTTTGTCGGAGCAAAAAAGTTACCCCACCTTGCTCCTCTTCACCCAGGTGTATTTTAACCCATTACCTCAGTGACTCCTTTTGACTCCCTACAAGATAATTGCTTTGGTAAACATGGTGGAATCTGAAGAAATTGCTTCTAAGACAAACAATTTCTGTATTTCCCACAATGTTTTATACCCAAAAAGACCATAAAAATTTAATTTTGTTCACTGTAAATTGTCGTCTGCAACATCTTTGAATTTTGAACAGGCCAATATTTTGTTATTTGGGAATGGGTTAATGGGTACACAGGAGGAGAGAAAGTCAAAGCGTTGTGGCTGCCAGAGGCGCCAACTGTAAACAACCAACTTGAAACTCAATGATCATGGAGTACAGTGGAAAGCTGCTTGAATTTAAACTAGTTCGTAGATTTGAGACTATAAACCACCTTAACATTTTACCTTACAAACAAATAACCTTATCATCAGGATTTTATTGTTTGGTAAAGGCTTAAGTTATAACAGGAACAAAGCAAAACTGTAATTTTCTGTTTCACTTAATGTTTTTTATTCATGACAATAGATACAATACCAATTCCATAAACTTACAAACAAAATAACAATGTATAAATACTTATAGAATTTGATAACATTTAATATATTATTGTAGATATATATATTCTAGCACTATCTCTATAGAAAATAATAAATAGCAATAACAAATAGGTTGACATACAAGGAACATAATGTATTTGGATTTTAACCCTTTCCGAAACAAGACCTGGTTTTGACGTCCCTTAGAGAATTAGATTGGGAAAACATTGAGACAAAAGAAGAAACTGTTGATAACCAGCAGTTTCTCCTTTTGTCTCAATATTTTCTTTGCCATATTTTACACAAATTCTATCTTTAATAACTTTCATTTTGTCATTTGTGGCAGTTTTTGAAGCAGATCACCCTGAAATATTGACGTTTGGGAAAGAGTTAAATAGTAATATTAGACAGCCCCAAGTCCACACAGATGACAAAATTAATTATTATGATTATAGGATTTGTATACACTGTAGCCAAGAAAATATTGAGGCAAAGGGTAAAAATACTGATAATGAGCACTTTCTTCATTTACCTCAATGTTCAAGCTAAACATTGAGGTAATGAGAGACAGAAAAGAAATTACAATCATCTTATTTGTTCTCCCAAACCTTTCCTGTTAGGGACTTTAAAACCATGGTTTGTTAGGGAAAGTGTTCATCCTTCCATAAAATACTTGGTTTGATGTTTCTCTCCTTTCCTTTGTCAAGCAAAATTTCCTATTCGTCTTGGTTTAATCTAATTTCCATCGAAACATAGCACTCTCACAAAAATAAAGTTTGGTTTTGACATATCTAGCAGAGAAAGCCTTAATATTTTCTATCAAAAAATAAGGAAATACAGAAAAAATATCATTAATTTTGCTCCTTTTACTTCAATAAACAAGAGGCCCAGGAGGGCCTGAATCGCTCCACTGGTTAAAGTGGAAGAATTATCCCATGATTTCTTGTAAGCCTCACACAGCGGCAGCCAAATCTTGATATTTGTGAATAAATTTTGAAGAGAGGATCAAAGAACATTCTTGCAAAGTCTGGTTCAAATTGGCCTTTTGGTTGATTTTTAAAGAATTTTCTTATGATTTCACTAAGTCTGATAAGCCCCTTTCTCCCTGCCACGGCCACATTTTTTTGACAAATATAAAAATTTGTGAAAATTTTTTAAAAAGAATGACTAAAGGCACATTCCTGCAAAGTTTGGTTCAATTGGGCACACTGGTTGATTTTTTAAGAATTTTCTTATGATTTCTTTAAAGGACAATACTAAAGAATTTTGGAATTTGCTATTCTTAATCATAAATCGCTCGACAAGTGGTTTTGAAATAATGCGTATTATGTCATTTCGTTGAGGAAAGCTTTAACGCATTGAACACAGCAATCAAAGTATCGATTTTTTTCGTGACGAAAAAATCTCCCGAAAATTACTTCCCTTGAATACGCATTTATTTATAGCAAATAGTCGACATTAATGAAAACCGTCTGCATATTGGAATATCATTTATCGATAATCGATTTAAATCAATACTCGGTTTATAATAAATTAGAAGGAATTTGATTGGGATGATATACACATACACGTGTCAATGTCCTTTTGTTGGTAGACAATTAATCTTTAATCCCTTTCCAAGCAATAAAATTTAAGGATGTTATAGACTACTAGAAGGTCACTAACTATGACAACGGAGTTGCGGAGATTTAAAAGCATATTCAGAGATAATTGCATTTTCGTGAGTTCTGCTACTATATTGCGATATTCTGTCGTTCGAAATAAGCACCGTTTCATTCCATATAGTTTCATCTCGCCCGTTACAAAACGATGAAAATTGAGACTGGTCCAAATTCAAAAAAGGTTGAAATTGAGACTGGTCCGATAAGATAAGTGGCGTACAGGCATAACAAAATATGTCGGTAGACGATTAATTTTTAATTCCTTTCCAAGCAAAAAAAATTAAGGATGTTATAGGCTGCTAGAATATTCTAGTCTAGTCACTAACTATGACAACGGAGTTGCGGTGATTTAAAAGAATATACAGAGATAATCGCATTTTCCTGAGTTCTGCTACTATATTGCGATATTCTGTCGTTCGAAACAAGCACCGTTTCTTCCATATAGTTTCATCTTTACCATTACAAAACGATAAAAATTGAGATTGGTCCAAATTCAAAGATGTTGCAGATGACAACTGCACGCGAATGATTTTTTTTTTTTCTAGGTAGAATACTTTATGGGAAAGGGAGACATTATATTCATGATTATTTTCTTTCAATGACAGGAAAGGTATTTTCGCCAATAGTAATGTTACATATATTTTACATTCTTCTCTAGATCTAATGGTGTAATTCTCCTTGCTGAAAAAAGGGATCCTTATCATGTGATGCATTCAGTTTTCAAAAACAAAAGAAGAGTTGTGACGTATGAATGAATGGGATCCCATTACAAGAGGACCATGATGGTCCTGTCTCTCACCTGAGTGTTACTTCCTTCTTTATTTCTTCATAAACCAGAATGTAAACAGAAAAATCATTAAGACCCCCTTTCTTAGTCTAGATCTGCCCAATTCAAGACAAGCTTCTCTTTTTAAGTGACAAACACTTTGACTCAATCAAATTCAGTGTAAGAAAATGTCATAAAGACCCCTTTTCCCATGTTTTAACACAAAACCTTTCCATGTTCAAAAAGGTTCATTCTGTATGCTGAAACAATTATTTTGACCAGTTGTTTTTTCAGATTGAGCTGAATTTGTGGCCTTCAGTATATAAACATTGGAAATGTCATTAAGATCTCTGTATGCTTAAACAATTATTTTGACCAGTTTAATTATGACCAAGTTTCAATAGGATTGAGCCAAATTTGTGGCCACTAGAGTGAAACAGTGAAAATGTAAATAAGGCCCCTTTTCCTGTGTTTTCAAAAGGAATAAAATTCCTTATAAAACTTTGGTAGAGCTTAACCCAAAGAAGATCCCTGCAAAGTTTCAGGTCGTTTGGCCTTGTGATTTAGGAAAAGACTTTTAAAGCAATTGTTGGACGATAGACAACAGACAGACGGACAACGGACATTCACCGATTACAATAGCTCACCTTGAGTACTTTGTCTTCACGTGAGCTAAAAGTTGAACGCACGGACGGACGGACGCACGCACGCACGACGGACACAACGCCATGACAATAGCTCACTGGCCGAATAATGGAAAATAAGCCCCGCCCACAGTGGCCATGTTTTTCGAATTATCAAAATTTCTTCAAGGAATCTGAAAAAGGGTCACCAAAGGAACATGCCTGTCAAATTTCAAAGAAATCTGATAAGTTGTTTGGGAGAAGAAGATTTTTTAAGTTTTTTCTAAAAATTCGTATTTGTTACCATAGCAACCAGAGTTTTCAATGGAATTGAATTCTTTGAAGGAATTTGAAAGAGGGCTATGCAAGGAACATTTCTGTGAAATTTAATTAAAATTGGTCCAGTAGTTTTTGAGAAGAAGATTTTTTAAAATTACACTATGCGCCATATATGGAAAATAAGCCCCGCCCACAGCGGCCATGTTTTTCGAATTATCAAAATTTCTTCAAGGAATCTGAAAAAGGGTCACCAAAGGAACATGCCTGTCAAATTTCAAAGAAATCTGATAAGTTGTTTGGGAGAAGAAGATTTTTTAAGTTTTTTCTAAAAATTCGTATTTGTTACCATAGCAACCAGAGTTTTCAATGGAATTGAATTCTTTGAAGGAATTTGAAAGAGGGCTATGCAAGGAACATTTCTGTGAAATTTAATTAAAATTGGTCCAGTAGTTTCTGAGAAGAAGATTTTTAAAGAAAAAGTTAACGGACGGACGGACGGACGCACGGACGGACGGACGCACGCACGCACGACGGACACAACGCCATGACAATAGCTCGCTGGCCTTCGGCCAGTGGAGCTAAAAACTTAACAAGTTTATTTTGCAGCAAGAATGATCGATAGAACCATCTGCAACACCCTAGACTTTTAACATGTCTACATAGCTCATGATAAATGACCTGGTAGAGCATCCCTAGCAAAAAGCTGGGTTTATAAATCCTTGGAAACCCTGGGGTCATCTCATAAGCTACATCAACCCCGGGACAATTTATTGAATTTCCATTCATGTACTGCTGAGCCAATGCTGAAATTTCATGTGTTCCATCATTATTTTCTGATAGGGAGATTGAAAATGATGTCATAGTGATGTAGCACCTTCCCTATGTCGGCTTAATGGTTGTCAATGACAATGTACTGCATTATGAGAATGCTTGATTAATCTTTTTTGGCTGTGATGTTTCATATCGATATGCAGTGGCTGATTCAAAGGTTTACTATCAAATAGTGCCACAGCTCAATGTAGCGTATGAGGAAAATCTTGGGATGAACTTTGTTGTATTGGAAAGAAAGTTTTAACAAAGTCAATGTGATAATATGCAAATAAGCAGATCTACCATTTTTTAAACATTATGTCATCGTTTTAATGTTCAATCAGAGGAACTGAGGAAAGGGAAGATTTTTGGCCATTTTTCGGAGCAAAAATAATAATTATGTTAGACCAGTCCAATTCAAAGGGAGATACAGAAAACAACATTCAGTCCGTCATGTAGAAAATGTCCATGTGAAAGCATTGAAAACCTTGAAGGAAAAGGAGAAAGCCGTAATTCATCAGCAATTCCTTCATTTCCTGCAAGTTTTTCTAAACTCATCCGTCGGGCTTTGCCAAAGGTATCTCTGTTTGGGAAAGGCTTAAAATTAGTTTCCAGTAATTCAAGTCCAAACCCTATGTTGTTTGTATCTATTTGAATCATCTAAAGGACACAAATCCACAACTTTGGGTTGAAAGAATAAAGAATATTTTCAGTTACCCCTTCTTATCCGTTTCTCAGAATGTTTATAATTTGGTCCATAATAATGAGTCCATCCATGAACACTATAAATGGCGGGAACACTTGGAATGGTTTGGATTTCTTCCTACAACTAAGGGAAATAACTCTACCATTACTGTTGGTCACCATTGACAACAGGAGAATCTTTGGTTCCATTTTCCTTGTTTTCCTCCTGGGAAGAAGGAGAGTTACTCTCAGCTTGTGGAGCAGCCTGAAAACAAGAGGAATTGGTGAAGTAAAATCCTCACAGAAGGCAAAAATTTTGACAATTCTTATCAAAGAAGCTGCTGCAGACGACAAAATAGATGTTGATAAAGAAAGAATTTCTGAGCAATATAGCACTTTGAAATAAACAGCTCACAGGAGAAAATACTGGTTATCAGCATTTTCTTGTTTTCTCAAGCCTTTTGAGTAAGTGACATCAAAACCAGGTTTTGTTCTGGAAATGGTTGAATCCCTTTCAGTTTTGTTGAAACTAGAAATCTGTCACTGAAGGTGATCAAAATACCCCCGCTACCTCATTTGTTCGGACGAGTGTTTTTGTTGAATCAGGGGCCATAACTCAAATTTTCAATCAAATTTTCGTGAAATTTGCATCTTGCTTATCTATAAGTCCTAATTCACACTTGTGCCAAATATGAACCAAATCAGACAGTAACTGTAGGAGTTATCCGGACAATATTTTTTTTGTCAAATCAGGGGGCATAACTCAAACAAGAGTGCCATGGTCACAATATACGCCACCACTTATAAAACTTGAGACAAAAAAATGACATTGACAAGGATTTATAAATATTCACACAAAAACCTGTAAAAAGTTGTGTTCACAAAAAGGTTTTTATAAATATCCAGTCAAAAACCTGGAAGGAATTGCGTTCATGAGGCTGAAATACCATTAAGCCCTAGAGACTAAGGTTGAAGGGGGCATAACTCAGGCAAAAATCAATGTACCATAAAATCCTTACTTCATGCACATCTACCAATTTAGGTAATAACATCCACCAAGTTTCATTAGGATCCAGTCAGAATCCTAGAAGAAGTTGTGTTGACAAGGCTGCAATTTCAATCAGCCCCAGAGACTAAGTTTTAAGGGGGCATAACTCTGGCAAAAATCAATGAACCATAAAATCCTTCCTTCATGCACATCTACCAATTGAGGTGATAACATTGACCTAGTCTCATTAAGATCTAGCCAGAAACATAGGAGGAGTTGCGTTGACAAGGCTGCAATTTCGGTAAGCCCCAGAGACTAAGTTTTAAAGGGGCATAACTCTGGCAAAAATCAATGAACCATAAAATCCTTCCTTCATGCACATCTACCAATTGAGGTAATAACATTGACTAAGTTTCATTAAGATCCAGCCAGAAACTTAGGAGGAGTTGCGTTGACAAGGCTGCAACTTCAATAAGCCCCAGAGACTAAGTTTTTAAGGGGCATAACTCAGGCAAAAATCAACGAACCATAAAATCCTTCCTTCATGCACATCTACCAATTGAGGTGATAACATTGAATAAGTTTCAAGAAGATCCAGCCAGAAACTTAGGAGGAGTTGCTTTGACAAGAAAAGTGGACGGACGTACGGACGGACGGACGGACGGACGGATGGACAGACGGAGAAGATAACGCCAATATACGTCCGCCTCCGGCGGCGTATAATAAAAATATAGGTCCGATTTTCATGAAATTTGCTTCTTGCACACTTGCGCCAAGTATGAAGCAAATTGGACTTAAACTGTATTAGGGGTTGTCACGACAAGTATTTTTTTTTATTATTTAAAGGGCCAGTATCGGTCCAAATTTCATGAAATTTTACACTTGGCACATCTACAGGTCCTAATGCACACTTGAGCCAAGTATGAAGTGAATCAAACAGTAACTGTTGGAGAAGTTGTCTGGACATGCATTTCTTTTCAAATCAGGGGCTATAACTCCAAAAATATACGCCAGATTTTCAAGAAATTTGCATCTTGTACACCTACAACTCCTAATGCACACTTGTGCAAAGTATGAACTAAATAAGTTGATAAGTGTAGGAGAAGTTGTCAAGGTTTTGGTGACAGACCAACCAACAGTGAGACAGACAGGCTGATTCCAGTATAGCCCCTCCAAACTTCATTAGCGAGGGTATAAATATCTGGTCATAAGAAATATTGAGCTTAATAAAACAGCTTCTAGGCATCAGACGATAACATATACTTAATTTAAGCAAAACTGATAATTTAAGCAATCAATGAATTACAGGCAAATTGAACAAGAGCTATCAAAGTATGGCACCCTCGACTATCAAGTACTCAAAAGAGGTAAAGATATAAAAAGTAAGTTTACCTTTGGCGTTGGTTCCTTCGTGGGATCCAGAATCATTTTTCCCACATTTTTTCTGTCATGCATTTTCTGCATGGCATCAGCAACCTGTAAAGGTAAAAGAATTTATGAAAGTACTACATTAGATGTGAGCCTGGATGTGGAAAATGAACCATTATAGTCCGGTAGCCAAACAGCATTTTTTAAGTGAACCTGGATTTGCGGTATATAGAAAATGTTTTGACTGATTATGTGCTACCAACACCTTCAGAAACCAGAATCCGGTTGATGCCACCTTGTCACCCTTGGGCAACTCTCAGAATTCAAGATGGCGTCCAAGATGGCGGAATGCCATGGTACAAGAGAATAGTTCTGTCCAAACCTATGCAGTATGATATAAAATAGCTTGTGATATGTTCAGAAATGCTCAGAGAGAATGTCCAAAGAAAATAATGAGTGATATTTGCAATATTTCATTGTAAATCTTCAAAAATCTGGTAAATCTTTAAAATCTTACCCCACCCACCCCATTTTACATAGAAAAATTAAGTTTTTCCAAACACTGTTAACATTTCCCGTATTCCATATGATTAAATACTCTGATTATATTGATGAATGAAAAACGAGTATTTTGAATGACAATCCGGCAAAATGGTGTCTGACAATTCAAAATGGCGCCCAAGATGGCGGGAAATTTAAGTGTTTTTATATCATGTTATATTTTTAAACAAAACACCCAGAATATTTTGAAATGTCTTTAAAATGCTAATAGCCTGTTTTGGTATATACATGTAAAGTGATAAAAGCGTCTAGTAAATATCAGTTGTATTAATTAGTTGTATTTCTACCAGAATCTAGGACTGTTGCAAGATATTACCCCACCCACTGCATTTAGAATGGAGAAAATCTAAATATACACTTTAATTGGCTATGTCTTTATGTTTGCAATGCAACTTCTAAAAAGGAAAGTGAAAAATAAACTATTAGATCCCATTGATTGATTGATAGATTGGGGTTGAATGCTTCTTCAAACTTATATGGTACTATCGCTGAAAGTTAACACCTAACTGTGAATTTCGGTCGTTTCTCATACCAGTACTATCACAACACCCTTACACAGGCTCCAATTGTTTAACGATTATCAAATAGTTAGTGGTAGACAAGTTTGCCAGAAAGGATATCTGTCGCGACTAGGGATTGAACTCAGGATTTCATGGATAAGAATCCAATGTTAATTTAAAATGATGTCCAAGACTTTTTGCGAATATTTCTTTATCATTATAAATACTTACGCATTTTAATTGAAAATTGAATACAATTTATAGTATACATTATACAGAAAAAGGAACTGGGTCCTTTTTGCATAGCAAATGGTTTTTCTTCTCCATAAACCTGCTGCAAGTCTAGGCCTATTCCAAAGTTCTAACTCATATCATCTTACCCAACTTCTATATTCTATTCGGCATCCAAAAAAAAGTACTAGATATAAATTTTGTCCTTCATACAGCGTTTTCTTCCTTGTTTTCAGATTTGACAATTATTATGTTCACCATCTGTGTAGTTTGGAGCTCTTCAGTGGTTGTTTGGTATTCAACCCTTTGAAATTGAAAAATGATGCAATGGAAATGAATTCCACATGGAATAGGGATGGGGGCCATTTCCAGGGGTCGGGAGGAGGACCCAAATGCTAATCTTCCAACAAATCATAGTAATTTCATTGAATAACATGGGTTTAAGTTAATGTGCATTTAGGCTACACAACAATTTCTTTTAGTGACTTCTATTCCTTATGATTTCAAACTGTATTAAGGGTTGTCATTTTTAAAATGGTACATAAATGCAATATAATTTGGATCATGAAAGCGTACATGATCTCCTCCCTCAATGTTTCATTATCAGTTATTTGCATTTCGTTTACACATGAAAATAATAATAAAAACAAGAGCTGTCCGAAGACAGCGCGCTCGACTTTCTAAGTTGCTTAGTATAAAGGGGGCATAACTCCAAATATAGTGGAGCCAGGGTCATGGGCCCTTGTAATAAGGAAGAGGGTGTGATGGTGAATAAGTATTCTAAGTTTGGGTTGAATCCCTTTGATAGTATGGAAGTTATTGATGTTTGAAAAAACTTTAACCTTTGTTGCAACGCCGACGCCAACGCCGACGCCCGGGTGACAGTATAAGCTCTCATTTTCTTCGAAAAGTCGAGCTAATAACTCTGCAATACCTCCGTTAAAGCCATACTTTAATTGCAATTATTCCTTCGATTGCTAAATATACATAGAACAGGATACCAGTGCATACAACAATGGGATGCAACCGAAATATTGTGGTCCTCAACTACAAACTGGTACCATTACTTATCTCCGAGTTGTCAGCATGTCGCATCAATCACAAACAAACATCATATCTTCTTGCATCACCTACAAATTTCTGTCCCCTAAGTTGTTCAGTATAAAAGATGTTTGCATATTGACTGTTGTCATTTCATGCCTACTTGTGAAAAAAGTTTCGAAATGTCTTTATACATGGTATCATGTGTTCTTTAGGCTTACTGGAATGTGGTTTCGAATGTTTCTTGAGGGAAGAGAAACTCCTGACTTTAGCTTTTATATCATTATCATTCTATTTCCCAAATCAGCAGGATGTTAGGTATTACAAATAAATGAAATAATAGACAGATGTCACAACTAGTGTGAAACACAGCCATGTGTTTTCTTGGAAGGGATTTAGAAAGAGCGAGAAGCTAATATGACATTGCAATGAAAACTTATTCGATTTTGTAAAAGGCAATATTAGATAGATCTTAGGTAGGGTTGCTGAATGATGATTCTGTAAGTTACGGTTTAATTACAGGGGCGTATCTGCCTATCTGCTAGTACGCAGCTGAGTCAACATCATTTTGACCAAAACATTTTTAATCCAAAAGTGTGGTTTGTAATTTAGTCGAAATTGAAAAACGAAGGCTAATCATATCCATTTCCACAAATCCCACCAAATTCATTATTTTCCAATTTCTTCAGGGGGGATACCCCCTGACTACCTAGATTTTTTGTATCCATATCTTTTGTAGGCTAGCGTTGCCCCTGAATTTATATAGAACGTTTTTCGAATAATGCAAATTTGAGTGGATGGGGCAAAATAAAAAAATAAATGATCTTGTCTTTACTCTGTTTGCCAATAGTAATACATAATTAGCTTATAAAAGCACATTAGATTAACATACACTCAAACGTTTCAAACACAATATATGGAAATAGGTATTAAAGCAAAAGACATCTTTTGTTATTTTGTATGAAATCATCTTTTCCTGCCATCTTGGGCGCCATTTTGAATAAATACATAGTCAATTAATGTGTATATTTCTAGACTTTCTCCATTCTAAATGCAGTGGGTGGGGTAAGTTCTTGCGACAGTCCTAGATTCTGGTAGAAATACAACTAATTAATACAACTAGTATAATAGACACTTTTATCACTTTACATGAATACATCAAAAGAGGTTATAAGCATTTTAAAGACACTTCAAATCTTTTTGGAAGTTTTGTTTAAAAATGTAACATGATATAAAAAATACTTAAATTTCCCGCCATCTTGGGCGCCATTTTGAATTGTCAGACACCATTATGCCAGGTTTGTCATTCAAAATACTCCTTTTTATTCATCAATATAATAAGAGTATTTAATCATATGGAATACGGGAAATGTTTACAGTGTTGCGAAAAACTTAATTTTTCCATGTAAAATGGGGTGGGTGGGGTAAGATTTTAAAGATTTACCAGATTTTTGAAGATTTACAATGAAATATTGCGAATATCACTCATTATTTTCTTTGGACATACTCTCTGAGCATTTCTGAACATATCACAAGCTATTTCATATCATGAATGCATAGGTTTGGACAGAACTATTCTCTTGTACCATGGCATTCCGCCATCTTGGACGCCATCTTGAATTCTGAGAGTTGCCCAAGGGTGACAAGGTGGCATCAACCGGATTCTGGTTTCTGAAGGTGTTGGCTACCATAATCAGTCAAAACATTTTCTATATACCGCAAATCCAGCTTCACCCCTTTGGCTACCGGACTATTATAGCCAGAACAACAGATAAGAGGTGGTAAAGAATTCTAACTTTGTTATTTAACCCTTTCCCAAACAAGACGTCCCTTATAGAAAAGGCTTGGGAAAACATTGAAACAAATGAAGAAACTGCTGGTTTTGAACCAGCAGTTTCTCCTTTTGTCTCAATATTTTCTGTGCCATATTTTATACAAATCCTATCTTTAATAAGATCTATTTTGTCATTTGTGGCAGTTTTTGAAGTGGATCACCCTAGAATTTTGTTGTGTGGTAATGGGTTAATGACTTATATAATGAGGGATGTTAAAACCAGGCCTTGTTTGGGGAAGTGTTTGAATTCATCTTTCGTCAATAATTTTTCAGTGGCTTGTTTTATAATCTGGGGCCATGATAAAAGCATAACATTCACCAATTCCCAAATAGTGAACTTTGGACTATCCAATATAAAAGATACTGCATACTGCAAAACAGATGCCCATGAGGAAGATGTATGTAAAATGAAAAATAGTTAGTTATATTTCCTCCTTTTCATTCAGTGTATTTAAATCAAGAACATGAACTTACATCCTCGAAAGCGTATGTAGAATCTATGACGGGGTGTATTTTACCCTGACTGTACAGCTGGAAGAATTTATTCATCACGAGGCATATATAGGCATGCTGATTCACACATAATGATGCCCCACAAGATAAAGGCTTTATAAAACATTGTGAAAAATGAAGATATTGCTTGTGACAAGCAATATCTTCATTTCCCACAATGTTTTCTACAAAAATTGGACAAAAATACATAATTTCATTCAAACAGAATTGTCCCCTGCAATATTTTGAATTTGGAAAAGTCCAAAATTTTGCAATCTGTTAATTTATGCCAACTTACATCCTCGAAAGCGTATGTAGAATCTATGACAGGTTGTATTTTACCCTGACTGTACAGTTGGAAGAGTTTATTCATCACGAGACGTATATAGGCATGCTGGTTCTGATGGAACGCCAGGGTACGAAGCTGTAATCCGGCCAACATCTTGTTCTCGTCATACAGCTTGATCGGGCTCACTTTGTCCACCTGCCACCACTGCAATGAGGTATATAATAGGGAACGATTTTATTTAGTTAACAGAGACTTAAATTCAGACAAAGAATTAGTATATCATGGGTGCTGTTATAAAATCTCTAAACTACGGCTTGAGTCAAGCAGTAGTTACAAGATTTTGTAACAACACCGACATGTATTGAAGAAATAATCCATGTTCTATGGTAATTTTCTTTTCATTTTACCACAATTCTAAGGTAAAAAAAATGAATAATCCACAAGGTAAATTATTGTTTGCAAGCCTACCTCATAACTAATGAACAGTAAACTATTGTAGAATATAGAGTTATGTCCGTTCTAATATAAAGGCAAACCCAATTAAATTAAATTGCACATAGAACTTATAGAGGGGCGATCTGTGTAAGTGTAAATAGATTTGCATTGTTACATACATTTTAAATTATGAAATTCAGCACAAAACTGTACTATTTACACAAATTCTAACGTTCTTTGTTAATAAATACATCAATGCATTTATGAATTTATCCCAAAAACATAACATTTATTAGTTTTTGGTACATTTAAAATGATACATTGTACATGCCTCATATTACATTTCCACCTTTCTAGGATACTAAACAAACTTCATGACATCAGCACTCTTTGGCGATGTTATATGAATTGTTGACATCATTTTCCTTTTTGTCTTTTACAATGTTATTGTACATTTGGAGCATCCTGCTGAATGCTTGCACCATGTTAGAATTAAAGCTTACTTACAGATTTGGCAAAACTGAAGAAACTCTTTGTCTCTCCTGTCACGATGTTAGATGAACCTGCAAGTACAGGATGTAAAGTCTTATACTATTTACTGGTAATTTGCTTATGATTCAATAGAAATGCCCTATATGCAGAAACAAGAATTGGCAGTAAACAATGCAGCTTGCATAAACAAAAGATTGTAAAAATAAAATTAGTAAAACTAATAGGTCTTAGTAGGAAGTATCCAAGTGTTGAATATGCAACCTGTATCTCATATATTGCATAAAAATGCAAGGTTAAAGTGTTTGAGTACTCACCATAGAGCACATATTTTCCCATGGGTTTCAGCAGTGATATTCCCTTATTTGTATCTTCCCCACACATACAGTCTAACACAACATCAACGCCTTCAGGGGTCAGTCTACAAAACAACAAATTATGCACAAATTTTGTATTGTTTATCTGATCATGGGTTTCAGCAGTGATATTCCCTTATTTGTATCTTCCCCACACATACAGTCTAACACAACATCAACGCCCTCTGGAGTCAGTCTACAAAACAACAAATTATGCACAAATTTTGTATTGTTTATATGATCATGGGATCCAGCAGTGATATTCCCTTATTTGTATCTTCTCCACACATGCAGTCTAACACTACATCAACGCCTTCAGGGGTCAGTCTACAAAACAACAAATTATGCACAAATTTTGTATTGTTTATATGATCATGGGATCCAGCAGAAATATTCCCTTATTTGTATCTTCCCCACACATACAGTCTAACACAACATCAACGCCTTCAGGGGTCAGTCTACAAAACAACAAATTATACACAAATTTTGTATTGTTTATCTGATCATGGGATCCAGCAGTGATATTCCCTTATTTGTATCTTCACCACACATACAGTCTAACACAACATCAACGCCTTCTGGGGTCAGTCTACAAAACAACAAATTATGCACAAATTTTGTATTGTTTATATGATCATGGGTTTCAGCAGTGATATTCCCTTATTTGTATCTTCACCACACATACAGTCTAACACAACATCAACGCCTTCAGGGGTCAGTCTACAAAACAACAAATTATACACAAATTTTGTATCGTTTATATGATCATGGGTTTCAGCAGTGATATTCCCTTATTTGTATCTTCACCACACATACAGTCTAACACTACATCAACGCCCTCTGAGGTCAGTCTACAAAACAACAAATTATGCACAAATTTGTATTGTTTATCTGATCATGGGATCCAGCAGTGATATTCCCTTATTTGTATCTTCTCCACACATACAGTCTAACACAACATCAACGCCTTCTGGGGTCAGTCTACAAAACAATAAATTATGCACAAATTTTGTATTGTTTATCTGATCATGGGTTTCAGCAGTGATATTCCCTTATTTGTATCTTCTCCACACATACAGTCTAACACAACATCAACGCCTTCTGGGGTCAGTCTACAAAACAACAAATTATGTACAAATTTGTATTGTTTACACGGTGGATAATCAAGTAATGCAACAATTTCTGAAAATCTTCAATAATTTTGTTAATACGTGACCGATTTGAATTCGGTTTGAAGCAGTGAAGGTAGACAAATGTTACGCATTAGATGCATGTGTTTGATTTTTGAAAAATCAACTGATAAAAAAGTTATTGAAGATAAACCAAAATTTTGGTTATTTCAATAACTTTTTTATCTGTTGATTTTTCAAAAATCTACTACGTCCATGTTATTCCTGACATTTTTCCGTATACTCTGCTTCAAACCGAACTCCAATTGATTAAGTATTGACAAAGTTATTGAAGATTATCGGAAATTCTAAGTCACATGATTATACATCGTGGTTTATCTGATCATGGGATCCAGCAGTCAGATATTCCCTTATTTGGTAACATCCCAATTGGTCTACTCCCATTTCGTCTACTGTTATTTTAGTGCCTTGAGTCCCAATTCGTCTACTGTCCAAACTCGTCTACTTTCATGTCAAATCATCAATAAACAACATTATTTTTGTTTTAAGATAAGAAATTAAGTCAATATATTCACAAATACAACAAAAATGCAAACAATTTAATATAAATAATAAAATATCATATAGATATACAAAGTATAGAAAAGTAGACGAAATGGGACTTTTGTCAAAAATAGTAGACAAATTGGGAGTAGACGAATTGGGAGTAGACCAAATGGGATTAAACCCCTTATTTGAATCTCCACTGTATGAATATATTCCTAACTTCTTGACAATAGTCAGCTGACCTGACAAATAGGTGATTTACAGCATTTTTCACTGACTCCACCTTGTGGGCGGAGACTGTTCCACATGATGGGACACCATGGTCTAGTGGTAGAATGTGGGCTTAGGGTTCGAGAGGTCCTTGGTTCAAATCATGCCGGTGCCACATGAATTTTTCTGAGCAAAAAAGTTACCCCATGTTGCTCCTCTTCACCCAGGTGTATAAATGGGTATACAGGAGAGTTGAAAGCCAAAGTGATATGGCAGCCAGAGGCACTGACTGTAAACAGCCGACTTGAAACTCAATGATCGTTGAGTAAAGTGTGAAAGACCCGCAAATATGGATCTAGTTCTTAAATTTGAAACTATAAACCACTTTTACTTTTTTACTTTTATGATTGATGATTGCATAAAATGATGTTAAAAAATGTTGTGGCTTACTTCCTAACTTCCTGACAATAGTCAGCTGATCTATCCAGTACATGTGTTACATCCTTTACAGCCTCCATCTTGTGGGCGGAGACTGTCCCATACAGGGTGACATCCTCTACTGTCTTACACAGCTGGGAAATAGCATGGCCCTGAAATATAGATATTTTAAAAGAACCTAGTTATTATAATAAGCATAGTCATGCATTCTAATAAATGCCCAACTCAAAAGCTTAGCTGAAAACGGATATATATTACAAGCATGTTTTCTTCTAGATGAACATAGATCTACCAGGATTTAAAGTTTTACCAATTACCAGGTGGCCATATTTTGGGCTGGTCTAAATCCAAAGATGTTCCACAAGAAAATTTCAAGTGAATGAAATTTAAAATGTTTTGGTCTTTATGGGAGTAAAGGCTTTTGGGAAATAAAGGCATTACTTGTGGATATATGTATCAGGTCCGTAGGAACAAGGGGGCTAGGGTGGCTTCGCCCCCCCCCCCCCCCCCAAAAGTTGGCCAAAAATGCCAAATTTTCCTTATTTTACACTGAAAATTTAAGGAAAATCCAATTAAGCCCCCCCCCCCCCCCAATATTCAGACACTGGCTTTAGCCCACCCAATATGAAATTGCTTCCTACAGGCCTGTGTATCAATGATCTGTAGAAGTATATCCTTGAGTATATAGAGTGTAACATTCAAAATCCTAACAATCCTCAAAAATTTCCGAAAAGGCAAAATTCAAGACCCGTCAAATTTAAAAGATGATGCAGATGGCTATTTGTAATGAATGGAATTCTACATTGTTTGGTCTTTCTAGGTAGAAAACTTCATGGGAAATGATGAAATTGCTTGTCACAAGCAATTTCTACATTTTCCACAATGTGTTCCCAAGTCTTAACCCTTTCCCAAACAACAAAATTTTAGGGTAATCCACTTCAAAAATTGCCACAAAAGACATAATCGGTGTTATTATAGATAGGATTTGTGTAAAATATGACACAGAAAATATTGAGACAAAAGGAGAAACTGCTGGTTATCAGCAGTTTCTTCTTTTGTTTCAATGTTTTCTCAAGCCTTTTCTATTAGGGACGTCAAAACCAGGTCTTGTTTGGGAAAGGGTTAATCTTGTTGGCATCAAATGTGTCAAATGTGTGGTAAATGAGTTAATCCCTTTCCAAAAGGTACATTTCAAGACCAGTCCAATTGCAAAGCTAAAACAGATGATAAAGTGGGTGTCAATATAATTTGTATACAATGTAGCAAATAAAATAGGCTCTGTTTAGGCAAAAGGAGAAAATGCTTATGATTGGCATTTTCTACTTCTCTCTCAATGTTTTCCAAAACCATTGCTTCTATGAATGTCTTGTTAGGGAAAAGAATTAACAGTAATTTAGTAAACTATCAATCTGTATCCCACCCAGCAGCAAAAGCAGAATTCTTAACCCTTTTCCAAATGACAAAAAGTTGGACTTTCCCGCTTCGAAAGTTGCTGCAAACACCAAAATGGGTGTCGATAAAGGCAGCATTTGTGTGAGATATTGCATAGAAAATATTGAGGCAAAAGGAGAAAATGCTGATTATCAGCATTTTCTTCTTTTGCCTCAATATTTTCCCTTGTCTTTTCTTTAGGGGACGTCAAAACCAGGTCTTGTTTGGGAAAGGGTTAATGAAGTCTCGTTCTGGTAATTAAACAGCCACTCTCTAATTATGGGTAATTTTATCCTTCTCCTCAGACAACTATTTTCTAAACGGGTCAAAAATGAAAGGGATTGCAGACTAATATATACATCTGCTGGTGGAATTCAAATTGCATTTCACAAACAAGAAAATATAAAGACAAAGAGGAAAGAAATGCTGTTTATTAGAATCATTTCTTTTGTTGTAAATGGATTCCAGAGAACCTAGCTTCTCAGGGATGACTTGAATGCAAGACGTTGCAAAAACGGTAAAGCAAACGCAGATTAATTATGGTAATTTGAAAACACTCCCTGCAAATTTGAAAGGAAATATTCACCCTCTCCCTGGTCCAATTTGAAAGAAGTTGCAGACAACTATATTACAGCAATTCATGTAGAAATTCCCCATATCATGTAGCATAAAAAAACTCAAAGAAAATGAGAAAGTTCTGGTAATCAGTATTGTCTTCTTTTCCTGAAAGCTAAATTTCTAAAGCCATATCCAGTAAGGTGGCAAAAAGGTCCCTCACATATATGCACTGTTTGGGAATCTGTTGGGAAGCTTTTCATTTTCTCAACAAACTCAAGATATAAAACATCAGAGACATAAATAAATTATAATAAATCAATGTTTATCTATACTAACCCAAACTTTAAATTACAATATTTTGATTACTGAAAATGTGAATTCGTTGATTTTGACTTCATTTTGACCGCTGACCATTATGATATCACCATGAAAAACAAATGGGTCTAAATCGATTCCGTAATGCAAATAACGTTACAAACGTAATGCCGGGGTGTGTGTCAAAAATGAAACCAAGATCAGTATCTCGTATGTCCTCCTGTAGCATTGAACACAGCACAACCTATCTGTGACATCGAACGTAACTAACATCGACAAACGTTTATAGGAATATTTTGTCACTCTTGAATTAATGTTTGTCCCATTTCACGCAAGGTCTGTGGTTGGACTGGGCGTTGACGTAAACGCATGTCAAGCAGGTTCCATATTTGCTCAGGAGGTCAGATTATCGCTATTGGGCATTGCGCCACTAGAGACAGACTCGTGTGTGCATACGTAGTAAAATGGGACCCGCATAGGGACGTTGAGGTCGGAACTCACGTTTACGTAACCTGTTACGTGTCTGTGCACTTATACGACGACCATGATTCCCAGCAGTTGCAGCAGCCTTTTTGTTGCTAGCCGAAACCGGTCTCTGAGAATTTGGTTTCTCAACCTGTTGCCCTGTACCTTGGTAGTTACACGACTTCTGAAGGCTCTTGGCATGTCATAAACATTACCGGAAACGTCAAAACAAACGTAGGCAAGAAAAATAAATGACCTTGAAAATAACAACAAAAATGGATTTTTTAATTCAAATGGAACTTCTAACACATTCAGACATGATTAATGAGTAAGATTAATTGAACATACTGGTTTGCTGAAACTTCTGCTATAGTCATGCTACCGTAGACCACGCAAAGTCCAATAGCCGGGTAACCACAGTCAGCCAGGAGCAATCCAATCACCTGCACCTTTCGGGACAATGCTAAATAGCGGCATTTTTGTCGATCCCCAGACAGATTTATTTACTTAATCTTATCGGGTTATCTTGCTACTTTCCAAAAATGCACGTGCGCCGGTTTATTACATGCACTGTTGCACGTGCAGCGCGGATATAGGGTATTGAACCACAGACTCTGTGTTCAGCGAAGCATAACAATTCTTACATTCTTTTTGTGTGGACAATAAAATCACTATATAGAATAATGATATCTGAAGTTTCGTTGTTCTATCATATCTCATTAAAAAGTTACAACAAAATATCTTGTTGCGTTGGCAGTTTGGGTTAGTATATGTCTATCAAAACATAAAATAAATTCAATTGCTTTTTCCTGTTTGTGAAGTTACAGAGTGATTTTTCTTTCCCAAACAAAGTTTATCTCTGACCTAGACCTCTCACCTAGACGACCCCAAAACAAAACAGCAGCTCTTAGGGACATGAGCGACAATATATTTGTTGTTATAAAATCTTGTAACTACGGCTTAAATCACGAATAAAATGTACGAAATTTAAGAACAATACCTATGAAATACTATTGTTTGTCCGAAATTATGTCAACACAGGGAACCACATGACACAATTTTTCAGATTTTTGAATAATTCTGTTGATATTTGACTGATTTTAAAAGGTTTGAAGCAGAGAGGGCAGGAAAACGCCATAGATTTATAAAAACAAAAATAAAAACAAAATTTTGGGTAGTCATCAATAACTTTTTTGTCAGTTGATTTTTTTTAAAGATCTTCCACATAGGCCTACAGCTAATTCCTGGCATTTCCCGCCTTCTTTGCTTGAAATAATCAGCAATTTCTTCTGTTGCCTCAATGTTTTCCAAACTTTTCTGATAGGTCAAAACCACCCAGTAAACATACGATATCGAGCCGATGAAAGATGTAAGTCGGAATATCGGCTCATTTTGCCGATATCGGACCAATGTCGGGTCGATATCAGTTTGAAATCTGAATTTTCTACTTTTTCTCAGATAATGGGCCAACGTCAGGCCGATATCGGGCCGATCATGAATATCAGGCGGATAGCCTTTGGTGTTACAGAGCCGTCATCGGGCCGACATTTCTGTGAATATAAGCCGATATTAGGCCGATCATGAATGTCAAGCGGATAGCGTTTGGTGTTACAGAGCTGATATCGGGCCAATCTGAATGTTTGCTGGGCAGGACTGGTTTGGGAAAGGTTAACATTATGGTAATAAAAACCTGGTATTGTCTGTAACAGTGTTAATTGACTGCCAGTTAAAAGCACTCAGTTTCTGACAAAGTCTGCTTTGATCATAGAGACTGAAGTCATTATTCTGGAGTGTTGGTGATAAACTCTGAATTATCAGTCAAACAGTTGCTATGGCAACTAAAATCCATATAAGTGCAGTATAAAGCACTGCAGATGACAATCATTTGTAGCTATTTTTGGTTAAGTTGACAGCATTTACAGACTATGTATACAGACTGTAATCTAACAGGAATTTGCAGTCCATATAAAGCATTTACTTACCCAATCCCAAACGATCAAGCCAGGGTTTTGATGAATGAAGAGAAATATATTGCATCAAATAGATCATCTAAATCTTTTTGTTGTCTGCAAGCTTACTGTTTGATATTGAAGAATGTACCCTACAATTCTTATTTTGTTTCTCTGTTTTTGTAAACATTTAATGCTTTGTTTTTGGCAAGACCTTTCAAATTTGATTTGTCTATAATTTCCTTTGGGCAAGTAAAGTATCAAGAGCAGATGTCAGGAGTCAAAATAACTTACCTTAACAGAAGCTTGTCAGAAGAAAAACATTAAACTTCAAGGTCAAGGTCACAAGGTCAAAGTACAAAAAGATTGTAGCAGAAGATATCTTTGTGTCAAATATCAAAGATCTATCTCTTTATAGCCCCTGTGAAATGCTTTGTCATTCTTCATGAAGTATTAAATAAATATTCATTAGCTATTCAAGAACGGAAAAAATGAAATCTTCATGAAGAAGAAGTGAACAGAAAATGGCCCATTTTGCATAAATCTTCATAAAAACAGAGTAATGAATTTTTCATGAAGTTGGAAATGCATAATAAATCCTTAAACCATGCAGTTTTGCATTCTGAGAAAAAGGCATGAAGTCTTCATGAATAAATAGTCATATAATTCATGAAGACTTCATTCAAGAAAAATACGCAAACGATCTTAAGAAGAAATCATGATTATTTTGTTAAAAATGAGTATGGGCCATTTTCTGTTCACTTCTTTTCAATGAATAATTCATGAATAATATTTCTTTACATACTTCATAAAAACATACAGGTTTCTCTAAACACAGAGTAATTAATTTTTTATGAAGTTGGAAATGCATAATAAATCCTTAAACCAAGCCATTATTTCCTTTTTAAAAACACATCAAGGTCATGAAAAATACTAAAAAACAATTTGTACAAATATGTTGCTGACAGAACAAAACTTAAGAAACTTTTTGTAGAACAGGTAGTTTCAGAACTGTAATAAGTAACAGGCCATTAAAAATCAATGATTCCTATTTATAGAAGCAAAATAATAATATCCATTTTACAGAATAATTATGTGGGTGGGGAATGGTAATAGAAATAAACATTTGAATTTGTTAAATTTAGTCTAAAGAACACTTACTAACATTGCCTTCCTTGGTTTTATCATTTAGTGAGCTCCTTAATCACTTGATTATAACTAAAAATGTTAATTATAACTCTTAACAAAAACATATTTCTTGAAAAATAGTCAGAAAAGCAAAATTCCCTCCATTATTTTCTAAACCACATGTCATAGACTGGAACATAAATTAGACTGGGAGATCATGAACGTTTTAAGAACATTTTATGAACTGTACACAATCCATTATCAATTCATGATTAGTCCATGTTTTTTTTGCCAGAATGGACACATTAAGAGTATTTACAGAACTGGGTCTGAATCTTTATCAGTCCTTAATCACTTCTTTATTCAAAATATGGACTTATTATGTACCTTTTAAGAAATGTAACAATCCCTTACTAATTAATTACCAGTTCATTTTTTCCAAATGGACACATTAAGAATATTCAAAGAATGAGGCCTGATTCTTTACCAGTTCTTACACAGTTCTTTATTCAAACTATGGGCATGTTAGTGACATTTTAAGAACTGTTACAATCCATTATTAATTCATGGTCAGCTCATTTTTTTTCAAACTGGACCAGATTTTTTATGAGTTCTTTATGCACAATAATGGACATCTTATGAACTAATTAAGAATTTTATTGAACCTTTTTAAATGAAAACTTCATAATAAATCCTTTGCATTCATCATGAAGGTTTTAAGGATTTTGTCAATCATTAATATCTTCATAATGTCTTCATGAAGCAATTATCATCATACTTCATGCAGAAAACTTCATGAAGTGTGTTAAAGAAGTGATAATGAGTAATGTATGAAACATTCTTAAGATTCATAATATGTTCATTATTTTATGAATTACATTTCACAGGGGCGGCCAGTTTAAAGTTTTTGCAAGGTAAGAAAATTCAAAGTTCAATATATCAAAGATCGTGATTTCAAATCAAAGGTCTTGGCAGGACGTATCAAAGTGTGTAATATCAAAACTATATTTTTAATAATGCATGAGATTAAGACAATGCTCAAGTGTTTGTAAGGAAGGTCAAACTGCAAGCTGAAGATCACTAGGTCTGTAACATCCTAATTGGTCTACTCCCTTTCGTCTACTGTTATTTTAGTGTCTCGAGTCCCAATTCGTCTACTGTCCCAACTTGTCTACTTTCATGTCAAATCATCAATAAACAACATTATTTTTGTTATAAGAAAAGAAATTAATTCAATATATTCATAAATGAAATAAAAAAGCAAACATTTCAATAAAAATCACACTATATCATATTGATATACAAAGTATAGAAAAGTAGACGAAATGGGACTTATGTCCAAAATAGTAGACGAATTGGGAGTAGACGAATTAGGAGTAGACGAAATGGGATTAAACCACTAGGTCATAGGTTATCGTCTATAAGGAAAGGTGATGGCAACAAGTTTTTGTCTACATAATAGACACCAACACTATTGTTGTGACATAAGCTCTCTTGACATAAATTGCTGGTTCCCTAAAAAGACATTCCGTTCTATCAATTTTTTTCACCAGAAGCAGGGTTTAGCTAGCAACAGTTCTATTTTTGTATCACAGAGTATTGGATTCAACATCACAACTCCCACTCAACATTCAACAGCCACAATATTGAAACAGGAATGTCTTGGTAATTGCACCAACAATTCCTGCTTAAAACCCTCTTTCAAATAAGACCTTAGTTTGACATGCCTGATAGAGGAAGCTTGGGAAAACATTGAGACAAAAGGAGAAAATGCTGAAAACTAGCATAAATTTCTCTTTTCTTTTAGCTTCATTCTTTTCTGTGCTATATATTGTACACAAATTCTTTCATTATCGACTAGAAATCTATTTCTAAAGGTGATAGAAATACCTCTGCCCCTACATTTTGTCCAGACAAGCGTTTTTGTCGAATCCGCGGCCATAACACAAATTATCAATTTAATTTTCACGAAATTTTTGTCTTGAACATCTATGGGTTTTGTGCCAAGTATGAATCAAATCCGACAATAACTGTAGGAAAAGTCCAGAGAAGCATTTTTTATCAAAATTTTTAATAAGGAGCCAGATCTCAAATCATACATCAGGGATTTTTTGCGAAATTTGCTCTTCCACATCTATGGGTCACCAAACTGACAGGCTGCATGATAAGTATACTCTCCCTAAATTTCGTTTGGTGGGTAGATCTATAACAATTAGCATTTTGTCCTCTACATTGGCTTTCAAATTCGACCAGTCAGAATTTTAGAGGCCCTTTTTGATGCCCTTCAAGAACAAGAGGGCCATGATGGCCCTGTATCGCTCCACAGGCTTTTAGACTTTTAGACTACGAATTTTTTCAAGGAAGACAATAGAGGTCTATCCAAAGAAGATCCATGTTACACCACAATGAATTCCAATTAGTGGTTATTGAGGAGAAATGTTTTTAAAATTTTCTTAAAAATAAGCCCAACACACAGCGGCCAATTGTTTTTCATCCGATCAAAATTTTTTCCAAAGAATCTAACATACATTGAACATTCAGGCTAATCTATAATGAAATTCAATCAGTGGTTATGGAGGAGATTTTAAAGAATTTTTTGAAAATTTATTTTAATTAATTCAATATATTTTTATGAAGGAATTTGGAAGAGATTTATGCAAGGAAAATTCATGTGAAGCTTGGTTAATATTGCTCCATAGTTTTGGAGATATCTAAAGAAAAAGTTTACGCATACACGAACAGACAGACGTACAATGGACAAATGGCCATGACATAAGCCCCGCTGACCTTCGGCCAGCGGATCTAAAAATGCTTGCAAAAATATTGTGCAAAATAAAGACAAGCAATTTCTTCATTTACAACAAAGCTTTCTGCCAGAGAAGACCAAAAAACGTTGAATTTCATTCACTTTAAATTGTCGTCTGCATCATCTTTGAATTTAGACCAGTTTAAAATGTTGCCATCTGCTAATGGGTTAAAGGGAGATCAAATTCTGTAAACAGCATTCAACAATCATGGCTTTGAATATTTGTCAGCTGATGCAGATTCAAACAAAGTTTTTTGTAGACAAATCCCCTAGAAAAGCCTTTTAAATACTGTTTAAAGGTCACTTATTTGCATCTTGCATAATCAAAACTGCATTTTATTGACAAGTTAATCATCAACAACTCTGGAGTATGTTTGTACATTAACCCATTACTGCACAGCGACACCTTTTGACTCCCTCATGATAAAAGGTTTAGGAAAACATTGTGGAAAATGAAGATATTGCTTGTGACAAGCAATTTCTTCATTTCCCACAATATTTTCTACCCCAAGAGACAAACACATTTTAAATTTCATGCACTTGGAATTGTCGTCTGCAATATCTTTGAATTTGGATCATCCTAAAATAGTGTCGTTTGGTAATGTGTAAAAGAATACAAATAATCATCTTACCACTCCTCCTCCTACATTGTGGGCAAAGACTGACATCCCTTTCCTCAAGTTGGCGATGTCAAACAGCATAATATAGGCCGTCACATAGTTCATGGGTAACGCGGCTCCGTCTTGGTAACTCATGTTTGACGGCATTTTGTACACAAAGTTGGCAGATACGACAACGACCTCGCCCCACGCTCCATAATTAGAGAAACAGATCACCTGGTCTCCTACCTGAAACATTGATGGAAAAGGATAATTTATAACTCATGTTTGACAGCATTTTGTACACAAAGTTGGCAGAAACAACAACAACCTCCCCCCATGCTCCGTGATTAGAGAAACAGATCACCTGGTCTCCTACCTGAAACATTGATGGAAAAAGATAATTTATAACTCATGTTTGACGGCATTTTGTACACAAAATTGGCAGATACGACAACAACCTCGCCCCATGCTCCGTAATTAGAGAAACAGATCACCTGGTCCCCTACCTGAAACATTGATGGAAAAGGAAAATTTGCATTTTCCTGTTGACAATGTAGACACAGCCAGGTGACTACAAACATTCTGAGAAATTTCATCCAAATTAATCAGTCAATAAAGTACTATAGTTGCGTTAACAATATGTGGACTTACACACATATATACAGACGGATAGATTGACTGACAGACAAAGAAGATATTTATATGTCATAGATAGAGATAATGATTAAACAGAACATTTAAAGGAAGACATAGCTGTGTCTTAATAAGTCACTAAGGTTTACTTTATTTCTAGTCTGTTCCTTTAATTTTTTTCATTTCTAGGTATAATTACACACCTCTCAATGTTATTGGCCACGACATTTGTTCTGTTGAATTAGAATGCTAAGAATTAGAAAATAAACAAAGTAATTCAGAACCAGGTCTTGTTTGTGAAAGGGTTAACTCACTATCAGACAGCAAAAATTTGGACTGTTCCATACAGATTATTCTGATTTCTCATTACAAAAGTACCTATCCTTTGGACTCTCAAAAGAGAAAACTAAAGAACTCTCCGAGCTAAGAATAAGTGCACACGACCTACTTATCGAACAAGGTCGTTATGTTATACCTAAGATCCCCCGCGATCAAAGGGTCTGTGTCACTTGTAATAAACTAGAAGATGAACAACACTTTTTGCTGCACTGTTCAAAATACGATGCACCTAGAGATATTTTATTTAATAAAATGCAAATTGAAAACCACGACTTTAAACCAGACTCTGGGTCTTCATTACGACTATTTAATCGTTTAATGAACCCAGTTAACATTATAGAAACCAAATATATTTGTGACTTTATTACATGCGCGGATCCAGAGGGGGGTCAGGGGGTCATGACCCCCCCCCCCCCTGGAATTTGGCGAAAAAAGGGGTTATCAAAAAGAATACTGGTTATGTCCCAAAAAAGCTGCGTCATTCGTCCCCGTGTGCCACGATAAACCGTTGTTGTATTTAGTCCTTCATGGTATGACCTCTATCTGAAAGCACGTATCAAGAGGGGGGAGTCAGGGGATCCTGACACCCCCCCCCCCCCCCCCCCCGGAATTTGGCGAAAAGGGGGTTAAAGATCAGATGACCCCCACCCCCCCACCCCTGGGAAAAATTCCTGGATCTGCGCTTGTATTATAACATCTTTAATGATAAGGTAGTTTTCTTGCTTAACTATACATGTACTTTGATCTTTTATTGGAGGACACCCACTTTGTTATGTGAGTTTTCTGAATAAAATCTTGTATCTTGTATCTTGTATCAGATGACAAGTTCAAGTTGATGAAATCTCAAGAATCTTTTCATTTTGGATTAGAAAGGATTGTGGACAATGAAGAAATTGCTTGTCAACATTTTCAACAATGTTTTCCGAAGTCTCTAAATATATAATTACTGTGGAAGTCAATGTGCAGGCATGGATTAAACCATTCCCACACACTGACACTTTTTGACGCCCAAAGAAAAAATGCTAAAGGAAAACATTGTGGAAAATGAAGAAATTGCTTGTCACAAGCAATTTCTTCATTGTCCACAATCACTGGTGGTGAACTCGGACAAAGCGAGGAATATTTTTCATGAACACAAGGTACAGATACTTCATGTCACATCCGGATTTTTGTAAACAATACACGTGGTGTTTTGTTTTACTTCTCTTTCCGTCTTTTTTTAAAGGATGCACTGAAATGGAAGTTACTAAGGTATGTAGATATGATTTATAATACGCACGAAAATATCAGTTTTATCGATCATTATTTTCAAATGTTATAAACGGATTGCAAGTGCACAAAGCGCATATTGAGATCATGTGGGTTGATCTTAATCGCCCGAACGAAATGGTACGATATCACTGTTTATGTTAATCAACTTGCATTGCAAGTAAACAAAAAAGACATATAAATGTACAAATAAAGGCTGTAAATGGCAGTTTTTGGTGTCATGTCATTGCAAATCATTGTGCGGTTTCTTCGTGACAACGTTACAGCATGTTTGCGATGTTATCTTTTCCAGCTACAGTGTTTTATGACCACATGTTTGATAAATTAATCGATTGCACTGGACTTAACGGCACATTTAAACATTTATTCGGTAATATCGCACTGATTTGAGCATCTAACCATAGATTTCCGGCATCAAATTCGAGCACCAGGTACTTGTTTCAATATATATCAATTTGTACTGCCTAACTCCCCTTTCAGATATATTACTGACAGGTGATGACAATTAGATGACATCATCATCATCATCATCATCATCATCATCATCATCATCATCATCATCATCATCATCATCATCATCATCATCATCATCATCATCATCATCATCATCATCATCATCATCATCATAATCATCATCATCAACATCATCATCATCATAATAATAATCATCCTTTTTATCGTTACCTTGGAGTTTCACCGGTAAGAGTTTCGTTATGCCTTCTTAAATTTGGTACAGGTGGAGAATAAGCTATTAAATGAGAACAAGATAGATCTTGATCAGACAGTGCACATGCAAAGTCTGATCTGGATCCATGTTGGTCGCAAAAGCCTAAATGAACGTTTCCAGATCTATACTGTAATGTTTGTCATTACCATTATCACCATTTATTCTAAGGAGGATCCACTGTTTCACACATCCCAGGCCCGTACGAACAAGGGGACTCTGGAGCACCCCCCCCCCCCCCTAGTTGGCAAAAATGCCGAATTTTCATCATTTCACATTTAAAACTTATGGCAAATCTAATTTAGCCCCATCCCCCCCCCCCCCCCAATATTAGACACTGGCCCAGACAGGGCCCATATGGAATTGCTTTCTACGGGCATGCATTCTAAAGTATACTAACGGGCAAAGTTAACTGTGTGCATTTCCTTTTCAATTAACACCTTGACTGCATACGGTATATGAATGAAATTTTACAAATGCACATTTAATCTTTTAGTTTCAATAATTGTCAATGTATTACTATACTTGTTATTACCGTAACAATTCCTGAAAGTGGATAAGGATAAGATTCGCTTTTACAAGACATTTTCGAGTGTGAACACCGTTGGTATTAATACATGCTATGCAATTGTCCTTAGAAAACAATAGATGCTGTCTAACCCACTGAAGGTAATGTTGTCAATAACATCGTAGCAAGACTATGGGTATCGCAAGACGTCTGAAACGGATGGTCTAATCCGTTAATCAGTCTCTACTGCTGATAGAACTCAACTCAGGAAGCAATCTAGCCTATCTGTAACGTTTGCCTTTTTCTGTCGATTTCACAGGTAGTCGTTCCGATAATGGTTGTCTTGTCGGAATGACGTCACTTGTAGACGTTGGATGTGTTGGAATCGTCTCAAAATTGTAGCATGGCAAGTAAATCGAAAACAGTCTAATTAATGGGGTAATTCGACTGTTTTCGATTTATTTGCCATGCTTCAATATCTTGTATTTATTTCGGTACATTTATGAATAATCCTAAAATTGGCGACCATTTGCATTAGACAAGTGGCTACTTTCTTATGACGGGGAGTATATTTGTGCTACTATAATTAAATCCATTTGTTTCAATATTTTAGATTTCCTAAAGATAAAATGTTAAAAAAAGACGTCTCACTACATTTCTCCTGAAACAAAAGTTTACGCTCATCATCTGTTTTCATGACTTTATAACATCGCCGCCAAACAATACGACGTCGTTCCCACGTTTTGTGTAATTGACGTTGAAGTGCGTATAGCAAACATTGAATCAAAAGAAGAATAGATCTATACTTTTCTTAATATTTTTCTTTCATATTTTCTTAATTAGTACACACATTTTAACTTCTCAACATATAAAATCAATGTATTTTGACATCTAGAGCAGTCAGCTAGACAAATTGGCGGTCATTACTGAAAGCCTTCTAATTGGGGGCTGCAATACCAGATAGGCCTATTGTTTTGGAAATGATTATTGTATACCATTAATTCGTCTTTGAAAAAGAATACATTTTATCTACTACGGTATATATAGACCTAGTGACGTTTTTTCGGACAAACACTAGTGCTTCGTCGGCGTAAATCTAAAACGTCACAAACTCAACTTTATTGAAGCTGCAGTTACGGGATTTTATAACAACACCTACGATTTATCCATATTTAACCGAAAACCCATTCTATTGTTAGGACAAAAGTCATTGCAATTCGAACAGCCATTGAAAATGTTCACGGTATCATAAATAAACCGTACAAGTCCCCTTCAAAAAACGTTAACTACGATTTTCACATCGGAAAAAAACTTCTACTCCAAGAATTGTAATACCAACTTCAGAATCAGTCAGAGAAATAAAATAACAAAACTTACAATAGCCTCTAAGTGTCTCTCCGATTCGTCCATATTGTTTTGGGCGGATAAACACGTGCAAATCGTTGTGTACATACATTTAAACATGAAGTATCTGTACCTTGTGTTCATGAAAAATGTTCCTCGCTTTGTCCGAGTTCACCACCAGTGACAATGCTTTCTTCACTAAAGACCAAAAGATGTAAAATTTGATTTACTTGAAAATTTTCGTCTGCAATACCTTACAAATTGGAGCAGTCTAAAATTTTGTCGTTTTGTAATGGGTTAATACTTACAGAGACATCTGGTGTATTTTCTCCTACAGCCTCAACTTCGCCCGCACACTCAAACCCCATGGTAACAGGAGTTTTGGGTGGGTGTTCCAGCACACCTTGTCTTACCATCAGGTCCACAAAGTTAAGACCACTGAAAATAAATAACAGAAATATGTTCATATCAAAGCAACACATACAAACAGGGTAAAGACATTCTAAATTTGTTATTTCAAATATAAACCCTATGTTGTGGCTACTCATTTGAATATGAGACAATTCCAATGAGTATTCTTTCTTTATCAATGTTTAGTATACAAAAGCTTTGAAATTGGACCAGTCTAAAATATCGCTGTTTTTAAAAGGGTTCAATAAGAGAAAACATTGTCACCAGCATTTTCTCCTTTTGCCTCAATATTTTCTGTGCTATATTTTACACAAATCATATCCTTATTAACATTCAGTATGTTGTCAGCAGCAACTTTCATATTGGAGCACCCTGGGGTTCTATTATTTGGGTAAAGGTTAAAATTGATACGGAAATAGTGTTAAAATTTAAATTGATACTGAAATTTTTAACCCTTTCCCAAACAAGAACTGGTTTTGACGTCCCTAGTAGTAAAGGCTTGGGAAAACATTAAGACAAAAGAAAAAATTGCTGATAATCATCAATTTCTCCTTTTGTCTCAATATTTTCTCTGCTAAATTACCCGCAATTCTTGTTTTTATCAACGTCCATTTTGTCATCTGCAGCAGCTTTGAAATTGGAACACCCCAAAATGTTGTCGTTTGGGAAAGGGTTCAAGTTGGAAGTGTAAACCCTGTCACATAAGGGTCAAGGTCATATTAGTCATGTTCTTGGACCCCTATATCAATTTCCCGTCACCAGGAAGCGTGCCTTGTGTATAGGATAACAGTAATTGACCTTTGACATTTAAAGACAGACAGAAATAAGAAATTTATCTGCCGATTTACAGAGCCCGGTATTGATCCTCCGTGAGATTTCCAGCGATAAATGCCTTCCAATAATCCCACTGCCAACACATCTTACTGGAGCTGACTTTCATGTTTAACCCATTACCAGATGGCAAAATTTTAGACTGGTTCAAATTCAAAGATGTTGCAGATGACAATTTCAAGTGAATATAATTTTATAATCTTTGTTCTTTTTTGGTTGTAAAACATTGTGGGAAATGAAGAAATTCCAAAACCTTTACCCAGTGGGGCATAAAGCGTCAATATGTGGAAATGAGTTAAAATTCAGCACTTTTCATAATAAAAGACCCATTACCAGATTCCAAGCAGCTGTAGACAACAAAATGAAAGTTGTTAAAGATAGGATTTGGATATGAATTATAACACAGTAAAAATTGAGGCAAAACAAGAAAATGCTGATTATCAGGTTAGACTACATGATACAGGATACATTTTAAGATACTCATTTTTGGAAGCAAATTTTCCAAATTTGCTTCTCTTAGCAGCCATGCGTCTCTGCACTTTACCATTCTCTGCATACCACACAACATCTTCCGGTCTTCCTCACTATAAATAGTTCTATCAAAAGCAAAGATTAATGAGGTAACAGTCATTCGAATATTCAATATGTAAGTCTGAAGTTATGTGTAGATATTGAATTGTGTGACTGAAAATGAAACATTCAATTAATCATGTCTCTAAGAGAAGAAAAGATCAACGTAGTAATTTGATTTATTATGGTTCAAAGATCAGTCCAATGGCCTTCCTTGTAAATGGGTCAGTCGAGTTTACTGAACTATGAAATATATTCAGCTTACACAAACGATTAATATGCATGAAGTTGTGCTAAAAATAAATACAACTCCATCATGAAATCAAAGTATGCAAGGTATTCTGGATAATCAAAGTACTTAATCAAAATACTCTACGAATCTAAGTATTCAAATGGATAATCAAAGTACCTAATCAAACTACTCTATTTCTGGCCCGGTTTCTCGAAAAAACTTAAATATGTTCTCAAATCTGAGCACAGTGCTCAAATTGCATGAAATCCACGTGAACTTCAATGGAATACCCTTCAACGTTGGAGAGTATCCCTTTGATGTTGAGCATGTTCTCATGAGAATATACTTAAGTTTTTTCGAGAAACTGGGGCCTGGACAGGCCTACATTTTTGAAAAATTTGCTTCCAAACAGTACTGTCAGTACTTTGATGTTTCTATGCCGCTTTTCTTTGAAAAGCTTGTAACTGCAGCTTTAAACAAGCTGCAGTTACAAGGTTTATGAATAAAAGCTACAATAAGTCAGTTTCAGTGGCAGCTGTCTTGTATTGCGGTCCCCCATTATTTTGTCATTATCATTTGTCAATACATGATCCCTCCAGGAATGTCCTTGCCTAGCTGATTTATTGGACAACCTTTTGACCTAAAGCTCTAAGCTCTGCCTAGCTTAGTTGTAATACAATTGGACTTGTATTGCTTTACAAGATGTTTTTATTCCCTTTAACCCTCTCCAAAACAACACGCTTTCCACTGCTGTAATTTCACCCTTTCCCAAACAAGGCTCTGTTTAGACATCCCTAATAGATAAGGTTTGGGAAAACATGGAGACAAAAGAAGAAACTGCTTGTTATCAGCAGTTTCTTCTTTTGTCTCCATATTTTCTATGCTATATTTTACACAAATTCTATCTTCAATAACGCCCATTTTGTCATTTGTGGCAGTTTTTGAAGTCGATCACCCTAAAAGTTTGGCGTTTGGGAAAGGGTTAAATGCTATCGTAGACATCACAATGAATTCCAATAATTATTGCAGTACAGAAAATATTGCAGCAGGAGAAGAAAATGCAAGCTTCTACATCTGCAACAAAGAAACATTTGCAAAACTTTGAGAGAAAAGAAGAAAATGCTCCTAAAACAATCATACATTTGAATTTATTTTACTCTATTGCATTTTTGGAAAAGATTAACCCTTTTGCAAAACAAGAACATGTTTTTACAATCTGATTTAAATCCAGTGTAAACTGACAGCAATTTAAACATCTGACAGGCACCAGTAAGAGGTCATCTTCAAATACCTATTCTTCTGACCAATCAAACAAGAGCCGTCACAGACGGATTATGCTCCCCGAATAAGTGTTTGTCACAAAATAAAAACTATCATACATTAAGCCCCCTTTTCCCATGACAGCTTTTTTGTACACTTATTATTTATAGAATATAGTCTAGAACATCCTATTTGTTACATGAGCACAAAATTTTATTAAATTCTGCCTATTAGATAAAAAGAAATAAGAGAAAAACTAATTTTACACTAAGGCCCCTTTTTCCATGACGCAGCCTTAAATTTACAAACGGAGAAAAAAGTCCCTAGGTATTGACCCAGTGAGTTCACATGTGAAGTTTCATTGAATTTGGTCCAAGGGTTGCTGAGATATGGCTGTGGACGGACGGACGGACACAAGGACGGACGGACAGCGTGGCAACTATATGCTCCCCCGAAATTTTTTCGGGGAGCATAATAAACACTTCTAAGATTATGAAAGTGATTGAACAAGGTCATGAGGACATCAGATTTGAGTGCAGAACCATATGTTTGCATGTGCTTAAATTGTCATGGAATATTAGACATAATAAGAGGTGTCATTGGTTAGAGTAAAAATTATGAATTTTGGTTTTCCAAGGGTTATGTTGTCTGTCAAACATTATTGTAAGTTAACATCAGAATATAATCGGATTATTGTCTTGATCCCTGATGCAAAAGGTTTGGGGAAATATTGTGACCAATGAAGACAAGAGCCGTCACAGACGGATTATGCTCCCCGAATAAGTGTTTGTCACAAAATAAAAACTATCATACATTAAGTCCCCTTTTCCCATGACAGCTTTTTTGTACACACATTATTTATAGAATATGGTCTAGAACATCCTATTTATTACATGAGCACAAAATTTCATTAAGTTCTGCCCATTAGATGAAGAGAAATAAGAGAAAAACTAATTTTTACACTAAGGCCCCTTTTTCCATGACGCAGCCTTAAATTTACAAA
This sequence comes from Fragum sueziense, assembly GCA_963680895.1. NCBI lineage: Eukaryota > Metazoa > Mollusca > Bivalvia > Cardiida > Cardiidae > Fragum > Fragum sueziense. Next base: position 4,837,836 of record OY804599.1, on the reverse strand, counting down.
CGGAGAAAAAGGTCCCTAGGTATTGACCCAGGGAGTTCACATGTGAAGTTTCATTGAATTTGGTCCAAGGGTTGCTGAGATATGGCTGTGGACGGACGGACGGACGGACGGACGGACAGACACACGGACACACGGACGGACGGACAGCGTGGCGACTATATGCTCCCCCGAAATTTTTTCGGGGAGCATAAAAATGCTGATAATTTCCTCTTTCTGTCTCAATCTTTTGTACTATGTTGTACAATCTACATAAAAAAAATTCTTTTTCAACATCCATTTTGTCATCTGTAGCAGTCGACATATTGGAAAAGTCTATATTTTTGTTGTTTGAGTAAAGGTTAATCTGAAAAGAGTTAAGTGCAAAACTAGTCTAAGTTCATATAACAATAAATGTATTTACAGCAGTTTGGCTCAAAGTCATCTCAAACCATTTATATCATTAACACTTTCCCAAACAAGACCTGGTTTTGACATTCCTTATAAAAAAGGCTTGGGAAAACATTGAGGCAAAAGAAGAAAGTGCTGATAATCAGCACTTTCTCCTTTTGCCTCAATATTTTCTGAGCTACTCTGTACTCAATTCCTGCCTCCTGAGTAATATGTTTTGACCTCTGTATCAGCTTTCAAATCGGACCAACCTAAATTTTTGTTGTTTGGGAAAGGCTTAACAAAAGTGTACCATATGGTAACTTACCAGGCCTTAACTCTCACAGCAACTTCGCCCTCACCAGGTCCGGCACTCGGCTTTTTTTGCACTTTCAACATTTTTAATCCACCAAATCCTGTTAACACAATGTTTCTGTACTCTTTAGGGGTCTCCGCGGCCCCTTCTTCAGGCTGGGCATCGTTCGTCGTTTCCGGCATTTTTGTCGTGGTGTCAGATTCCCGGCCACTCGAGGTTTGTTTCCCAGTCAACTATTGGAAAAAAGAAAGGCGGAAATTCTGAGAGAATATATTGGTCAGTTCAGCATGATGCTCAGGATATATATAGAATTTTATTTCTATTACACTGATATTCTTATTAAGCGTATAGTATGATAACTTATCACAAAATTTAGACTGTTCAAATTTGAAAGAAGTTGTAGACATCAAATTTTGAGTTAATGATATTGTATTTTTTTTTTCAAATTATAGCAGAAAAATATTCATTCAGACAAAAGGAGTAAATGCTGTTTGTTAGCATTTTCTTCTGTAGACTCAATATTTTCCAAGCTCTTTTCAAAACCAGATCTTATTTGGTAAATGGAATCAAAATCATATTGATCATGATTATTTTAAAGTAGTCTTCCAGATATCAAACAATTTGATTTGATTTTTTTTATTTTAAGTATCCAATATCTGTCGCCCCCCACATTTTTCCTTCCCTAGAGCAATCTTTTCATCAGATAGATGGTTTTGACTGTGAAATCTAAATACAGTCATGAATCTATAGTTTAAATTTAACCCATTCCCACACAGTTTACACAGAGAACATTTTAGAAAACAAGAGGACCATGATGGTCCTATATCGCTCACCTGAACCAGAATGATATGAGCAACACTTTTGTTCAATTCAATTAATATTTATGACTTTAAGACTGAGAATGAACTTATGGTTAATAGCTTTGTGAAAATCCAACTTATACGAGATCTTATGGTGCCCAACTATGTCCAAGTTTTGTCTTTATTAAATACTAATTGTAGAGTCTAGAGTGTAAAACAGGTCGAAAGCAGCCGAAAAAGCATTTTTTTTTCAAATTCAAGGGCACATAACTCTCGACTTCCTGATCAGATCAGACTGAAAATCAAACTTATCTGAGATCTTATGGTCCCAAACATTGTGTCCAAGTTTTGTGTTTATTAATTACTAACTGTAGAGTCTAGAGTGTAAAACAGGTCGAAAAACAGACGAAAATGGCAATTCTATCAAATTCAAGGGCACATATTTCTCTACTTTATGATCAGATCAGACTGAAAATCAAACTAATCCGAGATCTTATAATCCCCAACATTGGGTCCAAGTTTTGTCTTGATTGATTAATAATTGTAGATTCTAGAGTGCAAACAAGGTCAAAAACAGCCGAAAATGGCAATTTTATCAAATTCAAGGGCACATAACCCACGTCTTTCTGGTAAGATCAGACTGAAAATCAAACTAATTCAAGATATTATGGTCTCCAACATTGTGCCCAAAATTTGTCTTTATTAGTCAATAACTGTAGATTCTAGAGTGTAAACAAGGTCGAAAACAGTCAAAAACGGCAACTTTGTCAAGTTCAAGGGCACATAACTCTCAATTTTCTGATTAGATCAGACTGAAAATCAAAGTCATCCAAGATCTTATGATCCCACACATTGTGTCAAAGTTTTGCCTTGATTGATTAATAATTGTAGATTCTAGAGTGTTAACAAGGTCGAAAACAGTCAAAAACGGCAATTTTGTCAAATTCAAGGGCACATAACTCTTGACTTTCTGATCAGATCAGACTGAAAATCAAACTCATCCAATATCTTATGATACCCAACATTGTGTCCAAATTTTGTCTTGATTGATTAATAATTGTAGAGTCTAGAGTGTAAACAAGGTCGAAAACTGCCAAAAATGGCAATTTTGTCAAATTCAAGGGCACATAACTCTTGTCTTTCTGGTCAAATCAGACTGAAAATTGAACTCATCTGAGATCTTATGGTCTCCAACATTATGTCTAAGTTTTGTCTTAATTGATCAATAATTATAGATGCTAGAGTGTTAACAAGGTCAAAACTAGCTATTTTTTACGTTCAAGGGCAGATAACTCCGCACTTTCTGGTCCGATCAGGCCCATAATCGAACTCATCCGAGAACTTCTGACCATACTTGCTTTGACCAAGTTTGATTAAGATTGGCCAACTTTTGTGGATGCTAGAGTGTTAACACCAAATTGTTGACAGACAGACGGACGGACAGACGGACGGACGGACGGACGACGGACATTGAGTGACCACAATAGCTCACCTTGAGCACTTCGTGCTCAGGTGAGCTAATAACTAAATTGCTGGACAAAATACTTCATCATTTCCTATAATGTTTTTTTTTACCAAAATTTACTTGAATTTGTTTGCAATATCTTTGAATTTGGACCAGTTTAACATTTTATTCTAGCTTTTGCAGACATGAACCTTTTTTCCCCAATACAAAATTTCAGACTTCCTATTTGAAAGATGACAGAATTAAAGACAGGAAGACAATGAAGCACAGAAAATATTGAGGCAAAAGGAGAAAATGCTGATTATCAGCATTTTCTTCTTTTGTCTCAATGTTTTTCCAAAGCTATGCGGAATGTCTCATTTTGGGAAATAGTTCAACTGGCTTCACCGTATCTGTAGCACAAAACATAGTAAAAGCTATATCTCCTTACAAAGATTTTCCAAATATAAAGTTCCTGGTTCTATAGAAAGGCTTTAAAACCAATATTGTGCTACTGAACTAGAGAACATCGTCCTCTGATCACCAATATAATCCTATCTGATTTCTAAATTGATTGGTCGTTCCAACAAGTTTGTTGTTAAACAAATAATAATTAGACTGTGTATAACAGGAAAACGACCTGTGAATGATCAAAGATGAGCGAGTCTAAATTGACAGGGAAATTAAAGGGATTTCGATTTATAGAAACATGTGACTATAGAACCCAAAATCCTGTATTAAATCGATATAGCACTATCTGAAGACAACCTCTGTTCTGTCACAGCCACCGCGGACAACTCGCAAAATGTGTCATTATTCACTCTTAATCAGTGGGAAATATGCTTCTATCCCAATTTGTATGTATTGGAAAATATGGTAACTTTTCGTCAGGGCTCATGATTCGATGTAGAATAATATCTGTATAGTATGGTAAAAGGTTCAGTAAATGTTGAAACAATTTAAATTCTCTCCCATTCAAAACATACAAAATTGGCTACCCTTCCCAAACAGCATTATTTTGTTCTGTTCCTATTCTACATCTGCTGCAGATGACAAAATTAATGTTGGAAATAGGATTTCTACATGAAAAAACACAAAAAATTCTTGAGACAAAAGGAGAAAACCAGTGTAAATAACAATTTAATTCTTTTGTCTTAAGGTATTACCAAGCCATTTTTTTTCTGGATTTCAAAAGCAGGTCTTGTTTGAGAAAGGGTTAATAAGCTGGAATATCTTCCATAGTACAAGAAAAGGATTTGGAAACTGTTCAGGAAAGAGATTCCAATATTGACTACGGAAACTGAACACATTTCTCGCACAAAACATCAGTTATTTCTTTTCATGTAGGCGTAATGGGACAACTAGTTTAGACATTTTCACTGCTGCGAGCTACCATCACGGTTAGGAAACTACAGAGACAGAGCCAATGGCTCTGCCGCTTAAATCCTCTTGGGCGCTTCCGGCCATGTGTGGCTCCGTCTCTGGGAGCACGATTTTTGGACAAAAATAGGTGAGTGTTCAACTTTGTTGTTCAATAGTTTTCGTTTTGTGCTTAAAAGCGAAAAAACGGGAATGTCATGCTCCCCTTAGACCATTTATCTGTCTGTTCTAATTCTGTGGGCTTCAAAGTTGGCAGGATTTTCACAGGATCATTGTCGTCGTGAGTCGACCCTATGTGATTTTTTCTTGTTTACATCGTGCATTTATGTACATTCCAACGGTAAATAGCCAATTGCCGAAGGCAAAACACGTTATATACTAATCGAGGGATACTCTCTATCAGACACCTCTTTCCCATGTCACAAAACCTTAGAAATGATTGGCAAAAATAAAATTTGAGCAATTTCTATCGGTTGCTCTGTCTCTGGCGGCTGGCTCTGTCCCTGGCGGCTGGCTCTGTCTCTGCGTGCTAACTTTGATAAATTTAATCCACCACAGAATTTGTGTCGAAGCCTTATTGACTCGCACACTGAATATATCATATTGCGTATGGCGAACGTTTCAGTCACTGATTAAACTCTTTCCAAAAATTAACATTTCGGCGTTGTTCAATTTCAAAGCTACTACATGCGACAAATTAGGTGTTGACGAAGAAACATTTTGCACCAATGTAATTCGACATATTTCCATTTAATCTCTCCAAAACAAGACATTGGTCTGATGCATTGCGAGAAAAGAAAATATTAGTATGTAGTTGCTTGAATGCCAGTATATGGGAATTTCTAAGTGGTCCGACAGATTTGACAATATTTTGAATAAGAGCGACGACTGAATCATTGACAATTATCATTGACAATTTTATAGAATCTGACCAGCCGTAATTCAATACGGCGCAAATCTGATCTTCTCCAACAGAGGTTGTCTAACATAGCGGATACACTGAATGTGGGACCATAGTATTGCATGGCCCAGCGAGCTGCTCCCCACTGCACATATTCAATCTGGTTAATCAATGTTCTCGAGTGTTGAGCGGACTGCAGTCCATGCTGCAGCGCAGTATACGAGCTGGGGCCTGACAAGCGGTTATTCCATGATAAGTCGTTTGAGATTGTAACACCTAAATATTTTGCTGAGGAGTGTATCTCAAGTAGTGTATTATGTAGAAAGTACAGTGTCGGTAATTGTGTCTTTCTCTTGGTAAACTGTATGACTTGGCATTTTGGCAGGATTAAAAGACATGTCCCAGTCTGATTCCCATCTCTTGAGCTTGAGTAGATCCTGTTGTAAGAGGCTGGAATGGAATGTGATAGTTTGTGGTATGTAAATGATAGTGTCATCACCAAAGGGACATACTTTAGAGCATTGTACATATTCATGGAGGTCATTGATATAGATAAGGAATAGTAGGGGCCTAAGACCGAACCCTGAGGCACACCTGAAGGAACTGGTATGATGCAGGACATGGATCTATTGACCAACACTGATTGTGTCCTATTGTCTACAAAGGCTTTGATCCATGCCAGAGTGTGACCTATAATGTCATAACAATGTTTTTTGACACCAGTTTCTCATTATTTACCATATTAAACACTTTTTAAAAATGTAATAGTATCAAGTCATCTTGACTCCTCATTTACGAACTGGAGGATATCATCTACCAAGCCCAAGAGTTGGGCCAGGCAGTATCTTTTCCCCAACAGCCGTGCTGTAAGTTGCAGAATATGTTTTGTCAAAGTGTTTAGTTATACTAGATGCACTAATATGTTCAAGTTGTTTGCATAAGATGCAAGTGAGATAGATCCGGCGAATATTGGCTGGGTTGGACTATTTTTGAATACAGGGGCAACGTTTGCCTTTTTTCCAAATGCTCGGTAAAGAATTGGTCTCAAGAGATTTCTTAATACAGCTGTGTTATGATAGGCGCAAGTTCCTTGGCACAATTCTTTAGTATAATTGGTCTTAATTCATCAGGGCCAGCAGCTTTATGCAGGTTCAGATATTTTAGCAATTTGTTGATCCTGTTTTCAGATATTTCGATGGTGTGCCTGGATTTATGAGGCCTGGGTCTGTGGTGGTGAATTTCTGTACATGCATCAATTGTGTTTAAAATTGTGTGTGAATGTATTATTTCATCTACGCGTTTAAGTGACAAGGGTGATTTGTGGGTGGAAACAGATTGGAATTGTTCATTTAGAATTCGTGGGTTTTTTTCGTCGTTGTGTACAGTTTGTTGTGTTGTTTTAGAGTATCTATGCCAGTAGAATCTTGTTTTGGATGTTTTAGTAGAGTGTAGATTTTTTGTTGGTTGGAAGTGATTGTCCTTTGTCTTTGGTTTGATCTTGCATGGAACCTACATTTAAGATGTCTTCAAGATACTTTTGATATGCAAATTTTGATTCTTTTCTACATTGGCTGATAACCTGCATATTCACCTTTTTTCTCACATATTTCAATGATTAACATTTTGCACATGCAGAACCTTGCGCAGATCCATACATTTCTTTCTCAAGAGGGGCTGACGCCCATCTGGATCGGTGCATGTGTGTTCATAATTTCGAATTTAAGCAGTTATAAATTAGAAATCTATCACTACAAGTGATGAAATACACCACCGCTTTTTGAACACAGAACTTCTCCTAAGTGAGATCTATCTACCCATGTTTTGGAAAAGCATTTAATCAGTGACTGAAACGTTCGCCATGCGCTATTATGATCTATTGAGTGTATGGGTCAATTAGGTATGTTACTTCGACGCGAATTTTGTGGTGGATTGAACTGTTTAACAAAGTACACAGAGACAGAGCCAGCCGCCAGAGACAGAGCCAGCCGCCAGAGACAGAGCCACCGATAGAAATTGCTCAAATTCTATTTTTGTCAATCATTTCAAAGGTTTTGTGACATGGGAAAGGGATATCTAATCGAGAGTATCCATCGATTAGCATATAACATGTTTTGGCAGCAGCAATTGGCTATTTACCGTTGGAATGTACATAAATACATGATGTACACAAGAAAATATCACATTGGGTCGACTTACGACAACAATGATCCTGTGAAAATCCTGCCGACTTTGAAGCCCACAGAATTAGAACAGACAGTTAAATGGTTTTAGGGGAGCATGACATTCCCGTTTTTTCGCTTTTAAGCAACAAAAGAAAACTATTGAACAACAAAGTTGAAAACTCACCTATTTTTGTCCAAAAATCATGCTCCCAGAGACAGAGCCACACATGGCCGGAAGCGCCCCAGAGGATTTGAATAGCAGAGCCGTTGGCTCTGTCTCTGTAGTTTCCGTACCGTGATATTAGTACTGATATCAACACTTTCCTTAACAAGACAATGATTGTGATGTCCCTGATATAAAGGGCTTGGGAAAATGTTGAGACAAAAGAAGAAAATACTGTTAACCAGCAGTTTCTCCTTTTGTCTCCACATTTTCTTTGATATACTGTACACCAATCCTGCTTTCATCAATGTTGATTTTGTAGCCTGCGACAGCTTTAAAACTAGAGCAGTCTAATGGTTTTGTTGTTTGGGAAAGGGTTATGTGACACTTTTTTGTCCTTATTTCTTGTGACATAAATAAAAGATTTGCACTGTAAGACTTGGACATAATAAGGCCCAGGATCTGGACTTTTTCGGTTTATAATCATGTGACACAACAATTTAAAAAAAATCTTCAATAACTTCGTAAATACTGGACTGATTTGAATTTGGTTTGAAGAAGAGAATGTGGATAGACGTCACACACTAGATGGACGTGGTTGATTTTCGAAAAATCAACTGATAAAAAAGTAATTGAAGATAAACCAAAATTTTGGTTTATCTTCAAAAACTTTTTTATCAATTGATATTTCAAAAATCCAACAAAACCAGCTTTAATTCCTGGCATTTTTCCACCTTCTCTGCCTCATACCGAATTCAAATTGGTCAAGTATTAAAAAAGATTATCTGAAATTCTGAGTCACATGATTATACACCGTGAAAAAGCTACGGTATCACAGCATTTTGAGACCAATATTGTCCAGATAAGCCTGTGCATTTTAACCGCTGCATTAGCTATGATAATAGTACAGATAATATATCACACATTTTTCTTGCTTTCTTGCCATTATGAATAACAGATTTGAACTATACTTGCCTTGAAATTAATTTGCACCTTAAGCCTTAGACATATTTTTCAGCCTTGGACATAATTTGCACAGCTTAAGCCTTAGACATATTTTTCAGCCTTGGACACAATTTGCACCATAAGCCTTAGACATATTTTTCAGCCTTGGACACAATTTGCACCTTAAGCCTTAAACTTATTTTTCAGCCTTGGACACAATTTGCACCTTAAGCCTTAAACTTATTTTTCAGCCTTGGACACAATTTGCACCTTAAGCCTTAGACATATTTTTCAGCCTTTGACATAATTTGCATTTTAAGCCTTGGGCAAAATGTACTCTTTAAGCACAGACATAATTTGCATTATAAGTATTGGGTACAATTTGTATTCTAGGTCTTAGGCATGATTTATACTTTAAGTCTTGGACTTAATTTGAATTTCAAGTCTTGGACATAATTTACACAATAATCCTTGAACATAATTTTTTTTAAGTCTTGGACGTAATTTGAACTTAAAGCCTTGGGCCTTGGACATAATTTGCATTTCAAGCCTTTGGCATAATGTGCACTTTAAGCCTGGGCATAATTCACACAATGAGTATTGTGCAAAATTTGTGTTCTAGGTCTTGGGCATGATTTGCACTACAAGGCTTGGGCATGATTTGCACTATAAGGCTTGGGCATGATTTGCACTATAAGCCTTGGACATAATTCAAACTTCAAGCCTTGGACATAATTTGAACTTATAAACCTTGGACATAATTTGAACTTATAAGCCTTGGACATAATTTGCACTATGAGCCTTGGGCATAATTCGAACTTATAAGCCTTGGACATAATTTGAACCTCAAGCCTTGGGCATAATTTGAACTTAAAGGCCTTGGACATAATTTGAACTTATAAGCCTTGGATAAAATTTGCACTATAAGCTTTGGACATAATTTGAACTTATAAGCCTTGGACATAATTTGAACCTTTCAGCCTTGGGTGTAATTTGTACTTTAGGCCTTAGACATGATTTGAGCCAAGATCTGCACAAAGGGCACTCTTAACATTTTAACCAATATGTCAATGCCTTGGTGACTAGAACAGTTGCTCTAGCATTCTTTGAATTGGAAGTTAAAAATGCATGATTGAATGATTGTGGTTTAACTCTACTTTCAACTGAAGTGCTCATCTTATTGTTGTCACAGAAGCTGGAGCACTTAAACATAGATTTCTGTCGTTTCTCTCAGCAGCACTATCAGATCCCCCAGCTGCTGGCCCACATAGGCTTACGATTATCCAACCATTAGTGTGAGACAAATATTAGAAAGGATGTTTGTTGCAGCTGGGGATTGAACCCAGAACCTCATGAGCAAGAGTCTGATGCACTACAAAATAATATAATGCTTTTGCAATGGCCAAAAACTACTTTTTTGGCATTATATGCTAATTAAGAATTTTAAGTTTGTATTAAGTTTGTGTTTGTCATTTTCAATGCAAACTTGTCTTTTGGAAAAAGATTCAGTGTGAAGTTCAAATAGTTTATTAGTATATTGGCCACCGGCCTGTATACAAAAATATACATCAATAACATGTATTGTCCAGCAAGATTAACCCGGGACATCTGCATATGTAATGACCCCACTTCGGCTTTGTTTTGTTAAGACGCTCAACTAACGGACTTTGCGCACGAAAATTAAGTTGTCCCGGGTTAACCTTGCTGGACAATACAAACACAATGTTGTCATGAGGTTGCTTGAGACACATTTGCCATAGCCAAATTCCTTTTTTCCATAGCATAAAAAATATACATTGCAAGATTGCGTATTACAGCAGTGTTTTTGTTTGCCATCAAAAGGTAGAATTTCTGTATGTTAGGGTTTTTATAAAACTTTTTGCTGATAAACTTCGTTCGCAATTCCTCATACAACGGACAGATTAAAAGAAAATGAAACTCACATTCTACAACAGAATTACAATAAAGACAGTATCTAAGATCTTTAACAATATTTAGATGACGACCCCTTTCTATCATTAAAGAATGAGATGAGCTTCTAAATGACACTAAACTTTTCCTAAACTTAACTATATCTATTACATCTAAATAGGTTTCTGGTGAAAAATTTTGTTTAAAATTGGAATAATAAATCAATTTACTTGTTCTGTTACAATAACTGTACCATTCTTGGGTAAATTAATCTATCAACATGTTTTTATAAGCTTTTAAAAACTGAGTGGCATTGGTGACTGTTTGCCTTTCCCAGATATATCCAAAACCATTTGTATAAAGACTAATCCTTACTTTAGAAACCCAATTTTTAAAACCTCTTTCGTCTAATATTTTAAGCATATCATAACATGAAGAAAGAATGTAAAACCTTTTTGATGAAGTTCCTAAATTTCTGTATCCTTGCTGTATTAATCCTTAAACCCTTTCCAAGTAGACTAGACCTGCTTTTGATGTCCCCATCCAAAATGTTGGGGAAAACGTCAAGGCAAAAGAAGAAAAAGCTCATAACCATTTTTTCCTTTTGTTTAAGTATTTTATGTGTTATATTGCACATTTTTATGCACAGCACCAATTTTAATTGTCAGCGGGAGCTTTCAATTTGGAACAGTCTTAATTATTGCTCTTTCTGAAAGATAAGCACATAGGAGGAAAGTAATTTAAGTTAAAACCTTTTTGATTGAGTTGGTAATCTTCTGCATCTTTTACTGTATTAATCCCTTAATCCTTTAATCTATTTTGATCTGTCTCAAAAAGATGTGCACTTTAGCTGACAAAGTAAAAACTTTGTTTATCTATAGCGGACGAGAATCGACCTGGCAGAGCAGCCCATGCTAATCGAATGGAATGCTCTGCCAGGTGAATTATCGTCCACTATAAATCACACTGTCAAAACACCCACATGAATTAAATAGCAATGAATTTCGTGCCAAAAATAGATTCAGTTTACCGTTATATATTGATTAATCGTCAGTGTTATTACAAAATCTCGTAACTACGGCTTGATTCAAGCCGTAGTTACGAGATTTTATAACAACATCCATGAAATTCTATTTGTTTGTCCGAACTAACGTAAGAGATAACTGGGTAAAATAATTCCCTATTGAATTGAATGAGCATTTTGTACATTTATTGCTAAGTTGCAAACTATGTGAAACCCACTCATTTGCAAATTGACTCACTTTGAATTGAAAAGTTCATACGATTGAAAGACTGGTTTAGTGCTGAACTCAAAAACTTTTCATTCAAATAACTGTGGCTGGTGTACCTAAGTGTGTATTCCTGGCATTTCTTTGCACATTTAAAAACATAAACATCCAATAGGGAACGATTTTATCCAGTAGACCTGGACATAATATCGGACAAACAAATGTATTTTGCTGATGCAATTTATCAGGTTAAAGTGTTAAAACAAATTTATTAAGATGTCAAAACCAGCCCGGGTTTCTCAAAAAAACTTCTAAGTGCGTTCTCAAACTCAAATCTGAGCACTGTGCTCAAATCACACGAAATCCACATGAACTTCAATTGAATACCAAGCAAGGTTGATTGAATTTGAGGATGAACTCCTGAGTATATACTTAAGTTTTTTCGAGAAACTGGGGCCAGGTCAAGGGAAACTCAAATTTTGGGTTAAATATAAATCATAATAGTATAAATTTCATAATTGCGTCTTATGCAAAGCATTCAACAAATCATCCATGGAAAATTTATTCATAAAATAAATAACATTTTCCCAAACAAGCCTATTTTTTGATACCCTTCATAATTATGAGATGCATAGGAAAGTATTGACAGGAGGAAAGAAGCATATGCTTATAGCCAGCAATTTTTCCTTTTCTCTAAGTATTTTCATACTCTTAACATACATTTTTTTTTTAGTTTTTGGATTTTTGAAATACACATTTCAATTTCAACAAACTATTTGTTAAGTCAGTTTTTGGAGAAAGAGTTAATGAAAGCATGTGACCTTGAAATACCTGCAAGGTAAATATTAACCCATTACCAAACATGGACTCTCTTTTACTCCCCAAATAGAAAAAGGCTTTGGAAAACATTGTGGGAAATGGAGAAATTGCTTGTCACAAGCAATTTCTTCATTCCCACAATATTTTCTACCTCGATAGACCAGAAAATTTTAAATTTAATTCACTAGAAATTGTCGTCTGCTACATCTTTGAATTTGGACCAGTCCGAAAATGTTCCGTTTGGTAATGGGTTAAAGCTCCAGATATCAACAAGAGCTGTCCATAAGACAGCGCGCTCGACTTTTCTAAGTTGCTTAACCCAGAATTTCTAAGTCAAAAAAGGTTAAAATTCCAGTAAATTAAATGTGAGAGTAATGAATCTTTGCCTAGAGGCTAATATTATGGTCACAAAAGCATGTGCAAAGTTTCAGAGCAATAGCATAAGTAGAAACATATGTTTGAAAAAACTTTAACCTTTGTTGCAACGCAGACGCCAACACCGATGCCCGGATGACAGTATAAGCTCTCATTTTCTTCGAAAAGTCGAGCTAAAAAGTATCTTAAAATATTACGGGTGTCTTAAGGTAGTCAATCCACCCCATAATGAAATTCTAATCTAAATACGCTCTTTGATATTTTGATTTTTCGCTATTTACCGAAAAATCAAAATATCAAAGAGCGTATTTACGTCAGAGAAGACTCGGATTAAATGAAACTCATGCTCCGTCAGAATCTTTCGTGCGAGATAAACATTTTTAATTTTTACAACCTAAGTGGACATGTAATCAGAAAAAACGTCACTTTCCGCCACTAAATGTTAATGACATTGTGCTAAAAAAATCTGACTTGCAAAATCTATAAATATTTATATATCAAATTTATTTACCCTTTTCCAGATAACAAAATTGGTGCAATCCACAATGGTGTTGCTTTTTTGATTTTACACATTTGCTTCTCCAAGTAGTATGATCTTAATCAAGGTACCTGTGTTTGTTTTTCAAACCAAATACTTTCCCAAAATGATAACTCACCCTGCTAAAAAAAGTTCAAGAAAGCATTTCTCATTCTAGAACAGTTCTTGAACTTAAATGAACTTTTCGCAGGGGTAGAATAATTTAGACCAGTCCAATTAGAATGTTATTACAGATGTCAAAGTAGTTAATGGGTATGTAATTGCATACAAAATATTGAGGGAAAAGGAGAACAAGAGTGCCATGGTCACAATATACGCCGCCACTTATAAAACTTGAGACAAAAAATGACATTGACAAGGATTTATAAATATTCACACAAAAACCTGTAAAAGGTTGTGTTCACAAAAAGGTTTTTATAAATATCCAGTCAAAAACCTGGAAGGAATTGCGTTCATGAGGCTGAAATATCATTAAGCCCCAGAGACTAAGGTTGAAGGGGGCATAACTCAGGCAAAAATCAATGTTCCATAAAATCCTTACTTCATGCACATCTACCAATTTAGGTAACAACATCCATCAAGTTTCATTAGGATCCAGTCAGAATCTTAGAAGAAGTTGTGTTGACAAGGCAGCTGGCTGCAATTTCAATCAGCTCCAGAGACTAAGTTTTAAGGGGGCATAACTCTGGCAAAAATCAATGAACCATAAAATCCTTCCTTCATGCACATCTACCAATTGAGGTGATAATGTTGACCAAGTTTCATTAAGATCTAGCCAGAAACATAGGAGGAGTTGCGTTGACAAGGCTGCAATTTCAATAAGCCCCAGAGACTAAGTTTTAAAGGGGCATAACTCTGGCAAAAATCAATGAACCATAAAATCCTTCCTTCATGCACATCTACCAATTGAGGTGATAACATTGACCAAGTTTCATTAAGATCCAGCTAGAAACTTAGGAGGAGTTGCGTTGACAAGGCTGCAACTTCAATAAGCCCCAGAGACTAAGTTTTTAAGGGGCATAACTCAGGCAAAAATCAACGAACCATAAAATCCTTCCTTCATGCACATCTACCAATTGAGGTGATAACATTGACCAAGTTTCAAGAAGATCCAGCCAGAAACTTAGGAGGAGTTGCGTTGACAAGAAAAGTGGACTAACGTACGGACGGATGGACGGATGGACGGACGGACGGACAGACGGACAGACGGAGAAGATGACGCCAATATACGTCCGCCTCCGGCGGCATATAAAAACTTATCACTAGCAATTTATTGTTTTGCTTAAAAATTTCCCCAAACTTCTTCTACTTAGGACATCAAAACCCGGTCTTGTTTGAGAAAGGATTCAGATAATTTCTACAGAATTTTCAGAACTCCAATTTCTTCCAACGCTTCAACGTAGAATACCCATTATATTATAAATTGTAGCCATTTTCAGATTCATAAAACATCAGATTTTTTCGAGCGTCATTGTTACTTATTCGGGCACAGTCATAAACATTCAGCGGTGGAAAGTTCCACCACCAAATTTATGTTTTCGATGTCGCCCAAATAATTCTGATGTCGTGCGAATTTCATAAGGGGTAGACTACCTTAATCATAAGCTGTACAGTTGGTATTTAACCCTTTACCAAACATCGACTCCTTTTGACTCCCCACAAGATAATGGCTTTGGAAAACATTGTGGAAAATGAAGAAATTGCTTGTGACAAGCAATTTCTTCATTTACCATAATGTTTTCTACGTAAAAAGACCTAAAATTCAATATTTCATTCACTTGAAATTGTCGTCTCCATCATCTTTGAATTTGGAATAGTCTAAAAATTTGCCGTTTGGTAATGGGTTAATATTGATATAAAGTATTTACTCAGAATAATCAAGCTTACTTGATATGGTTGGTGTAAAAACATTCCTTTTGCTTCAAATTTTATAAAACGATAATTTTCAAGAGGATGTTATAAATTACATTTTCAACTCTTTACTTATTTTGACTTTCTAGATCCAAAACTTAAATAAAATACATTCATAAAGTTTGCAATTGTTGTAACTAATACTCCCCCACCCCCTTCCCCTAGTGCTACTTTTAAAAGTGCTACAGGTCAAATAGTTCTTGAGTTAGAGCACAGCAAATGGATTTTAAAATGATTTATTGTGACTATTACCTATGCAATCCCAAAAACATTAGGGCACCACCTTTGGTCAAGGGAAACAACTCTGTTAAGTTTCAGACTGCACATCCGTGCAGGCTGATCTTAGTCTATTATACTGCCTGCCATAGTTTTGTTCACAACAAGAATGTGATGTGAACAGCGTGAGAAGGATTACAGTCCTTTTTTGAACATGGATAGACGAATTGTATATTTCTCTCAAATATGTTCAAAAAAGAAATGCCGATTTACAAGAAAATCTGGTGACCTTGGTAGAGAATATACAAAATCAATATCATGGTATTTTATGAACATAGTCAAACTGTCAATGACAAAATTATGGACCATTCCAAAGTCAAAGATGTTGCAGACGACAATTTTTGTGCATGGAATTTTACATTTTTTGTTGTTTTTGTTCAGAAAATATTGTGGGAAATGAAGAAATTGCTTGTCACAAGCAATTTCTTCAATTTCCACAATGTTTTCCCAAGCCATTTCTTGTAAGGGAGTCAAAAAGCGTCACTGTGCAGTAATGGGTTAAAAACAATCTGTGATTATTGGGATTGCGTTAAATAACATTAACATTTTGCTAGCCTGAAAGCTGCTGGGTTCACTATCGATGCAGTATCATGTATTTTTTCCCTCATATATTTTCAAAGTAACAATAGGCAAGTGAGCAGCTGAATTAACAAGAAATCTGCTGACCTGACTAGAGAGTGGACAAAATCAATACCATGGCATTTATCAATAGCAGAGTTATAGACAAGTCAGGGTAATTGCTTCTCAAAATCAGATATTTCACTAATGGTTCATTAAACCCTAAGTTGTGGGTACTCATTTAAATCGTCTCATTATTACGATTCAAATGAGTATCCACAACATAGGGTTTGGATTTGAAATTACAAATTTAGAATGCCTTTACACCATCTTATCTATAGTAGTTTGATGGCATTTATCAATAGACTCTACATCGCAAGGCTGTATGCCTCAGAAGCTGTTTTACCTTCTGGACAATTTCAAATAATGGACTTCTCTATAAAACAGTACATTTCCAGAGTTTGCCTTAACTTTTTCAAAAGGGGGTCATTTAGACGCAATAATGTAACCGAAACCTTTTTGAATTTTGATCTTGGTTTCACAGACCAATACCCATCATCAAGTGTGTGGCTACAACAGCGGCGGATCCAGGAATTTTGTTAGGGGGGGGGGGGTCGTTTTTACAAAAAGGGGGGTTCGTTTTACAAGTATTGCACAATTTTGACTGAATTTCTGCATGAAAATGAAATAATCTGGCTGCAAAGCGGGGTTTGTTTGAACCCCCCGAACCCCCTCTGGATCCGCCACTGCTACAATATCGCAGCTAGGGGTCATTATGTCCTCCAGGTCTTCAAAATTAGGGGGTCATGTCTACTGTATCATTGTTTCTTGAAATTTGAGTGTCGCTATTTATATCGGAACGCACTGCCATTCAAAAACAAAAGAAAGTACAGTTGGCGCCACAATGTATGGCACATGTTTACATTTTGTTCAAATGTAAATGAAACATTTGTGTATAATGCATGTTTAAAATCTATAAAAGTATTGATGTAAATACTATGAACATTAAATACATAACTACTTTTATAGAATTTAACCATATTTTGTACAACAATGTTTTATTTACATTTGAACAAAATGTAAACATGTGCCATACAATGTGGCGCCAACTCTAGGTCATCTAAACAAGAGCAGTCCGAAGACAGCGCGCTCGACTTTCTAAGTTGCTTAGTATAAAGGGGGCATAACTCCAAATATAGTGGAGCCAGGGTCATGGGCCCTGGTAGTAAGGTAGAGGGTGTGATGGTGAATAAGTATTCCAAGTTTGGGTTGAATCCCTTTGATAGTATGGAAGTTATTGATGTTTGAAAAAACTTTAACCTTGGGTGCAACGCCGACGCCGACGCCCGAGTGACAGTATAAGCTCTCATTTTCTTCGAAAAGTCGAGCTAAAAATGGCTGTTCAGGTGAGGGTTGTTGCAAAACATTGTCTATAAACCTTTTAGAAATACTTTTTGGCCTTAAATTTTTCACCAGGCATGACAAAAAATGGTTCAGCAATTGGTATAATAAGGTATTTTAAGGATAGCATTTAAGATTTGACGGCCATAACTTGTGTCGAAATTTCCTTTGCTTTTGAATGGCAGTGCGCTCTGATTAAATGAGCAACATCAACATATATCAAAGAGCAAACTTCATCAGAGAAAACCCGGATTATCATCCCATATGAGCAATATGTTTCACTTTCCTGATTCCATATGAGCAATGTGTCCCCTTTTCATGATTCCAAATTTATAAAACACATGTATATTTCCTTTTCCAAACTTTCTTATGAGCCCAGTCAGTATGTTTCTATTTCCTGATTATATATGTACAATATGTTGTCTTTTCCTCAACCAATATGAGCAATATTTTTCTTTTCCTGATTGCATAATAATGTATAAAATATTTCCTTTTCCTGATTTCACAGCTACATTATGACTGTTTCCAGTTCCTGATTCCATGTGAACAATATGTTTCCTCTTCCTGATTCCACTTGAACAATATGTTTGCCATTTCTGATTCTATGTGAGCAATATGTTTCCCCTTCCTGATTCTATGTGAGCAATATGTTTCCCCGTCCTGATTCCACAAGAACAATATGTTTCCCATTCCTGATTCCATGTGAGCAATATGTTTCCTTCTTACTGATTCCATGTGATCAATATGTTTCCCCTCCCTGATTCCATATGGGCAATATGTTTCCCATTCCTGATTCCGTGTGAGCAATATGTTTCCTTCTTACTGATTCCATGTGAGCAATATGTTTCCTTCTTACTGATTCCATATGGGCAATATGTTTCCCCTCCCTGATTCCATATGGGCAATATGTTTCCTTTCCTGATCCCACATGAGCAATATAATTCCCATTCATGATCCCATGTGAGCATCAAGTTTCCCATTCTTGATCCCATGTGAGCATAATGTTTCCTCTTCCTGATTCCATGAGTGTAATATGTTCCCATTCCTGATCCCATGTGAGCAATATGTTTCCCATTCCTGACACAATGTGAACAATATGTTTCCCATTCCTGATCCAATGTGAGTAATATGTTTCCCATTCATATTCCCATGTAACCATAATGGTTCCCATTCCTGATCCCTTATGAGCAATATGTTTCCCGTTCCTGATCCAACACAAGCAATATTTTTCCCATTCATGATCTCATGTGAGCATTAAGTTTCCAATTCCTGATTGCATGTGAGCAATATGTTTCCCATTCCTGATTCCATGTGAGGAATGTTACCATTCCTGATCCCATATGAGCAATATGTTTCCCATTCCTTATCCCATCTGAGCAATATGCTTCCCCTTCCTGATTCCATGTGAGCAATATGTTTCCCCTTCCTGATTCTATGTGAGCAATATGTTTCCCCGTCCTGATTCCACAAGAACAATATGTTTCCCATTCCTGATTCCATGTGAGCAATATGTTTCCTTCTTACTGATTCCATGTGATCAATATGTTTCCCCTCCCTGATTCCATATGGGCAATATGTTTCCCATTCCTGAACCCATGTGAACATAATGTTTCCCATTGCTGATCCCATATGAGCAATAGGTTCCCATTCCTGATCTCATGTAAGCAATGTGTTTCCCATTCCTGATCTCATGTGAGTAATGTTTCCCATTCATGATCCCATGTGAGTAATGTTTCCCATTCCTGATCCAACATGAGCAATATGTTTCCCATTCCTGATCCCATGTGAGCAATATGTTTCCCATTCCTGATTCCATGTGAGCAATATGTTTCCCATTTCTGATTCTATGTGAGCAATATGTTTTCCATTTCTGATTCTATGTGAACAATATGTTTCCCATTTCTGATTCTATGTGAGCAATATGTTTCCCATTTCTGATTTATGTGAGCAATATGTTTCCTATTCCTGATTCCACATGAGCAATATGTTTCCCATTTCTGCTTGGACATTAGCTTCTTCCCCTTCCTGACTCCATGTGAGCAATTATGTTTCCCATTCATGATTCCACTTGGACAATATGCTTTTCATTACAGGTCCCACATGAACAGTAATTATGTTATTTTTTCTGATTCCATATCAACAATATTCATTATTGCTCATTATGAAATCTGTGAGGCTAGGGAAAAGTGGTAAACCCTTTCTTTTGAAAGCTGCTTCAGACAGCATAGTTGATGTCTGAAAGGCTATAGATTGTGATCAATATAGCACAGAAAATATTGAGGCAAAAACAGAATATTCTGGTCATCAGCATTGCTTAAAAAAGCTGCAGTTATGAGGTTATTGATGAAAAACATCAATTGTCTTCTATATCCTCTCAATATTTTTCTATTAAAGATGTAAAACAGGGGTTGTTAAGGATAGGGTGACAGTAAAATTTTCCTCTGTAAATTCAACATCAATACTTATATCTCTTGAGAAATAGTAAAATGGTGGAAAGTGAGATATAACAAATGATTTCATAATATTATTGAATTTTCAAAAGTTAATTAAATCTTTTGAAGTTACATGTATTTAACCCTTTGGAAATAGCAACATCATGCGTTGCAGAAAAACAGATTCAAGGAAAAAAATCAAATCTGAATACATGGCAAAGTAAAAGGAGCAAACTGCAGCTTGTTCTTAATCATGATGATTTTAACAATACTTAACCATTTCCTAAACAACATTTATTTTGTGGTCCAATTTGAAAGCTGCTGTAGATTACAAAATTTATATTACTGAAGGTAAATGTGTATCACAGAAAACTAGAAAATGCTGACCTTCAGCATTTTCTTCTTTAGCCTAAATGCTTTCCAGAGCCTATAGTCTGTCAGAGGACAACACTAGCTGCTCTCACCTACATGTACTTTGAGAAATCCAAATCAGACAGCACCAAGGTACAAGCTGATCTGTATCCATTGTGTAACACATACCATTCCATACTTCAATGTTCACTAGATCTATTTCAGATTTGTGAAGTAGAAAAATAGTGATAACAAAATGTTAATGTTTCAACAGAATGCAGACAACAATGTCCACAGTGTCACATGTGTGATGGTCAAACAATTTTACACAAAATGTCTAATATCTACCTTTAGATATAGACGATAATTAATCTATTATTAGACAGCAAAATTTTAGACTGATCAAAATTCAATGATGTTGCAGACAACAATTTCAAGTAAATGAAATTTTACATTTTTAAATGCTTTTAAAACGTGTCAAAAATTATCATTATTTTAGGAATGAGTTAATCAATTCCGCCCTCTATTCACTAAAATATTCTCCAAAACCAGCCAAATTAAACTAATAAAACTGTAAAATTACCTCCATTGTCTGATAGCAACCAAAACGAGATTCAAATCAATAACTAAAGATGCATGATTTCGACAATACTCGATTTACCCCTTATCATGCTATATCATCCTTAATCCATTCCCGAACAAAACATTGATTTCCATAATGATAAAGGCTGAAGAAACATTGAGTGAAAGGAGAAAAAAGCTGATAACCAGTATTTCCCCATTTTGCCTAAATATTTTCTGTGATATATTATCCCATTACTGCTACTGAACAGTGATGCCTTTTTAATCCCTCTCAAAAAAAGGCTTGGAAGAACATTGTGGAAAATTAAAAAATTGCTTGTATAGCGGACGAGAATTCACCTGGCAGAGCATTCCATTCGATTAGCATGGGCTGCTCTGCCAGGTCGATTATCGTCCGCTATATCAAGCATTTTTTTCATTTTTCACAATGTTTTCTTACCCAAAATGAGAGATTTTTAAAATTTCATCAACTTAAAATTGTCTTCTGCAATACCTTTCAAATTGGAATGGTCCAAAATTTTGTAGTCTGATAAAGTTTTATACAATAATGCAATCTTTTTCAACTTTGATTTTATCATCTGCTGCATCTTGCAAAATCAGTCTTTTTTATCAGCCAATATTCTTGTAAAATCCACTACCCTAAGCTTATTATTCCTGGCATTTTCCCACCTTCTATGCTTCAAACCGAATTTGAATGGCAACGAATTTTGTTCTAAAACTGGATTTAGTTTACCTTCCTGTTTTCAAAAACTGTCAGTGTTGTTAAAAAATCTTGCAACTACGGCTTGAATCAAGCAGTAGTTATGAGATTTTATAACAACACCAACGAAATACTATTTGTTTGTCCAAAAATATGTCACATAAAACTGGATAAAACCGTTCCCTATTGGTCATTTATTGATAGAAATATTGATAATTTTCTGAAAACCTGAGTTGCATGGCTATCGACCATGATGATGGTCATTGGTGGATCCAGAAGGGTCTCTGTAGCCTGAATATTTCATTTTCATAAAGTAATTAGTTCCGCTGCTGATGATGTCAAATGCAAAATGATTATGCACAATAACTGCACAAATTTAGATATGGTTTGTAACTTCCAGCACTCTCTGGAAAAATATTTCACTAAAATATAAACTTATTTACCTTCAGTGTTGTAATGACAATGTCGAGTTGTTCAATGACAGTTATAATGGTGTGTAGCTTTAAACACTTTCTGGAGAAATATTTCACCAAAATATAAACTTGTTTACCTTCAGTGTTGTAATGACAATGTCTACTGGTTCAATGACCGCACCAGTTATAATGGTGTGTAACTTTAAACACTTTCTGGAGAAATATTTCACCAAAATATAAACTTATTTACCTTCAGTGTTGTAATAACAATGTCTAGTGGTTCAATGACTGCACCAGTTATAATGGTGTGTAACTTTAAACACTGTCTGGAGAAATATTTCACCAAAATATAAACTTGTTTACCTTCAATGTTGTAATGACAATGTCTAGTGGTTCAATGACCGCACCAGTTATAATGGTGTGTAACTTTAAACACTGTCTGGAGAAATATTTCACCAAAATATAAACTTGTTTACCTTCAGTGTTGTAATGACAATGTCTACTGGTTCAATGACCGCACCAGTTATAATGGTGTGTAACTTTAAACACTTTCTGGAGAAATATTTCACCAAAATATAAACTTATTTACCTTCAGTGTTGTAATAACAATGTCTAGTGGTTCAATGACTGCACCAGTTATAATGGTGTGTAACTTTAAACACTGTCTGGAGAAATATTTCACCAAAATATAAACTTGTTTACCTTCAATGTTGTGATGACAATGTCTACTGGTTCAATGACCGCACCAGTTATAATGGTGTGTAACTTTAAACACTGTCTGGAGAAATATTTCACCAAAATATAAACTTATTTACCTTCAGTGTTGTAATGACAATGTCTAGTGGTTCAATGACCGCACCAGTTATAATGGTGTGTAACTTTAAACACTGTCTGGAGAAATATTTCACCAAAATATAAACTTGTTTACCTTCAGTGTTGTAATGACAATGTCTACTGGTTCAATGACTGCACCAGTTATAATGGTGTGTAACTTTAAACACTGTCTGGAGAAATATTTCACCAAAATATAAACTTGTTTACCTTCAGTGTTGTAATGACAATGTCTACTGGTTCAATGACTGCACCAGTTATAATGGTGTGTAACTTTAAACACTGTCTGGAGAAATATTTCACCAAAATATAAACTTGTTTACCTTCAGTGTTGTAATGACAATGTCTAGTGGTTCAATGACCGCACCAGTTATAATGGTGTGTAACTTTAAACACTGTCTGGAGAAATATTTCACCAAAATATAAACTTGTTTACCTTCAATGTTGTGATGACAATGTCTAGTGGCTCAATGACTGCACCAGTTATAATGGTGTGTAACTTTAAACACTGTCTGGAGAAATATTTCACCAAAATATAAACTTATTTACCTTCAGTGTTGTAATGACAATGTCTAGTGGTTCAATGACCGCACCAGTTATAATGGTGTGTAACTTTAAACACTGTCTGGAGAAATATTTCACCAAAATATAAACTTGTTTACCTTCAGTGTTGTAATGACAATGTCTACTGGTTCAATGACTGCACCAGTTATAATGGTGTGTAACTTTAAACACTGTCTGGAGAAATATTTCACCAAAATATAAACTTGTTTACCTTCAGTGTTGTAATGACAATGTCTAGTGGTTCAATGACCGCACCAGTTATAATGGTGTGTAACTTTAAACACTGTCTGGAGAAATATTTCACCAAAATATAAACTTGTTTACCTTCAGTGTTGTAATGACAATGTCTACTGGTTCAATGACTGCACCAGTTATAATGGTGTGTAACTTTAAACACTGTCTGGAGAAATATTTCACCAAAATATAAACTTGTTTACCTTCAGTGTTGTAATGACAATGTCTACTGGTTCAATGACCGCACCAGTTATAATGGTGTGTAACTTTAAACACTGTCTGGAGAAATATTTCACCAAAATATAAACTTGTTTACCTTCAATGTTGTGATGACAATGTCTACTGGTTCAATGACTGCACCAGTTATAATGGTGTGTAACTTTAAACACTGTCTGGAGAAATATTTCACCAAAATATAAACTTGTTTACCTTCAATGTTGTGATGACAATGTCTACTGGTTCAATGACTGCACCAGTTATAATGGTGTGTAACTTTAAACACTGTCTGGAGAAATATTTCACCAAAATATAAACTTGTTTACCTTCAATGTTGTGATGACAATGTCTAGTGGCTCAATGACTGCACCAGTTATAATGGTGTGTAACTTTAAACGCTTTCTAGAACGTCTAGTTCTGGAGAAATAACTGCCCATGGAACTCTCACATCATATTTCAGTCTGAAAACATTAGTTAATAAAATCATTTGAATAGGGAACGATTTTATTCAGCAAAATGTGACGTAATTTTGGACAAACAATAGTATTTTCTAGGTGTTTTGATAAAATCTAGTAACTACAGCCTGATTCAAGCTGTAGTTATGAGATTTTATAACAACACCGACGGTTTGTCAAAACATAACGGTTTAACCCAGTCTATTTCAGGCTCAAAATTCATTGCCATTTTTATTTTGTCAAAATGATATTTCAATATTTTTCTCTAGAATTTTTAGAATTTACAAATATGATCACACTTATGAATTTTCAATGAAAATCATTGTGGAACAAAAGCTGTAATTATTGATGAGATATACACACCAAATTCTGCAATAATCTCATATCAGCATCTTCTTCTCTTGCATCAATGTTTTCCAAAGCCCTTTTTATAACAAAATAATAACAAAGTACCATTATTTCCTATTGCTATCATCACAATGTGCTGGCTATCCATGGATCAATTAATAAGACCTGCATTTGTACAACAATTAACCCTTTCCCAAACAACAAAAACTTACATTTATTCATTCTGAAAACTGCTGAAGACAACAAAATGGATGTTACTTAAGTTAAAATTTGTGAGTAATATGGCTCAGAAAACATTGAGGCAAAATAAGAAACTGCTGGTTATCAGCAGTTTCTTCTTTTGTTTCAATGTTTTCCCAAGCCTTTTCTAATAGGGATGTCAAAACCAGGTCTTGTTTGGGAAAGGGATGGATAACATGTGCGTCAGGATAACCACTGCCTTCTTGTAATGATTCTTCGAACTTTATTTCACAAGATTGGGAAAACATTGAAGCAAAAGAAGAAAGTACAAATGCCCAGTATTTTCTCCTTTTGCCGAAATATTTTCTGAGCCACAGTATACACAAATTCCATATGATTTTACACCAATTTTGTCCTTTTCAACAGCTTTCAACTTGGATTATCCCAATTTTTTGCCGTTTGCCAAAAAAAAGAAAAAAAAACAAACTTACTGACGCACCTGAAAACACCATACAGAGCAAAATGCTATAATTCATAATATAGAGACTTAGACATTTCAATAGCAATGAATTTTGACCTGAAAATAGACTTGGTAAACGTTATGTTTTGATAAACCGTCTGTGTTGTTACAAAATCTCGCAACTACGGCTTGATTCAAGCTGTAGTTACAAGATTTTATAACAACACCTATGAAATACTATTGTTTGTCCTTAAAATATGTCATGATTAAATCGATAAAATTGTTCCCTATTTGTGCAAAGTCAAGGTAATAGTTGAAGGTTTACTAATTGCACACTTGAAATCACTAGTGTCTGTAACAGCTTACTCTCCAAAGCCGAGTTCTATATTGATTAAACCATCAAATATGACCTCTGCAGTTTTCGGTACGCCAACAGCCTATTTGGTCGTCATAATCTAATTATAGCACATCGTTTGAATTATCGAATCAAAATCAATCAGTTTTATCTTGCATGATCATTACGTATACATTACGTCGCTTCTATTTTTGGCTGAAGCCGGTAACATTTGAATTATCGAATCAAAATCATTCAGTTTGATCTTGTTTGATTACGTATACATTACGTCGTTTCTATTTTTGGCGGAAGCTGGTAATTTGAAGCATTAGCCAATCATTTCTTGTATCAGAAATTTCGATTGTTTATGAGTATATTGGCGACGATTGGATACCGAAATCCCGCCAAGGCCCCGAGATTAGACGTGAAACGACCCCGCGATAACAGAGAGTATTCTATCGAAATGGAATGTAGGGAGAATGCGCTCTGTTCGTAAGAGAGTAGTAACAGCTAGGGTTTTTGTTTGAAGCCGACAAAATGGAAGAGTTTTTAATGAGATAGATCCTTATTGTGCAATTATGTATGTGTCCCAACATGACATAACAATTAATGCAAAATGATTAGATCTAGTATGAAACATGGGCGTAGCCAGAAATTTATTCATATTATGCTCGAGCGCCAAAGGCCCGAGAGGGGTAGAGCAGGAGAGTGGGTATCCCTGCTCTTAAAAAAGGGGGTTTGGTGGTCTCCCTCAGAAAGTTTGATTTGTATGACTTGTTTTCATGCATTCTATGTGCATTTTCAGACCCAAAAACTGCAAAACTGACCCTAAAAACGATACAAAGCAACCTATGTCGTAACAACCTATTCATGATTTTTTTTTACATTATGCATGTGTGTATTATGCGTAATGGGCGCTACGCCCTTGTGAAAATAAAAGGCATGAATGATGTCTAAGTGTACAACTAGTGTAAGTGCTTGTTATTCTTCATACACTTATACTAGCTTTGCACAATTGCTATTGTCCAGCAAGATTAACCGGGACATCTGCATATGTAATGACCCCACCTCGACAATGTTTTGTTAAGACGCTCAACTAACGGACTTTGCACACGAAAATTAAGTTGTCCCGGGTTAATTTTGGTGGACAATACTACCCCCCAATTTAACCTTTTCCCAAACGGATTGGATTGCTCTAACATTATGCAGTTAGGGGAAGGATAAAAAAGCCATCAAATATCCAGTAGTAAGTAAAAATGAAAAAGTGATAAAAGTGGGTAACAGCTTTCCTTTTATTTGTTTTGTTTTGTTTGACATTTACTTACTGTGAGAGTGAAGGCAATTAATCACATTTACCATAACTGCAGAGGCGGATCTAGAAAGAGTTCAGGGGTTCAAATGCAACTGCAAAGAGTACTTTTCTGCTGAAACATTGTTGATTTTATACCAAAGACACAAATTTGAAAGACATTGAAATGGAAGAAGTTGCTGTACCAAGCTAGGTATCGATTAATGTTCTAATTACTGTTAATTGCCTTTGGCAATTCATCCGTGATTTTTTCGTTCCTAGATTAAACGGCACATACAATTTTCGCTACAATTATTGACCGAATATCTCGTATAACGGATTTAGACAATCTTCTTGTCATTCAATAATAGTACTCTTTATAGTGTTCTATACAGACATATAGTGAAAATAGACATAGGGGTGGTGTCAAATACCTGTGTGTCGGATGAGTCAACTCGTCTACATGTTCGCGTTGATGGATTGCTCCTTAACTACAATTTGATTTAGCTACTGTATTTAAATTCATGAATTATCCATTTGTGCAGGTACACGCGGGTAATTGGTAGATGGGTTCCCAAATAGAAATTTTGTAGCCGTTTCAGTCCTATCTGAGCCCTATCTAAGCGTAAAATTTGTTAATAAATTATAATGCAGTAGACTCTACAGAAAATATTGAGGCAAATGGAGAAATTGCTGATCATCTGCAATTTCTTCTTCAGCATCAATGTTTTCCAAAGCCTATTCTATAGAGGGATGTCAAAACCAGGCCTGGTTTCTCGAAAAGACAATCAAATTTCAGATGGGTCCCTATTCAAAGATGTAGCAGACGACAGTTCAAAGAAAGTGAAATTGTAGATCTACATTTTTTTATCTTTACGGATAGAAAACTTTGTGGGAAATAAAAAAAAAATGCTTATCACAAGCAATTTCTTCATTTTTCACATTTTTAGTCCCCTACCGGCGAAGCCGAAGGGGACTTTAGGTTTGCACTCTGTCCGTCAGTCAGTCCGTCAGTCCGTCCGTCCGTCCGTCTGTCCGTCAGTCCGGTGAATTAGTTTTCCGGACTTTTTTTCTAAACGGGGGTAGCTATTGAGCTTATTTTTGGTATGTAGACCCGCATTGATGAGTTACAGAACAAGTTTGAGTTTCGTTCCGGTCCAGTGATTTTTGAGGAAAATATGGATGCTGGACTTAGAAAATTACTGGGAAATTACAGTTTTCCAGACTTTTTTTCTTAATGTTGGCAGCTATTGAGCTGATTTTTGGTATGTAGACCCGCATTGATGAGTTACAGAACAAGTTTGAGTTTCGTTCCGGTCCAGTGATTTTTGGGGAAGATATGGATGCTGGACTTAGAAAATTTCTGGGAAATTACAGTTTTCCAGACTTTTTTTCTCAATGCTGGCAGCTACTGTGCTGATTTTTGGTATGTGGACCCGCATTGATGAGTTACAGAACAAGTTTGAGTTTCGTTCCGGTCCAGTGATTTTTGGGGAAGATATGGATGCTGGACTTAGAAAATTTCTGGGAAATTACAGTTTTCCAGACTTTTTTTCTCAATGAACTCCCTCTGTAGCCTAATTATTTCATTTTCATGCAGAAATGCAGGGTGGGGTGGGGGGATTTGGGGGCGATCCCAAAGTTGGCCAAAAATGCTGATTTTTCCTAAATCACACTGAAAATTTAAGGAAAATTCAACTAAGCCCCTAACCCACCCACCCCCACCCCCACCCCAATCAGATACATGTGCTTGAGCCCCCCCCCCCCCCCCCCCACACACACACACACACACCCTACATAATGCTTTATACATGCCTGATCTAGATCTAGAATCTAGATCTATATCCTACAGTGAATCTCTAGACAAGAAAGTTCTGGGTTTCTACTTTTTCGAAACAGTTTAAGAAAATTGTCAATTTTGAAATAAATCTACACTAAAAAAACCAGATTTTTACTTAGCAGACGACATTTTCAGGGGAAGACAAAAATGTCGTCTGCTCTTCTAGACTTTTGGTCTAGATCTGGATCTAGATCTAAGACAAAAATTGAAAGAGAAAACTTACCGCATATATTTTCGTATTCATTCGGCCACTTTTCTTGCTCTCTGATGGTATTTTTTTGGACTGTCTGAATTCTGACATTTTGCAAATTTTAACTAAAGAGGGAACGCTGCGCGTGCATATTTCTTGAACAAGGGAGGGAACTAATACAAAGGTTGTTGATTAGGTTGCTTCCCTTGAGTTGGAAACTGGCAAAATTAACGCGACTGCAAAGAGTACTTTTCTGCTGAAACATTGTTGATTTTATACCAAAGACACAAATTTGAAAGACATTGAAATGGAAGAAGTTGCTGTACCAAGCTAGGTATCGATTAATGTTCTAATTACTGTTAATTGCCTTTGGCAATTCATCCGTGATTTTTTCGTTCCTAGATTAAACGGCACATACAATTTTCGCTACAATTATTGACCGAATATCTCGTATAACGGATTTAGACAATCTTCTTGTCATTCAATAATAGTACTCTTTATAGTGTTCTATACAGACATATAGTGAAAATAGACATAGGGGTGGTGTCAAATACCTGTGTGTCGGATGAGTCAACTCGTCTACATGTTCGCGTTGATGGATTGCTCCTTAACTACAATTTGATTTAGCTACTGTATTTAAATTCATGAATTATCCATTTGTGCAGGTACACGCGGGTAATTGGTAGATGGGTTCCCAAATAGAAATTTTGTAGCCGTTTCAGTCCTATCTGAGCCCTATCTAAGCGTAAAATTTGTTAATAAATTATAATGCAGTAGACTCTACAGAAAATATTGAGGCAAATGGAGAAATTGCTGATCATCTGCAATTTCTTCTTCAGCATCAATGTTTTCCAAAGCCTATTCTATAGAGGGATGTCAAAACCAGGCCTGGTTTCTCGAAAAAACTTAAGTACATACTCATGAGAACATGCTCAACTTCAATGGAATACTCTCCAACGTTGAAGGGTATTCGATTGAAGTTCAGGTGGATTTCGTGCGATTTGAGCACAGTGCTCAGATTTGAGCATGAGAACGTAGATCTACTTAAGTTTTTTCGAGAAACTGGGGCCAGGTCTTGTTTGGGAAAGGGTTAAACACGTATTTTTTATCTGTATTTCAGAATGAGTTTGTCTATAACAAGATGCTTACTGTACAGAGCGTGTTAAATGTAGTGTTTGCGTGTATTATAGCTTATCTACTCAACATTGTGCGAAATAAACATGCTCAGGTAGGAGATATAGGGGAAAAGTGTTTTAACC
The DNA here is from genome assembly GCA_963680895.1 of Fragum sueziense. Classification (NCBI taxonomy): domain Eukaryota; kingdom Metazoa; phylum Mollusca; class Bivalvia; order Cardiida; family Cardiidae; genus Fragum; species Fragum sueziense. The sequence continues at coordinate 4,807,664 of OY804599.1, read as the reverse complement.
CTTTAGTTTCCCAAACAAGGCCTGCTTTTGAGGCCCTTAATAGAAATTGTTTTGGAAAACAATGAGGCAAAAGAAGAAAATGCTGATAATCAGCATTTTCTCCTTTGGCCTCAATATTTTCTATGCTATAATGTATGCAAATCCCATCTTTATCAACACCTATTTTATCATTCGCAGAAGCTTTAACCAGTCAACAGGGGAACAGTCCCAAATTCTACTGTTTGGGAAAGGGTTATACACTTTCCCAAATGTATACACTTTCCCAAATGACAAAAGTTTAGTTGGTACAACTTGAAAGCTGATGCAGACGAAAAAATGAATGTAACTAAAGGTAAACGTTGTGAAAAATATTGCACATAAAACATTGAGGCAAAAGAAGAAAATTTTCTTCTTTTGCCTCAATGTTTTCTCAAGCCCTTGCTTTAGGGACGTCAAAACCAGGTTTTGTTTGGGAAGGGGTCACTCACATCCCAAACAATGATGCTTTTTAGCGAGCCGGGACTTTATGTCCGGGGAGCTAATGTCACAGCCCTAGTGTCGGCGTCGGCGTCGCGTCCCGTCCCGTCCCGTCTTCACTTGAAAAACTTTAACCTGGTCCATATCTCAGGCACTATAAGAGATACAGCCTTGATATTTCATACATAGATATATCTCGACAAGACCTTTCATTTGGGACCATGACCTTTGACCTAGTGACCTTGACCTTGGAGTTTGACCTACTTTTGAAAAACTTTAACCTGGCCTATTTCTCAGGCACTATAAGAGATACAGCCTTGATTTTTCATACATAGATACATCTTGACAAGACCTTTCATTTGTGACCGTGACCTTTGACCTCGTGACCTTGACCTTGGAGTTTGACCTACTTTTGAAAAACTTTAACCTGGCCTATATCTCAGGCACTATTAGAGATACAGCCTTGATATTTCATACATAGATACATCTCGACAAGACCTTTCATTTGAGACCCTGACCTTTGACCTCGTGACCTTGACCTTGGAGTTTGACCTACTTTTAAAAAAATTGCTGTTTTTGTGACAAGCTCTCGTATAGGCGAGCTACGTTGTCCGCGGACAACTCTTGTTGAAGAACTGCAGTGCTGAAACTTTAGAAAATATTTTAGAAAAGGTGCTAAAGTCACCTTGCAAATTACCAGACAATCAAATTTCAGATGGGTCCCTATTCAAAGATGTAGCAGACGACAGTTCAAAGAAAGTGAAATTGTAGATCTACATTTTTTTATCTTTACGGATAGAAAACTTTGTGGGAAATAAAAAAAAAATGCTTATCACAAGCAATTTCTTCATTTTTCACATTTTTAGTCCCCTACCGGCGAAGCCGAAGGGGACTTTAGGTTTGCACTCTGTCCGTCAGTCAGTCCGTCAGTCCGTCCGTCCGTCCGTCTGTCCGTCAGTCCGGTGAATTAGTTTTCCGGACTTTTTTTCTAAACGGGGGTAGCTATTGAGCTTATTTTTGGTATGTAGACCCGCATTGATGAGTTACAGAACAAGTTTGAGTTTCGTTCCGGTCCAGTGATTTTTGAGGAAAATATGGATGCTGGACTTAGAAAATTACTGGGAAATTACAGTTTTCCAGACTTTTTTTCTTAATGTTGGCAGCTATTGAGCTGATTTTTGGTATGTAGACCCGCATTGATGAGTTACAGAACAAGTTTGAGTTTCGTTCCGGTCCAGTGATTTTTGGGGAAGATATGGATGCTGGACTTAGAAAATTTCTGGGAAATTACAGTTTTCCAGACTTTTTTTCTCAATGCTGGCAGCTACTGTGCTGATTTTTGGTATGTGGACCCGCATTGATGAGTTACAGAACAAGTTTGAGTTTCGTTCCGGTCCAGTGATTTTTGGGGAAGATATGGATGCTGGACTTAGAAAATTTCTGGGAAATTACAGTTTTCCAGACTTTTTTTCTCAATGCTGGCAGCTATTGAGCTGATTTTTGGTATGTGGACCCGCATTGATGAGTTACAGAACAAGTTTGAGTTTCGTTCCGGTCCAGTGATTTTTGGGGAAGATATGGATGCTGGACTTAGAAAACTTCTGGGAAATTACAGTTTTCCAGACTTTTTCTCTCAATGCTGGCAGATATTGAGCTGATTTTTGGTATGTAGACCCGCATTGATGAGTTACAGAACAAGGTTGAGTTTCGTTCCGGTCCAGTAATTTTGGGGAAGATATGGATGCTGGACTTAGAAAATTTCTGGGAAATTACAGTTTTCCAGACTTTTTTTCTTAATGCTGGCAGCTATTGAGCTTATTTTTGGTATGTTGACCCGCATTGATGAGTTACAGAACAAGTTTGAGTTTCGTTCCGGTCCAGTGATTTTTGAGGAAGATATGGATGCTGGACTTAGAAAATTACTGGGAAATTACAGTTTTCCAGACTTTTTTTCTAAACGCTTGCAGATATTGAGCTGATTTTCGATATATGAACACATATTGATGGGATGCACAACAAGTTTGAGTTTCGTTCCGGTCCAGTGATTTTTGGGGAAAATATGGATGCTGGACTTAGAAAATTTCTGAGAAATTAGTTTTTCAGACTTTTTTTTCTTAATGCTTGCAGCTATTGAGCAGGGATTTTTTGTATGTAGACCCGCATTGATAAGTTACAGAATAAGGTTGAGTTTTGTTCCGGTCCAGTGATTTTTTAGGAAGATACGGATGCTGGACTTTGAAAATTTTTGGGCTTCTTTTTCTTAACACATATATAAAGCCGGTAGGGGACTTGGTATTGTTTTGCAATACTTCAGAATACTTGTTTTCTAAGCCTTTTTCTTGAGGGGCATAAAAGCATCAATGTCTGATAATGGGTTCAAATCCCAAACAATAATGCTTTTTGATGCACCCAAGTGCTGAAACTTCAGAAAATACTGAAGAAAAGAAAGAAACTAGGGTCTTTTGGTGCAACTAAATGTGAAAAATTTCATAATATTATCCAGCATTTTCTTCCTCTTCCTCATTATCTTCCCCCATAAAAAATAATAATGTGAATGTTTTCCCAAGCATATTTCTTTAGAGACATCAAAAAGCGTCACTGCTTGTGGGAATGGGTTAAAGGCCATTTCTTCAGATCCTTGGTTTTATATGTATTGTAGGTGTGGAGTCCTCCCGACCAAGCAGACAATCAAGATCATCCAATCATAACGTTCGTGTGGTGTCACCAAGGTAACAACAGAATGTGTCAGTTTGTGAACCTGTGTTATAACTCCCACCAGGATGAGTTTGTTATGTTCCATCACGCGGAGAGTGTTACGGAGAATGTACGATTCAAGGACGGTTCCCTGACTGTAGATCTATCATCTGTACAGGGACACAACACCATGCAGACGACAATTGTTTCTCTACCGAGTGAACTTTCTGTCAAATTCAATGTTACATGGTTTACGAGAAAGAGTTTAATTTTCAAGCCTTTTTTGTCGGATAATTTAATGCACATGTTTCATGATGATATACTGCCTCTGCATGATAGTTTGAAATTTTTAGCATTTCCATCGACGAAAAGTGCTGTAGACACATTTAGTGTTCAGATTATAGTCTTTAATGATACAGATGAAGAAATAAGTACAGAAATAGATATATCAGATTTATTTTATCAAACGTTTTCCGAGTTTCCAACACTGTATAAGAAGGATTTGTACAGTGAGAACAGTTTGACTTGTTTCCGTGATGTGACTTTAGGACTATCCTCCAGGACAACCTGGTATGATTATGGCTTTACTAAACACCAGGGACCTTTACTGGGAACACCAGTCACTGGTCAACAAATTGCTTCAACTGTTAGGTTTATAAATAACAAACTTAACACCACAAAACATACTGTGATAGGTCAGGATTTTGTGATATTACTGACAAGAAAGGAAAACAGACGGATACTGAATGAAGCTGAATTGATTCTGGCTGTTGTACAGAAAACAAGACATAAAGTGATCAATCTGAGTTTAGACACGCATTCTGTGGCAGACATTATATACCATGTTGCTCATAGTCGGGGTATCATAGGTATGCATGGATCCTTGTTAGTTCTCAGTATGTTTTTAAAACCAAATTCATTCCTTATTGAGTTATTTCCATATGCAGTGAATCCTGCACATTACACACCCTACAAAACCTTGTGTTATATAAGTGGTATGAACATTGTGTACATGGCATGGACCAATCAGGACAGAGATAAATCTATACCGCATCCTGATTGGCCACCAGAAGTGGGCGGAGTTAATCATCTAAAGGAATCAGAGAGGGATACCATTATTGGTCAGACAGAAGTGCCACAACATCTGTGTTGTACAGACCCCTCCTGGCTCTATCATATATATCAAGATACAGTAGTCGACACATCAACAGTGACTGATCTAGTGGAATCTTGTCTAGAAATAATCATGAAAAATGACATCTCTCACAGAAGTGGGTTATTTCATCCATCAAAGGTGAAAGGGGTAACATGTCAGTTGAAAAGTTTTAGATTAACACCACAAAATCGTCTTTATTATGATTTAGAAATAAATTTCAGTCCACCATGGACACTCTTTATCACAGACACTGATGACCAATCTGTTAAATATGAAATTCTTGTTCAGAATACATCAGCAGACGACCAGCCTGTCATACACAGGCAGACTCTGACAAATTCTGCCACTATACAAGTTGATGATGCTGGATTGTATGCTGTGTGGATAAGATGTGTTGTTGGTGATTTTAATGTCGGGCCTTATAGTGATGTGGTATTCTGTGACAATATATCATAAAATCTAATTTGTTGTGTTTTCTTTACGACTGCTGATAATCAGAAAATGTTTTCATAGGCTAATTCAAAACAGTCAAAGTTAAATTTTTTGGGAATTGCAAACTAGATGGAAGATCTAACACAAAATGGGATCATAAATAGCAAACTTTCTGCAAACAACCTATTTCTTCCTTTTGACAACCTAATCCTTTTCCAAATCAGGCCTAATTTTGATATCCCTAATTGAAATACATTTTCTCTTTTTGCATCAGTCATACACAATTCTGTTTGATAACCAGGCTGTGACCATAGAACTGTAGATAGCTCATCAAACTCTCACTCATGAGGTCCCAGATTCGATCTCTAGCTGTAGCAAACATCCTCCAGGGTTCTCCGCAGAATATTTTGAAGCTGTAGTGGCCAAGAATCATACATAAACCTAACAGGCAGTGTTGTATGACAACATTATGGAAAATGAAGAAATTGCTCATTAAGAGTAATTTTTTTCATTTCTCATAATGTTTTCATACAGAATTATTATACAAAACGCTCTATCTAAAACAGTCTTGGCATGGAACATCTCAAAATCACCCTATTTAGTGAACATTTTGAGGAATTAAGCTGTGGAGTAGTTTTGAAGCTGTAGGGCATAACACTGATTTACATGAAGCTGTAGTGGTGCCGATACAGCTTATTGGGCTGGGGAGAGCACTATCCTCTCTGACATCTGTCTCCTGAAAATGGTTGGATAATTGTAAACCTATGTGGACCAGCAGCTGGAGGCTTGGATAATGTCACAGTGTCTATAGTTTGGTTATTCGACGTATTCTTGTACAAATAAAGACTTATCATTCAAGCTTATCCTATTGGAAACATGCTTTTCTGAATTATTTGAATATTGTTTATATATCCGAGAAAATAAAATGCCAAAAAGAATCCATGTCGTGCATATGCGCCGCACGCCCTAGATTATTCTTTTGAAGATTAATATTACTTTGTGTTCTGTCATTATATAAAAGAAAAATCAAGACAATTAAGCCGATATTTAAATGCCGCTACGTCATGATATTTCTAAGCAATTTTAGAACGTTTTCAATAAAATCGGTGCGTTAAAATATCCAATAACTCTTATTGAATTCATCACTCGCATTCGGGAAAATGGCAGAATCGGATAAATGCCCACAACGTGCAATTCTTAACTTTCGCTTAAGGCTTGCAAAATAGCCGATTGAATCAACAGAAACAATAAATTCAAATTAAAAGAACGGACATTTCATGATAGAGACGTCTACCGTTAATGCAAGTTTTTTGGAGAGTGAATATGAGCTGAATTTAAGAAGAATTTATCATGTCGACCTAAACCAACTGAGAGAAATTGATTCAAGGAATGCATTCATAGAATTGCTGAATTGCTTTTTAGCTCACCTGAGCACAAAGTGCTCAAGGTGAGGTATTGTGATCGGTCGTTGTCCGTCCGTCCGTCCGTCCGGCCGGCCGGCCGTCCACAATTTCTTTAAAGATCTTCTCCTCCCAAACCAGTGGACCAATCTTCTTGAAACTTGGCAGGAATGATCCTTGGGTTAAGGGCTTTCAAAGTTGTTAAAAGAATTTGATTCCATCAAAGACTCTGGCTGCCGCGGCACGAGAAAAGGGGAAAATAGCCAACTCTTTTAAAAATCTTCTTCTGCCTAACCAGTTGGCCAATTTTCTTGAAACTTCACATGAATGATCTTTGAGTGAAGGGCTTTCAAAGTTGTTAAAAGAATTAAATTCCATCAAAGACTTTGGCTGCCGCGGCATGAGACAAGAGGGCCAGAATGGCCCTATATCGCTCACCTGAAAGAAGTTTAAGACACACCCACTTTTTTTGACGAATCAAAAATTTGCAAACAAATTTTGAAAAGGGTCACTCAAGGAACATTGTTGCCAAATTTGTTTCAAATTGACCCTTTGCTTGATTTTTAAAGAATTTTCTTATGATTTCTCTAAGTCTGATAAGCCACGCCCTGCCACGCCCACTTTTTTTGACCAATACAAAATTTGCCAACATATTTTGAAAAGGGTCACTCAAAGAACATTTCTGTAAAGTTTGCTTCAAATTGGGCCAATGGTTGATTTTTAAAGAATTTTCTTAGGATTTCTGTAAGTCCAATAAGCCACGCCCAATTTTTTCTGACGAATAAAAAATTTGAAAAAAAAATGAAAAGAGTCACCCAAGGAACATTTCTGCCAAGTGTGGTTCAAATTGGGCCAATGGTTGATTTTTAAAGAATTTTCTTATGATTTCTCCAAGTCTGGTAAATGCTGACCTGCCACGCCCACAATTTTGGATGAATAAAAAATCTGCAAACAAATTTTAAGAAGGGTCACCCAAGGAACATTACTGCCAAATTTGGTTTTAATTGGCCCTATGGTTAAGGAGAAGAAAATTTTTGAAGAATTTTTTAACAATTTCTCTTGGTTAGATAAGCCCCCCCTGCCACAGCCACATTTTTTGACGAAACTATAAATTTATGAACAAATGTTGAGAAGGGTCACTCAAGGAACAATTCTGCCAAGTTTGGTTCAAATTGGCCCATTGGTTGATTTTTAAAGAATTTTCTTAGGATTTCTCTAAGGCTGATAAGCCCCTTCCTCCCTGCCACGCCCTCATTTTTTGACAAATGTAAAAATTTGTGAATCAATTTTGAATAGAGAGACTCAAAGAACATTCCTGCAAAGTCTGCTTCAAATAGGCACAATGGTTAATTTTTAAAGAATTTTCTTATGATTTCTCTAAGTCTGATCAGCCCCTTTCTCCCTGCCACGGCCACAATTTTTTACAAATGAAAATATTTGTGAACAAATTTTAAAAGAAATGGCTTAAGGCACATCCCTGCAAAGTCTGGTTCAAATTGGCCCAATGGTTGATTTTTAAAGAATTTTCTTATGATTTTTCTAAGTCTGATAAGCCCCTTTCTCCCTGCCATGGCCACGTTTTTTGACGAATCAAAAATCTCAGAACAAATTTTGAGAAGGGTCACTCAAGGAACAATTCTGCCAAGTTTGGTTCAAATTGGAACAATGGTTGATTTTTGAAGAATTTTCTTAGGATTTCTCTAAGTGCGATAAGCCCCGCCCTGCCACGCCCACATTTTTGACGAATCAAAAATCCGCGAACAAGTTTTGAGAAGGGTCACTCAAGGAACATTCCTGCCAAGTTTGGTCAAAATTGGCTTGTTAGTTTTGGAGAAGAAGATGTTTGAAGAAATTGTTGACGGACGGACAGACAGACGGACGACGGACGGTGAGTGACCACAATAGCTCCCCTCGAGCACTTCGTGCTCAGGTGAGCTAAAAAGCAGAAAATAGCCAAATCTTTTAAAAATCTTCTTCTGCCGAACCAGTTTGCCAATATTCTTGAAACTTCACAGGAATGATACTTGAGTGAAGGGCTTGCAAAGTTGTTAAAAGATTTTGATTCCATTAAAGATTTGGGCTGCCGCGGCATGAGAAAAGGGGAAAATAGCCAAATCTTTTAAAAATCTTCTTCTGCCTAATTAGCAAGCCAATATTCTTGAAACTTCACATGAATGATCCTTGGGTGAAGGGCTTTCAAAGATGTTAAAAGAATTTGATTCCATCAAAGACTCTGGCTGCCGCGGCATAAGAAAAGGGGAAGATAGCCAAATCTTTTAAAAATCTTCTTCTGCCCAACTAGTAGGCCAATATTCTTGTAACTTAACATGAATGATCCTTGGCTGAAGGGATTTCAAAGTTGTTAAAAGAATTTGATTCCATCAAAGGCTTTGGCTGCCGTGGCATGAGAAAAGGGGCAAATAGCCAAATCTTGTAAAAATCTTCTGCCTTCAACTAGTTGGCCAATATTCTTGAAACTTCCCATGAATGATCCTTGGGTGAAGGGCTTTCAAAGTTTTTGAGAGACTTTGATTCCATCAAAGCCTTTGACTGCTGCGGCATGAGAAAAGGGAAAATAGCCAAATCTTTTAAAAATCTTCTGGCTTACTACATGTAGTTGGCCAATATTCTTAAAACTTCACATGAATTATCTTTGGGTGAAGGGCTTTCAAAGTTGTTATAAGAATTTGATTAATATCAAAGCTCTTAGTGCAGGGGCATCAGAAAAAGGGCAAAAGAGCAAACACTTTTGAAAAGGCTGAATTTTGTTTCATTCTTTTGAAAAACTAAGGAATAGGTGCTTTATTGCAAAATTCTTAATTTGCTGCTATACAGGTCAAAATGTTTATTTCAACAAGGCAAAAAATTTCAGGTGAGCGATCTAGGGCCATCATGGGCCTCTTGTTTAAAAATGCATTTATGAAGCGGGTCGAACGCCACGAATGTTGCATTAATAAAACACAGAGGGCGATATTTTGAAAAGGAGTAGAATGACGTCAATGACGTCGTGCGCTGTGCGGCGCTGGACACCGAAGCGCTATGTAAAAATGTAGTTTATTTTTGTAAGTTTACACAAAACTTTATCAAAATTCGTGCATGTATTAAACGAATGTTAATCATTCGGCATCTAAAGTTGCATGAGGATACGTTCATAAAATCACCGAAAACAACGTTTGTGACATTACTTTTGGGTCATCCCTCGTAATATTACTGAAAGAGACAACTTTAATGTTCTGACAAAGACAATCTTGAGGGAAAAGGAACAAAATGCAAACTCGGACTATCAGCATTTCCTTCATTTGGCTCAATGATTTTTCAATCTTTCTCTATCCAGGTTGTCAAAAACTGGCCCTCGTTTCTCGAAAAACCTTAATAGTCCGTCTGATGAAATCAAATAAGGGGGCTATTTAAGGAGTTCGCTACACCCCCCTAGGTACCAAGGTTGTTATATACCATTTTAAAGCTTGAACTATGCTGGATACGATGCACGATGTTGTCAAGTCGTAAACCTGTGCAGGTCCCGTGTAAACACACAAATATGTGGGTGGGGTAAGACAACACATAAATTATTTGAAATGCATTTGTCAAATAGAAATCGTCTTTAACCCAATCACTTAGGAATGTACTCTTTGGAATTCATAAAACCACAATCAAGTAAACCAGAAGAGATATACAAAAGACATTTCAATCAATTTTACGCAGAAATAATGCTCATATATCTCGTCAATTTGCATATGGTGGGTGGGGTAATTTATGCACAGTAAAACACTTAGCCACACAAACAAATAATCACATTATTGTTCCATGAAATGTTTGCACAACCGTTTTTAGATTGAATACCACTTATTTAGGTCTTGTTAAAACATCTCTACCCAATATTGTAACAGATTTAAACAAGACACAGTTCTAGGCTTCTCTTGAAAATGCCCCCTCTTTCCCTGTATATTACAGCATAGTCCGCCTAATTCTTTCAGATAAGAGGGTTTTTAAGGAGATCGTTTCACCTCTAAGAATCGATGTACCAATGTTGTTATATACCATTTTAAAGCTTGAAATGTGATGGATACAATGCACGATGTTGTCAAGTTGTAAACCTATGCGGGTCCTATGTAAACACACAAATATGTGGGTGGGGTAACATAACATATAGATTACTTGAAATACAATTTTCAAATAGAAATCGTCTTAAAACCCAATCACGTAGGAATGTACTCATTCGAATTCATCAAATGACTCTGGAATAAACCAGAAGAGATATACAGAACACATTTCAATCAATTATACGCAGAAATAATGCTCAGATATCTCGCCAATTTGCATGTGGTGGATGAGATGTTTTATTAACAATAATATACTTAGCCACACAAACAAATATTCGCATTGATGTTCTTTGAAACGTCTGTATAACCGTTTACAGATTAAATAGAACTTATTTGGAATTTATTTAAACACATTCACTCTATATCTTGACATATACATGTGCATACAAGACACAGTTCTGGAAAATGCCCCACCCCTATATCTTACAACATAGTCCATTAGATGAAATCACACAAGGGGGTTATTGAAGGAGTTGCTGCATCCGACCTCGATGTACCAATGCTGTTATATACTATTTTGAAGCTTGAAATGTGCTGGATACGATGCACGATGTTGTCATGTTGTAAACCTGCGCAGGTCCCGTGTAAACACGCAAATATATGGGTGGTGTAAGAAATGCATTTGTCAAATGTAAATCGTCTTAGACCCTTTCTTTTGTAAAGGTTCTTAATCGAATGCATGTCATTATGATTTGAATAAGCAGAAGTGATATAGAAAATACATTTAAATTGATTATACGCAGTTTATACACAGAAATGATTCCAGGTAGTCAGTCAATTTGCATATTGTTGCTAGATAATTGTTATACACAGTAGAAAACGTACTAGCCACATAAACAAATACTCGTTTTATTATTTCTTGAAACGTTTGTACAACCGTTTATAGATTAAATACAACTTATTTGGACATTGGTACAACATCTTTACCCAATTTCATAGATATAAACAAGACATAGTTCTAGGCTGCTCTCAAATGTCCCCTCTTTCCCTGTAGCTTACAATAATATCTGGTTTAACCATTCATAGTCAGATAGCAAAACTCATTTTGTATGGATCACCAATCCCTGCAAGAGCATCCACTGAAAATATTTTAGCATTCTTTGATATAAGACATATATTGATTGGTGAATCACAAAGATTGCACTGTGATATCACTGAACAACACACTAATAATATGATAGCGTCCAAGATGGCGGCCAACAGTAGATATACACATGGAATAGATATATAGAACATTCATTTTGATTCTGACTTGATCTGGAAAATGAATACAAATAATGTTGAGGACAGTAAAGATTCACACAAAGATGAATATTTAAACTTTAAATAGTGGTTAATAAGAGGGACGTAATTGATTTCTGAATGACCCTTTGGGAGTAAAATACCTTCATGGGCTTAGCAAAAAGATCTCTTTTAGAGAATCGTTTTGTTAAGTTCATGTTTCCACTTTCTCAAATTATTCTGTAAATTCCTTGATCTTTATCTATCTTTTATAAATTTACTAAAAGAAAGGGGGGCACAATTCAGCTAGAGTGATCAAATGGGTCTTCTATGCCTTTATCGAAGATGTTGCAATTTAACTCATTTAATATTTGCACTTTCGAATAAATCAGACCACTGTATCAAGAGTTTACCTTCCTCGAAAAATTGCTAAAATGCTTTTTTACCCAACCTCGGATACCTACACATGAAACAATGTGTTTAACCTCTGTTACAAAATCTTAAAATTCAATTGGTGATATAGCTGACCGAATGCAGTCACTTATTCAGGGAAGATTCAACCAAAAAGGTCCATAAAAGAGAGCGCTTATCTGATTGTACGGATCGATGTAACGTTTCGCATGCTTTTCCGTCTGTTGATACAAAAGATTAGTAGCTATTTTCGATGGGTGACGAAATGGTATGTGTTAGCTGGGTCTTCGATGATGGTTTTGACCAATAGTTGGCTAGACGGTGTTGATCATACGACCTAGGGCATATACGAGTAAGGGATGTTTTATTATATTATAACTCCATGTAAGCATAGACCACCATTGTGGTCTCTCGTCATTAATTTGTATGATATAATGTGTGATGTATATCAAAACTAATTTGATTTGGAACACTGAAGGACGGGAATTCAACACTATAAAATGCAAAACTTGATAACACTAGGTTACTGATTTTTCACAAAATTGAGGATGATATGGGCATTGCTCATATATTTTAATTGCATTGGGTTTTTTTATATATATATGTATAGTTTGTCTTCATTTTTCGTCATTTCTAAGCTTGTATATTGTATTCTATGTCTATTGTTATTATATATTTTAAGTTGTTTTCTCCATTTATCCATCTGAAACAATCACTTTTGGCTCATCTTCTTAATTTGGTCTTTCACATTTTGCTACATCAATCTTCTGTATCATAACTAGTTTGTCCTATCCTTTAACGACATAATTGTTACAAACCTTTATTATTTCACGCAAGATCTTTATAATAAAGGTCTTCTTTTTAAGCTTTCCATGGACGTTCACACTGAATTCCTGTGATGCTAATACTTATGTCTCGTCGAAATTAGGATTCACAAAGCTAAAAAAGCTAGCTTTAACAAGTATCATAGTGACAGCAGTAGCTTTAGTTGGAAAGTTTTGAAGGCTAATTGATCAGATTATATAGAATGATATACTTTGATAATTCCCCATCTTATGGTGAAAAGTGTACCTTTCATAGAAATAGTATAATGATTATATTGTAAAGGTCATTTTATAACGCAATGGCTTTCGTAATAATTTCGTTAAGCCATGCGTTCAAAATATGGTTTTGTTAACTAATAACCATCACATTTTATCTGTTCCATCGAATTTGGATTACTACTTTGGATATATTTTTCTGGAAGTTTAGGTCCGAATCGGATAAATAAATCCAAATACATCTCCCACTCAATTAATGAATATCGTTTTCTCATTAACGACAATGTATAAATTCTTATAACATATACAACCTTGATAAGCATTGCAATATCCATATTATCTAAGACGTATTCTCATTTTGTGCCGTTAGGTACCAGCCTCGAATTGACTTCGTTTGAATTAGCAAAACTGACCTTTAGACTTCATTTTACCACACAATTCACAAAATAATATAAACAAATTCTGAAAACATGTTACAATTAGTTTAATAGCTATAAAGTGACCGAGGCCTATGGTTATCATAAGCACCACAGCCATCACGATTATAAGCTGTCATTGTGCAAGTATGTGCACCAATAGCACATCTTTGGTGTGATCACCACAAAAAGAATCTCTGCAATATTTTTTTTCTGATCACAATGTGATCATTATTAGATTGAGACTGATAAATCCAATTCTTAGTGAACAGTCCCAATGAGCACCCATACTACCCGCAGTTTTGATGAATTTTCTTAAACAAAAAGTATTTACAAGTGCATCTTACATACCTACAGTCTAATTTGAAGCTTTAAAACATGTTTTAGTTTTCCCCGATTTAGGATAAAACGTCGCTATTTTCCCAATTGCACTGGCCCAGGGCCCAAACACAAAATGTAGCAAGACCCTTGGCCCTGACATTACTTTCTTATTCATAAGAATTTAGTTTAGTTAATTTCTAAATTCTTAAGGTAGAATCTTGAAGAAAGTTGAATCCACTTTTTAAAAAATCATGGATCCGTCATTGCCCTTTTCTTGGTGAAATCAATTGAAATATGTTTTGTATATCACTTCTGGATATTTCAATCATAATGTCATACATTTGAGTGAGAAAATTTATAAAAGGGTGGGGTTAAGACAATTTATATTTGACAAATGCATTTCATTTTTTTTTATCTTACCCCACCCACATATTTGTGTGTTTACACGGGACCTGCATAGGTTTAAAACTTGACAACATCGTACATTGTATCCAGCATATTTCAAGCTTTAAAAAGGTATATAACAGCATACTTCGGGGTGGGATACAGTAACTCCTTCCATAGCCCCTCGTGTGATATCATCTAACGGACTATGTTGTAAGTTACAGCGGGGGGGGGGGGGGTAAGTGCAGTCTTAAACTGTGTTTTGTATATATCAGTTAAGATATAGGGTAACGGTATTTAACTAAGATCCAAATAAGTTGTATTTTATCTGTAAACGGTTGTACAAACTTTTCACAGAGAAATAATGCGACTATTTGTTTGTGTGGCTAAGTATATTATTGTCTATAAAACAGCCCACCCACCATATGCAAATTGACTCAGCTTATAAACAAGTGAAACGTATTCTGTATATCCAATCTGGTTTATTTGATAATTATTTTATGAATTTGAATGAGCACACTCCTAAGGTTGGGTTTAAGAAAATTATCGCTTGGCAAATGTATTTCAAGTAATGTATTTGTTGTCTTACCCCACCCACATATGTGTTTGATTACACGCTAACTGCACAGGTTTACAACTTGACAACATCGTACATCGTATCCGGCATATTTTAAGCTTTACAATGGTATATAACAACCTTGGTACATCATGGGTAAGGGGTGCAAAAAATTCCTTAAATAGCGCCCTTATCTAATATCATCTGACGGACTATATTGCAAGTTACAGGGAAAGAGGAGGCATTTTAAAGATCGGCATAGAACTGTGTCTTGATGATATCTGTTAAGATATTGGGTAAAGATGTTTTACTGAGATCAAAATTAGTTGTATTTAATCTATAAATGGTTGTACAAACGTTTCACGGAACACTAATGCGATTATTTGTTTGTATTTTACTGTGCTTAAATTACCCCACCCACCATATGCAAATTGACGAGAAATTTGAGCATTATTTCTGCGTAGAATTGATTGAAATGTGTTTTGTATATCTCTTCTGGTTCATTAGATAGTAATTTTATGCATTCGAATGAGTACATTCCTAAGTGATTGGGTTTAAGTGGATTTGTATTTGAAAAATGTATTTCAAATAATTTATTTGTTATCTTACCCCACCCACACATTTGTATGTTTACACGGGACCTGCACAGGTTTACAACTTGACAACATCGTGCATCGTATCCAGCATATTTCAAGCTTTAAAATGGTATATAACAACCTTGGTACCTAGGGGGGTGCAGCGAAATCATTTTTTGCCTGGGTCATCAGACGGACTATAAGTATATACCGTAATTATCTTTGCTTTTGGAAAAGATCTTTGTTTAAGACTTAGGATAGGACTTATACTATTTCTATCCGGAATCGGGGGATGGGCGTTTATTAGAATCACCCATTCCCGATTAAATTGTGCTTGAAATATATGCATATTTTCAGCTGAGATTTGGCGGATTGGCTTTATTAGAATATTAACGGTACTCATGAGTACATGCTCAACTTCAATGGAATACTCTCCAACGTTGAAGGGTATTCGATTGAAGATTGTGACTTGAGTATGGTGCTCAGATTTGAGTCTGAGAACGAACTTAAGCCTTTTCGATAACCCCGGACCTGGTCTTATTTTTGAAAGGTTTCAGATATAAATGTTACAACAAAAATTTGTGTCTGTTAATTCTTTATTTAACCATGTTTTAAGTAACAAAATATCAGTGTACAAATAAAACAAACATTTTAACATGATAGATATAATGAATATGTCTACATAAAAACAACTAAATATTTTAAAAGGAATCACAATTCAGTACAAAAAGTTTTGGCCAGTGATAAAAAAAGGGTTTTTTTTTTAAAAGGTTTTTATTTTAAAATGTGTTGGAGTCCAACATATTACATGAACCCATGGTTAAAGCATTGTTTAGGGAAGAGTTTTGCCTCTTGCCTTAATGTAACAAAAAGGAATTGATAAAGGGAATCGCTTCACCCATTACCAGACGGAAACATTTCGGACTGTTCCAATTTGAAAGGCTTTGCAGAAAACAATTTCAAGTTGATGAAATTTTATAAAATATTTCCATTTTGGGTTAGAAAACATTGTTGAAAATGAAGAAATTGCTTGTCACAAGCAATTTCTTCATTTTCCACAATGTTTTCCCAAGCTATTTCTTGTGAGGGAGTCACAAGGGATCACTGTGCAGTAGTAGGTTAAGGTGAAGAAGTCATGGATAGTATTATTATTATCATGATAATCGTTTTCGCATATAGACAAACTGGGCAACAACTTACTGCCCCTTATTATAAATCTGGGGTCATATAACTGATCAAAACACCTTAGAATGGCAGGTGCCAAACTTTCCGTTAGGCGCTTAGATTACAAAGTTAAAGAATGGCATGTCTTAATCAAATTTTGAATGAAACAAATTTAAAGTGAAATGAAGAATGAGTTATGCAATATGTAATAACAGACGTAAATTAAAGATATCCTTTACATGGTAAAAATGAGCCAAGATCTTGAAAATGGACCCTCTTGATCAGAGCAACAGATAAGCTCGGGTGAAGGCGTTTTTAAGTTTTTACTTAAAATCCAAACTCTATGTTGTGGATACTCAATTTGAATTGTCTCACTGATACGATTCCAATGAGTACCCACAATAGATGTTTTGATAAACATTTTATTTGATATTTCATTTTGAAAAGCCATTACCCCCTCTTATCTGTAGCTCTGCTCATAATACTGTAGTTATTCTAATAAACGGCCATATTCTAATAAACGCCCATCCCCCGAAAATCAGCTAGAAATATACATATTTTAAGCACAATTTAAGCGGGAAAGGGTGATTCTAATAAACGCCCATCCCCCGATTCCGAATTGAAATTATTGTAAGTCACAAACTAAGATCCTTTCCAAAAGCAATGAAGGAGAGGATTTCCTGTCTCCTAATCTATTTACAACGAAGAAATTTCATCCAAAAATCGTATTTTAGAGTCCTTGTAACAAAACTTTGCAAACTTTTACTTTATCAACTTTGAGTCCATGAATTAACATTTGATTCGCATGTTATGACTAACAAAATAAGGATACCTCTAATAAACGCCCTTCCCCAAATTTTCTATCGAGCACTTTTCTAATAAACGCCCGGGCTTTTATTAGAATAATTACGGTATGTGAAACAACCATGTTTCCATATCAGCCTAAATGTACTCTGATCAGGATTCATGATGGACTCCGACAGCTGTCGAAGAAACTATAGGAGAACAACATGGGTTTTGATCAGACTGGGTATACATACAGGTTGATCTAAATCCATGTTTGTCCAGCATGCCATAAGGGCCCCTTTTCCAGATTCCAGCTCGAATGGTTATGACTAGATTATCAGATATCACAACTTATAAGACAGTGGTCTGATTACTTAATTAAGAAAGAATACCGGTAGTAAGGATTCACAGGACATCAGCATATTTTAGGCAACATTGTAATCATTGGGCGGTAGACAAGAGTTGTTTCAGGACATGAAAGTCTAACAGGACTATCAAGTGCTTGACAGTTAAAAAGGTTAAAAATTCCAATAAATTAAATGTCAGAGTAACGAAACTTTGCCTAAAGGCTGATATTATGGTCAAAGAGGCATGTTCATAGTTTCAGATTGATAGCATTCGTAGAAACAGAGATTTGAGAAACTTGCATGTGAAAGCTCAACCAATGCCTGGGTGTCCAATATACCCCCCCCCCATTCTATAAATAGTCACACTGAAAATGCAGATCTTTTGTTCTTTGTAACTTATCCATATACATGTAGATCAGATACCGTCGAACATTCTGATGTCATATGAATCTCAAAATGGCTACATTAAGGGTATTGTATTCTACCATAATTCAACCACAAAATGACAAGTTTTGGACAGTTGCAGATGACAACACAATTGAATTTCAATCAACTTTTCCCCAGTTACAATGTTATGGCTGGTGTACCTAACCATATGCTAACCCATTATTAAACGGCAATATTTTGGGCTGTTCCAAATTCAAACATGTTGCAGATGACATTTTGAATTGAATGGAATTCAACATTTTTTGGTCTCTCAGGGTAGAAAACATTGTGTGAAATGAAGAAATTGCTTGCCACAAGCAATTTCTTCATTTTCCATGATGTTTTCTAAAGCTATTATCTTGTAGGGAGTCAAAAAGAGTCATTGTGTGGTAATGGGATAATGGCGTTTCTCCAATCAGTAAAAAAAACATAATGTCCAATTTGATTTACCAGCTGCACATGTAACAGATATTTCATTGACGACGCCTCCATTGGTGAGAGACAAAATACTTTTTGCCAAACATCAGAAGAGATATTGAATTTTTCAAGCAAGGATTCCAACTCGGGTACATGTAGCAAACTCCCTGATATATGGTGTTATCATGACCAAGCTAGATCTATAGCTATGCCAAACAAGACCTGCTTTTGATGCCCCTATAGGGTGGTAGATTACAAATCCCTCAGAGCAAAGAAGAAAATGCTAATAATCAGCATTTTCTCCTTTTCTCTCAAGGATATATTTTAGTGATCTATGCATTTCATTGTATACATTCTGTTTTGAGAACAACTATTTTGCCTTCTGCAATACTTTTCTATTTGGACCAGAGTGAAATTATGTGGTTCAGGAAAGGACAGGTAGAGTTAAGTTAGCCCATTACCACACAATGACTCTTTTTGACTCCCTACACAATAATTGCCATGGAAAACATTGTGAACTAGAAGACCTGAAGGTCTTGAGTCGCTCCACAGGCCTGAATTTCATGTAATATTTAATACAAGTTTTGATTACATTGTTCAATACTTGTTATTCATAGAGCTAAAAGAAAGTTACAAAACTAGATTGTTCAAAATGTGTGGTTCTTGAAGCAAAGAAAGTAAAATTACATGTTTGCCATTTGAGAAAGGGTAAAAGGAAATGGGAGAACATTCTAGCTTAGGATGATACTAGCAATTACAATTTTCCTTCTTCCAAACAGATCTAAAACATTGATTACTCCAAAATATTTCATATTTCTAAAAATAGATTTTGAGCTAAAAATAGATTCTGGGAAATACCCTTTTCCAAAAATAATGCAAATGCCTGATCAAACCTGAATTTCTTGTAATATCAAGTACAAGTTTTCACTAGATTTTTCAATACTTGTTGCTCTTAAAGCAATTACAAAGTAACTAGAAAGCTGAAAATACATTCATATAAGATCTATTGGTTACCAAGCTTTGCCTTTATTTGAGTGAGTTGGCTGTTAGAGTGAAAACAAAGTCACAATTAGCAATTTTGTCAAATTGAAAGGCATAAAACTGAGAATTTTATATTCCTATCTAGCTAAGAATCACACTAAAGCAAGATCCTAACTTCACCTACATCTTTTTTAAGTTTTGACCTGATTATTCAATATTTGTGGGTGTAAAGAGTGTAAAATCAAAGTCGAAAATAACAATTTTGTCAATTTCAAGGGCAGATAAATCATGATTTAAGATTCATATGAACCTGAAAATTACACCAACACAAGATCTTATGGCCAGTAAGATAATGTGAAAGTTTTGTGTTGATTGGTGGATATTTATGGTTGTTTGAGTAAAAATACGGTCAAAAATGGTAGTTTTGCCAATTTCAAGGGCACATAACTCAAGACGTAATATTCAGATCAAGCTGAAAATTGCACTCAGGCAAGATCTTATCAGCACCAACATTCTGACCAAGTTTTGTTTTGATTGATCAATAATTGTAGTGGCTAGAGTGAAAAAAAAGTTAAAACAGCCATTTTTTAATTCAAGGGCAGATAACTCCAGACTTTATAATTCAATCAGAATTAATTGAAGGAATCTGATAGAGGACCACCTAAGGATCATTCCTGTGAAGTTTGATTGAAATCCATCAAGTAGTTTCTGAGGAGAAGATTTTTAAAGAAAAAGTTGACGACCGGACGGACGGACGGACGCACGGACGGACGCACGCACGACGGACACAACGCCATGACAATAGCCCGCTGGCCTGAAGGCCAGTGGAGCTAAAAATGAAGAAATTGCTTGTGACAAGCAATTTCTTCATTTCCCACAATGTTTTCTATTCAAAAAGACCCAAAAATTAAAAATTTCATTCATTTGAAATTGTGGTCTGCAGGATCTTTCAATTTGGACCACCCTAAAATTTTGTTGTTTGGGAAAGGGTTTAAAGTTGAGTGAAGGTGAAGGTCATCTTTCCTTCTGGTGTTGATCGTCGACGGAGAGTTCATTTACACTCTCTAGAGAACAACTGGACGAATACTCCACATCATTCATTGCTATTCTGACCAGTGTGAAATTGTGTTGTACAGGAAAGGGCGTGCTATCGGCTTTGCTCTAGTAAAGTTGAGTGAAGGTGAAGGTCATCTTTCCTTCTGGTGTTGATCCTCGACAAAGAGTTTATTTACACTGTCTAGAGAACAACTGGACGAATACTCAACATCATTCATTGCTATTTTGACCAGTGTAAAATTGTATGGTTCCAGAAAGGGCGGGCTATCTGGGCTTTGCTTTTGTAAAGTTGAATTACGGTGAAGGTCATCTTTCCTTCTGATATTGATCGTCAACGGAGAGTTCATTAACGCTGTCTAGAGAACAACTGGACGAATACTCCACATCATTCATTGCTATTCTGACCAGAGTGAAATTGTGTTGTACAGGAAAGGGCGGGCTATCTGGGCTTTGCTCTAGTAAAGTTGAATTAACCCTTTCCCAAACAACAAAATTTCAGGGTGGTCCACTCCAAAAACTGCCACAAATGACAAAGTGGATGTTATTAAAGATAGAATTGTGTAAAATATGGCACAGAAAATATTGAGACTAAAGGAGAAACTGCTGATTATCAGCAGTTTCTTCTTTTGTTTCAATGTTTTCCCAAGCCTTTTCTACTACAGACGTCAAAACCAGGTCTTGTTTGGGAAAGGATTAAGGTGAAGGTCATCTTTCCTTCTGATATTGATCGTCGACGGAGAGTTCATTTACACTGTCTAGAGAACAACTGGACGAATACTCCGCATCATTCGATGCACTTTTTAACTGTTTTGTCAAATTACTGATCTCATCACAAATAGCGGTAGATGTTTCCGTGACAGTTTTGTCACTGATTTCCTTTGTGTTGTTTATTTCCACAACTGATTCTTCCTTTGCTTGAACCTCAATTTGTGTCGGTACGGAGTTATGTATCACTCGGTCTGTCATATTTTTTGGTTCACATTGACTTAGTTCGATATTTACTTGTTCGATTTTCATTGGTTCGGATATTCGTGTGGGATTGCCTGTTATGAAATAAGTTTTCATTGGTGGTTTTCCCTTCACTTTTGTCACACCACGATATTCCCAAGTAAAATCATTTCTCTTTAAAATTTCTGCAGTATCTTCTGGCACCTGTAACATTGTACAAAATTAGCATACACTTTTTAACCCATTCCCACACGGTGACACTTTTTGACTCCCTCACAAGAAATTTAGGCTTTGGAAAATATTGTGGAAAATGAAGAAATTGCTTGTGATAAGCAATTTCTTCATTATTCACAATGTTTTCCAACCCAATTTTTCCTAAAAAAATATTCCAAGGTAAAGTCATTTCTTTTTAAAATTTGTGCTGTTTCTTCTGGCACCAGGAACATTGAACAAAATTATCATAGACTTACTCTCTCTCAACAACAAATGTCTCGGCGGCCAGAAGACAAACAGATTTTTGTATTACATAGAGAGTATTGAGGCAACAGAAAAAAGTTGATTATTAACATTTTTCTTCCTTTGCCTCAATGTTTTTCAAAACCTATTCTCTAACAGATGTCAAAACTTGATTTTGTTTTGGAAAGGTCAGAATTGATGGACATTTTGACTTAGGGATGTATCATGTGTTAGATTTAAGAATGGGTTATGCTACAAACATTTTGCATTAAAGTTATCACCTGAATCAGTACATACTAGAAACAAGGCCTACCAAACCCTGACACATTTAATCATAATTCTTTATTATGACTTGTCATGCTCAGCATTTTAAAAATGTTCTAGCTGCTTTGATAGGCAACATATTAATACTTTTCAACCAAAACCTTGTAAGTACAGCTTTAAACAATCTGCAGGTACAAGGCTTTTGTTGAAAAGCGACAATATGCAGTCTGACTTTATTCTTTACTGACTGCAAATCATCATAAGCTTTGATTATAAATGAGCAAAGATGTGGAAAAAGGTCCCTTATGGCATTTGAGAACAACATGAATCCAGATCAGCCTGTGCATATGCACAATCTGATCAGGATCCATAATGTTCTCTAATAGCTTCTTCATGACCTGTAGCAAATGTAAAAGAGTAGTAGCAATCCCTATCCGACTTTGGCACATGCTGATATGGAATCATGTTGGTCTCACATGCTATAAGGAACCCTTTTCCAGATTTCGGCTCTAATGTAAAACTTACATGTATTTTCCCCTCTACCCCTGTGCTCTCCATCCTACTGGAAACATTGACAGTATCTCCCCAAATATCATACTGGGGTTTTCTGGCCCCTATAACCCCTGCTATTACTGGTCCATGATTAATACCTGCAGAATAATAGATTTGCCTTACTGACTTAAATCCAATGATATTAGAAATCAAATCAAACTTCTTCAAACGAAGCACCAATGACTCATGACAATCATTTAATATTTGTAATATGTTCCAAGAGTTGCTTATCCACTATTACAACCAGAACTGTTGCCAAGTGGATAAATACCCCTAGGATACATTTTTTGTCAAGTGCAACAATTGTGTTAAGTTACCTGATCCTAGATCAAAGGTGTTTTAGTTTGAGCAAAGAAACAAAAGAATCGACTAACAGACAGACATGGTAAAATCAATATACCCCCTAAACTTCATAGAAGGGGGACAATTAACAGTTTGTCACCAAAGAAGTGAATCTATCATGACTATAGTGTACTTACCAGTCCAGAAAGTAAAATGAAAAGGTTTTTCTAGATCCTGGCTCACATGGTTTTGAGCACCAAATAGCACTTTATTTCTGCAGGAACTTTATTTCTGCGGTCATAAATGGCACCGCAGAATTATAACCCGCAAAATATTAACTCTGAATGTAGAAGTTATTGTTGTTCTATGGTTTTAGTCAGTATGTTGACAACAAAAATTCAGGATTACAATCTAATGCAAAGCAGAAAAAACAGCTGATTTTGGGAAAAACTGCAGAATTTGGACCCGAAGAAATAAAGCGCTATATACCATAATTATATTGATCAGAACACTCACCTATACGAAGATGGAACTGATTGTATGAATTATCGTTGATGTCATTTAGAAACTTGATCATGGCAAAGGCAAAGTTGGTCATTGTAACTACATTCTGGTCAGCTTCTTCTGGGTTCTGAAAATAGGCACAGTACCCAATTACCAGAATGATGACAAAATTTTAGACCGGTCCAAATTCAAATATGTTGCAGACGACAATTTGAAGTGAATTAAATTCAAATCTATTTATTCTCTTTGGGTGAAAACATTGTTGGAAATGAAGAAATTGCTTGTCACACCCAATTTCTTCATTTCATTTCCCACATTATTTCCTACACAGAAAGACCAAAAAGCAGGATATAACTTGCCTACAATTGTCTTCTGCAACATCTTTGAATTTGGATAAATCTGAAATTTTGGCATCTTGTAATGGGTTAAGATGGTTTGGCCATGTGGAATATAAAACTTGTGGAATGGCTGCTTGTGCAAAGTTCCAGCCATAGCTATACATTTAAACAGGGAATGTAATAAACATTAGGGGACATGGTCAGAACTAGTGAAAAGAGACCATGATGCAGAAGGATTAACAGTCACAAATGCCTTTGACCGCCAGCTATGGTAAACAAGAGTGCCTGAAAGGCACTGATATCGCTCACCTGAGTTCTTTGTGTATTTGATTGTGTACAATATTAATTATCTTACAATTTCTTGAAGTCTGATAAGCCTCGCCCTGTCACGCCATCAATTTTCACCCAATCAAAAATTCATGAGCATGTGTTGAAAACAGTCACTCAAGGGACATTTCTGCCAAGCTTGGTTAAAATTGGCCTGATAATTGATTTTTAGCTCCACTGGCCGAAGGCCAGCGGGCTATTGTCATGGCGTTGTGTCCGTCGTGCGTCCGTGCGTCCGTCCGTCCGTTAACTTTTTCTTTAAACATCTTCTCCTCTTATACCAGTGGGCCAATTTTGACCAAACTTGGCAGGAATGTTCCTTGGGTGACCCTTTTCAAAACTTGTTCACAAATTTTTGATTCGTCAAAAAATGTGGGCGTGGCAGGGCGGGGCTTATCAGACTTAGAGAAATCATAAGAAAATTCTTTAAAAATCTACCATCGGGCCAATTTGAACCAAACCTGGCAGGAATGTGCCTTGAGTCATTCTTTTCAAAATTTGTTCACAAATTTTTACATTTGTCAAAAAATTTTAGCCGTGGCAAGGAGAAAGGGGCTTATCAGACTTAAAGAAATCATAAGAAAATTCTTTAAAAATCAACCATTGGGCCAATTTGAGCCAGACTTTGCAGGAATGTTCTCTGAGTCGCTCTTATCAAAATTTATTCACATTTTTTTACATTTGTTAAAAAATGTGGCCGTGGCAGGGAGGAAAGGGGCTTATCAGACTTAAAGAAATCATAAGAAAATTCTTAAAAAATCAACCAGTGTGCCCAATTGAACCAAACTTTGCAGGAATGTGCCTTTAGTCGTTCTTTTTAAAATTTGTTCACAAATTTTTATATTTGTCAAAAGAAATGTGGCCGTGGCAGGGAGAAAGGGGCTTATCAGACTTAGAGAAATCATAAGAAAATTCTTTAAAAATCAACCATAAGGCCAATTTGAACCAGACTTTGCATGAATGTTCTTTGAGTCTCTCTTCAAAATTTATTCACAAATATCAAGATTTGGCTGCCGCTGTGTAAGGCTTACAAGAAATCATGGGATAATTCTTCCACTTTAACCAGTGGAGCGATTCAGGCCCTCCTGGGCCTCTTGTTAAAGATTTTTCACATGATTTCTCTAAGTCCGATAAGCCCCGCCCTGCCATGCCCACAATTTTTGATGAATCAAAAATTCACGAACAAGTTTTGAAAAGGGTCACACAAGGAACATTTCTGCCTAGTTTGGAAAGAATTGGCCCAGTGGTTGAGGAGGAGAAAATTTTTGAAGAACTATCGAAAGATTTCTTTAAGTCTGATAAGCCCTGCCCTGCCACACCCACAAATTTTGACAAATCAAAAATTCACGAACAAGTTTTGAAAAGGGTCACCCAAGGAACATTCCTGCAAAGTTTGGTAAGAATCAGCTCAGTGGTTGAGGAGGAGAAGATTTTCGAATAATTATCTTACGATTTCTTGAAGTCTGATAAGCCCTACCCAGGCACGCCCACAATTTTCACCCAATCAAAAATTCATGAGCAAGTGTTGAAAACAGTCACTCAAAGGACATTTCTGCCAAGCTTGGTTCAAATTAGCCTGATAATTGATTTTTAAAGATTTTTCACATGATTTCTCTATGTCCGATAAGCCCCACCCTGCCACGCCCACAATTTTCGACGAATCAAAAATTCACAAACAATTTTGAAAAGGGTCACCCAAGGAACATTTCTGCCAATTTAGGAAAGAATTGGCCCAGTGGTTGAGGAGGAGAAGATTTTTGAAGAATTTCCTAATGATTTCTTTAAGTCTGATAAGCCCCGCCCTGCCACGCCCACAATTTTTGACGAATCAAAAATTCACGAACAAGTTTTGAAAAGGGTCACCCAAGAAACATTTCTGCTAAGTTTGGAAAGAATTGGCCCTGTGGTTGAGGAAGAGAAGATTTTTGAAGAATTCCCTAATGATTTCTTTAAGTCTGATAAGCCCCACCCTGCCACGCCCACAATTTTTGACGAATCAAAAATTCACGAACAAGTTTTGAAAAGGGTCACCCAAGGAACATTTCTGCCAAATTTGGAAAGAATTGGCCAAGTGGTTGAGGAGGAGAAGATGTTTTAAGCAATTGTTGACGACGCACGACGCACGCCGGACACAGGGTGATCACAAAAGCTCACCTTGAGTATGTTGCTCAGGTGAGCTAAAAAGACCTAGATCTGAAAGGGTAGGAAACACCAACCCTTTGAATAAGACTATTCTATGGACTAGATATGGGAAGAGAATGATATGATGATAATAATGATGAATGGGTTGACCCATTACCAGAAGGAAAAACTTTAAGTTGGTCCTACATTCAGAGATGTTGCAAAACACATTTGGTCTTTCTGTGTAGAATACATTGTTGAAAATGAAGAAATTGCTTATAACAATTTTCTCAAGATGTTTTAAGATAATTTTTAGCGTTCATGAGAGCAAAATTTGTTACCCGCTCAATAGGAGCGTCATTACTCTTAGACTTCTTATGAAACCCCTTTGTCAATTTGGAAGAAACAATTTTAGAGAAAATTAACAGAGTTGCTCTGAATGTTCCAAAATTTACAAACCTTGTTGTTTGAATGCTTCATACTTAAAATAAATGCATAAAGTATGGGGCATTTATACCTCAATTGAAATCGCAGTCTTAAAACGCTACATCTAAAGGAAATCCTATGATATCCTTAATAAATCCTGGTCTAAAGAATGCACCTCTATTACTGTAATGATACAACACAAATTCTCACCTCCGATTTCTCCTGTCCTGGTCGTAAACCTGTAGCAGCCATGTAGGAACTACCAATTGTCTTGATCTATAACTGTAATGATACAACACAAATTCTCACCTCCGATTTCTCCTGTCCTGGTCGTAAACCTGTAGCAGCCATGTAGGAACTACCAATTGTCTTGATCTATAACTGTAATGATACAACACAAATTCTCACCTCAGATTTCTCCTGTCCTGGTCGTAAACCTGTAGCAGCCATATACGAACTACCAATAGTCTTAATCTTCTCCACTCTTTTAAATCTATTCCTGGCTAGTAACTGAAATTGGAAAGTATACAGAGATAAAAACAAAGGTCTGTTGGATATCAAAGGCAAGGTCTGTTCAATCACAGCAAGTAAAACTTTGATCATATACTTTTGAACAAGAAGTGTAATTCTTCAGAGTGCCATAGTCACAATATACTCCGCCCCAGACTAAATTTTAAGGGGGCATAACTCAGGCAAAAATCAATAAACCATGAGATGATAACATTGACCAAGTTTCAAAAAGATCCAGCCAGAAACTTGGGAGGATTTGCCCTCACAAGAAAAGTGGACGGACGTACAGATGGACCGACAGACAGATGGAGAAGATGACGCCAATATACAAGCGCCTGCGGCGGTGTATAAAAAAAGATCAGACTGAATCCATGCTGGTCTCAAAGTTAAGGTTTCAATTTGTTCAATTTTAAATTTAGTGATTTCATAAATATTAACGCGACTTACATGATCAAAATCTGCAATGATTTCGTTGAGTACCCTGATACACTCCAGTCCATTTTTATTGGCACTATTTTGTTGGTAAAACTCCTTAAAATTCGGAATGGAAGCAAACATCACACATACAAACTCATATGACTCACTGTAAAGGTCCTGGAAATGGAGGTTAAAATAAGCTTTATATTGGAGAAAATGTTAAAACTTTGACAAATGTATGGGATTCCAATGCTTTGTGATAGACAAAGTCCAATAACTCCACATTCAATGAATATTCAGACAAAATTTTGTTCCCTTTTCAGCATAGAATTTTTGTTCAATTTCATGAGCAAGTTTCAATGTTTCTTCACCTAGATCTACTGATGATATTGTTCTGAAACTTTGCAAATATGCGAGGAATGGATCCAGTCACAAACTGGACAAGATTTTATTAGACTTATGTTCCCTGCTTGAATTATCTTCATTGTCAGTCACTTGGAATTGAAGAGCATGCTAACCTCTGACAACACTTTTTAGCAACTTCAATATGCAGTATGAAACAGGTAAGTTCCTAAACCTGTTTGTGAAAAATCTTTTTTAACTCTTTCCCAAACAACAAAATTTTAGGGTGGTCCAACTTGAAAGCTGCTACAAAAGACAAAATGGATGTTATTGAAGATAGGATTTGTGTAAAATATGGCGCATAAAATATTGAGACAAAAGAAGAAACTGCTGGTTATCAGCAGTTTCTTCTTTTGTTTTAATGTTTTCCCTATCCTTTTCTATTAGGGACGTCAAATCCAGATATTGTTTGGGAAAGGGTTAAACCCACCTTTTTGTTTGTCTGGCCCACAAAGAAGTCGGCTACATGTGACGGAAGTATATTTTCCAACAACATTTTGTTGAGTGCGGCCGTCATCTTCACTTCCTCCTCCTCCGTCTGACATTGATGTCGCCAGATAAAGTCAAGACGATTTGTAGACTCAACCTGCAAGTAAAATCATCATCAGTTATCTTCTAAAATGTCATACAGCTTATTAAAACTGTATCTACAATATTCTCGAAGTAGCTGTTGATATACAAGTTTTAACATTGAATATTACAAGTAGTCGATGAAAAAATGCCAGGCAAGTAGTCGATGAAAAAATGCCAGGATAAGAAACTGCTTTTAAAAGACATTTTGCCACAGTTTTAAAGTACTCATGAATCATTGTTCTAACTTTGTTACCTTAGTCTTATCAAATTTTTACTCTGCTATAACCTTTGAATATGAACAAAATTTAATTTAAGTCTTATAAACAGAATTGCTTTGAGGACAAAATGCATGTCATTCTCTACATTATTTTTGCTGACTTTAACCCTTTCCCAATTGATGACACTTTTCGATGATGAACTAGATAAAGGTTATGACAAGCAATTCCTCTATTTCTTTCCTTGCTTTCTACCCAGAAAGAGTTAAGATATAAAATTTTATTCTCTTGAAATTGTTGTCTGGAATATCTATGAATTTTTACCAGTCCAATATTTCTACATCTGGTAATGGGTTAATCCACAAGATAAAGGCTTGAGAGAACATCGTTTCCAATAATGTTTCCTACTGAAAGACCAAAAATGGAAATTTACTTTCACTTGATTGTCTGCAACAGCTTTGAATTTAGATCATTCTAAACTTTTGCTGTCTGGTGACGGGTGAAGACCATTATAAGGAGTGTTTGTTTACCTGTCTGTCCAAAATAAATATGGTGATAAATAATACAGCCAGATACATGGAAGCTTGACCTCCCAAACCTAGGGACGGGAAATATCTGAAATACAAGAACAATCAATTACAAGAGGACCATGATGGTCCTATATCGCTCACCTGAACCAAAATGATATGAGCAACACTTATGTTCAATTCAATTGATATTTATGACTTTAAGACTGAATATGAACTTATGGTCAATAATGTTGTAAAAATCAAACTCATCCGAGCTCTTATGGTGCCCAACATTGGTTTTTTTTGTTTTTTTTTTTTTAAATAATTGTAGATTCTAGAGAGTAAACAAGGTCGAAAACAGCCAAAAATGGCAATTTTATCAAATTCAAGGGCACATAACTCTCGTCTTTCTGATCAGATCAGACTGAAAATCAATCCCATGTGAGATCTTATGGTCTCCAACATTGTGTCCAAGATTTGTCTTCATTGAGTAATAATTGTAGATTCTAGAGAGTAAACAAGGTCGAAAACAGCCGAAAACAGCAATTTTGTCAAATTCAAGGGCACATAATTCTAGACTTTCTGATCAGATCAGACTAAAAATCAAACTCATCCAAGATCTTATGCTCCCCAACATTGTGTCCAAGTTTTGTCTTGATTTATTAATAATTGTAGGTTCTAGAGTATAAACAAGGTCAAAAACAGCCAAAAATGGCAATTTTTGCCCAATTCAAGGGCGCATAACTCTCATCAATCCGGTCAGATCAGACTGAAAATCCAACTCATCTGAGATCTTATGGTCCCCAACATTGTGTCCAAGTTTTGTCTTGATTG
Organism: Fragum sueziense; assembly: GCA_963680895.1. Classification (NCBI taxonomy): domain Eukaryota; kingdom Metazoa; phylum Mollusca; class Bivalvia; order Cardiida; family Cardiidae; genus Fragum; species Fragum sueziense. The sequence goes on along the minus strand of OY804599.1, from coordinate 4,777,647 downwards.
ATTAATAATTGTAGATTCTAGAGTGTAAACAAAGTTGAAAGCAGCTGGAAACGGCAATTTTGTCAAATTCAAGGGTGCATAACTCTCGACTTTCTGATCAGATTAGACTGCAAATTAGACTCATCCAAGATCTTATGCTACCCAACATTGTGTCCAAGTTTTGTCTTGATTCATTAATAACTGTAGATTCTAGAGTGTAAACAAGGTCGAAAACAGCCAAGAATGGCAGTTTTGCCCAATTCAAGGGCACATAACTCTCATCAATCTGGTCAGATCAGACTGAAAATCAAACTCATCTTAGTTCTTATGGTCCACAACATTGTGTCCAAGATTTGTCTTGATTGATTAATAATTGTAGATTCTACAGTGTAAACAAGGTCGAAAACAGCTGAAAACGGCAATTTTGTCAAATTCAAGGGCGCATAACTCTTGACTTTCTGATCAGATCAGACTGAAAATCAAACTCATCCAAAATCTTATGCTACCCAACATTGTGTCCAAGTTTTGTCTGGATTTATTAATAATTGTGGATTCTAGAGTGTAAACAAGGTCGAAAACAGCCAAAAATGTCAATTTTTCCCAATTCAAGGGCACATAACTCTTGTCTTTCTGGTCATATCAGACTGAAAATCGAACTCATCCGAGATCTTATGGTCTCCAACATTATGTCCAAGTTTTGTCTTGATATCAATAATTGTAGATGCTAGAGTGTAAACAAACTTAACGAGAGGACCATGATGGTCCTATATCGCTCACCTGAACCAAAATGATATGAGCCACTGTTTTGTTCAATTCAATTGGTATTTAAGACTGAAAACAAACTTATGGTCAATAAAATTGTGTCAAGTTTTGTCTTGATTAGTCACTATTTGAGGTTTTTAGAGTAAAAGTTTGAATGGCAGATAACTATTCTGATTATTCTATAATTCATTTATCCAAGATCTTATCGTAATTAACATCATAATCCAAATTTCGTCTTGATTGTTCATTCCAAACAGCAATTTTGTCAGATTTAAGGGCACATGCATGACTGACCACTTTCTCATTTGATTGCAGAAAATTCAGCTCATGCAAGGTCTTACAATCAGCAGCATAGTGCCAATGTATTGTCTTGGTTGATCAATAATTGTAGATTCTAGAGTGTAAACAGGGTCGAAAACAGTCAAGAACAGCAATTTTGTCAAATTCAAGGGCACATAACTCTTGACTTTCTGGTTCAATCAGACCAAAACTCAAACTTATTTGAGACCTTATGGTCTCCAACATTGTATCTAAGTTTTGTCTTGATTGGTCAATATTTGTAGATTCTAGAGTGTAAACAAGGTCGAAAACAGCTACTTGTCAAATTCAAGGGCACATAACTCTCGGCTTTCTAAACAGATCTGACTGAAAATCAAACTCATCCGAAATTATATAGTCCCAAACAATGTGTCCAAGTTTTGTCTTGGTTGATCAATAATTGTAGATTCTACAGAGTAAACAGGGTCGAAAACAGTCAAAAACGGCAATTTTGTCAAATCCAAGGGCACATAACTCTCGACTTTCTGGTTCAATCTAATCAAAAATCAATCTCATTTGAGATGTTATGGTCTCCAACATTGTGTCTAAGTTTAATCTCGATTGATATATAATTGTAGATTCTAGAGTGTAAACAAGGTCAAAAACAGCCGAAAACGGCAATTTTGTCAAATTCAAGGGCACATAACTCTAGTCTTTCTGTACAGATCAGACCGAAAATCAAACTCAACCGAAATCTTATGGTCCCCAACAATGTGTCCAAGTTTTGTCTTGATTGATAAATAATTGTAGATTCTAGAGTGTAAACAAGGTCGAAAACAGTCGAAAACAGCAATTTTGTCAAATTAAAGGTCCCATTACTCTGATCTTTCTGGTCAGATCAGACTGAAAATCGAACTCATCTGAGATCTTATGGTCTCCAACATTTTATCCAAGTTTTGTCTTGATTGATCAATAATTGTAGATGCTAGAGTGTAAACAAAGTCAAAAACAGCATTTTTTGACATTCAAGGGCAGATAACTCAGCACATTCTGGTCCGATCAGGCCCATAATCGAACTCATCCGAGAACTTATGCCAATACTTACTTTGACCAAGTTTGATCAAGATTGGCCATCTTTTGTGGATGCTAGAGTGTAAACACCAAATTGTTGACAGACAGACGGACAGACAGACGGACGGACGGACGGACGACGGACATTGAGTGACCACAATAGCTCACCTTGAGCACTTCGTGCTCAGGTGAGCTAAAAACAGCATTTTTTGACATTCAAGGGCAGATAACTCCGCACTTTCTGGTCCGATCAGGCCCATAATCGAACTTGTCCGAGAACTTATGATCCTACTGTGGATGCTAGAGTGTAAACACCAAATTGTTGACAGATGGACAGACAGACAGACGGACAGACGACGGACATTGAGTGACCACAATAGCACGAAGTGCTCAAGGTGAGCAAACAAAGCAGGAAACAACTATCTTTATCAAGGATAATGCTGCTTTTCTTTGTAACTGGATGTGCAGCTTTAAACAAGCTATAATTACAGAGTGGTTTATAGACTGTGGTAGCATTTATATAGTCATGACCGGCGTGGAAGAGTATATTGTAGATAATAAACACAGTTAGTGAGACGCCTAATTTGAGTAGGAAGGAAATATTGAGGAAGACAAAAATAAACATTTCCCTCTCATATACTGCTGACTGTGGCAGCATATAGTCATGACCAGCATGGAAGAGTATATTGTAGATAATAAACAATAAACACAGTTAGGGAGACACCTAACTTGAGTAGGAAGGAAATATTGAGGAAGATAAATATAAACATTTACCTCTCATACACTGCTGACTGTGGTAGCATGTAGTCATGACCAGCATGGAAGAGTATATTGTAGATAATAAACACAGTTAGGGACACGCCTAACTTGAGTAAGAAAGAAATATTGTGAAAGATGAATATTTACCTCTCATATACTGCAGACTGTGGTAGCATATAGTCATGACCAGCGTGGAAGAGAATATTGTAGATAATGAACACAGTTAGGGAAACGCCTAACTTGAGTAGGAAGGAAATATTGAGGAAGATACTGGCACTGAGTAGAACAAACATCACACATACAACGGTGTACTGAAATAAACAAAGCAAAATATTGCTGCTTTTCAACTGCAGTTTGTTTTAAGCTGTAGTTATGAGGTTTTTGTTGGAAAGCAACAATATATTGTATACAAAATATAAAACAGAAAAATCAACCCTTGTCAAACTGAATTAAAACAAGCAAATTCGTTGAATTGATATCCCCGGCCGAACATATTGTCATTGTCAATGGAGTAGTGCGGAAACGAATATCACTCTGTATGTATATGGCTTCAACAGAACGAATATCACTCTGTTTGTATATGGCTTCAACAGTCAGGGGCAGTAACTCTGAATTCAATGGTCAAACCCGGTAACCCCAACGATATGCGCATGTCCTATTTGTAGTGAAGCTGTGCACAAAGTTTCATTGAAATCCGGTCTATAGTTTTCAAGAAATAGCGCGGAAACGAATATCACTCTGTATGTATATGGCTTAAACAGTCAGGGGCAGTAACTCTGAATTCAATGGTCGAAACAGGTAACCCCGCCGATATGCTCATGTCCTCTTTGTAGTGGAGCTGTGCACAAAAGTTCATTGAAATACGGTCTAAAGTTTTCAAGAAATAGCGAGGAAACGAATATCACTCTGTATGTATATGGCTTCAATAGTCAGGGGCAGTAACTCTGAATTCAATGGTCGAACCGGGTAACCCAGACGATATGCGCATGTCCTCTTTGTAGTGGAGCTGTGTGCCAAGTTTCATTGAAATCCGGTCTATAGTTTTCAAGAAATAGCGCGGAAACGAATATCACTGTATGTATATGGCTTAAACAGTCAGGGGCACTAACTCCAAATTCAATGGTCAAACCGGGTAACCCTGACGATACGCGCATGTCCTCTTTGTAGTGAAGCCGTGCGCCAAGTTTCATTAAAATCCGGTATATTGTTTTCAAGAAATAGCGCGGAAACGAATATCACTCTGTCTGTATATGGCTTAAACAGTCAGGGGCAGTAACTCTGAATTCAATGGTCAAACCGGGTAACCCTGACGATACGCGCATGTCCTCTTTGTAGTGAAGCCGTGCGCCAAGTTTCATTAAAATCCGGTATATTGTTTTCAAGAAATAGCGCGGAAACGAATATCACTCTGTCTGTATATGGCTTAAACAGTCAGGGGCAGTAACTCTGAATTCAATGGTCGAACCAAGTAACCCCAACGATATGCGCATGTCCTCTTTGTAGTGAAGCTGTGTGCCAAGTTTCATTGAAATCTTGTCTATAGTTTTCAAGAAATAGCATGGAAACGAATGTCGGACGGACGGACGGACATGGCAAAAACAATATCCCCCCCGCCGATGATTTCATCGGTGTGGGATAACAATCAACCAATATAGAGTAAGACTTATTTTTAACTACAAACCAAAGCCATTAAGATATTCCAGAATCAACATTAGGAAGGTAAACAAAGTTGCTATTGGACACATCAATAATAGGAATATTTTGGAAAGGCTTCAAAAGTTTGGAATTTAAGCCTTATGGAAAAGTGCCTATGATGGGTATAAATGTACTAATGATGCTGTTTGATCACTTACCACAGGGTAGCTACAGACATTAATCTGATCCTGGTCTGTATAGGTCATATTTGGCAGGCCCTCGTCTATAATACACCCTCCCTACAATGCGAAACATAAATGTTTTGTATTTATAACATTTTGCTGGTTAACAGACAGACAGACAGGCAATACATTAATCTGATCTGTATAGGTCATATTGGGCAGGCCCTAGTCCACAACACACCCTCCCTACAATAGATCAAGAACCGTCAGAAATGGATTATGCTCCCTGAATAAGTGTTTGTTACAGAAAAACTTCAAAATAGCAATGAAGCTGGTTATAATCAACAAAGGGTACTAACTACATAAATGTGTTTGGCATGTGTGAACTGTACTTCTATCTATCCACCCATGAAGTTTTAAAATTCTACCTAGCATACCTTTTGAGTTATGTTCCCAACAAAAAGTATGTATGAAAATCAAGAAAAGGCAATAATCATTATATAACTCCATAAAATTAATGTGTTTGGAAATTCTGTTTTTTGTGTAGTTCACTTCTCCAAAATGAGATCTATCCACTAATATCTATCATACTTTTTGAGTTATGCTCTGGACAAATCTTTTCTCGTAAAGTTCCCTTTTTCTTTCAGGAGGTTTGTAATTAAAAATTTGAAAACAAGACAGGAGCATTATTATCAAAAAGAATTCATATCACGAAAATTCATTAAATTTGCCAGCATGGTTGTAGACAAATACCTTGTAAAGAATGGACGAAGGGCAGACAAAGCACCAGCTACATGCTTGCCCCTCGGGGAATATAACAATATAAAAATCATCATTTTTGTCATTTGGTGGGATTACCAAGATGGTTGGAATGATAAATAGATAGACAATATTATCGTAAAACAATGTGTCTTGTGTTGGAAAAGTGACCAAATCACATACCGGTACGTGCAAGTATTTTTCATTATAATCGCTGCTTTTCAACAAAAACCTTAAAACAAGCTGCAGTTACAAGGTTTTTCTTAAAAAGCAACAATATCCTTGAATGTTCAATGGAAGATGGGCATAAGACATAAGTGTGTTTGAAAAATGGTAAAAACTTACCACCGATACTGTTGCCATGATAGCCAGAATTATAACACTGATACAGGCCAGAAATGTCCTGATCCAGTGCTTATCTACAATATAGGTGGATAACCGAACCAAATGTTCCGTGCAACTGGAAATCTTCTGAAACATAGGATAAAATAAAAGGTTATATACCATAGATAAGTTCAAACGTTTGTAGCAAAAAGGAAATTTTAATACAGCAGCTAAATTGGTTTGCCTATGGAAATCATACAGACTTTCTTATTGGTTTAACAATCATTGTCAGTCACATCATGTAGTTTATGTTTAAAAATACTAAATAACATAAAGTATCTGGTATATGCTTTTTAAGATCCATATCTCTTTCCAGATTCCAGATGGTCCTATCATAATTTGTATTTGTATTTTGATAATAGAAAGAAACAAGATGTGTTAATGAAACACTAATGCGTCGAAAAGGCCAATGTTAAGTTTTTGGACAGACAGATGGACACAAGTAAACCAATATGTCCCAATCTTTCGATATGGGGGCTTGAAAAATCTTTTACATCATTGAATCAGTTTACGCAAACAAAAGCAGAATGATCAAAAGTCTTTCCAAAAGACGTGCACTGTCTCAATTTACTTATTCAGCTACATTAGCCTACTTACTACAAAACTTTCAGCAAAACACACAAACACAGAGGTAAGAAAGAAGAACGTCCCAATGAAAAACCACGACAGCATCCCTGCAGACCTGGAAATATGGAGAAAATACTTTTTATACATCAGGGCATTCACCTAAAAGCCTTATTTGAAGTTCACCTTTAAAATTACAAAGCAATTCATCTTGGCTGAGATTTGGCTTGTAATGTAATTAGTATTAACCCTTTCCCACACACGACCTGGTTTTGAAGTCCCTAAAAGAAATGTCTTGGGAAAACATTAAAACAAAAGAAGAAACTGCTGATAACTTGAGGTTTCTCCTTTTGTGTCAATATTTTCTATGCTTTATTGTACAGAAATTCTATCTTTATCAAAATCCACATTGTTGTCTGCAGCAGCTTTCAATATGGACCACCCGAACATTTTGTCAATTGTGAAAGGGTTAAGACAATTGATTAAAGAAATGATAGTAAAACAGCCCATGTGGAAACTTCTATGAGCACACAGGCAGATTCACTTACAAATTAATCTTTTGTCGTACAATATCCCATTTCAAATGTCTAAGTACTTAGGATTTTGCTGCATCAGCATTCTCTTCATTAATTTAGTCAACATGTGACTAACCTTGGCATGATGATGAGCTGGACAATTCCAACACAAGAAAACAGGACAGTAATGCAGACCATACAAAACTTGAAGGATGGGTCCACTCTCTTCATATAGTCTGTTTCCATGTCTATATCCTTGAATAACATCATGGACGTCTGAAACTCTCCATTGCCACCTGCACAACAACTGTAATATAGAACAAATTGATTTATATAGTCTGTTTCCATATATATCCTTCAATAACATCATGGACGTCTGAAACTCTCCATTACCACCCGCACAACAACCGTAATATAGAACAACTAGATTTATATGATCTGTTTCCATATTTATATCCTTGAATAACATCATGGACGTCTGAAACTCTCCATTACCACCTGCACAACAACTGTAATATAGAACAACTAGATTTATATAGTCAGTTTCCATATTTGTATCCTTGAACAACATCATGGACGTCTGAAACTCTCCATTACCACCTGCACAACAACTGTAATATAGAACAACTAGATTTATATAGTCTGTTTCCATATCTATATCCTTGAATAACATCATGGACGTCTGAAACTCTCCATTACCACCCGCACAACAACCGTAATATAGAACAACTAGATTTATATAGTCTGTTTCCATATCTATATCCTTGAATAACATCATGGACGTCTGAAACTCTCCATTACCACCCGCACAACAACCGTAATATAGAACAACTAGATTTATATGATCTGTTTCCATATTTATATCCTTGAATAACATCATGGACATCTGAAACTCTCCATTACCACCTGCACAACAACTGTAATATAGAACAACTAGATTTATATAGTCAGTTTCCATATTTGTATCCTTGAACAACATCATGGACGTCTGAAACTCTCCATTACCTCCCGCACAACAACTGTAATATAGAACAACTAGATTTATATAGTCTGTTTCCATATCTATACCCTTGAATAACATCATGGATGTCTGAAACTCTCCATTCCCACCTGCACATCAACTGTAATATAAAACAACTAGATTTATATAGTCTGTTTCCATATCTGTATCCTTGAATAACATCATGGACGTCTGAAACTCTCCATTACCTCCCCCACAACAACTGTAATATAAAACAACTAGATTTATATAGTCTGTTTCCATATCTATATCCTTGAATAACATCATGGATGTCTGAAACTCTCCATTCCCACCTGCACAACAACTGTAATATAAAACAACTAGATTTATATAGTCTGTTTCCATATCTATATCCTTGAATAACATCATGGACGTCTGAAACTCTCAATTCCCACCTGCACAACAACTGTAATATAGAACAACTAGATTTATATAGTCAGTTTCCATATCTATATCCTTGAATAACATCATGGACGTCTGAAACTCTCCATTACTTCCCGCACAACAACTGTAATATAGAACAACTAGATTTATATAGTCTGTTTCCATATCTTTATCCTTTATCATGGACCTTTGAAACTATCCATTTACACCTGCACAACTACTGTAATATAGACCAACTAGATGTCAACCAATAAAGTAATGCAGACCAACATAAAGTGCCCCATAATCATCATATTTGGCTATAGAAATTTTGAAGACATGTATTCTGTTTTCATATCTATATCTTTGAATAATATCACGGACGACTGAAACTGACCATTACCACCCGCACAACGATCATTATGATTTTAGAAATATTTAATTCTCTTTTAGACGTCAAAGAGTCCATTTCCATATCTTTATACTTTACCCATTCAAACATATTGATACTTTTTAATGCTCCAAAAGATGAAGGCTTTGGAAACCTTTACCAAAATGAAGAAATTGCTTGTAACAGGCAATTTCTTCAATTCCCACAATGTTTTCCACCCAGAAAGTCCAAAAATTTAAAATTTCATTTACTTGAAATTGTTGTCTGTAACATCTTTTAATTTGGACCAGTCTAGAATTTTGTTGTCTAGCAATTGGATAAATAACATCATGGAACTACACTACAATACAGTAATTCTTACAGTATATTTTACTACATTACTTACTTCAATTTCTATGTCCTTCAAATCACAATGTATAACACCTGGATTATCTTTATAGGCTGAACAGATTACCAAACAGCAAAATGTTGGATTGTTCCAAATTCATTGTATTTTGTATACTTACTTTGTAAAACCGAAGTCTTTGGACTTCTGTGCAAGTTTTTTATTTACATCGCTGAGATATGGTTTTGGCATCCCTGACTGGCGGCTGAAAAGGAAAGTTTTTAAACAAGTTAGTGTACACAGAGATAATGCCTGAAAAGCAAAGGTGTACACAGCCATTATATCTGTGTACACAGAGATTTTACCTAGAATGGAAATGTATACACAGAGATGATGTCTGGACAGGCGTACACATAGATGATAGTTGGAAAGGAAAGTTGTCCAAAAAGAGGATAGTTTGAAAGGAAAGGTGCACAAAAAATATGGCTGAAAGGAAATGTGTACACAGAGATGGTGTCTGGAAAGGAAAGGTGTATGCAGAGATAATGGATAGAAAGGAAAGATGTACACAAAGATAATGGCAGGAATGGAAAGGTATACACAAAGATAATGGCTGGAAACGAAAGGTGTACACAGAGATAATGGTTGAAAAGGTGTACACAGATATAATGGACGAAAAGGAAAAGTGTACACAAAGATAATGGCTAGAAATGAAAGGTGTACACATAGATGACAGCTAGAAAGGTCAACACAGAGATAATGGTTAGGTGTACACAGAGATGACAGCTAGAAAGGTCTACACAGAGATAATGGTTAGAAAGGTGTACACAGAGATAATGGCTAGAAAAGAAAGGTGTACACAGAGATGACAGCTAGAAAGGTCTACACAGAGATAATGGTTAGAAAGGTGTGCACATGACAGCTAGAAAGATGTACACAGAGATAATGGTTAGAAAGGTGTACACAGAGATAATGGCTAGAAAGGAAAGGTGTACACAGAAATAATGGCTAGAAAGTTAAACACAGAAATGACAGTTGGAAAGGTTTACAAGCAAAACAGCCACTAAAATTATGCTCGCCCTTTGGGGAGCAAAACGTGTAATAGGGGAAGCTGCTTAAACTATCTTCTGTCCCTTGAAACTGGTACATGATTATTACAGTTTGACCCAAATGAACAAACTATCATTTTAAGCATTCATCTTTCAATTATTGTTAAACTTTGTAGATGAAATATAAAATCTTACATTTCTAAAAACTCTTTATTACTTCCAGCACAAAATTGCCATTATTAAGAAGTATCTCTTTTAACCAGAAAATTTCATAATTCTGAAGGCACTTACCTTTGATTGTTGTTGTTGTTATTACAATTAGGACTGATGGACAATGATGTATCCAGGAAGGCTAGACTCTGTAATTATAAACAAACAACAGAATGATGTGTCATCACATACATGTACAATCACTTTTTGTTATGGAGAGACATTAAACTTATACAATAATCATTCATTCATTTAGGAAGGAAATTCCAATTAAAATGGCATTTGGTATTCTAAACTTTAAAGAAACAACAGTTACACCGCAAGAAGTCAATATCACAGGCAAAACTATTTTGTCAGCAAACAAATTAAATGATGGTCTTTTTGTCATCCCTCTCTATTGTGAGATAAATGAAAATTATAACTACAATATCTGAAAAAAGTGTATTCTTTAAAAATATTTAATGATTGGCATTTTGGTTAAGTTAATTTCCCTTCAACAGAGGCCCCTCTCTGTCAGTTCTGAGCCATCCACCTGTAAATTAGTATTTTAGTCACAAACGGTTTAATCATAAGTGCATTATTAAGTGCATTAGTCTATCTCCAAAGAAAATATTGTCAGAATACACTAAATATTATTTTTGCAATTTTGTATTGTCCAGCAAAATTAACCCGGGATATCTGCATAATGTAATGACCTCAACTCGGCAATGTTTTGTTAAGACGCGCAACTAACAGACTTTGCACACGAAAATTAAGTTGTCCCCGGTTAATTTGGGTGGACAATAAAGTGTGATTAACATTAGAGTTCGTTGATGAACAACAAATATCACCTTGTTCCAAAACCTTTACCTTTTGTAACACCAGTAAGGACATAGAATAAGGTCATGTTTTGAGTTGGAGAACAAATCAATTACAAACACGAAATATGACATAGTTGATGTTCTTTGTGTAAAACCTTCCCTTCAAGTTTGCCTTTGGGATTTCTATATGACCTTGACCTTTGGCATGGAAGGGAAGGTGATCATACAGTGAGGGATGCCCATGTCAAAGCTATCAGCTAATCGTTGAAAGTTACTTAAACGTAAAATCCTATTTGGAAAAAAACATGATCTTGAAAATTGTTATGAAGCTGTACCATAGAACTTGTGTAACATGTGAAAGTTTTCTAGCAAATAATAATAGGAATTCTGGATAATATTAGTAGATCTATTCAAGTAAATTTTAACAATACAATATGACTTTCAGTGGCGGATCCAGGATTTCTGAAAGGGGGGTTCGAATTCACAATTAGGGGGGTTCGTTTTCCTATTATTATACAATTTTGACCGAATTTCTGCATGAAAATAAAATAATTAGGCTTCAGAGGGGGGTTCGTTTGAACCCCCCAAACCCCCTCTGGATCCGCCACTGACTTTTGAAATTCATTGTAATATCGAAAATGCTGCAAACCATTCAGGCCTATCAATATAAAACGAGTTTTGATATGGAAGGTGAATGTAGATTAAAATGAAGTATGTATAATACATGTATTCCCATATAAAATAGTTTTGGAAGATTTTCACATTTTTTTACATGTATTGCACTGTAGGCAAAAATGAAAATTTCAAAATTTATGTGTACTAATAATATTCTGAGTGGAAAAATAAGACTTGACATTTTGATATCTGGGACAAATTTTTAAGAAAAAATTCTTGAAAATTATGTCTATCAAAGATTTAAAGACATCAAAAATAACTGCATGTATAAATGAATGGAATCAAATTTAGAAGTACAGTCTGGTTAGACCTTGGTTTTCAGCTTTTAGCAATGATTGACTAGAGTGTTTTATACAGTTTAATCCCATTTGGTCTACTCCCAATTTGTCTACTCGCAATTCGTCTACTATTTTGGACATAATTCCCATTTCGTCTACTTTTCTATACTTTGTACATCAATATGATATTATATGATTTTTTATTAATTTTTTTGTACTTTTATTTCATTTGTGAATATATTGACTTGATTTCTTTTCTTAAAACAAAAATCATGTTGTTTATTGATGATTTGACATGAAAGTAGACAAGCTGGGACAGTAGACGAATTGGGACTCAATGCACTAAAAAAAACAGACGAAATGGGAGTAGACCAATTGGGATGTTACCTTTTATTCATTAGAGATGAGTTAGGATCATGAAAAAGGAGCCATCAATGGATTTGGGACTTGTTAACACATATATATGCACATTCTGATCAAGATCCATTCTGTTCTCTTACAGCTTCTTCATTACTAATGACAACTTAACCCCCTTCCCAAACAAGACCTGGTTCTGACGTCCCTAATAGAAAAGACTTGGGAAAACATTGAAACAAAAGAAGAAACTGCTGATAACCAGCAGTTTCTCCTTTTGTCTCAATATTTTCTATGCCAGATTTTACACAAATCCTATCCTTAATACCATCCATTTTGTCATCTGTGGCAGCTTTTGAAGTAGATCACCCTATAATCTTGTCGTTTGGGAAAGACAGCAGTATGGATCCTGACCAAACTGCACCTAGGTACAGTCTTATCTCATTTTATGGTAGTCTCAAATGCTGTAAGGCTCATTTTTTAGATTCTATGTCAAATATATAACCAGAGTTAGAGTTTAGAGTTAGCTAACTTTTCTGTGTATAACCAACTTACATTAATGAGCTGTGAAAGAGGAAAATACATGATATATGGAAAATGTACAGCAAAATACATGATATATGAAGAATGTACAGCAAAATACATGATATACGGAAAATGTACAGTAAAATTATGTACAGTAAAATATACTTGAGAATACAGTAAAAGTGGTAGCAATTTTTTTTCATAAAATAACAATTATAACAGGCTTTGAAAACTTAGGAAAGTCATTCTTTTAGTGAACTGACCTGACCTATCACCACGTAAATCAAAATATTTATTGACCAAAAATATTTCAGTTAGAAGATGTATCATTAATTTCAACGCTGTCTTACAAAGAAACCAAAATTTGTCTTGATTAGACGAATAAAAATGTGAGTTTTGATGTCTAAGATATCAAATTACATGCACTATTGGCAAAAATTTGAAATGCTATTTAACGATTTGACAAAATATCAGCATGACATCAAAACTTTTGATGTCGTTTTTCAACAAGATCCTGGTAGCTGCAGCTTAACACAAGCTGCAGTTACGAGGTATTTGTTGAAAAGCAGCAAATTGCTTCAAAGGAATCTCTCTTGAAAGTGGATGCAGCTAGAAAAAGGTCATTTCTAGGATGAAGATATCAGAAGATAAAGAACCATTCCGCATGGCAAGTCCAGCACAATGCTTGTATATACCAGTATGTTTTATACCTCAGTGGAATCAGAGAAATAGGCTACAGAATCATGTGCCATTGATTCATACGCGCTAGATTCATACGCGCCTGATTCATATGCGCTTAACTCTTCCTCATCTTCTTCCTGTAACATCAAGGTCACCTGCACTTTAACCCATTACCAAAACATATAATTTTATACTCGTCCAAATTCAAAGACGTGGCAGACGACAGTTTCGAGTAAATAAAATCTTAAATTTTTTGGTCTTATAGTAAGAAAACATTGTGGGAAACAAAGAAACTGCTTTTCACAAGCAATTTCTTCATTTTCCACAATGTTTCCCAAAGTCTTTATTTTCTAAGGCGTCGAAAAAAGTCAATGTGTGGCAATGGGTTAGCATGATATAGGAATGGTAAATACTTAACAGATGAAAATGGGTAAAATATTGTGTTGGTAAAGATTCTTTACAAAACCATCCTACACCAAAACCCCAAAATACTGAATAACTTTTTATTAAATGTTTGCAACGAGATCAAAAGCTTTGCCAATAAAATGTTGGCAATAAGCAACAATCATAGATACATACAAGTTGGAGTGACTCTATGGGCGTACTTGATTTGCTGTTCGGTGTACACCTTCCAGTGTTCTCTCGAATCAAGTGAGACAGAACAATGTTCGGTGCATACACCATTTGACCCAACTGACAGGTAGGTGTGGATAACCTGGATGTTAGAACAAAGATGGCTTCCACTTACTAGGAAGTGCTGCAAATGTTCATTTTTTCCCTTCTCTTGCCTTTTTAAAGCAACATAGCTGTTGGGCAGCTCTGCATGTAAATGAGCCAATATTTTATTTCGTGGAAATCTCTGTCCTGGCTCATTTTCTCAGAAATGGCTTTTCATAAACATGTCATTTTAGGTACACCGTTTAACGACTATCACTACCAACAATAGCGACAGTTTATTTGGCCTGGCAGATTGGATGTTTATGAAAATATTGCACTTTTGTACCGGAAAATGACCATTTTCTCTTGTCCCTAGACAAAATTATCAATTTCCAACATGATTTTCGATATGAAATAATCAGCAAAGATCGGATTTTTCTTCATTTCATTTATGTTTTATATCTCACATTATTAATAGTGTCAGCCCTTTTTGAGAAAACATTAATACGACGAAGATTTTTGGCCATATATGTCTGTCCCTGGATTTTTGATACGAAATGTCCTCGCAATAACTTACATGTGCGTAATCAAAGTCTTTTTGATCAGATTTCCTTTAAATACAACCCAAACGGAGGTGGAAACACTCATCAAAGCCACGATGTTTAAATGAAGACAAAGCAATACTTCGTTTCGAAGTTGCGAGGAAAATTAGGCAGGCCGTTGGCTGCGTAGACTTATTTTTTCGTTTTCTATGCAACGCGATCAACCACATTATATTGGTCAGATCTTAAAATCGTATAGCTTTACTTATTCAGATATAGAATCATGTCGTTTACTGCATGCAACATAATTTCTCCCTAGTTATTCTTGTGTGTAATTTGGAGCGAATTGTCTCGGAATTCCTCGCAATAACTGTCCTCGCAATAACGACAGGTTTGTTACTGGGAGTACGAAAATCGTTACCGCAAAGACATAATAAGTTTTCTTATGTAATATTGACTTTTTGCCAAAGAGAAAAGGGTCTTGATGCATAATTGTCTCAAACTATAATAGGAAAGCGAAGTAGTTCAGCTGAAAAAAGATAATTACTGTTGCCAAACATGTGTACCGATCAGTTGTTACGGAGCGGACTTTGATTCGTTATTGCAAGGACTCCTTAAACATTTATGGATTCTTGGTACCACAAATGAATGAATTTTATCACTAGTCTAATGGAGATATTTTGCCAATCACCTTGGAATGTTGTATGAAGGATATAATTCTAGATTAATTGACAAGATTAATTCTAAATGATCGTTCTGAAATGAGCTTTCCTCAATATTGGAGAGACATTATACACTATTTTTTAAGGTATGAATCTGAATATCTTTGTTCCATGGGTTTTGAAGAAATTACATAGTCATTTTTTGAAAGTGGTCATGGCAAAGTAGTTCCCGATACCATAGGGGTGCCGTGGAAAGACAAGTAGATTTTTTTTTAAAATTTCAAGGCAATTTATATGTATTGATTCGAATCGTGCATGTAATCTTGCAATCACAACATTTCATCCCGAAAAAAAGATGGATTTTTTGTCAAATATTATCTTATCTAGGTAAACAAGAAGTTAAGAAGAAAACATTTTCAAAACACCTTATTTCTTTTTTTTTTTTTTTTTTTTTTTTTTTGACTATCAGTTTTAGGACACTCAGCGTCTTACAACCGTGTATCTAAATTATTATGTGAGCTATCTTCCAAAAAAGAAATAACAACAACAACAACAAATCATCTGCGTATATTACTAAAAGGATCGAACTCAATCAGTATGCCAAGACTGTACAGTCAGACTATGTTCGAGATTTTTCGCTCCTTAACGATTTACTTTACCTTGAATGTTTTTCACTTGAATTTTCATGTTATTATTTTCCCAATGTGATATTCTATGGTTTGACGAGAAGGTTTAAGACATTCCATATTTTTTTCTTTTCTTTTTGTCATATTTCTAATTGCTCAACTTTCTTCGGGTCTTCTCATTTTTTTTACAAAGAAGACTTTGTTTTACTTCCTAATTTACGAACACTAAGGTAAGAGAAGTAGATGCTGATTACCAGCTCTGACTCCGTTTCCCTTGATATCCATTCATCTATATTCTACACACAAGTTAGATTTTCATTAACTTCATTTTTGTAGTCTTCAACAGCTTTCAAGTTGTATAATTTTTATGCTAGGTATCCACTGTCGATCAAATCAACTGGACCAAGCCGAATCAAGCGATCGAGTACAGATCGAACTCGATCGCCATTTGTGATCGGGAATGGTCGTGGTAATCGGGCTTTATCCGCACCACTTTGTCAACTTTCTCTATTTGTTTAAATATAAAAAAAATATTTGTGTAAGATTGGGTAGAAAGTTGATCGAAAAGCGATCGTGTATTGATCGGATAGGCGATCGACCAGATCAGGAATCTATCAAATCTGGAGATCGAGTGTGATCGGATTAACATCTTTATATCGATCACATGGCCTTTTACTCAAGTGGCTCCCAACCATATCTAGATCAACTCGATCTGTGCTTTATCTGTTCATTCGATCAAATAGACGGTAGAGGTCAGGTTGATCGAGTAGAGATCGAGAAAAGTCTTTAACTCGGGAATGATGAGCGAATTTGAGCAGTCAGTGCGATCGATTTGACTTAATCAGCAGTTGTAACATAGCATAAAATTTATCGTTTTTGAAAGGGTTTAACAAAGTGACTTTTACATTTAAATGTATATTTTTTTACAATTTCATTGATTTTAAAATTCAATGACCATATATAGGTCAACGCAATATAAGAAATGGAAAAAATATTTAAACATAAGTCCTCACAGTAATGGTAAATGTCTTTCCAATAACAAAGACTTTTTTAAAAACAAACTGCAGCATGGTTCAGTAAAAATTATGTGTTTTGATGGTAAAATTGGTATATCTTTTAACCAAAATATTTGAAGTTTGAATAAAATAAGTGAAACTAATTTTTATCTGTTTATTTTATAAAATAGCGAATATTGTCCTTGCAATAACTAATATGTCCTCGATGTAACGATGCACTTTCATCAAATTATTTCACAAAAAAGGTGTTACGCTTACTTTATTGTGCCTGAAATACAAAGAGAATAACATTTTCTAGAGTCTTAAGTACATGCACATACATTTTTTCTTAGATAAAAGCTTTATTACATTTGATACAGACACAATTCTCTATTTAATTATGAAAATGCAATACTACATTGAAAAAAAGCCAAACGAATCATTTTTGGAAATCGACTTGAACATGAGTCCTTCACTCTGGCTTCTAATTCTCAAAAAACATACTTTGAAAATATCTTAAAACTTGCAAATCGAATTTCTGAAAGAAAATGTGATTGTTACAGCGAGGACATTTTATTGAGAACATAGATTTATGAAAGACGGTCTCGAGTATTTCCATGTGCATCGGAATGTTCCTGTTAACGTTATTCGTTACTTTAAATGTAGTACTTTCATCCTGAACCAAAAATTCACAGAATAAATGGAAATAAAAATTGAACATTTTTTCGTCAGATTTCCACGAAAATAAATATTGGCTCAAATACATATTACCCAAACAAAGAAACCTTGGCACAAATATTCTTGAATAAATGGCGCAGTTCTGGAATATTTGCTCTTTTGGGAATAGATGCAAAATTCTGGTGTATTAATGTACCATCAAATCAAGGATGGTGCAAAAATAAAAAGATGGCGTTGACCATTCCTTTGCTAACTCATGGACTAATTTAATATGAAAATGCTGAAATCTGCATTATTCAAGCTTCAGATGGCGATTTCCTTCCATTTGCAGATTTCTAACAAATTGTTCCATACTTGATTCGCTGCTAAACTGGTGCAACGCTCCATTCCACTGCACCCAACTTGATTCAAAGCGGTGTAGTGTGACGTTCCAGAACGCTCTGGAACGTGCGAATCAAGCGCGCCCTATATTAAGGTAGAATACCCGTAATGTACCCAATTTGAGAGTCATAAAACATTGGGTTTTTTCGAGCGGCTTCGTTATGTATCCAAACCTGATCGAGCGCCGTAGTAAACACTCGGCGGTGGAAAATTCCATGGCCAAATGTTTTTGATGTCGCCGGAGAAGTTCCGACGTCGCACAAATCTCATTACAGGTATTCTACCTCAACAGATTTGAGAATGATTTCATGATGGGATTCTTTTGTAGCATTTTTCCTCTTGAATTAACAATGTTTGAATGGCATATTGTTGCTGGTGAATATGACAATTTATGGCATAACCTGGCAATACTTCATGTTGTTTATCTATATAATAATAAATCATAAATAATGTAGCATATATACTGGCCAATGGTGAAGTGACGAAGTATAAAATATATTGTGATAAAAGATATATTTCATCTCAGATTATATGCAAGTTATTTATGCTATTGTCAATTTACCGCTATTCCACATTCATATTGAATGTTCTTATGCATTAAGAATAAAAATACATTAAACTATTTCCCAAAAAAAGCCTCTATAGCATAATTCAGGCTTTTATTGCACAGGGCATGCCTTGTGAATTCTAAATATCAAATTCTCATCTAACACTCACCAACTAATCTACATTCTTTTACCTTAACCATAATATTCTTCAATGCTACTGACTATTTTTTTCTCCCTTGTCATTTACTCACATTGACTTCTGGTATTTGATCTGGCTTTAACTCTGTATCTGCTGCTGACTAAATTTTAAATACCTTATTATTATTCTTGTAGAGATTTAAAAAAAATCTCAACAACTTGATAAATAATTATAAGAAACCTCGCTTTCAAAAAATAGACTCAAATCAAGGTGTCAAATTTTTATAATGTATTCCCTTCACAGTGTGTTATTTTTAACTACAACGAGCAATAATTCAAAGCA
This sequence comes from Fragum sueziense, assembly GCA_963680895.1. NCBI lineage: Eukaryota > Metazoa > Mollusca > Bivalvia > Cardiida > Cardiidae > Fragum > Fragum sueziense. Next base: position 4,758,537 of record OY804599.1, on the reverse strand, counting down.
TACGCCAATTAGACATACGATTCTTATACACTGCACTCACGTTCTTAGATATGAGAAGTATATAGACTGCCAAGTTTCAAGTCCATGGGACATAAGATGACAAATTGATGCTCTGGACAAAGAAGTGGACGCCCTCTGGACCTGGACGGCACAACTGACCCAATAAAGTTGTCCTATCCCCGTCAGGTGTATAAAAATTAATGCTATTTACACATTAAGAATGCATTTCATGGAAAAAGCATTTAGTATCTGACAGAAAAGGCTTTCTAACATTGAAATTAAATGTTTACAATAGCCACACACAACAAAATGTATAGTCTGTAAATATTGACCTGAACCCGATGAATATGCAATGAGTAATTGTGACACGTAATAATCATCACTTGTCAGCAATCCTCACTGTCGAGCAGAGTCAATAATTTCCATAGGCATTATGACTTTGTATTCTGCACATGCTTCTCATGTCAACATAATGTTGGAGAGTGAATATTTCACATAACAAATACTCATTGCATATTCAACAGGTTCAGGTCAATATTTAGGGAGTATACAACAATTTACTTAGTTTAGTCACTAGATATGGCTGCCTAATGTATTATGTTGTAACTTACCGTGACACTGAGTAGTTTGGTGGCCATGTTGCTCCCTTGTAGGTTGGAGAACGGTTTATCTATACCCCAGCTCTCTAGATACTGGGACACACGGACAGACGCACGAGTGTTACTCTCAAACCGGGATCGGATAGGCTTCCCTTCAGGCTGAAACACACAATCAGAGTTGATTAAGTAGTACATAAATAAAACAAGATTGTGTTGGTGAAACACAAATGCCCCTGAAATGGGCATTTTTGTGAAATGTTAAGTTTTCTTCCAGTTGATAAGTGTAAAAAAATGACCTTGAGGAAGTTGAAATTGCATGGAACAGATAGATATCGTAGAAAAGAAGTTGCATACCAAATTTGAGCTTTTTATGTCAATTACTTTTTGAGAAAAGGCAAATGTTTAGTTTTCGGAGTAAATTGTTAAGTTTTCGTAGAGTAAAGGGTTGATAAGGGTTCACCGATGACCTTGAGGAAAGATCAAATTGCATGGAACAGATAGATATCATTGAAAGGAAGTTGCATACCAAATTTGAGCTTTGTAGGTCAAATACTTTTGGAGAAAAAGTAAATGTTAAGTTTTCGGAGTAAAATGTTAAGTTTTCGAAGAGTAAAGGGTTGAGAAGTGTTAAAGGATGACCTTGAGGAAGGTCAAATTGCATGGAACAGATAGACATCATTAAAGGAGGTTGCATACCTAAATTGAGCTTTGTATGCCAAATACTTTTTGAGTAAAGGCAAATGTTAAGTTTTCGGACAGACAGACAGACACGAGTAAAACAATATGCCTCCCGACCTTTCGATACGGGGACATAATTACTTATTTGACCAACAACAGCTGAAAATATGCTTATAAATATAATTACTGGAAGTAAGTTGTCAATAAGACTAAATAATTTCCAGCTATAGAATAAGGTTCCTTTGATGTATTTGAGCCAAAAAAATATTCAGAATCTGATGCATGTATTACAATTAAGAGAAAGCTTATCTATATAGATTTTTTTTTCGCACATATACAACGTAGACAAAGACAACATGAGATGTAACGAAAAACCTTTCTCCTATTTCCTTCAATCTCACTGCATTTTACCCTATGCTCTAGCATAGACTCATTTCAAGTTAATATCATCCGTACCTTTTTCTCTGGCTGCACAATAAGGTATGTTGTGACGTTTCTGCTCTGTAAGAACGAGTCACGTGACCCACCATCCCCGGGCTCTACCTTAAACTGACTTCCCAAACATGACAGTGTAGCCTTCGAGATGTGTACTCTCCTGTAACAACATTCAGAATTATAAGGTAACAAGAGCCATCAGAGACGGACAATGCTCCCCGAATAAGGCATTGTCACAATAAATATATGCCATACAGAGCTAATATAAAGCTAACAAATGTTAAGCCCCCTTTTTGCATGGCATATTTTGTATACGCAAATTTTAAATAGTTTATTGTCAAGGGTATCTGATTTTCTACTCAAATATGAAATTTCATCAAATTCTGACCATTAGACTAGGAGAAATTAGAGACAAGAGTGCCATCGTCACAATATACGCCGCCACTTATAAAACTTGAGACAAAAAAATGACATTGACAAGGATTTAAAAATATTCACTGAAAAACCTTTAAAAAATTGTGTTCACAAAAAGGTTTTTATAAATATCCAGTGAAAAACCTGGAAGGAATTGCATTCACGAGGCTGAAATATCATTAAGCCCCAGAGACTAAGATTGAAGGGGGCATAATTCTGGCAAAAATCAATGAACCATGAAATCCTTCCTTCATGCACATCTACCAATTGAGGTGATAACATCCACCAAGTTTCATTAAGATCCAGCCAGAAACTTAGGAGGAGTTGTGTTGACAAGGCTGCAATTTCAATAAGCCCCAGAGACTAAGTTTTTAAGGGGCATAACTCAGGCAAAAATCAACGAACCATAAAATCCTTCCTTCATGCACATCTACCAATTGAGGTGATAACATTGACCAAGTTTCATTAAGATCCAGTCAGAAACTTAGGAGGAGTTGTGTTGACAAGCCTGCAATTTCAATAAGCCCCAGAGACTAAGTTTTTAAGGGGCGTAACTCAGGCAAAAATCGATGAACCATAAAATCCTTCCTTCATGCACATCTACCAATTGAGGTGATAACATTGACCAAGTTTCAAGAAGATCCAGCCAGAAACTTAGGAGGAGTTGCGTTGACAAGCCTGCAATTTCAATAAGCCCCAGAGACTAAGTTTTTAAGGGGCGTAACTCAGGCAAAAATCGACGAACCATAAAATCCTTCCTTCATGCACATCTACCAATTGAGGTGATAACATTGACCAAGTTTCAAGAAGATCCAGCCAGAAACTTAGGAGGAGTTGCGTTGACAAGGCTGCAATTTCAATAAGCCCCAGAGACTAAGTTTTTAAGGGGCATAACTCAGGCAAAAATCAACGAACCATAAAATCCTTCCTTCATGCACATCTACCAATTGAGGTGATAACATTGACCAAGTTTCAAGAAGATCCAGCCAGAAACTTAGGAGGAGTTGCGTTGACAAGAAAAGTGGACGTACGTACGGACGGACGGACGGATGGACGGATGGACGGATGGACGGACGGACGGACAGACGGAGAAGATGACGCCAATATACGTCCGCCTCCGGCGGCGTATAAAAAACTGTATTTAACCTTAAGTCCCCTTTTCCCATGACGAGGCCTCAAATCCAAAAACCAGGAAAAGTACATCGGCATTTTGTCATAGGGAGTTCACAAGGTAAGTTTCATTTGATTTGGCCCAAGGGTTATGGAGAAATCGCTTTGGACGGACGGATGGACGGACAGACAGACGGAATGACGGACGGACAGACAAAGCGGCGACTATATGCTCTCCCTTCGGGAAGCATAATAAATTATGTGACATACAACTCCTGTCTTTTGGTAATTCTATGAAGTCATCAATAATTTGCATGATTAAAAGAGTCATAGGACAAGAGCTATTGGAGAATAGTAGAGCTCAACAATCAAGTGCTGGAAAGTGAAAACTTCTAAGCCAAAAAGGGAAAATAGCCCAATAAAATAAGTTAAAGTAAGTGAATCTTTGCCTAAATTACAATCTTATTGTAACAAAAGCATGGACAAAGTTTCAGGGCATTAGCGAAAGTAGAAACAGAGATATCACAGGTATATGACTTTTTCATGTAACAAGAGTTGTCAGTGGATGATGTAGCTCGCCTATACAAGAGCTTGTCACAAAAAAAAGACAAAGGTCACTAGGTCAAAGGTCAGGGTCTCAAGGTCAAGGTCATGGTATGATGTATCCATATATATGAAATATCAAGGCTCTTTCTCTAATAGTGCATAAGATATGGGCCAGGTTAAAGTTTTTCAAAAGTATGTCAAACTCCAAGGTCAAGGTCTCTAGGTCAAAGGTCATTGGCCAAAATGAAAGGCCCAGGAAGTATCCATGTGAGAAAAATCAAGGCCGTATCTCTGATAGTGCCCGAGATATAGGGCAGGTTAAAGTTTTTGAAGATGCGATGTAAATGCCACGCGACACTACGGCAGTGACATTAGCGTCCCGGACATAGTTTCAGCTCGCTAAAAACGAAACAAAGAATTTCTGTAGGTAAAGGGCCCTCATTTGACCATAAATCGTACCCTGGCACCCCTCCAGATTCCATATTAATTAGGGATGGGAACGAGTACTCGAGTAATCGAGTACTCGATGGAACGTCCGAGTATCGATTACCAATATCACTAATCGAGTAATCGGAAAGAAAAAATGATATCAGCAGAAAAATGAAAATTCGTTTCCAAACTCAAGTTGTTGAAAATATTGATCGCTCTTTTCCAACACTGTACTGTGCAAAGGGTAGAGTATGTAACACCTGGTCATCCGCCGATTATCTAATCCCTCGCTATTGTCCTAATTTGCAATCAAGTGCCAACAGCTATTGTTCTCGCTGTCAAACAATGTCATAAATTTTTGCACCTTCGCCGCTCTTTACTCTGATTTCGGGCGATGCATTTTAATTGGACGTCCGAAGATTTACCTTAGAGTTGATTGGTTAATGCAATATTCGATCAGCCGCCGATTTTTTTATTATTGCTGAGATTTCATTCTATTGCTATTTGTTTCTCGAAGAAGAAGCATCTCATTCTCGATTACACGCAAATGATTTCAAGAAAATCTAACAAAATGCCTCCCTTTTAGTCTATAGTGACTTGTGTATATCTCACAATATGCGTAAATATTACGAACGCTTTAAAGATAAACAACAACAACTTTGCAGATTTTTTCCCATTTTTCATGAATTTAACGGAAAGATTTTTGCACTTTCTGTAATTCTCATCACATATCTAACAATTGTCCATTTTTCTCAAATAAAGCACTGATCAAATGTCATCTAAAGAGATATTTTTACCGAAGATATGCTGTTTAAATCGCTTATGAACATGTTGAAAAAACACCGATACTATAACCAAAAGACGGCGTTTCTATCCGAGTACTCGAGTACTCGATCGGAAGGGTGACAGAGTACTCGATTAGTAAAATTGCTACTCGTTACCATCCCTAATATTAATGGCTATAGACACATCATCAGACCATGCATCATACTGCCCCTATATACTGTCCCCTAATGGCCCCTATATTAGTACTTACATACCCTGGTACCCCTCCAGATTCTATATGATTGTTAATAGACACATCATCAGACCATACATCATACTGCCCCTATATACAGTCCTCTAATGGCCCCTATATACAGTCCCCTAATGGCCCCTATATTAGTACTAACATACCCTGGTACCCCTCCAGATTCCATATGATTGGCTATAGACACATCATCAGACCATACATAATACTGCCCCTATATACTGTCCCCTAATGACCTCTATATACTGTCCCCTAATGACCCCTATAAGCTGTCCCCTAATGACCTCTATATACTGTCCCCTAATGGCCCCTATATCAGTACTAACATACCCTGGTACCCCTCCAGATTCCATATTATTGGCTATAGATACATCATCAGACCATACATCATACTGCCCATATGTACTGTCCCCTAATGGCCCCTATATACTGTCCCCTAATGGCCCCTATATCAGTACTAACATACCCTGGTACCCCTCCAGATTCCATATGATTGGCTATAGACACATCATCAGACCATACATCATACTGCCACTTCTTCAGCCCCAGCACCCCACACAGGACCTCCCCTGTATGGACCCCGATCCTCATGTCTACCTCCACACCTGTAGCCTCGCGTACATTCCTGAAATATAGGTCAATTATTATATAGGAATTTGTGCTTTCAGACATGTCAATTCCTAGATTCATTTCCAGTATGTCCAAAAATGGATATTTGGTATATAATTACATCTATATTTACTTGATTGCCTTGATCATTTTGAGTCCCATTTTCATAGAATTGACAGCAAGCACATCAATTATTACTAGAGTTGTGTTCTTTAATGAGATTTTGAAGATGTCTTAAGATATCTGAAGGTGTTTTTAGATAATGCATTCTTTAGAGAAAGATTTTTAAGCCACTCTTGGGAGAGTATGTACTCTTTATCTTTAAACAAAAATGTATAGCTGTAAAGACTGAACTCCTCAGATTGCCTTGATTATTTTGAGTCCCATTTTCATGTACCTAACAGCAAGTACATCAATATTTATTTACCTGATTGCCTCAATCATTTTGAGTCCCATTTTCACACAGTTGATAGCATGAGCCTCCGTAGCCGTTGGTAGTCCTGATACACAATAATAACAGTCTCCCAGAATCTTGATGCGGAAACAATTGTTCTTCTGAAAACACAGGGACATTTTTCTAGCAAGTTATGATAAAGTGATTGGAACAATAAAAAAATATTTCATGAAATTAGAGGAATATTTTGTTGTTTTGATTTGAGTACGTACCAATTCAACTAATTCTCTTTCATTTTTAGTGGTTTAGCTAATTCCATATCAATGACTCCTTTGCACTTACCCTCTAGATATGGGTTAAACAAGGTGTCAAACTGTCACAAGATACGCCCGTAACACTGTTTTTTGTTGACAGGGGGAGCAGGTTGGTAAAAGTTTCATGGTCCTAGCTATTATACTTTTCGAGATATGCCCTGGACAAAAATGAAGTATGAAAAATAACAAAGGGCAATAACTCAAAAAATAAGCCAGGTAGAGTTATGGTTCTTTTGCACTGCACTCCTTATTTATGAGATCTATACACCAATGAAGTTTGATGATCCTAGCTATTATACTTTTAGAGATATACTCCGGACAAGATTCAAGTATGAAAAACATCAAAGGGCAATAACTCAAAAAATAAGCCAGGTAGAGTTATGGTTCTTGTGTACTGCACTCCCCCTTGGTGAGATCTATACACCCACGAAGTTTCATGATCCTAGCTATTATACTTTTAGAGATATACTCCGGACATGATTCAAGTATGAAAAACAACAAAGGGCAATAACTCAAAAAAGAAGCCAGGTAGAGTTATGGTTCTTTTGCACTGCACTCCCCCTTGGTGAGATCTATACACCCATGAAGTTTCATGATCCTAGCTATTATACTTTTAGAGATATACTGCGGACAAGATTCAAGTATGAAAAACAACAAAGGGCAATAACTCAAAAAATAAGCCAGGTAGAGTTATGGTTCTTGTGTACTGCACTCCCCCTTGGTGAGATCTATACACCCACGAAGTTTCATGATCCTAGCTATTATACTTTTAGAGATATACTCCGGACATGATTCAAGTATGAAAAACAACAAAGGGCAATAACTCAAAAAAGAAGCCAGGTAGAGTTATGGTTCTTTTGCACTGCACTCCCCCTTGGTGAGATCTATACACTTATGAAGTTTCATGCTCCTAGCTATTATACTTTTAGAGATATACTCCGGACAAGATTCAAGTATGAAAAACAACAAAGGGCAATAACTCAAAAAATAAGCCAGGTAGAGTTATGGTTCTTGTGCACTGCACTCCGTAATGATGAGAAGAATATAACTGCTAAGTTTAAAGTCAATCGGACTTAAGGTGACAGAGTTATGCTCCGGACAAAGAAGTGGACGCCGCCGGACGCCGGACACTGGACGCCCGGACGCCACGGGTGATCCCATAATACGTCCCGTCTTCGACGGGCATATAAAAACCTACAGGAAACAAAACAGTGCTGATGACCTTCATTTTCGTCTTTTGTCTGGAGACTTTTAATTGAATTAAGTTAATGTCTGGAACTCCTTTCATTTGCACCAGCTTTCCTTCAACATTTTCTGACCCTCTCTCCTTCAGAGACATCAAAACCTAGCTGGTCTTCTTTGGAAAGGGCTTCATTTGATTGTTACAAAGATTGGCAAGTGCAAAGCATTTGAATATGTGTAGTTCAACGTTTCTCTGTCGACTTCTCAAGGAACAACTTACGTCAGCTAATTGGTCAAATCGTCCAAACAGCTCGTTCAACATCTTGACTAACTCTGGGGCTGTACACTCTGCGGCTAATGGTGTGAAGTTCACTATGTCTGCATACAAAATACTGAAAATAAACAAATAGAAAAAAATTAGTCACTCTAAATGAAAAAAATTCACGATAAAAACTCAAGTAAAAATATTTCAGTTAGTCATTATACAGAGTGTCCCAAAAAAAACGGAACCCTAATTCAAAGTCGAATATTTTAAAACATAAGCAAAGAATCTATTTTCCGAATCTGCAGTACTGAAGATACATTATTTTTAAATTTGTGTTCCAAATTTCACTTAAAAATATGCATCGGTTCAAAAGTTATAAGCAAATTAATAATGGCACTAAAAAACCGATCTGACATGATATTGATTTTTGCGTCTTGTTTGTTCGTGAAAGCGCGCTGATGGTCAGTTGTTGAATTCTGTAACGTTGTACATGTATGAACTGATATTCTCAAAATTTAATATGTAGATGTGCTGTACCTTCAAATTGGGTCCATAGGGTGGTTGTTTGAATTAATTTCAAATTATAATTTGATTCATTTCACATGGCGAAGTTTTAACTTTTATTTTCATAAATTACAAGCTTGATATGTTTCCTAAAATTAGTCCAGTCTTAATTTTTTTACATAGTATACATTCCAGTGGACTATGATTTAATTCTTTTTTGTGAATTTTGTGATATTTGTCATATATGAACATGTTTTGCATAAAGGTCAGTGTCAAGTCAATGAAACCCATAATACTTTTTCAATTGAGCGGTGACCGGCATGTTGGTCAGAAATAAAATAAGTGCCTATGATTATTATTCATGAGTCTGTGATGCACTTGGATATTTTGTTTGTATTCATTTTAGTTACATCGCAGCTCTTCTTTAACAGTTCATTTATAAGCAAAAAGATGAAATGAAAATGCAATATTGTGAATACAATGTTTCAAAATCACTTTTGTATTGTATTGAATATATTAACCAATTGTGAAGCATCAATTTATTAAATGAGTGTAGGCACGCGCTGCGAAACGAAAAGATCGATATCGTGTTAAAATGGTTTTACGGGCATATTCATTTGAATGCCAATATTTTCAGAACTAATCATTATTTTTCAACCAAATTTTCACTGCTTATAGAAAACTGTAGTTGCTATTGCATATGTAAATTTGGTGGAGAAATATTACTGGATATATGAGAAATGTACTTTCAAAAATGGGTGCCGTTTTTTTTTGGGACACTCTGTATGTGCTACAAATACTGAAAATAGAAAAATAATTAGATTTTTCAGAAATAAACTTGTGTTTTGCTCTTCTTAGACAGCTGTGGAACATACAAAAAGTTGCTAAATGTTCCAGCTAGCTGAACAGGGTCCATATTTGTAGACTTTTCCTTTAACCCTTTCCCAAAGTGAAACAGCAAATTTTTAGGTAAATTCACTTCAAAAACTGCCACAAGATAATAGACATAGATAATATTGAGACAAAAGGAGAAACTGCTGGTTATCAGCAGTTTCTTCTTTTGTTTCAATGTTTTCCCAAGCCTTTTGTATTAGGGACGTCAAAACCAGGTCTTGTTTGGGAAAGGGTTAAGAGCCCTAACCCTGTCAAAATCAGCAAATGTTCAGTTGGTCCAATCTTAAAGCTACTGCAAATGACAAAATGGATGCTGGAATGCTAAGATTTGTATGCAAATTATAACAGAAAATATTAGGTAAAAGGGACTAGTGCTGGTTGTCACCATTTTCTTCTTTTGCCACAATGTTTTCCCAAGCTTTATTTAACAGGGATACCAAAATCTGGCCTTGTTCAGGAAATGGTTAACCTTCCAATTCCAATAAAAATCCAGGGGCATTAAAATTGCTAAATACTGTATAAGATACCTTAATTATTCTAATAAACGCCCGCATGTTTATTACAAACATGGTCGATGAAAAAGTAGGGGGTGGACGTTTATTAGAGGTATTCCAATTTTGTAAGTCAAAATTTGCAAATCAAGTGTCAATTCATGGACTCGAAGTTCAGCAAGTAGAATTTATGATGCTTTGTTAAAAAGACTGCAAAATACGACTTTTCCAATGAAATAACATATCAAGGGCTGGACATTCCCTCTTTCATTGCTTTTGGAAATTATTTTTATTTATGACTTACATATTCTAATCCGAAATCGGGGATGGGCGTTTATTAGAATCACCCTTTTTCGCTAATACTGTGGTATATATAGGCAGATTTTTAGCCGAGATTTAGGGGTTAGACGTTTATTAGAATATGGACGTTTATTAGGATAATTACAGTAAATATTGACATGTAACAGGATCATATAAAATAGTGAAAAACATCAGCTTATGTTACAAACATTTCCTTTTTTGTTAAATCATGATTGCAAAACATGCGTAAGATCTGAGGAAAAATTTAACAACTGCTCACAGAAAAGATGTTAAACTGTTTTTGCAAAGCAAATGAGTTCCTGTAACCCTTTCCCAAACAGCAAAAATTTAGGGTGGTCCTTTTTGAAACCTGCTTCAGATGACTTAATTGATATTTATAATTGTAAAACGTGTGTTCAATAGAGCAGAGAAAATGTTTAGACGAAAGGAGAAAATGCTGATTATCAGCATTTTCTTCTTTTGCCTCAATGTTTTCCCAAGCCTAATCTATTAGGGATGTGACGTCAAAACAAAGTTTTGTTTGGGAAAGGGTTTAGTGATTTCTGCTTTATATAACAGCTTCTAATGGCTTTGTAAGACAAGTTTCTGAGACTTTTGGTCGGTATTTTAATGTTACTAGGTGTTTAAACAAACCATAATTTGACATTTCAAATTTAAAATTGAATTTATCTCAATGAACCCTTTGGATAATCCTTAACCACTCAGTCCTTTCCATGTGGAGTTTGCTTTCTAATAATGAAAAGAAATGACATAGAAAGTGTCAAATTCAGACAACATTTCATCATTGTAAATGCAAAATCTTGTATCTCGCTTTTGGAAAATTTCAAAGGGGAGGAAAAAAAAAGTGTAATAACTTTTCCCAAACTATAATGTTTTACTAGAAATTTGGACATATTGTTTACATATGACTTGTCATAAACACTGATCAGAAAAATATCTAAAAACCTGCAAGAATTGTCTGTAACTGGGCACACAAGTTTGTTCCTTGAAAATCGCAAGAATAGACATACGAGGTTTTGCATTTACACCGACGATTTACATTTACGTTTATGTCCATAAGTTTTTGTTTCATTATTTTCTATGCTATATAATACATATATCCTATCTCTTTCAGCATTTATTTTGTCATCTGCAGCAGCTATTGAATGAAGAGTAAAAATATTGCCATTTTGGAAAACAGTTCATGCTAATAGCCATGGAAAGGTTAAGGTTTACAGACCCTGAAAAAACCAGCACTTTTTAGGCATATGAAATGCATCAAGCTAGTCTCACTTGTAAATACACTTCACATAAGTTTATTCACCGCACGGGATTTCAAGATTATGCTTCAAGATGAAAATAATTTACAAATATTATTTTACTCTATATTCATATGAAAGGGAGGTAATTTTAAACATTTTTGTCAAATATTTCCAAAAGTATGCATTAATTCAAAATTCTAAACCGTTCAAAATGCATAAATGTTTGTATTTGGAATGGAAATACAAGAGGGCCAAGATGGCCCTGTATCGCTCCACTGGCTTTTAGACATTTAGACTACAAACTTCTTCAAGGAATACAATAGAGGTCTATTCAAAGAAGATTCATGCTACACCAGAATGAAATCCAATAAGTGATTAAGGAGCAGAAATGTTTTTAAAATTTTCTTAAAATTACACTGTTTCATATAGCGAAAAAAAAAGCCTAGCCCACAACGGCCAAGCTTTTCATCCGATCATGAAGGAATTTGGAACAGATTCATGCAAGGAAGATTCCTGTGAAGTTTGGTTGATATAGGTAGTTTGAGAAGAAGATTGTTTAACAATTTTTTCGAAAATTCAATTTAATTAAATTTATTAAAATTTAAATTCTACACGGAAATTATTTTTTTAGGGAATTTAGAGGAGATAAATGCAAGGAAGATTCGTGTTATCGTTGTGAAGTTTGGTCCAGTAGTTTTGGAGAAGAAGAATTTTTAAAGTTTTTTCGAAAATTTAAATCAATTAAAATTAATTAAAATTCAAGTTCTGCGCAGATTTTATTCTTTTGAAGGAATTAAGAAGAGATTAATGCAAGGAACATTTCTGTAAAGTTTGGTTGAAATTGGTCCAGTAGTTTTGGAGAAGAAGAATTTTTTAAAGATTTTTCGAAAATTTAAATCAATTAAAATTAATTAAAATTCAAAATCGGCACAGATTTTATTCTTTTGAAGGAATTTGGTAGAGATTTATGCAAGGAAGATTTCCGTAAAGTTTCGTTGAAATTGGTCCAGTAGTTTTGGAGAAGAAGAATTTTTAAAGATTTTTCGAAAATTCAATTCAATTAAATTAATTAAAATTCAAGTTCTGAACGGAATTTATTTTTTTGAAGGAATTTGGTAGAGGTTCATGCAAGGAAAATTCCTGTGAAGTTTGGTTGAAATTGGTCCAGTAGTTTTGGAGAAGAAGAATTTTTAAAGAATTTTCGAAAATTTGATCTAATTTATTTAATAAAAATTCAAGTTCTGCATGGAATTAATTTTTTTGAAGAAATTTGGAAGAGGTTCATGCAAGGAAGATTCCTATGAAGTTTGGTTGAAATTGGTCCAATAGTTATGGAGAAGAAGATGTTTAAAGAAAAAGTTTACGGACGGACGGACGCACGCACGGACGACGGACACAGGGCCATGACATAAGCCCCGCTGGCCTTCGGCCAGTGGAGCTAATAACACACTGTAGGAATCGCCTCTTGCTCTTTGGTGCTTTTGAGGGTTTGGATACCTTAAGTCTAGACAAAAATTGAAATATTCAAAGCCTGTGTGTTGTTTGTCTCTTAAAACATTTCCTGACTACAAATCAATCAAACCAATAAATTCCATTGATCTTTCTATCTCTAGATCTTAATGGCACTAATTGTTTTCATGATTTCATCATTAAACCTTTCCTAAAAAACAAAATTTATGGGTTTTTCAAATTGAAAGCTGATACAGATGACAAAATGAGCGTTGATAAAGATAAGATTTGTATATGATATAGTACAGAAAATATTTAGACAAAAGGAGAAAATGCTGATGTTCGAAATTTGAGAGGGACTCCAACTCAAAAGGGACTTTCGACAACCAAATACTCATATCAAAAGTAGAAAATGCACTTTTGATATAACATAACATATTGCAGGAAAAGAAGAAAATTGTATATTATCAGAAACTTCTTTTCTCTCAATGTTTTCCACAACTATTTCTACTTTGGACATCAAAGCCAGGTTTTGTTTGGGAAAGGGATAAGCAATCCAATGACATAAGACTAGATCTAGCAGATTCCTCTATTTGCATGTATTTAGGTTAATGGCATGCATTGATCAAAGTTAATCTACTTAATTAGAATGCCAAGATTCACAATTGCATTGTCTATGACCTTTATAAACCAATTTTCTTACGTCTGCCCCAAACTAGACCTGGTTTTGATGTCTTTCATAGGAATTAAAGGCTTGGGAAAATATTGAGGCAAAAGAAGAAAATGCTGATAACCAGCATTTTCATGATAACCAGCATTTTCTACTTATGCCTCAATATTTTCTCTGCTCAATTGAACACACTTGTTACAATTAACAATATCAATTAAGTGATCTGAAGCAGGTTTCAAAAAGGACAAATCTAAATTTTTGCTGTTAGGGAAAGAGTCAAAGGAACTCATTTACCAGCATTTTCTACTTATGCCTCAATATTTTCAGTGCTTCACTTTACATTTTTGTGCTAAAGATAGACTAGGTTTACCGCTATGTTTTGATAAACCGTAGGTGCTGCTATAAACTCTTAAAACCAAGCTGTATAGTTATGAGGTTTTATAACAACACGTACGGAATAATATTGGTTGCCTGAAATTACATGCGGATCCAGAGGGGGGTCACGACCCCCCCCCCCCCTGGAATTTGGCGAAAAAAGGGGTTATAAAAGAGATTACTGGTCATGTCCCATACAAGCTGCGTCATTCGTCCCTGTGTACCACGACAAATCGTTGTTATATTTAGTCCTTCATGGTATGACATGTATCTGCATGGATCCAGGGGGGTCAGGGGGCCTGACCCGGGTCTGACCTTCCCTGGAATTTGGCAAAACAAGGGGTCGGATCGGAAGAACCCCCCCTGGGAAAAATACCTGGATCCGCGCTTGAATTACGTCATGTTTTACTGGATAAAATCCTTCCTTGTTGATCCTTTCATAAACCATCCCTGGTTGAACATTCTTCATCCGGAAAGTTTTTAGAAATTTCAAAAGGAAAGCAGGTATGCTGCTTGACATTAAATTCTACTTTTGTAAATGTTTTCTATCTTTTTCAATGTATGTTTTATATTACTTTGTTGTTTCTTTTCTTATGTGAAATTACTTAATTTGGAAGGGTCTAACCTCTATCTGGCAAAAAGTCTGATAGTTTTATTTCATCCTCATGAGGATTTATTAATGGTTATTACTAGCAAATCTAGACCTAGGTATAGCTCATGATAAATGACATGGCAGAGCATCTCTAGCTTATAGCTAGAGCTGCTCTGCCAGGTCATTTATCGAGACCTATACCTCATAAAATATCCCTTCCCCAGCAACAAATTTTTACTCTAGTCCAACATGCAGACTTACAGTATTCCATCCATCATTAGATACCGAAAACTTTGTGTATCGTCGGGCATCACGTGAGGCAACGGAAATTGACAACGGAATACCCTCGTCAATTAAAGGCATAATCAGTTGCAACAAAAAATTGAGAAGTCAAGGATAACCTTGTCAATTTCCATTGCCCCTGATGACGTCTGTAGATTCACAAAGAGCACAAAATTCCTTTAGATTCCTCTATTGTATACATCAGTGGCATATCAAGAATGGGTTCAGGAGTTCAAACAAACCCCCCTCTGAAGTCTGATTATTTCATTTTCATACAGAAATTCAGTCAGAATTGTGCGATACTAGGAAAAGACACCCCTTATTCACATGTTTGAATCCCATTCACAGAAATCCTGGATCAACGGCAGTACATCAGAAGCAGTTATTGTTTGGGAAAAAGTGAAGAATGGCTAATTTTTAATTATGATTCTATTGCTGACACAATTTTGGGGTTAACTTGGTGAAATAATTCAAATTTGAGTAATTATCCCTTTCCCAAACTACAAAATTTTATAGTGTTCCAATTGGAAAGCTGCCTGAAGACCAGAAAATAGGTATTCATTCCTAAAGGTAAAATTTGTAAAATATCTAGCACAGAAAATATTGAGGCAAAAGGAGAAAATGCAGATTACCAGCATTTTCATTTTTTGCCTCAATGTTTTCATAAAACTTTTCTTTCATGGACTTCAAAGTCAGGTGTTATCTGGGAAAAGGTTACTCATGTGGGAGGACTTAACTAATCTCAGATTTGAAAGAAATTGTCTAATTTTCTTTAATATTGTGACTTTTTGACATTTATTTTTTGATAATTTTATACATGCCTGAAATCTGACCTCTCAACTGTATCTCTTTACATCTTACATTTTTTCTATTGTTAATTACCATAAATTACCATAAATGAATGATGTTTTATCTTTTCTCTATTTTCATCCAAAACAAGATGTGTTTGTGAAACACCAATGCCCCCGAAATGGCCATTTTTGCTAAAATGTTAAGTTTTCATAGAGTAAAGGGTTGATAAGGGTTAACAGATGACCTTGAGGAAGGTCAAACTGTATGGATCAGATATATATCATTGAAGGAAGCTGCATACCAAGTTTCTTTGTATGTTAAATACTTTTGGAGAAAAGGCTAATGTTAAATTTTCAGGACAGACAGACGGACAGACAGACAGACAGACACGAATAAAACAATATGCCCCCGATCTCTCGATACGGGGCATAAAAATGCATGCACAGGAACTCTCTAAATTGATTTTGGAAGACAACTGTATCACACGATTTTTAGAGCTATAGAAAATCTCATTTTCCATTTGTTTCGGCATCTACATCTAATGATTAAATAATGAAATCTTGCAAAGGTCTTCAGAACAGATGAGAGATGATATTGTGAGGCCAGAGAAAAATTTATTACACTTTGGTAAACTATTGGGAGAATATGCAGATGACAATGAATCAAAATTAAAGACAGCACTGAAAGTCATACAAGGCATGGGTTGTTTCTTTTTTCTTACTTTTCTAGTCCACTTAGCTAACATTACTATGATGTTTAACATATATAAGTCATGGAAGGGGGTTATTTTTGGTACTTTACATACCATTTTGTTACACTTACCTAACATTACTATGATGTTTAACATATAGGTCATGGAAGGGGGATATTTTTGGCACTTTACACATCATTTTGTTACACTTACCTAACATTACTGTGGTGTTTAACATATAGGTCATGGAAGGGGGTTATTTTTTTGCACTTTACACATCATTGTGTTACACTTACCTAACATTTCTGTGGTGTTTAACATATAGGTCATGGAAGGGGGTTATTTTTGGTACTTTACACATCATTGTGTTACACTTACCTAACATTTCTATGGTGTTTAACATATAGGTCATGGAAGGGGGTTATTTTTGGCACTTTACACATCATTTTGTTACACTTACCTAACATTACTATAGTGTTTAACATATAGGTCATGGAAGGGGGTTATTTTTGGTACTTTACACATCATTTTGTTACACTTACCTAACATTACTATGGTGTTTAACATATAGGTCATGGAAGGGGGTTATTTTTTTTTTGGCACTTTACACATCATTTTGTTACACTTACCTAACATTACTATGGTGTTTAACATATAGGTCATGGAAGGGGGTTATTTTTTTTTGGCACTTTACACATCATTTTGTTACACTTACCTAACATTACTATGGTGTTTAACATATAGGTCATGGAAGGGGGTTATTTTTGGCACTTTACACATCATTTTGTTACACTTACCTAACATTACTATGGTGTTTAACATATAGGTCATGGAAGGGGGTTATTTTTGGTACTTTACACATCATTTTATTACACTTACCTAACATTACTATAGTGTTTAACATATAGGTCATGGAAGGGGGTTATTTTTGGCACTTTATACATCATTTTATTACACTTACCTAACATTACTTTCTTTCTTTCTTTCTCTATATACTGCTACACACCCTTACGGGTAATTTCGAGCAGGTGCGCGCCTGTGTCTATTAGTATAGACTGAAAAGGTTTAAAAGTAAGACAAGGGGAAAAAAGTGATAGTTTGTTAAAAGAACGTGAAATAAGAATAAAAGAAGGTTAAAAACATTTCTTACAGGGTTTATGGTTTGGGGTGGTGGATGCGACTGACCGCACGCTTGAATGAATCCAAGTCTTGCGATAGAGCGACATCTTCAGGTAATGCGTTCCACTGTACAATAGCCAAAGGAAAAAAGGAATATTTGTAGTAATTTGCTCCATTATGTATCTGTCTGTAGGTAACTGAGTGGCAGTATCGGGAAAGTCTGGTTGTGTGTTGAATATAGGTTGGCATTGGGACAGCCACCAGGCCATGAATAATCTTGTAGAATAGGCACAGGCGCGCATCTGACCTACGCTGCTCAAGTGACCTCCATCCTAGCCTCTCCAACATTGAGGTAACGCTCGAGTGTGGACTGTAGTCGTCTAGGACCCACCTGGCAGAACGCCTCTGGACCATTTCAATTTTTGATATATTACTTTGCGTGTGGGGGTCCCAGACAGCACTTGCATACTCTACTTGGGGTCTAATGAGAGCTTTGAAGGCACACCCACGGATCTTGGGCGATTTTGTCCTGATATTTCGGCGCAGAAAACCCAGGGTGCGATTAGCTGTGGAGGTAATGCGACTGACATGGTTGTTCCACGAGGAGTTGCCGGAGATGTCCATGCCAAGATAACAAGCGCTGCTCACATTCTCAAGAACTTGTCCATGCAGGGAGTAAGAGGTGGGGTATGGGTTTCGAGCCTTAGTAAATTGTATGACCTGGCACTTGGAGGGGTTGAAACTCATATTCCATCTCAAAGACCATGCCTGGAGTCTGTTCAGGTCTGCCTGGAGTGTGTCACTGTCTGTTTGTTTGTCATTTAAGGTCATGTATACGGCTGTGTCGTCTGCAAAAAGCCTTACTTGCGAGGTAATACTTTCAGGCAAATCGTTAATATATACCAGAAACAAGATGGGCCCCAGGACAGATCCTTGGGGTACCCCTGATGTTACTGGTATAGTGTCTGAGGTTTCGCCTTCTAGTACTACTGTCTGTTGTCGTCCACTCAGAAAAGCTCGTATCCATGATAGGGCACCCCCACGAATGCCATATTGGTGCAGTTTGAACAACAACTTCTCGTGGGACACCATGTCAAACGCCTTGCTGAAATCGAGTAGTATAAGATCGGTTTGCTTACCTTTGCTTGTGTTTCTTGCAAGGTCTTCCATCAACATAGTCAGCTGAGTCTCGCATGACGCTAATGACTTGTCTCCTTTCTTGTGCAAGGGGGCAACATTTGCTGTCGTCCAGTCGCTTGGTACCTGGCCTGTTTGGAGGGATACTGAGAATATTACCTTCAAGACTGGTACAATCTGCTCACGGAGCTCCCTCAGCACTAGGGGTGTAATCCTGTTAGGTCCTGCTGCCTTTCCTGGTTTTAGTCCATTCAACAGTTTGAGTAGGCCGTTTGATGATATGTCAATCTCAGGCATGATAGGGGTCATATTTATGTAGGTAGATGGTGTCTTTGTTACATCGAATTTAGAATTATCAATGTTATTCTGAATGCTTACCTGGCATAGTTGAGAAAGACTCAGGGGTGATTTCGGTGTAAATACCGACTGAAATTGAGCATTCAGAACATTTGCCTTGTCAGTTGTATCAGTGATCAACCTGTTGCCTTGTTTGAGTGGAGCAATACCTTGGTTGTCCTGTCTGGAATTTTTCAGGAAAGTGAATAACTTCTTGGTGTCTACCTTTGAGTTGTCTTCGTTGTTGGCACCGATGATGTCCTCCAGATACTTATTGTAAGAAGTTCTTACCTTCTGTCTATCCAGGTGGCGTAGGGTTATGTATTTGTCCCTATCTGCTTGGATACCTGTTTTCTTGTGTCGGCAGTAGAGTTTGTTCCTTTTGCGGATGGTACGCCGGATGTCCTGAGTTATCCAGGGCAAGGAGGGCTTACTTTTAATTATCTTTGTTGGGACACATTGTTGTATGCTATTGTTAAGCCCAATGGTGAGTTCGTCCCAAAGTGCTTGAACAGACTTACCCTCACAGGTTAACAAGAAATTATCTTTGAAGGCCTCCATTTTGGTTCTGAGAAGCTCCCAATTTGCTTTCCTATATACAGGGACTTTACGGGGCTTTGTCTTCAGAAGTTTGGATTTGAGGTTGGCTTCCACACAGACAATGAGATGGTCACTAATGCCGGGTATGGTATAGACCTTGTCAATCAATGTTTCATTGGTTGTCAAGAATAAGTCCAGGATACTGTTGAACCGCGTGGGTTCATTAACAGTTTGGAAGAGGCTAAAGTCATTCATTATATCTATGAATGATTCATATACATTGATGTATTGGCAGCTTGGATGGATGGATGGGATGCCATCTTTCCATGTAAATTTGGGGAAGTTCAGGTCTCCAATCAGCCATATTACTATGGTGTTTAACATATAGGTCATGGAAAGGGGGTATTTTTGGCACTTTACACATCATTTTGTTACACTTACCTAACATTACTATAGTGTTTAACATAGAGGTCATGGAAGGGGGTTATTTTTGGCACTTTACACATCATTTTGTTACACTTACCTAACATTACTATAGTGTTTAACATATAGGTCATGAAAGGGTGTTATTTTTGGTACTTTACATATCATCTTGTTACACTAACCTAACATTACTATGGTGTTTAACATATAGGTCATGGAAGGTGGTTATTTTTGGTACTTTACACATCATTTTATTACACTTACCTAACATTACTTTGGTGTTTAACATAGAGGTCATGAAAGGGGGTTATTTTTGGTACTTCACACATCATTTTGTTACACTTACCTAACATTACTATGATGTTTAACATATAGGTCATGGAAGGGGGTTATTTTTGGTACTTTACACATCATTTTGTTACACTTACCTAACATTACTATAGTGTTTAACATAAAGGTCATGGAAGGGGGTTATTTTTGGCACTTTACACATCATTTTGTTACACTTACCTAACATTACTGTGGTGTTTAACATAAAGGTCATTGAAGGGGGGTATTTTTGGCACTTTACACATCATCTTGTTACACTTACCTAACATTACTATGATGTTTAACATATAGGTCATGGAAGGGTGTTTTTTTTTAGCACTTTACACACCATTTTGTTACACTTACCTAACATTACTATGGTGTTTAACATATAGGTCATGGAAGGGGGTTATTTTTGGCACTTTACACATCATTTTATTACACTTACCTAACATTACTATGATGTTAAACATATAAGTCATGGAAGGTGGTTATTTTTGGCACTTTACACATCATTTTGTTACACTTACCTAACATTACTTTGGTGTTTAACATATAGGTCATGGAAGGTGGTTATTTTTGGCACTTTACACATCATTTTGTTACACTTACCTAACATTACTTTGGTGTTTAACATAGAGGTCATGGAAAGGGGGTTATTTTTGGTACTTCACACATCATTTTGTTACACTTACCTAACATTACTTTGGTGTTTAACATATAGGTCATGGAAGGGGGTTATTTTTGGTACTTTACACATCATTGTGTTACACTTACCTAACATTACTATAGTGTTTAACATATAGGTCATGGAAGGGGGTTATTTTTGGTACTTTACACATCATTTTGTTACACTTACCTAACATTACTATGGTGTTTAACATATAGGTCATGGAAGGGGGTTATTTTTGGCACTTTACGCATCATTTTGTTACACTTACCTAACATTACTATAGTGTTTAACATATAGGTCATGGAAGGGGGTTATTTTTGGCACTTCACACATTTTGTTACCCTTACCTAACATTACTATGGTGTTTAACATATAGGTCATGGAAGGGGGTTATTTTTGGCACTTCACACACCATTTTGTTACACTTACCTAACATTACTATGGTGTTTAACATATAGGTCATGGAAGGGGGTTATTTTTGGCACTTCACACACCATTTTGTAACACTTACCTAACATTACTATGGTGTTTAACATATAGGTCATGGAAGGGGGTTATTTTTGGCACTTTACACATCATTTTGTTACCTTTACCTAACATTACTATGGTGTTTAACATTAAGGTCATGGAAGGGGGTTATTTTTGGCACTTCACACATCATTTTGTTACACTTACCTAACATTACTATGGTGTTTAACATTAAGGTCATGGAAGGGGGTTATTTTTGGCACTTCACACATCATTTTGTTACACTTACCTAACATTACTATGGTGTTTAACATATAGGTCATGGAAGGGGGTTATTTTTGGTACTTTACACACCGTTTTGTTACCTGTACCTAACATTACTATGGTGTTTAACATATAGGTCATGGAAGGGGGTTATTTTTGGCACTTCACACACCATTTTGTTACCTTTACCTAACATTACTATGGTGTTTAACATTAAGGTCATGGAAGGGGGTTATTTTTGGTACTTTACACATCATTTTGTTACACTTACCTAACATTACTATGGTGTTTAACATTAAGGTCATGGAAGGGGGTTATTTTTGGCACTTTACACACCATTTTGTTACACTTACCTAACATTACTATGGTGTTTAACATTAAGGTCATGGAAGGGGGTTATTTTTGGCACTTCACACATCATTTTGTTACACCTACCTAACATTACTATGGTGTTTAACATATAGGTCATGGAAGGGGGTTATTTTTGGCACTTCACACACCATTTTGTTACCTTTACCTAACATTACTATGGTGTTTAACATTAAGGTCATGGAAGGGGGTTATTTTTGGCACTTTACACACCATTTTGTTACCTGTACCTAACATTACTATGGTGTTTAACATATAGGTCATGGAAGGGGGTTATTTTTGGCACTTCACACACCATTTTGTTACCTTTACCTTACATTACTATGGTGTTTAACATATAGGTCATGGAAGGGGGTTATTTTTGGCACTTTACACACCATTTTGTTACCTGTACCTAACATTACTATGGTGTTTAACATATAGGTCATGGAAGGGGGTTATTTTTGGCACTTCACACACCATTTTGTTACCTTTACCTAACATTACTATGGTGTTTAACATTAAGGTCATGGAAGGGGGTTATTTTTGGTACTTTACACATCATTTTGTTACACTTACCTAACATTACTATGGTGTTTAACATTAAGGTCATGGAAGGGGGTTATTTTTGGCACTTTACACACCATTTTGTTACACTTACCTAACATTACTATGGTGTTTAACATTAAGGTCATGGAAGGGGGTTATTTTTGGCACTTCACACATCATTTTGTTACACTTACCTAACATTACTATGGTGTTTAACATATAGGTCATGGAAGGGGGTTATTTTTGGTACTTTACACACCATTTTGTTACCTGTACCTAACATTACTATGGTGTTTAACATATAGGTCATGGAAGGGGGTTATTTTTGGCACTTCACACACCATTTTGTTACACTTACCTTACATTACTTTGATGTTTAACATATAGGTCATGGAAGGGGGTTATTTTTGGTACTTTACATACCATTTTGTTACACTTACCTAACATTACTTTGGTGTTTAACATAGAGGTCATGGAAAGGGGGTTATTTTTGGTACTTCACACATCATTTTGTTACACTTACCTAACATTACTTTGGTGTTTAACATATAGGTCATGGAAGGGGGTTATTTTTGGTACTTTACACATCATTGTGTTACACTTACCTAACATTACTATAGTGTTTAACATATAGGTCATGGAAGGGGGTTATTTTTGGTACTTTACACATCATTTTGTTACACTTACCTAACATTACTATGGTGTTTAACATATAGGTCATGGAAGGGGGTTATTTTTGGCACTTTACACATCATTGTGTTACACTTACCTAACATCACTATAGTGTTTAACATATAGGTCATGGAAGGGGGTTATTTTTGGCACTTCACACATTTTGTTACCCTTACCTAACATTACTATGGTGTTTAACATATAGGTCATGGAAGGGGGTTATTTTTGGCACTTCACACACCATTTTGTTACACTTACCTAACATTACTATGGTGTTTAACATATAGGTCATGGAAGGGGGTTATTTTTGGCACTTCACACACCATTTTGTTACACTTACCTAACATTACTATGGTGTTTAACATATAGGTCATGGAAGGGGGTTATTTTTGGCACTTTACACATCATTTTGTTACCTTTACCTAACATTACTATGGTGTTTAACATTAAGGTCATGGAAGGGGGTTATTTTTGGCACTTCACACATCATTTTGTTACACTTACCTAACATTACTATGGTGTTTAACATATAGGTCATGGAAGGGGGTTATTTTTGGTACTTTACACACCATTTTGTTACCTGTACCTAACATTACTATGGTGTTTAACATATAGGTCATGGAAGGGGGTTATTTTTGGCACTTCACACACCATTTTGTTACCTTTACCTAACATTACTATGGTGTTTAACATTAAGGTCATGGAAGGGGGTTATTTTTGGTACTTTACACATCATTTTGTTACACTTACCTAACATTACTATGGTGTTTAACATTAAGGTCATGGAAGGGGGTTATTTTTGGCACTTTACACACCATTTTGTTACACTTACCTAACATTACTATGGTGTTTAACATTAAGGTCATGGAAGGGGGTTATTTTTGGCACTTCACACATCATTTTGTTACACTTACCTAACATTACTATGGTGTTTAACATTAAGGTCATGGAAGGGGGTTATTTTTGGCACTTTACACACCATTTTGTTACCTGTACCTAACATTACTATGGTGTTTAACATATAGGTCATGGAAGGGGATTATTTTTGGCACTTCACACACCATTTTGTTACCTTTACCTTACATTACTATGGTGTTTAACATATAGGTCATGGAAGGGGGTTATTTTTGGCACTTTACACACCATTTTGTTACCTGTACCTAACATTACTATGGTGCTTAACATATAGGTCATGGAAGGGGGTTATTTTTGGCACTTCACACACCATTTTGTTACCTTTACCTAACATTACTATGGTGTTTAACATTAAGGTCATGGAAGGGGGTTATTTTTGGTACTTTACACATCATTTTGTTACACTTACCTAACATTACTATGGTGTTTAACATTAAGGTCATGGAAGGGGGTTATTTTTGGCACTTTACACACCATTTTGTTACACTTACCTAACATTACTATGGTGTTTAACATTAAGGTCATGGAAGGGGGTTATTTTTGGCACTTCACACATCATTTTGTTACACTTACCTAACATTACTATGGTGTTTAACATATAGGTCATGGAAGGGGGTTATTTTTGGTACTTTACACACCATTTTGTTACCTGTACCTAACATTACTATGGTGTTTAACATATAGGTCATGGAAGGGGGTTATTTTTGGCACTTCACACACCATTTTGTTACACTTACCTTACATTACTTTGATGTTTAACATATAGGTCATGGAAGGGGGTTATTTTTGGTACTTTACATACCATTTTGTTACACTTACCTTACATTACTTTGATGTTTAACATATAGGTCATGGAAGGGGGTTATTTTTTGCACTTTACACACCATTTTGTTACACTTACCTAACATTACTGTGGTGTTTAACATATAGGTCATGGAAGGGGGTTATTTTTGGCACTTTACACATCATCTTCTTCATCAAATCTTCCTTCATGGACATCATCAGATCTTTAGGTATACAACTGTTTAACAGCTCATCCTGCAAGGGAACAAGACCAGTCAGAGACCAGTAGACTTGATTATCAAGGGCTGCATAGTGACAATACTTCATCAGCCAAGAACACAATTTTTTCTATAGATATACTTGTCAGAATCAATGTTGGACAAAACATCATGTTGTGGTTAAATGATTGATTAAATGGTGATAAAATTGTTACCAGATAGAAAAATTCAACACATAATTTTAAGATTTTGCAGACAAAAATTTCATGTGAATGAAAGTTTTACAATATTTTGTATTTCAAGATAAACTAGAAATCTATCACTGAAGGTGATAAAAATACCCCCACTACCACCTTTGTTCGGACAAGCATTTTTGTTAAATCAGGAGCCATACTCAGAAATTGTCAATCCGATTTTCTTGAAATTTGGTCCAATCAGGGGCAACAACTCAGAAAGTATCGGTCTGATTTCCATGAATTTTGCATCTTGCATATATACAGGTCCTGATGCATACCTGTGCCAAGTATGAAACAAATCGTTCAGTAACTGTAGGAGGAATTGTCCGGACAAGCATTTTTGTAAAATCAGGGGCCATAACTCAGAAAGTGTCGGTCTGATTTTCAATAAATGTGCGTCTTGCACATCTACAGAAGTTAATGCACACCTGTGCCAAGTATGAAGCAAATCGGACAGTAACTAAAGGAGGAGTTGTCCGGACAAACATTTTTTGGTAAAATCAAGGGTCAAAACTGAGAAAGTAAATGTCAGATTTCCCTGAAATTTGCGTGTTGCACATCTACAGATCCTAATGCACACCTATGCCAAGTATGAAGCAAATCAGACAGTAAGTGTAGGAGGAGTTATCCGGACAAGCACTTTTGGGTCAAATCAGGGGCCATAACTCAAAAATTATTGGTCCGATTTCCGTGAAATTTGTGTGTTGCACATCTACAGGTGACAATGCACACCTCTGCCAAGTATGAAGCAAATCGGACAGTAAGTGTAGGAGGAGTTATCCGGACAAGCACTTTTGGGTCAAATCAGGGGCCATAACTCAAAAAGTAATGGTCTGATTTTCACGAAATGTGTGTCTTGCACATCTACAGGTCCTAATGCACACATGTGCTAAGTATGAAGAAAACCGGACAGTAACTGTAGGAGAAGTTGTCAGGACAAGCATTTTTGGGTCAAATCAGGGGCCATAACTCAAAAATTATTGGTCCGATTTCCATGAAATTTGTGTGTTGCACATCTACAGGTGACAATGAACACTTGTGCCAAGTATGAACTAAATCGGTCCACAAGTGTAGGAGGAGTGATCCGGACAAGCATTTTTTGGTAAAATCAGGGGCCATAACTCAGAACATATTGGTCCAATTTTCGTGAAATTTGCGTCTTGCAAATCTACAGGTCCTAATGCACACCTGTGCCAAGTATGAAGCAAATCGGACAGTAACTGTAGGAGGAGTTATCCGGACAAGCACTTTTGGGTCAAATCAGGGGCCATAACTCAAAAATTATTGGTCCGATTTCCATGAAATTTGTGTGTTGCACATCTACAGGTGACAATGCACACCTCTGCCAAGTATGAAGCAAATCGGACAGTAAGTGTAGGAGGAGTTATCCGGACAAGCATTTTTGGTCAAATTAGGGGCCATAACTCAGAAAATATTGGTCCAATTTTCAAGAAATTTGCGTCTGGCAAATCTACAGGTCCTAATGCACACCTGTGCCAAGTATGAAGCAAATCGGACAGTAACTGTAGGAAGAGTTGGCCGGACAAGCATTTTTGGGTCAAATCAGGGGCAGGGTTCATACAGACAGCAAATGCCAAAATTCAAGCACTTTTCAAGCACTTTTTAAGCACGTAATTCCATTTTTCAAGCACATTTCTTCGCTAATGATGGTCTTCAACAAAGAGTGCTGCTGTGCCAATATACACTGCCCTGCCAAATGTCTTACTTTCAAGGGACATAATTCTTAAGGGGCATAAATTGATGAGCCATGAAATCCTTCCTTTTTGCACATCTAGCCATTGAAGTGATGACATTGACCAAGTTAAATTCATATACACAGCAATAAACTTCAGATGGACAGACTGATGATACCAATGAATTCCACCTGCGACAGCATATAATACTAAAACGTTAACAGACAGCAAAATTTCAGACTTCTTCAAATTCAAAAATGTTCCAGACAAAATTTTCATATGAATGAAATTTCATATTTTTTTGTTCTTTCTTAGAAGAAAACACTGTGGTAAATGAAGAAATTGCTTGAGAATAGTGTTCTTGTATACAAAGGCATTCATGTTATTGTTTGTTTGTGTAGAAGTGGGAGGGGGAGGGGGAATTGGTGGAATTTCAGTCTCTGAAGAAGTCTTGTTCAAGATCGTAGACGTACCAAAATAACTTTGAAGTGTCAACCAGCTGTTTACCGACTTCGAATTTCGTACATGTTTCTCACTTTTAGCATGCGATTTTAGCCCCGCTTCTCACATATTACCGATGTCGATATATTTATCGCAAGCATTACACCTCGCCTCTCGTTTATCATCGCAGATGACCCATGGGTATTTCATAGCCCATTTTTTTGTTGAAAAGACATTTCCCCGAGCCAGACGCCATATTTCTTGACCTCTAACAAAGGGACGCTACTCCGACGATACTATCGGACGATTCGTACCCAAAATAGTTCGTACTGATCGATTCGTACCCAGACTGTTATGTTCCGCCGTTTACATTTTCCCGATACTTAATTCGAGCGGATATTTAAATCATCTACTTTTTACCATGGTTTTGGTCATACAATAATTTTTAAGCACGTTTTTGACAAATTCAAGCACTTTTTAAGGACTTTTGAAGAGAGGGATCAAAATCAAGCACTTTTAAGCACTATTTTTCGTTTTTAAGCACTTTTCAAGAAACAGGCTCAAATTCAAGCACTTTTCAAGACAGTGCGAACCCTGAGGGGCCATAACTCAAAAAGTATCGGTCCGATTTCCGTGAAATTTGCGTCTTGCACATCTACAGGTCACAATGAACACTTGTGCCAAGTATGAACTAAATCGGTCCACAAGTGTAGGAGGAGTGATCCGGACAAGCATTTTTTGGTCAAATCAGGGGCCATAACTCAGAAAGTATCGGTCCGATTTTCGTGAAATTTGCGTCTTGCAAATCTACAGGTCCTAATGCACACCTGTGTCAAGTATGAACTAAATCGGTCAACAAATGTAGGAGGATTTATCCGGACAATGTTTTTGAGACAGACCAACAAACAAACAAACCAACCAACCAACCATCCAACAAACCACTGGACCGACAGGCTGATTCCAGTATACCCCCTCCAAACTTCGTTTGCGGGGGTATAATAAAATATGTGGGAAGTGGAGAAGTTGTATACCTGTTCTTTCTTCTCCTTCTCCAGTTTGACCATGGATTCTATAGACTTTCTGGCCTCAAGGAATGTATGTCTGTGTGTGATGTCTGTCAGATATTTGTGGTACAGGGCAATCAAGTTGGCCGCAATCAGGAGCAGGGCATTGCAAAACATCTGTAAATAAACAACATTTGTTCATGAATCACTAAAGGTTCCAAAATGCCAATGTTAATACTTATCACGCTGAATAAATCCAAGCAAATAGTGCTGGATAGTGATGGATAAGGTCAAAGTACACATAACGATCTTATTTTGCATTTTGTTTAAGCCTCTCTTACAACCGGTCGTACATGCTCCTGCGTGCGGTCTGCGTCTAAAATGAACATTTAGTCGTGCGATGCATGCACGTGCAACATACGATTTTGGTGGACGCAACCACGACGCAGACTGCACCCAGCAAAGAATTGACCGGACAATATTTTGTGGCGCTCTTACAACCCGTCCTGCGCCTTTATAAATCGTGCGATTTTGCAGAGTTTAAAATGTACGATTTAACAAGAGCTGTCACTGTAATATGACAATGCCCCCGACACGGCTTTGATTTTAAATTATGGCCAATTTATGTTCAAGGTCAAGGTTATCCAGGGGGCAAGGTCACCAAAGTATGTGCCTACAGAAAGGTAATGTACCAAGGAATGTTGTGGTAAAGTATGAAGCGAATATGTTAAGTAATAAGGAAGTTATGGCCAATGTTAAAGTTTTTGGACGGAATGACGGACAGACGGACGGACGGACAGACAGACAGACAGACAGACGGACAGACGGACAAGTCAAATTTATGATGCCTCCCTATCGGGGGCATAAAAAGATGCACAACGGGTTGTAAGAGAGGCTTTAGATTCACAATACCTTTATTTTACTTTCTGATTATTTCTCAAGACAATTTGCATGCCCTTTTAATATGAAGAACTTTTGTAACAACACAATGTACATAGATGTTGTTCATTTTGAGAATTATTAACTCATCCTACAAGTTACTACAACAATCCATGATTTTGAAAACATTGGTCCACTTTACTAACAAACATACAATAAACAGCATTTTTCATCTTTTCTTGACATTTTCATCCTGTCATGTACAAATATAACCATGTTAACCCATTACCAAACAGGAAAATTTTACACTGGTCCAAATTCTCCGATGTTTCAGTCAACAATGTCAAATGGATATAATGTCTTCCTGGGTAGAAAACAGAAGAAAATGAAGAAATAGCTTCTCACGAGCAATTTCTTCATTTTCCACAATGTTTTCTCACACCTTTTTGTTGTAGGGCGTCAAATTTCATCATTATCTGGGAATGGGATCCTATGGTATGGATAACATGCATTCAAGCTACTTACTTGGAAGACTAGATTTTCAGTATGTAGGTCAGATAGAAATCCACCGATAAATAACTGCAACACTGATGTCACAAGCCCGCATACAACAGACAACTTTTTAGAGAGTGAAAGTATTGTATATAGCACTATTATCACATAAACGATGGCCGGAAGATCTTCAATGGGTGTCCGTGATGGTAACATACACATGTACAAGTTTGTTGTTAATGTCAAGGTCAACCAGATGAGCGCGGAGAGAATGCTGGGAGCTTTGTTGAACAGTTTCTCGATGGTAATGAACGGTAGGAGAACGATGGTGGTGACAACTCCGAAACATAACACGAGGAACGTGGGCTCGGGCTTGTGACCGCCCGCAGATACCTGAAATATAGGACAATATACAGAGGTTAGTTTTTTAGAGCGAGATTTCTTAACCCGTTCCCAAACAGCAAAATTTTAGGGTGATCCACTTCAAAAACTACCACAAATGTCAAACTGGAAGTTATTAAAGATAGAATTTGTGTAAAATATTGCATGGAAAATATTGAGACAAAAGGAGAAACTGCTGGTTATCAGCAGTTTCTTCTTTTGTCTCAATGCTTTCCCAAGCCTATTCTATGAAGGACATCAAAACCAGGTCTTGCTTGGGAAAGGGTTAAGATGTTTTACATAAAGCATTTATGAGACCAAGATTCTAAGCGAGGGGTTCTGAATGCTCTAATAACTTTATTACAAATGACATCATCATGACATCATTTGTATAAAGTATGAAGCATTCGGAGCGCCACAGTCTATAAAATTTATGGAGCAATTTGGTCAATTTTCTCTACATTGTTTCTACAGAATTAGCCGTGGGGTTCGGTAAGATGTATAGAGTAATGGTGCCTCCCATTGAGCTGCTTAAAAATCTTGCTCTAATAAACCTCTTAAAACATCTCAAGAAATCTTAAGATTTTTCTCTCTGAAGAACGGGCCTCAGATCATGCTCTATATGTCCAAATATGACCTAGTTTTGATGACGCATACAGGGAAGAATTGGGAAAACATTGAGACAAATGGAGATGATGCTGATAGCCAGAAATTTCCCCTTTTTGCCTTTTAATTCTCTGTGTTATATTCTTCACAAATTTTTTCTTCACCAACACCAGTTTTATCCTAAACAGGAGCTTTGAAAGTTCAAATTGAAACAATTTTCGGCATTTAGGAAAAGGTTTGGCCATTCGTAAATGACATAATATCAGGCTAAGTCAAAACAGACAGTATTAAACGATCTGAAAACCCTGGAACATCATAAACACAAGGACCTCCTTTACTCACAAGCACTTTTTACTAGGGATGTCAAAAACCAGAGATGCATTTTGTAGCTCGAGAGATTTTTAAAGATTTCATAAGACCTTATAGATAAAGCATTTTTAAGAACTAGATTCTGAATGACATGCTCCAAATGCTCTATACTTCATAGAAATGACGTCATGATGCCATTTGTATGAAGTATGGGGTATTACCATGGTACCATGGAGCTTTCGAAACTACTCTGTCAATTCTCTCTTATATTGTTTTTAACCGAGGGGTTCTGCATGAATTATAGGGTATATGGCACCTCCGAATGAGTGTCTTAAAAATCTTGCTGTAAAGAACACTTTATACTAAGACATCTCAAGATATCTGTAGGAATCTTGCTCTAAAGAACGCACCACTGGTCTTGCTTAAGAAAGGCTTAACTCTGTCCCAAACAAGACCTGGTTTTGATGTCCCTAGTAGAAAAGGCTTAGGAAAACATCGAAACAAAAGAAGAAACTGATGATGACCAGCAGTTTCTCCTTTTCTTACTTGTTTCTTACTTGTACCCTTAAATTTTGTAATTTGGGAAAGGCTTAAAGGGACAAAAAGTGATGCATGAACAAGTTGGCATTTCCCCACCCATGTGGAAGGTCATCTTCATGTCAGCACGAACAATTAAGGTATTGAGGACTAGACATAGTTAACACTTTTCCAAACAACATTTTAGGATTGTTCCAAATTGAAAGCTAATGAAAATGACAAATTGAATGTTGATCAACATAAAACTTGTGGATAATAAATAACAGAAAATTTTGAGGCAAAAGGAGAAAATGCTGATTATCAGCATTTTCTTCTTTTGTCTTAAAATTTTCTCAAGCCTTTAAGGCTTTTGTATTACTTAAGCCAGTTATTGCTTGGGGAAGGGCCAATTTGTGATTGCATGCGTCGATTATGTAAAACAATCCAAGAATAGAGAACCTATTATCACATCATTAGCCTTCATTTATATTTTGTTGGCGTACACAGGTCATATTTTATACCGGTAATTAATATTTTGTTTGCGAATATGAGTGATATTTGATATCGTCTGCACGAGTCCATGAAACATTATCACACATGATATAATTTACTACCTTAGTGAAGTATCATGTGCTCCATTTTTCTTCCAAGGAAATCTATCATATTAACCGTTTACCAAATATGGCAACATGACAAGCAAGACTTGGTTTTGAAGTCCTTTAGAGAATGTGTTCAGGATTCCAGCATTTCCTTCTTTTGCCTCAATGTTTTCTACACTCTATTGGTACATCAAAAGTCCATCAATAAATGCTTTGTCATCTGCATCAGCTTCCATATTTGATCCACCCAAATATTTTCCCCCAAATTTTATCTTTATCATGTATTTATTTCTTCAACCGAGGTTACTTTCAAATTGAATAGTCTAAATTTTTACTGTTTTGGAAAGACTTAATAACCATTGAACCGGCCACTGCTAGACAGTATGAAAGACAAATAAGTGAAAGGCAACAACGGAAGAATAACTTAAAATAATTTCTAAAGCAATGCATTGCATCATTATCAGAATTATCTTTTTTCTTTTGAAACTGATTTTTTTCTATCCTACTGAACGTTCATTTTGTTAATTGTCTTGCTGATGACAATTTCCCAGAGGGCAAAACTTAAGGTTTGTATAATTTAAAAGCTGCAGAAAATTTAATTGATACTAATTAACAAGAAATTTGTGTACTCTCTAGTTCAGGAATAACTATTATATTCCAAACTATTTCTACTAGGGCCATCAGAACCAGGGCTTATTAGGACATAGAATCATAGACATGTAGCAGTGGCGAGTACAGAGGGGGTTTGCGGGTCCAAACGAACATCCCTCTGCTGCCTGATTATTTCATGCTCATATAAAAATTCAGTCAAAATAGTGTAATAATAGGAAAGTGACAGCCCTCCCCCTCCCCCTATTTGAATTTGATAAACCATTAAAGCATTGATATTGAGACACCGTCTATCATCAACACCGGAAATAGACTACCAGCGAAGCGAGAGTATGAATAAACGCGGGGCGAGTGGTAAGTTTTGACCTTTATCATTGCGTTATTATTTACTACAGGATAATAAGTGCAAGCGAGGCACATTGTAAAGAGATTTAATAAAACGGTGTGTGGCTCTATTTTATCCTGTGTATCGAAATAGCTGCCTGTATGCACTTTTTTCGTTGCTTGGTACCGGAATTTAAGACCATCGTGTCGCGAAAACACATGTTTTATCGTGTTAACAAGTTTGTGTTTCGGGTTTGAAGTCCATTCCCTATTCTTTATACCAGTTTGCCTTGTCTAACATGTGTTTCTTATGTTAGTTTGATATTTTTCTGTCCCTAATTACTGAAACAAAAATGTTTGAGGTATACGGCGAATAGATGTTTGTTGGTATTTTTTGGACGGCGAATAGTCAATGATATGGACGGCAAATAGTCGCTATGTGTAAACAAGATTTACGTCGTATATTTTCATTTCCTTTTAGAAATCAAGATATGAAATATTACACAATTATGATAGTTATGCAGTATCTCATGTTACCTGTTCGTTAGAATATTGGAGGTTAGTATGGTGTAGGAAAGCCTCCACTCGACGAACTATATATTTGCACCAACAGACATTTTGCACTCTGCAGCTCAGCATATCTAGTGAAATATTGTTTATTATCATTTCTATTATTATTATTATTATTATTATTATTATTATTATTATTATTATTATTATTATTATTATCATCATCATCATCATTACTTTTACTATTATTATTATTATTATTATTATTATTATTATTATTATTATTATTATTATTATTATTATTATCATCATCATCATAAGTCGAGTCCAATAAGTCTGCGTGCCTGGTAAGTCTGCGTACCCATTCAATTCCGTCTATCAAACCGCTAGGTACCGTCTCCATTTAAAATAAAACAAGAGGCCCATGATGGCCCTAGATCGCTCACCTGAAATTTTTTGCCTTGTTGAAATAAACATTTTGACCTGTATAGCAGCAAATTAAGAATTTTGCAATAAAGCCCCTTTTCCTTAGTTTTTCAAAAGAATGAAACAAAATTCAGCCTTTTCAAAAGTGTTTGCTCTTTTGCCCTTTTTCTGATGCCCCTGCACTAAGAGCTTTGATATTAATCAAATTCTTATAACAACTTTGAAAGCCTTTCACCCAAAGATCATTCATGTGAAGTTTTAAGAATATTGGCCAACTACATGTAGTAAGCCAGAAGATTTTTAAAAGATTTGGCTATTTTCCCTTTTCTCATGCCGCAGCAGTCAAAGGCTTTGATGGAATCAAAGTCTCTCAAAAACTTTGAAAGCCCTTCACCCAAGGATCATTCATGGGAAGTTTCAAGAATATTGGCCAACTAGTTGAAGGCAGAAGATTTTAACAAGATTTGGCTATTTGCCCCTTTCTCATGCCACGGCAGCCAAAGCCTTTGATGGAATCAAATTCTTTTAACAACTTTGAAATCCCTTCAGCCAAGGATCATTCATCTTAAGTTACAAGAATATTGGCCTACTAGTTGGGCAGAAGAAGATTTTTTAAAAGATTTGGCTATTTTCCCCTTTTCTTATGCCGCGGCAGCCCAAATCTTTAATGGAATCAAAATCTTTTAACAACTTTGCAAGCCCTTCACTCAAGTATCATTCCTGTGAAGTTTCAAGAATATTGGCCAACTGGTTAGGCAGAAGAAGATTTTTAAAAGATTTGGCTATTTTCTGCTTTTCTCATGCCGCGGCAGCCAAAGTCTTTGATGGAATTTAATTCTTTTAACAACTTTGAAAGCCCTTCACTCAAAGATCATTCATGTGAAGTTTCAAGAAAATTGGCCAACTGGTTAGGCAGAAGAAGATTTTTAAAAGAGTTGGCTATTTTCCCCTTTTCTCATGCCGCGGCAGCCAGAGTCTTTGATGGAATCAAATTCTTTTAACAACTTTGAAAGCCCTTCACCCAAGGATCATTCCTGCCAAATTTCAAGAAGATTGGTCCACTGGTTTGGGAGGAGAAGATCTTTAAAGAAATTGTGGACGGACGGCCGGACGGACGGACGGACGGACGGACGACGGACAACGACCGATCACAATACCTCACCTTGAGCACTTTGTGCTCAGGTGAGCTAAAAAAAACAATAACAAAAAACAACAACAACACTTTATCTATGATCCAAATTTTCAAATCTATCATGAATATTTTTCAAAGAACATTAGATTCTGAATCATTTTTACAAAATTCTTGATTTAACCGAGTGACGCCAGTGTATACATTTTTCTGTGTTTCCTCGTTAATATTCATGTGGCCTATTTTAATCGGACCCGCATCCTCCACATTTTCCTCTTCTAGAAAGGCAAAAAACTAAGTATTTAATTTAAAAAGATATGGCACAAAAACTTGAATTCCTCTCAGATAAATAGGCATAATCTAAAAAAAATAGTCTAACCTTGTGATAAAATGCAGAAAATTACACATAAAGTCAACAAGACTAAACAAAGTCACATTTTACATAGCACACGTCATCACACCACCGAATGAAGTCCCTGTGTAAATAAACTACACACAATGACGTGCGCAGATTTACCGGACAAAAATAAACTTAAAAAAAAAAAACGAGGGCAGGTAACTTCAAGCTTGATTATTTCAATTGTCTTTGGGAAATTTGCAGAACTTCTAAATTGTCATGTTTTAAACAGATCCTATTTTGCTTTATACCTGTAATTTTTTAACTTACAGTCGTATATATTCAATGGTAAATATCGATCTTGTTTCATGTAACTCATCATTAGCACCATTGAAAGAGCTAGATGCGAAATATAAAAAATGCCAGTAAAAATTTCCTAAACTGTGTTACATTTCTATTCCAAATACAAAATTAAGCATTTTGTACGGTTTAGAATTTTGAATTTGCATACCTATGGAAATATTTGACAAAAATATTCAAAATTACATTCCTTGTATGTGATTTTATAGATTAAAATGATTTTTGTAAATTATTTCCTTCTTGAAGCATAATCTTGAAATCTGGCACGATATATCAACTTATGTGAATTGTATTTAAAAGTGTATGTTGGAAATAAAGGTTAGTTTGAAAAAAAGACAATTAAAGTGATCAGGTCTAACTTCTAAGGAATACTAATGCTAAATTCCAATCTTTTTTTTTGAGAAAAGAAAAGAAATATGTATACCATTGTAAACCCCTATAAACTCCATTTTCACTATATAAAGTTCGGTTTCATGGAAATACATGTACATTGTACGAACGTGTTATCGTGAAACGCTGAAAGAAACTTTACATTTGACTGTACATGCTGTGGTTCCGTTGCTGAGATTATTTAGGTCTAAAAAGACCTCACTACTTAAAATCAATTTTATTGATCTGTACGACCATACGACTAAACAATCCATATAGAGTATGCTAAAGGTACACGCCCGTACGGCTTGCGAATATAGGCTACTCGCACGAGTGCATACGTAAAGCCTGTATCGGCTAGATGTAAGGGCGCTTGCGGCTAGCCAGAACATTTACTCTTATAGTATAATAACCTCGATCATGGAAAAGAGAGCTATTTTCTGTCAATAAATGTTCGTTTTATGTTGCTTTTTATCGTAGCGGTTCTCTTACACTGGGTACTCTGAGGTTTTTCATTGTGGCCCTCTCTAAACGTTCAATTTAAACGATTTTTCGATGACTATTCGCCGTACGCATATTTTGGATAATTTTACTATAAGCCGTACATTTTATGATCTATTCGCCGTATACATCTAACTTTTTGTTTCGGTAAATATTTTGCTTAATCCCTGGATTTCGGTTTATATATTCTAGGATACCTTTATATTCTGTATGTTCTCTAGCTCAGTACTCAAAAACTCGAAAATATCCGCATATATTTCAGATAAATTGGTTGTAAACTTCAAAAGCATGCTTTGTTTATGGTACCAGCCGTCAAATGATCGCTCCTCAAATCCATCCGTCTTGTCAATTAACAAATCGATCTACCTACAACAAAAGCTTTGTATATCCGCCATGTATGTACATTAAAAGATCTTAAAACATTTCACGGTTACAACCATCAAACCTGATTTTTTTACGAGCTGTCACATTTCGTGTAGGTCAACCCTCGCTTCGCTGGTAATCTATTTCCGGTGTTGATGATAGACGGTGTGAGAGAAACAAAGAAAATATGTGTACTGAGAAACACTAATTTCTCCTTTTCTTTCAATACTTTCCCAGCTTTAACGTATACAACCCATCATTAGCACTAAAGAGCCAGAGGCGAAATTTGAAAAGTGTCAGTAATTCCTAAATTGTTTTACAGTTCCATTCCAAATACAAACATAAGCATTTTGAACGGTTTAGAATTTTGAATTAATGCATACTTATGGAAATATTTGACAAAAATGTTCAAAATTACCTCCCTTGCATATGAATATAACGTAAAACAATATTTGTAAATTATTTTCTTCTTGAAGCATAATCTTGGAATCCGGCACGGTGAATCAACTTATGTGAAGTGTATTTACAATATTAGAAAACACAAACTTCAGTATCTGGCCAACTCTTTTCAAATTGAACAAATCTGCATCTTTGCCATTTGGGAAAGAGTTAATCCATAGCCTTGATATGAGGGGAAAGGATTTGTTTTGCAATTAAGCAAATTGCTAAATTTGATTACATCCAAGTTCAAGGCACTTCTGACCCCCACAACGGAGCATCTGATTTTCTAATGAAGGTCGCTTCATTGATTTGAATGAAAAGTCTTGTCGTATTTACAAATTAAAAAGTTGAAACAAAAAGTGAAAATTGCAGTCATATTATGATGGCTGGCAACCTTACCATGTGTTTCTGGTATTTCTTAACCCTTTCCCAAACAAGACCGGGTTTTTGACGTCCCTTATATAAAAGGCTTGAGAAAACATTGAAACAAAAGAAGAAACTGCTGATAACCAGCAGTTTCTCCTTTTGTCTCAATATTTTCTGTGCCGTATTTCACACAAATCCTATCTTTAACAAGAGATGTTTGTAAAACATATATGCCCCCTCAAGGGCCTACATTTGATATAGGTCAAAGTCCAAGGTCAAGTTAACAAGGTCCAAGGTCATGGTCAAATATGAAAGGTCTTGGTAGGAGGTGTCAATGTGTGAAATATTAAAGCTGTATATGTAAAAGTAAAATGAAACATAGGCCAGGTTAAAGTTTTTAAAAGAAGGCCAAATGCCAAGGTCAAGGTCAAATGTGAAAGGTCTTGGTTGGAGGTGTCCATGTGTGAAATATCAAGGCTGTAGGTGTAAAAGGACATGATATATATGCCTGGTTTCAGTCTTTTTAAAAGTAGGTCAAACTCCAAGGTCAATGTTGCAATATTCAAGGTCATGGTCAAATGTGAAAGGTCTTGGTAGGAGGTGTCTATGTGTGAAATATCAAGGCTGTAGGTGTAATAGGACATAAGATAAAGGCTAGGTTAGATATTTCTAAAAGTAGGTCAAACTCCAAGGTCAAGGTCCAAGGTCATGGTCAAAGTGAAATATCTTGGTTGGAAGTGACCATGTGTGAAATATCAAAGCTGTATATGTAAAATGACATGAAATATAGGCCAGGTTAATGTATTATAAAAGTAGGTCAAACACCAAGGTCAAGGTCACAAGGTCCAAGGTCATGTTCAAATGTGAAAGGTCTTGGTCATAGGTGTCCATGTGTCAAATATCAAGGCTGTATGTGTAAAAGGACATGATATATCGGCTAGGTTAAAGTTCTTTTTAAAGTAGGTCAAAGTCCAAGGTCAAGGTCACAAGGTCCAAGGTCATGGTCAAATGTGAAAGGTCTTGGTAAGATGTGTCCATGTGTCAAATACCAAGGCTGTATGTGTAATAGCACATAAGATATAGGCCCAGTTTTTTTTTTTTTAAGTAGGTCAAACTCCAAGGTCAAGGCCACATGGTCCAAGGTCATAGTCGTATGTGATAGGTCTAAGTCGGAGGTTTCCATGTGTCAAATATCAAGGCTGTATGTGTAAATGGACATGATATATCGGCCAGGTTAAAGTTTTTTTAAAAGTAGGTCAAACTCCAAGGTCAAGGTCACAAAGTGCAAGGTCATGGTCAATTGTGAAAGGTCTTGGTAAGATGTGTCCATGTGTGAAATATCAAGGCTGTATTTGTAAAAGGTCATGAGATATATGCCGGGTTTAATTTTTTTAAAAGTAGGTCAAACTCCAAGGTCAAGGTCACAAGGTCCAAGGTCATGGTTAAATGTGAACTATGTTGATAGGAGTTATCTATGTGTGAGATATCAAGGCTGTATGTGTAAAAGGACACGAGATATAGGCAAGGTTAAGAATTAAGTGTAAAAATCAACAAAGGGCAATAACTCCAAGAATTTGATTGGCAGAGTTACGGTTCTTGTGCACTGCACCTCTCCATAATAAAATCTATTCA
This sequence comes from Fragum sueziense, assembly GCA_963680895.1. NCBI lineage: Eukaryota > Metazoa > Mollusca > Bivalvia > Cardiida > Cardiidae > Fragum > Fragum sueziense. Next base: position 4,718,952 of record OY804599.1, on the reverse strand, counting down.
CCTGTAAAGTTTCATGATTCTACCTTACATATTTTTTGAGTTGTGCTCCGGACAAGAATCAAGTTATAAAATCAACAAAAGGCAATAACTCACAAAAGTTGATCGGCAGAGTTACGGTTCTTGTGCACTGCACCTCTCCATAATAAGATCTATCCACCTGTAAAGTTTCATGATTCTACCTTACATACTTTTTGAGTTATGCACCGGACAATAATCAAGTTTGAAAATCAACAAAGGGCAATAACCCAAAAAATATGATCAGCAGAGTTACGGTTCTTGTGCACTGCACCTCTCCATAATGAGATCTATCCACCTGTAAAGTTTCATGATTCTACCTAACATAGTTTTTGAGTTATGCTCCGGACAAGAATCAAGTTATAAAATCAACAAAGGGCAATAACTCAAAAAATTTGATCAGCAGAGTTACGGTTCTTAATTATCCACCTGTAAAGTTTCATGATTGTACCTTACATACTTTTTGAGTTATGCTCCGGACAAGAATCAAGTTATAAAATCAACAAAGGGCAATAACTCAAAAAATTTGATCGACAGAGTTACGGTTCTTGTGCACTGCACCTCTCCATAATGAGATCTATCCACCTATGAAGTTTCATGACTCTACCTTTAATACTTTTCGAGTTATGCTCCGGACAAGGTTTGGTCTACGGACAGACCGACCGACCGACCGACCGACCGACCTTCCGACCGACCGACACTTGCAAAACAATATACCCCCATTTTCTTCGAAAGGGGGCATAATAATTCATCCATTTTGTCATTTGTGGCATTTTTTGAAGTGGATAACCCAAACATTTTGCCGTTTGGAAAAGGGTTAAACCAGTACAAACACAGTACCCAATCCAGCAGCTCATCCCCGACTTACATGATTCATTAACAAAAGTTGTCCATGATTCATTAACAAAAGTTGTCCATGATTCATTAACAAAAGTTGTCCGCGGACAACGTAGCTCGCCTATACCAGAGCTTGTCACAAAAACAGCTAATTTTTCAAAAGTAGGTCAAACTCCAAGGTCAAGGTCAAGGGTCATGGTCACAAATGAAAGGTCTTGGCAGGAGGTATCCATGTGTGAAATATCAAGGCTCTATCTATAATAGTGCATGAGATATAGGCCAGGTTAAAGTTTTTTAAAAGTAGGTCAAACTCCAAGGTCAAGGTCACTAGGTCAAAGGTCATGGTCCCAAATAAAAGGTCTTGTCGAGAGGTATCTATGTGTGAAATATCAATGCTGTATCTTTAATAGTGCCTGAGATATAGACCAGGTTAAAGTTTTTCAAGTGGAGACACGATGGGACGGGACGCAACGCCGACACTAGGACTGTGACATTAGCTCCTCGGACATAAAGTCCCGGCTCGCTAAAAATTCATACTTTCGTGATTACAAAATGATGATCCTGATAAAGACGGAAACACGGTTTGAGATTATTTTAGTCATCCATTTTGAAATACCCCTAGTGCGCGGAGCAAACAAACCTTCACCTTCAATTTGTTACTATTTTAGTAACAATTCTTACACAGTGTGCAAGCACGGTTTCGTCGTGCACGCGTTTAAGCCTGCTTTTTGCAGAGCAAACAAACCTTCACCTTCGATTTTGTTACTATTTTAGTAACAAATTTTACGATAGTCTCAAACCGTGTTTCCGTGTATTTGACTATGACTTTCATGTATGACCTTGAGCTTTGAACTTACTCTTAGATATCGTTTGTTGAGATGTAGATCTACACATACCAACTTTGAGGTGAATTTTTCTTATACTTTTGGACAAAATGCTAATGTTACATTTCAGTCTGACAAACGCACAAACAAACAGAAGGATAGACAGGCATGGGTGAAATAATAGTCCCCTGTCCTTTCAATAAAGATAATAAAAATACTGGGTCTTCAATGGCATTCAATAAAATAGCAAATGGTAAAGTATCAGCCAAGGTATAAAACAATGTTTGACACAATGTTTCATGATCAGCTCATTACTGTAATACTGTAAGCGCCATTTTTCATTATCCTAACTCAAACATAAAAATTTACAATACATTTTTCCCTAAACAAGCTCTTATGATAACAAAAATTTAGCTGCTTTTCATCAAAAACCTCACAACTGCAGCTTAAAACAAGCTGCAGTTATGAGGTTTTCGAAGAAAAGCAACAATTAACCCTTTCCGAAACAAGACCTAGTTTTGATGTCCCTAATAGATATGGCTTGAGAAAACATTGAGACCAAAGAAGAAACTGCTGATAACCAGCAGTTTCTCCTTTTGTCTCAATGTTTTCTGTGCTATTTTGTACACAAATGCCTTCCTTTTTAACATCAATTTGTCATCTGCAGCAGCTTTTGAATAGGACATCCCTAAAATTTTGTCGTTTGGGAAAGGGATAATTTACATGTTTTATAGGCTGATGTTTATTGTTTGTAAATGTCATTGACACAGTTTCTACATTATATTTCTCCTTTTATGACAGTTATTACACACTATCATCCTGACATCTTTACTTTTAATGACCAGTTTAAGCTGTCAAGAATAGCGCAATTTTTGGAATGGTAGGTAGAATTTGGTGAAAAGTTTGAATTTGGATCATTTTTAGGTTTCTTTAAGATAGGGATTGATGATCAGTTGCCTAGAATACATATCATGCAATTGGTAACTGTAACCAATTCCCACACAGTCAGACACCTTTTGATGCCCTACAAGATACAGGCTTTGGAAAACATTGTGGAAAATGAAGAAATTGCTTGTGACAAAAAATGTAATATCTTCCTAATTTGAAATTGTAGTCCACAATACCTTTGAAATTGAACCAGTCTAAAATTTTGCTGTCTGGTAATGGGTAAAATTCATGTAAAGGAGGAAAAAGTAAATTCAAATTTTTTAAAAATTACATCACGACTTTAAGATTTTTTTCTGCTAAAGAGAGGATGAGCTAAACAACTACTTACTGTAGACTGTATTATTTTTATGATCCGTGACAAAATTTTATATCTTACAAGTATGTGATTTTTAAGTCAATGAACTAGGAAAATATTTGATGATACAAATTGCATGAAATTTTTACCACAACATCCAACAAGTGCTGTCATTGAGGACTGTAAGCAAGAGCTTTGACATGCTATGTAGTGTGAAAGTTTTAAGTTCTGCTAAATTCTGCTAAAATAAATAGAAAGGTAATGAATCTTTGCTAAGAAGAGGTTATAATTGTCATCAAAACATATGCAAAGTTTCATAGCATTAGAAGAAAACAGTATATTACAGATATATGAAGTTGTACATAAAATCCAACAAATAATATCTAAGAGATTTGAAAAACAGTCCCTCTCCCTTTCTGGATCTGTATGAACATTTTTAAAATTGCGATTACACATAATTCCCAAACAAAACTTTAGTTTGATGTCCCTAATATGAAAGGCTTGGGGGAAATTGTTTCAAAATTAAAGAAGATAATTCTAATAAACAGCAGGTTTTTCCTTTTTCCAAAATATTTTCTGTACCGTAGCATATACAAGTAATTCTTTTATAAACATTCATTGTGTTGTCTGACAAGTCTGTAAAAGCTTTTAAGTCAAAACAGTCCTAAATATTGCCTTTTGGGAAAGTTTAAACAAGAGCTTCGCAGAGCGGCGCATATACGCCCGAAAGGGGCTCATCAGTAAAATTGGCCATTTTTTCAATTCAAGGGCAGATAATTCAGAAACGAAAAGAGTTATCCAAATTCCGTAAGCGGTGTGCACAACTAGACACCATGAAGAATCATTGTGGCAAGTTTGATCAAATTCCGATCAATACTATAGGAGGAGTTGCGCACACAAGAAATTGCTAATGGACGGACGGACAGACGGACGACCGGGGCCATAACATTGTACGACCCTTCGGGCGTATAAAAAGAGAAAATTCTATTGGGTAACCTCATTGCAAAAGAAATTAAAAAAAATATGAAAGCAATTATTTCAGTGTAGATTATCAACTAGGCAATTATTGTCTAATAAAACATTGAAAGTGAAGCATGAGATATTTTAACACTTTCCCAAACAAGACCTGGTTTTGATGTCTCTAATCGGAAAGGCTTGGGAAAACCTTGAGACAAAAGAAGAAACTGCTGATAACCAACAGTTTCTCCTTTTGTCTCAATATTTTCTGTGCTAAATGTACATGTATTGTACACCAGTCCCTTTTTTTAACATCAATTTTGTTGTCTAGAGCAGCTTTTAAAAAGGACGGCCCTAAAATTTTGTTGTTTGGGAAAGGGTTTAAACAAAAGAATTCAAAGGCTTGAAGGTCCAGTAGGGCCTGGAGTCTTGATGATGTTTTTGATTTAATTTTGTTTGGCAAAAAAAGAGCAAAGAATCATAAGAGGGAAGCAAACTTGACTACCAATTTCTGGTTCATAATTCTTTCTTTATAAACTCTGTAGAAGCTTTCAAATTTGTCATTGAACCATGAAGTTTTGCAATTTGAGAAAAAATTTAAAAGGATGCTGTCTATGCAAAGGTCATGGTCTTACCTTGTGAGTACCCACAACATAGATGTGTGTACCCACAACATAGAGGTCTTACCTTGTTATCTATAAAATGTAGAATAAGTAGACACAGTCCCACACACAGCATAATGACTAGGAGGACTATAACAAGGTATTGTCTCATCCCTAAACACATGTGTACCCACAACATAGAGGTGTGTACCCACAACATAGATGCCTTACCTTGTTATCTATAAAATGTAGAATAAGTAGACACAGTCCCACACACAGCATAATGACTAGGAGGACTATCACAAGGTATCGTCTCATCCCTAAACAATACTGAGTACCCACAACATAGGTGTGTACCCACAACATAGGTGTGTACCCACAACATAGAGGTCTTACCTTGTTATCTATAAAATGTAGAATAAGAAGACACAGCCCCACACACAGCATAATGACTAGCAGGACTATAACAAGGTATCGTCTCATCCATAAACACCAGAGTACCCACAACATAGGTGTGTACCCACAACATAGGTGTGTACCCACAATATATAGGTGTGTACCCACAACATAGGTCTTACCTTGTTATCTATAAAATGTAGAATAAGTAGACACAGTCCCACACACAGCATAATGACTAGCAGGACTATAACAAGGTATCGTCTCATCCATAAACACCAGAGTACCCACAACATAGGTGAGTACCCACAACAGACGTGTATACCCACAACATAGTGGTCTTACCTTGTTATCTATAAAATGTAGAATAAGTAGACACAGTCCCACACACAGCATAATGACTAGCAGGACTATAACAAGGTATCGTCTCATCCATAAACACCAGAGTACCCACAACATAGGTGAGTACCCACAACAGACGTGTATACCCACAACATAGAGGTCTTACCTTGTTATCTATAAAATGTAGAATAAGTAGACACAGTCCCACACACAGCATAATGACTAGCAGGACTATAACAAGGTATCGTCTCATCCCTAAACACCTGAGTACCCACAACATAGGTGAGTACCCACAACAGACGTGTATACCCACAACATAGAGGTCTTACCTTGTTATCTATAAAATGTAGAATAAGTAGACACAGTCCCACACACAGCATAATGACTAGCAGGACTATTACAAGGTATCGTCTCATCCCTAAACAATACTGTTGATACATTTCTTCTATGTCCAGCTCTTTGAACGAGGCCTGAAATAATGATATCAGAAATGTACAGAGCAACAGACAAGAAGGGGCAAAAATATTCTATATCCTAACTTTGTTATTTCAGTTACAAACCCTATTCTGTGGGTACTCATTTGAATCGTCTCTAAGAGACAATTCTAATGAGTACCCAGAACATAGAATTTTATTGCGGGGGAGGATGGCAGTTGCAGTACAGAATTTGTGCACAGTGGAAATCCCACTGCAACGTTAACCTCTCTTCTATGCCACATTCATGCCTTGGTTCAGCATGACCAGTTAATTAAGAGAGATGACCATCTCTTTTTCAGCAATCATAATTCTATAAAAGGTAAAGGTATTTTTTACTAATGATATTCACACAATTACATTGTCTACAGCTGACATAATAGTTTTATGAGCAGATTTGTAGTATATATTCAGAATGAAATATCAGCAACAGTTCATCATTTTAACAGTTAAGGTCATTTCACACAACTACACAACTTTCTCAGGCTCGCTTTACTAAATTTTAAGCCTTCCAAATTTACTATCATAGATTTGAATGAAAGTCTTAGTAAAACAATGGAAATAAAAGCTTCGCATGTGGCCGCTCTCACAATCCAAGGGCAGATAATCTAAGAACAATAAGTTACCTGAATTTCAAAGATGGCATGCAACAACTAGACACTATGAAGATTCATTGTGTTAAGTTTGACCATTTCCTGATAGAAACTGTATGAGGAATTGCACACACAAGAAATTACTTGTGGACAAACAGATGTACATACAGACTGGTGACCAGGGCCACAGCATTATATGATAGTTTAAGTGTACAAAATTGAATTCATGATCATATGAAATTCAAACAAGAGGACCATGATGGTCCTATATCGCTCACCTGAACCTAAATGATATGAGCAACACTTTTGTTCAATTCAATTAATATTTATTACTTTAGACTGAAAAAGAACTTATGGCCAATAAGGTTGTGAAAATCTAACTCATCCGAGATCTAAATTATGGTGCCAAACATTGTACAGGGCTCCAGATAAGAGGGGGTGGTGACTTTTCAAACTGCAATAATGCTATCAGTGATCATCAAACCCTATGTTGTAGGTACTCATTTGTATCGTCTCGTCAAGACGATTCAAATGAGTACCCACAACATAGGATTTGAATTCGAAAAAACAATGTTAGTATGTCTTCACCTCCACTTATCTAATCTAATAGCAATCTAATCAAATTCAAGGGCACATTACTCTCGATTTTCTCATCAGCTAAGACTGAAAATCAAACTAATCCCAGATCTTATGGTCCCTAATATTGGGTGCGTTCAGGGTTCTCCCATCGGTAACCGAGTGTATTTACCGTCGGCTACCGATGGTACCATCGGTAGCCGATGGCGCCGTCGGCAACCAACGAACTCTGAACGAAAATCGTACCGATCGGTAAAAAAAAGGCGGATAATCAATTACCAAGAGCGTATTCTCCCCGCAGAGTGATCGTTCGTTTTCAAAAATTATGAATAAAAATATATTTTCAGAAATAAATGGCTAAATAAAATAACTGTAGCTTCAACTATTACAATAAATTCTATCAAGAACGGTTACAATGCTATTCGCTTGCTATTGAAGAAAATATATGATTAGGATCGCCGTAGTTGGATTGTTATCCACCATCTTACTGTAATGAAAACGAGGCTACCGATGCTACCCGACTTGTCTACTCTCGGGACAATTGGTTACCAACAAAATATCCATCGGTATGCCGACGGTTACCGATGGCTACCGATGGTTACCAACGGCACCGATGGCTACCGATGGGAGAACCCTGAACGCACCCATTGTGTCCAAGTTTTGTCTAGATTGATCCATAAAGGTAGATTCCAGAGTGTAAACAAGGTCGAAAACAGCCGAAAACAACAATTTTGTCAAATTCAAGGGCACAAAACGCTCGACTTTCTGATCAGATCAGACTGGAAATCAAACTCATATGAGATCTTATGGTTCCCAACATTGTGTCCAAGTTTTGTATAGATTGATCAATAATTGTAGATTCTAGATTGTAAACAAGGCCGAAACCAGCCAAAAATGGCAATTTTGTCAAATTCAAGGGCACATAACTCTCAACATTCTCATCAGATCAGACTGAAAATCAAACTCATCCAAGATCTTATAGTCCCCAACATTGTGTTCAAGTTTTGTCTTGATTGATAAATAATTGTAGATTCTAGAGTATAAACAAGGTCGAAAACAGCCAAAAACAGCAATTTTGTCAAATTCAGGGGTACATTACTCTTAACTTTCTAATCACATCAAACTGAAAATCGAAGTTATCTGAGATCTTATAGTCTCCAACATTGTGTCCAAGATTTGTCTTGATTGGTCAATAATTGGCACATAAGGGCACATAACTCTTGACTTTCTGATTAGATCAGACTGAAAATCAATCTAATCCCAGATCTTATGGTCCAAAACATTGTGTCCAAGTTTTGTCTTGATTGATTAATAATTGTAGATTCTAGAGTGTAAAAAAGGTTGAAAACAGCCGAAAATGGCAATTTTGTCAAATTCAAGGGCACGTAACTCTTGACTTTCAGATCAGATCAGACTGAAAATCAAACTCATCTGAGATCTTATAGTCCCCAACATTGTGTTCAAGTTTTGTCTTGATTGACTCTTTCCCACACATTGGCGCTTTTGGATGCCCCACAAAATAAAGGCTTTGGAAAACATTGGGACAAGCAATTTCTTCATTACCCACAATGTTTTTTACCAAGAAAGACCAAAAAATGTTAAATTTTGTTCAATGGAACTTGTCGTCTTCAAAACTTATGATTTTGGACTAGGCTAAAATTCTGTTGTTTGGTAATGGGATTCTAGAGTGTAAATCTATTTATATCCTCTATCAAACTAGATAACTGTACTTATACTGAAGAAAAGTAGTGTCAGAGTTCCTTCCCTTAGATTAACTCTTTTTTTTTGAATACAGCAAAAAAGTGGCAATTTTGCCCAATTCAAGGGCACATAACTCTCATCTTTCTGGTCAGATCAGACTGAAAATTGACCTCATCCAAGATCTTATGGTCTCCAACATTATGTCCAAGTTTTGTCTTGATTGATCAATAATTGTAGATGCTAGAGTGTAAACAAACTTAAAAACAGCATTTTTTGACATTCAAGGGCAGATAACTCCGCACTTTCTGGTCTGATCAGGCCCATAATCAAACTTGTCCGAGATCTTATGATCGTACTTGTTTTGGCCAAGTTTGATCAAGATTGAGTAACTTTTGTGGATGCTAGAGTGTAAACACCCCAAATGTTGACGGACGGACGGACGCCGGACAAAAAGTGACCACAATAACTCACCTCGAGCACTTCATGCTCAGGTGAGCTAAAAACAATGTTTGTAAAGGCATTAATAACATGTAGCTGTGCAGGTGTTTTTGGTCTAAAATTTATTTACTTGTGAGAGTTAAAGACAGGTTGAAACCAAAACTTATCTTAATTTCCAACAACATTTAGTTATAAGAATGACTAAAAATGTACAATTTCATTCTCTTGAAATATTCACCTGAAACCTCTTTGAATTTGAATAAGTGTACAATTGCACAGCCTGGTAATTGGTTAAAGTCAGGGCATTAGATCTTACCTTAATCTTGGATACATTATAATCCTCAAACAATTTAGACATTTTCATATTTGTGTCTGCACGTAACTTTTTACGTCTTTCATCCACTGATTCCCCCCGCATCAGCGCAGCTAATCCATATCCCGCTTGTTTTGATTTCCGTTTAAAAAATATCCCACTAGATACACCGCTAGATTCTGTCCGTTTTGACAGATTCATTTTTGGTTTTCTAAAATTCACAAACGAATCACCATTCACTTTAACACTATCTGCATTAACGAGAGCACCGCCGTTTACACCATTAATTTTTGCGATGTCGGAATCTTCGGTTGCGGGTTCCAGGCTATGACACTTGGCCAGACTACTGAACTTCTCGGCCGTCATTCTGAACCCACCTGAAAATGTAAAATGAGAAAATTATCCCAATGCCAATGGTTAAATTCTTTCTCAAACGGCAAAATTTTAGGGTGATCCAAATTCAAAGCCATTGCAGATGACAAAACAGATGTTTCTAGAGCTAAAATTTGTGAATAATATAGCACAGAAAACATTGAGGCAAAAGAAGACAAGAGCCGCCACAGACGGATTATGCTCCCCGAATAAGTGTTTGTCACAAAATAAAAACTATCATACATTAAGCCCCCTTTTCCCATGACAGCTTTTTTGTACACACATTATTTATAGAATATAGTCTAGAACATCCTATTTATTACATGAGCACAAAATTTCATTAAATTCTGCCCATTAGATGAAGAGAAATAAGAGAAAAACTAATTTTTACACTAAGGCCCCTTTTTCCATGACGCAGCCTTAAAATTACAAACGGAGAAAAAGGTCCCTAGGTATTGACCCAGGGAGTTCACATGTGAAGTTTCATTGAATTTGGTCCAAGGGTTGCTGAGATATGGCTGTGGACGGACGGACACACGGACGGACACACGGACGGACGCACGGACACACGGACGGACGGACAGCGTGGCGACTATATGCTCCCCCGAAATATTTTCGGGGAGCATAAAAAATGCTGATCATCAGCATTTTCTTCTTCTGTCTAAAAGTTTTCCCAACCCATTTCTATCAGGACTTTCTACCTGGCCCCCGTTTCTCGAAAAATCTTAAGTACATACTCATGAGTTCATGCTCAATTTCAATTGAATACCAATCAACATTGATTGGTATTCAAATGAAGTTCAGGTGGATTGCATGTGATTTGAGCAGGGTGCTCAGATTTGAGTCTGAGAATGTACCGAAGTTTTTTTTTGAGAAATCGGGGCCAGGTCTTGTTTGGTAAAGAGTTAATCAATAGTGCACAATTCAGCCAAAAAACATTCCTAGCCTTACAACGAAATCTCTTTTGAAATTATTATAGAGCTGCAGAAGAGAAGAAAGACCTAATGCTATAGTTGCAAGCATAATGGTATATCAAAAAAAAATCCTTTTCAATAAACTTTTTTCGAAAATTGTTTTCAATTTTGACAAAGATACAAGATACATTTTGTGTTTGGAAAAAGTATTAAAATGGCCAAAATAGGAAAACTAAGAAGATACTGATTAAGAATGACATCCATTTGTTCACTATTTCTGTGAAAATTCCCTGCAAAATAACTTTGAAACAATATCATGATTTCTAAAGAAAATTTACCATATAAACGAAATAACATGAATCTTTAGACTTTCAAATTGAGAGAAGCACCACACCACAATTTAAATAATCAAGTCTCGACAGTTAACCCTTTCCCAAATGCCTAAATTTGGACCTGCCCAAATGTGTTGCAGATAACATAATTAACCCTTTCCCAAACAGCAAAATTTTAGGGTGATCCACTTTAAAAACTGCCACAAAAGACAAAAAGGATGTTATTAAAGATAGAATTTGTGTAAAATATGGCAAAGAAAATATTGAGACAAAAGGAGAAACTGCTGGTTATCAGCAGTTTCTTCTTTTGTTTCAATATTTTCCCAAGCCTTTTCTATCAGGGACATCAAAACCAGGTCTTGTTTGGGAAATGGTTAATCTGATAGTCAGATTGAAAACTTTCTTTGATACGGTAGAAAATATTGAGGAAATGGGAGAAAATGCTGGTAATCAGCATTTTCTCCCATTTCATCTATATTTTTCGAAAGCTTCAACAATGTGAAAATGCCAAATTGTTCGGGAATGGAATAATTACAAGAAAATCAACTTCCTAACGAATCTGATAACACAAAAATTAGATTAGGACCCAATTTCTAAAGTCGTAACACTTCAATTTGACAGGAAATTAGCCTCACTGTCGTCAATAGAAAATTGCTGAAATTACCAGAACGCTTTATCCATGTAAAAAACATTGACGACACAACAAATATTTCTAACTTGTCCAAATCGAAAGTGTGGCAGAAGACAAAATGTAATAAAAACAATTAATACTGACAATATATACAGAAAATATCTAGATATGTAGGGGCCCTTAAATACCAAAAGTGTTTCATATGTGCTGAAAGGGAGGGGATGTAAATGTGGGGCTACTCCCCTACGGCCCACCTTGGAAATTTTGAAATTCTAGACATCTACCTCTTCCTAGCAAAATAAATTCTACTATCCATAACACCTTAGGAAACGGTTAATCAAAACTAATGCATACCTTTTTTATTACATCCAATTAAGCCTTGTATTCCATTTTGCAGAACCTAATTTGTAGTTGTAATTCTATCAAGGCAACACTAGTCTAGCATTAAAATCAATGTCAAAATTTAATTAACTATTTACAAGATGTATTTCTTAACACTCAAAGCCGATGAAAACAGTCCAAAGATGCCTTCACACTAATGCGCATTTACGGCTTGACCTGTGTGAGCAAGTACAAACGTACAGACCACGCAAGAAGCAGATTATAAGCCATGTTGGAACAGAACTTTGTGTCACCGGAACTTAAGTCAAAGTTAATGTTAAAGTTTTTGCACAAACTGAATCATATTCTGCTGACTTTACACTTAAGTCTCAATTCATAAATGAAGTTTAAAATCTAGAAGATAATAATTATTGTTGGAAGTTTATCACCATCAATTTAAACCAGAGAATGCCAGCTTTAAATCAATGTCAAAATTATCCCTCAATATCGGAGAGTTAAGACAACAGTGAGAGATTGTATCTGTATTTGGTAGCATCAATTGTCATTAATCTAATCCCTATGTAAATGGGCTCTCATTTAAATAATCTAATCAAGATAATGTAAATGAGTACCCACACCATAGATCTAGTACAAATACAAGCCTATAATTATTATTGATCATTTATCTAAATCTCGAATTAGCCTGTTTTATATGTAACCAAATTTTGCAGTGGAATGTTTTTCATGCACAAAATAAGATGAAAAAACTCTTCTTGAAACTGAAAAAGCACTCAACACTATTGCAGCCATTATAAACATTTTTTCACAGGCAATTTTAATTCAGAAATGTTATGTTTCAATGCAAGAGATATATACAAAGTAAAATACATGAAATTCAAACATGATCAAGTGGAAGACCAGCTGGGAGAAACCGGAAGACGTTTATAGTGAGGTGACAAGCCAAAATGGCTTATAAATTTTCCAGTATTCAAAAGGTATATCATTTTAAAACATAACAATATAAGTCTTTTATCCACAACACAACATTAAACTCATTAAGTAACAGAGAAGCATACCTAAATCACTGTCACGATTGTCACATCAGCACCTATTTTACACCTAGATTAACCCATTACCAGACGACAAAATTTTGGACCGTTTCAATTTCAAAGATGTTGCAGACGACAATTTGAAGTGCATGAAATTTCATATTGTTTGGTGATTTTGTTTAGAAAACATTGTGGAAAATGAAGAAATTGCTTGTGACAAGCAATTTCTTCATTTCTCTCAATGTTTTCTAAAGCTTTTATTTGGTAGGGCGTCAAAAGGCATCATTGTGTTGGAATGGGTTAACACTTTCCCAAGCCTGGTTGTCATGTTCCTAATACAGAGAAATTTGGAAAATGTTGAGGGAAAAGAAGAAAATGCTGATTACCAGCATTTTCTTCTTAACTCTCAACAATTTTTAGAGCATTTACGACATATTCTTTTTCTTTTCTAACAATACATTCTTCGTCTGCAATCATTTGCGAATGGCAATGAATTTTGTGCTATAAATAGAATTGGTTTGCCGTTATGTTTTGATAAACCGTCGGTGTTGTAATAAAATCTCGTAACTACGGCTTGATTCAAGCCGTAGTTACGGGATTTTATAACAACACCACGAAATACTAATTGTTTGTCCGAAAATACGTCACGATTAACTTGATAAAATCGTCCCCTATTACAGCAGGTGAAAATTTCGTCTGTCAGTAGTAAGTGATAATTATTGTATGCAGCATTCTCTTCCAATATACAGGTATTAGTAGAACCTGTCACACTACAGATAAAAATTTTGACAATAATTGTGTAATTCTTTAAAAAAAAATAATCGTAATTTAAAATCCTATGTTTTTGGTACTAATTTGATTTTTTAAGCAAATTCACATCTTCTTTTATACACCACTATTGTATGAAGCTTTCTTAGCATACACACTGGTGGTGAACTAAAACAATTTTCGCTACAACAAGGTATAGATATTTTACATTTAAATGTGAGTTTATAGATTTCTTTTCTAATGACAATGAACTTGTTCTAAAAACAGACCGGGTTTACCATTTTGTATTGTCAAACTGTCGGTTTTGTTATAAAATCTCGTAACTAGATAACAACACCGGCGGAACACATTGATCGCGAAAAAACGTTCCTCGCTTTGGCCAAGTTCACCAGCAGTGATACACATGGAGCAGACAGTTGTCACCCCAGAGCAACAGTTAATGATTAATCATGGTAATCATTAATTTATCATTTCTAAATATTTTGTTGTTGGTACTCATTTGAAGCATAATCATTAATAATGTCTTCTATTATATTTAGACAGAGTATGATTATTGAGTACACCATTGTTATAAAATGTTTTCTCCTTTTTCTTCAGTGGTTTCCTTGTGTTTTTTTTTGTTGTTGTTAATTGTTATTGTTGTTGTTGTTTTATAAAGGATTATCAAGAAGTCATAAGGTCATAACTCCCACACAAGGATGTAAAGCTATCAGTTAAAGTGTTTTTTTACTGTTTCATCTTATCCAACAATGTATCATTGGATACCTTCAAAAATGTCGTAACTGCAGCTTAAACAAGCTGCAGTTACTGCCTTTTTGAAGGAAGCTGACAAAATATTGTCTTTAGGAATTTCATTGAAACTTTGTCAAAATTTGATATCTGCATGTATGTCAAACAGATAAATTTTACATCAACACTTTCCCAAATTGGGAGTTTGGATATCCCTAAAAAAGGAAATCTTTGAAAAACACCAGAGAGAAGAAAAAATGTTGATTACCCAATATCTCTTTACCTCAATGTATACATGGAATTAAGATTATAGCTTTTTTAACCCATTTCCAAACAAGACCTGGTTTTGACGTCCCAAATAGAAAAGGTTTGGGAAAACATTTAAACAATAGAAGAAACTGCTGATAACCAGCAGTTTCTCCTTTTGTCTCAATATTTTCTATGCTATATTTTACACAAATTTCATCTTTCGCAACATTCGTTTTGTCGTCTGCAGCAGCTTTCAAATTGGACAACCCTAAACTTTTGTCGTTTGGGAAAGGGTTAAACATGTTGGTAAAATGAAGCGCAAAAATGTGGTAAAATCTGAAATTTGACAATTCAAGGGCAGATAACAAATACCTTTATTCAACCCTTTCCCAAGCAGCAAAGTTTTAGGGTGGTCCAATTTGAAAAGCTGCTGTATTGAAAACTAAAAAATTAATATTCATGGAAAAAAGTTAAAAATTAGTGCACATTAAAACGAGACTGTAACATTGAGACATAAAAAGAAAATGCATTTTCTTCTTTTGTCTCACTGTTTTCCCAAACCTTTTCTACAGGTGACATCAAAGCCAGATCTTGTTTGGGAAAGGATATGAACTGGATGCAAAAATATGTAGTACAGTAAAACATAGTTATGTCATAGAGATTTATTGCTGTTTCTACGCCAACATTTTCTTTCAAAATTGTGGGAAGAAAATGTTTTAAATTTTCACTTATTTCTTTGTTATGTTAAAGTTCTGAAATATAATGTCTAATGTATAACTTATAATTGTCCCCTTTTCAATCCCCTTTTCAAACAAAAAGTTTTATTTTAGGTTGGTTCCAAACACATTGCAGATGACACAAGAAATCCCACTATTGAAATGAAATATTTCTTTGATAGGTTTAAAAATATTAAGGAAAAGGAAGAATCCTCATTTTCTTCCACTATTTTCACAAGCACTAAACATTAAGGTGCATCAAAAAGCATCAAATTTTGGGAAATATCAGGGCTAGAATTTCACTGAAAATATCACTTGCAATATTTTGCTAGTGGCTTTTAAAACCACTAGCAAAAATGCAAATTCACTTGCAATTTGATTTTCATTTTGAACAAGAGCTGTCCGAAGACAGCGCGCTCGACTTTCTAAGTTGCTAAGCATAAAGGGGCATAACTCCAAATATAGTTGAGCCAGGGTCATGGGCCCTGATAGTAAGGTAGAGGTTGTGATGGTGAATAAGTATTCCAAGTTTTGGCTGAATCCCTTTAATAGTATGGAAGTTATTGATGTTTGAAAAAACTTTAACCTTTGTTGCAACGCCAACGCCGGGGTGACAGTATAAGCTCTCATTTTCTTCGAAAAGTCGAGCTAAAAATGAAAGCTTCATATGGTGCATAAAGTTGTTCGTTTAAAGAACATATCCAAAAACTTGTATAGTTAGTCAATATTTGGAAGTCTTTTTGTAAGCCTTTTCAGGTTGCATTGATAAAACTTTTGGGTGGGGAATATGTTTCCACTAGCCAAAAAAATCTAGTGTCAGATAGAATCACTAGCAAAATTTTCTTAATTTTAACTAGCAAAATGCCAGTATGCTAGTGGAAATTCGAGCCCTGAATATTTTTTGTAAAATTCTTGGAAAAAGCTGAAATATCAAACTTTTCCCTAACAATACCAGCTTTGGTGCCATAAGAAAATAGGTTTGGAAAAACATTGAGACAAAAGAAGAAAATGCTTTTAACAAGCAATTTCTTCTTTGGCCTCAATGTTTTCCGTACACTATTATTCACAAATTTTACCTTTATCATCCACATTGTTATCAGCAGCTTTCAAAATAGAGCAACCTAGAAAATTGCCATTTAGGAAAGGGTTAATTTGTTCCTTGACTACAGACAACTCACCAAAAGCCTATGTTTTCCAAAGGCAAAATTTTAGGGTATTCCAATTTGAAAGCTGCAGCAAATGGCAAAATTGATGGCATTAAAAGTAAACTTTGTGAAAATATTGAGACCTTAAAGTGACATTTCACATTTATTTCAATTTTTAAAAGTATGTCTTGATGCAAAGATTGTTTATTCTGATGCCTAGAAATGCTATCAGTTTTTTGAAGTTGTTATTTATAAGTGAAAAATATGTCTTCAAAGTCGAGACAGAAATGACAAATTCTATATAAATCTGAACTGTTGTCCACAACAATTTGTTTTATTTTAGCACAAAAATATATGTTTCTCGTAAACGGTTCAATATTTTGACTTGAAATTTTCAGAATTTTCATAAGAAATCATGCTCTTTCAGATAGAATAAAAGTAAAATTTATGTAAAAATAATTGTGAAATGTCACTTTAAAGAAGGAAATGTTGATTATCAGCAATTTCTTCTTTTGCTTCCATGTTTTCCCATGGCATTTTTACAAGGGACGTCAAAACCAGGTCTTATTTGGGAAAGGGTTTTTTGGTATAGATCGACACATCAAAATCATTGACTTGTTCGAGAAAGGGTTAAAAGAACCATTCCCATGGATTTATGAGTATAATTTATAATTCATCAATACAACTTCATTTCAAGCTAGCCTGTTTATTATTTGCATTTCTATACTGATTTCAATGATTATTTCTTTGAAACTTGTGGCAATCCCCGCATAAAAGTTCATAGCAAATGCATGTTCTTGTTTTCTTTTAAAGTAAAAATTCATATTTATTTATAAACATTGATTGAAATTACCTCCCCCCCAGCCCCCCCCCCCCCCCCCCACACACACACACACACACCCTAAAAAGGTGTTGTGAAAACAAGACCACATTTTGATCAATGTCCCTGAAGGAGAAAGTATCAGAAAACAATGAAGGAAAAATTCTTATTTTCATAATTTTCTACCTTTCTTTTCAATATTTTCTGTGCTTTTCATGCACATGAAATCCATATTCATTCACACCATTTAGCTGTTAGCAGCATACTTTTAACTTAGAACTGTCTAATTCATTGTTGTTTGGAAAAGGAATAATTAAACAGCAAAGAAAAATAGATTTATACAAAGTACTGAGGTTCAATTAAAGTACATTATTAATATTCAATCAAAAGCTACTGAAACGATACTTGCGGATGCTTGAAGGTATATATCCATTTTGTGGGTAAAAATCATCCTTTTAAAAATGACATCATTTTAATATGTTTTTTAAGGTAAAATACAGCTCAAATTACAACATTTTGTCATACTGTCTAAACACAAACTCACTGGGTCATTACAAACTTTATTTTAGACAGGGAGTCTTGTGATAATTTACACTTTCAGAAAATCTCTAATAATTCTTTTAACCCTTTCTCAAACAACAAAATTTTAGGGTGATCCTATTCAAAAACAGCCACAAATGACAAAAAGAATGTTATCAAAGATAGGATTTGTGTGAAATATGACACAGAAAATATTGAGACAAAAGGAGAAACTGCTGGTTATCAGCAGTTTCTTCTTTTGTTTCAATGTTTTCCCAAGCCTTTTCTATCAGGAACATCAAAACCGGGTCTTCTTTGGGAAAGGGTTAACACTTAGTGACCAATTTTAAACATTTTTGACATAGAGAAGGTGGTAATATTTCACAGATTTGCTCAAAGTGGTAAAAGTCGGCTGATAAAAAAATCATTGACGACCAACCAGTATTTTGGTTGGTCATCAATTGACCAGACGCAGACTGTCAATCAAAAACATCGATTAGCCAATGGACGATCAGAAAAATGTCATGCCCCAATTGTTCTATGTTGCACGTGTTATTGTATCGATTTATCGACTGACTATCAAAACAATTGACACGCCAATGGCAAAGGATTTTGTGCTAACAATAGACTAGGTTTAATGTTATGTTTTGATAAACCGTCGGTGTAATGTTATAAAATCTCGTAACTACAGCTTAAAACAAGCCGTAGTTACGAGATTTTATATCAACACCTACGAAATACTATTTTGTTTGTCCGAATTTACGTCACGATAAACTTGATAAAATCGTTCCCTATTAACAATCATAGCTTATCTTAAATTTTATGTTGGGCGGAGCGATCTGTCGATTGGCGTTTGGTCAATTACTTTTATTATCAGCTGATTTGAAAAGAACCATCACATCCATCTAATCACTGACTTATTTTTGCCTCTCTGCTTCAAAGCATTTCTAAATATGTCATATCAACAAAATGATTGAAGATTTTCTGTAATTAATGTTTCACATGATTCTTAGACCGCCTTACAATAACAAACTGCACTTTTGTATAGTATTCACCCAGTGAAATTAAATTGTGAGACAAGTTCACTTTTCCATAAAGTCATCCCTTACCCAATAAACCCCAATCCCATAGACAACAAAAAATTAAAATCAGTACAAATGCAAATTGGAAGCAATTGCTGATTGGTAACATTAATCTAAACCCTTTCCCAGCCAAAACATCGCTTAGTTGAGAATGCATTGGGATATTTTCAACAGTTTCTATTCTACATGTGTAAAACATAACTATTTTCCTCTTTTGACATGACTTATTGTCGTTGTAAATGCAAAACCTTGTATCTCGGTTTTGGAAAATTTTAAAGGGTAGAGAAAAAAGTGTAGTAACTTTGCCCAAACTGAAATGTCTTACTTGATATTTGGACATATTGTTCACAAATAATGTGTCAATAATACTGATCGGTCGAAATATCTCAAACCCTGCGAGAATCGTCTACACAGGGCACACAAATTTGTACTTTGAAAATCGCACCAATCGACATACAAGGTTTTGCATTTACACCGACGTTATGTTTTCTGCAACACCTTTCAGATGGGGACAATATACCGTATCTAAAACTGTTTTGTTGATTAAATATTGAAGATTCTAGGAAAGAAAATATTTAAGGAAAAGATAAAAGCGCTGATAAACAGTACAGTCAAGTAAGCATTAGGAAGTTTGTACATCCTGAAGAGTAGACTTCCTACAATTTACATCTAGTTATTATGTCTTACATTCATCCTTTCCCAAACTATACAAGTCTTTACTATCTTGAAATTTATGTGAAAAAAATTCCGATGACAAAAGATGATGTTAATGAAACATCTCAAACAGGTTGCGCTGCCAAGAGCAAAACAAGATGTGTTTGTGAAAGACAAATGCCCCCGAAATGGCCAATGTTAAGTTTTTGCGTTAAGTTTTGGACTGACAAACATGCGAATGGACAGACAGAAGGACGATGATTAAAAAAAAGCCCCTGACCTTCCGATACAGTGCAAAAAAAAAGATAAACACCTTTTGGACCAGTCTTAAATACATGGTACGGAAACTACAGAGACAGAGCCAATGGCTCTGCCGTCTAAATCCTCTGGGGCGCTTCCGGCCATGTGTGGCTCTGTCTCTGGGAGCAGGAATTTTGGACAAAAACAGGTGAGTGTTCAACTTTGTTGTTCAATTATTTTCATTTGGTGCTTAGAAGCGAAAAAACGGGAATGTCATGCTCCCCTAAGACCATTTATCTGTTTGTTCTAATTCTGTGAGCTTCAAAGTCGGCCGGCTTTTCACAGGATTATTGTCGTCGTGAGTCGACCCTATGTGACTTTTCTTGTTTACATCATGTATTTATGTACATTCCAACGGTAAATAGCCAATTGCCACAGCCAAAACATGTTATATACTAATCGAGGGATACTCTCGATTAGACATCCCTTTCCCATGTCACAAAACCTAAGAAATGATTCGCAAAAATAAAATTTGAGCAAATTCTATCAGTGGCTCTGTCTCTGGCGGATGGCTCTGTCTCTGGCGGCTGGCTCTGTCTCTGTGTGCTAGGTTTAAATCTTAATCCATCACAAAATTCGTGTCGAAGTAATGTACCTAATTAACTCGCACACACTGAATAGATCGTATTGCGCATGGCGAATGGTTCAGTAGACGCTTTCCAAAACATTGATTAAAGCTACAACAGGCGACAAAGTGGGTGTAACTTTTGAAAAAGAAACAATAAGTGTACATTTTGTCATTTAAAAAGCTACAACAAACGAAGAAAATAATAGTTATCAGGTCTTTTTATTGTGCATCAATGTAATCCGATATCTTTCACTTTTTCATTTTTTTCCCAAACAAGACATTGTTCTGATGCATTGCGAGAAAAGAATGTGGCTGATAACCAGCATTTACATCTCTTTTTTGTCACATATTTCATTGATAAATATTACATATTTGATTCTTCGGAACCATGTATGCCCTGAAGTTAATAACATAAAGGATTAGCTTACTATTAAACATATATCATAATGGGAATTCCTAATATTGATCTTTTTCTGAAAACTTAATCTTTAACTTAAATATTTGTTATCTGAGAATATGGATTTGTTACTATTTACCGCTTCTTCCATATACTGGTAACAATCAACAGGCCGATTATTTTGCGACGGGTTTGCGATTATAGGTTATATAGGTTAAATAAAATGTTAAAAGGTGAAAGACATATATACAGTGAAAGTTAAAAGATATAAGACAGACTTAGAAATAGTGGTTGGCTAGTTGGGCCTTGAAGGCGTCAACTGAGCCTGCTGATCATACATCTGTTTGGAGATGTTTCCAGTCTCGGGTGGTTCGTAGGAAGAAGGAATGTTGTCTGGTTGTTGTTTTATTGTATATGATCGCATAACTGTCTCCTTGCATGTTCCTTAAATGTCTGGTTGGTTTGCTAAAGTATTGATTTGGGTCTATACTATTGCTAGCCTGTGATGTAGGCTATGGTATCATCAGCAAAGAGTCTAACCTTTGCCTATAAGTCTTCATGAATGTCGTTGATGTAAAACAGGAATAGACTAGGACCTAGCACTGGCCCTTGGGGGACGCCAGACTGGACTTTCATTGGGGCCGAAGAATTACATGCAACTGCAACTGTTTGTCTTCTGTTTTTCAGGAAAGTTTCTAACATTTTTTTTTGTTTTGCCCCTAATTCCACAGTGTTCTAGTTTCTGAAGTGGTTGAATCTCTCGTTTTCTTGTTCAATGTTGATTGGAAGGTTGTATCGTATCGTCCATGGCCATTTTGGACTTCTTGTATGACAACGCTAGAGGTGTCTGCAAGATAATGCTGAAATGAACATTTATTCTTGGAACGTATAATCTTTTGAATTAAATTGTTATAAAGTTCCAAAATGCAATAATCAAAATCACGGCGGGGAATTATGTGACATAATTTCAATATTTTTTCCCAATAATCCTGGTATTACGAAACCGATTTGAATTCGAATTGGTTTCTCTGGCATATGCTGAAAAGGTTCATGTGCAGGTTCAAAAAACTTTTGGTCCTAAGCTAACATCAGCGTACTTCAACGTACCCAAGCATGCCTGAAATATATTCCGTCGTACCCCTAGCGTATTTCAGAATGTGCCCAAGTAATTCCTACTTTACCCATACGCTGGCTCTATACGCTATGATGTGACAGTACCATAAGACGGTTAGTGGTGTTTTACTGTGTAGTCGCGTGTATAACTCGTTTGCGTTTTAATCCTATTCAACTCAAGACATGGGTGTGACGTATCTCGACCTTTCTCAAACGACATCATTATATCCCCGCAAAATGAATATTTCAAGGGGTATACTGGAACCAGTATGTCTGTTTGCATGTCCGTCTATCTGTCAGTCCGTCTATGTACAAAATACTTGTTCAGAGCATATCTTTGAAATTATAGTAGAGCTCTATGATCATGAAACTTCATGGGTAGATAGATATGATAGTACTGTGCACAAGGAGCATTACTCTACTTTGCTTTATTTGTTGGTTATTGTCCTTTGCTTTCGATAAAACGCTTGTCCGGACAAATGTAGTGACAGGTTTTTTATCACTTTTAGTGATATATTTTTAGTTTAGGACTGCTCCAATTTGAAATGATGTCCCGACAAGCTTGGATCCAGGTGGGCGTCCGCCCCTAATGAGAGAGAAATGTATGGATCTATCAATGGTTCCGAAGTATAAAATATGTAATATTTATCTTTGAAATCTGTGACAAAAAAAAAAGACGAAAATGCTGGTTATCAGCCGCTTTCCTTTCTCACAATGCATCAGAACAATGTGTTGTTTGGGGAAAAAATAAAAATGGAAAGATATTAGATTACATTGATGCACAATAAAAAGACCTGATAACCAGTATTTTCTTCGTTTGCTGCAGCTTTTTATGTGACAAAACGTACACTAACTATATCTTTGTCAATAGTTACACCCCGTTTGCCGCCCGTAGTCGCTTTGAAATTGAACAAAACTGAAATTTTAATGTTTTGGAAAGCGTTTACTCAGTGACTGAACCATTCGCCATGCGCAATACGATCTATTCAGTGTGTGTGAGTTAATTAGGTACATTACTTCGACACGAATTTTGTGATGGATTCAGATTTAAACCTAGCACACAGAGACAGAGCCAGCCGCCAGAGACAGAGCCATCCGCCAGAGACAGAGCCACTGATAGAATTTGCTCAAATTTTATTTTTGCGAATCATTTCTTAGGTTTTGTGACATGGGAAAGGGATGTCTAATCGAGAGTATCCCTCGATTAGTATATAACATGTTTTGGCTGTGGCAATTGGCTATTTACCGTTGGAATGTACATAAATACATGATGTAAACAAGAAAAATCACATAGGGTCGACTCACGACGACAATGATCCTGTGAAAACCCGGCCGACTTTGAAGCCCACAGAATTAGAACAGACAGATAAATGGTCTTAGGGGAGCATGACATTCCCGTTTTTTCGCTTCTAAGCACCAAATGAAAATAATTGAACAACAAAGTTGAACACTCACCTGTTTTTGTCCAAAGTTCCTGCTCCCAGAGACAGAGCCACACATGGCCGGAAGCGCCCCAGAGGATTTAGACGGCAGAGCCATTGGCTCTGTCTCTGTAGTTTCCGTACCGTGAAATAGCTGGTTTACAAATAAGCTTTATTTAGTAATATGCTGTCTGCAGCATCTTTCAATTCTGACAAACGGAAGCTTTGTCATCACATATATGGATGAATCAATGTCACACTGATCTGTTCTGATCACTATAGCCATGTAGCATATCGTTGATGGGGAGTCAAAACCTCGTAACTACAGCTTGAAAAAGCTGGAGTTACGAGGTTTTGACTTCCCATCGACGATAGATAAGACTGTCAATATTCGAAGTCTGACCATAACCCTTTCCAAAAACAAGACATGGTGGTTTCAATGTCTCCTACAGAAAAGGGTCAGGCAAACATTAAAGCAAAAGATTTTTGAAAAGCTTACAAATCAGCATTTTCTTCTTTTGCTCTCAATGCTTTCTAATATTTTCGGGGATGTCTAAATCTGACATTATCAGACAAAAGGTGGATAACAAATCTCTAGTCCACATTTGTACCCTTTCTGATCTGTTGACATGAGGTCAACTTTTCTGTCATTTTTAACCTTAAATCTGTTAATTTGTCTCTTTTCTGTCCTTGGACTAGTAATTTATTACATGCTGTGATGATGCTTGACATTACACATAACTTTGGTGTCTTAAATTATTATCCTGTGACCTACATCAGCATTCTGTGTTTCAGGAAATTTTCCAAAACATTGTGAGAATTAAAGAAAAGAAAAATATTCCAGACAATATAGAGTTGTGCAGTAGATAAGGTCATGGCAAGCAGTCAATTGATACATCTCTGCTGTTAACCTTTTCCCAAACGACAAAAAATTCAGCTTAATGTTCCAATTTGAAAGACACTGCATGTAGACGGCAAAATGGGTGTTGTAAAAGATTATGAAGAATGGATTCAAATATAGTAGAGAAAATATTGAGGCAAAAGGTATAAAATGGAGAGAAAAGGAGAAGGCGTGAGTCTGACTAGTAAGCCTCTGCATCTTCATTACCAAATTTCCGTTGACAGAAGTCAAAACCAGGCATTGTTTGGAAAAAGATTAGAGTGTTCATGTTTCACAGATCATGTGATACAATAATTTCAGAAAATCTTCAATAATTTTATAAATACTGGGCCGATTTGAATTTGGTTTGAAGCAGAGAATGTGGACAGACATCACGCATTAGATGGACATAGTTGATTTTTGAAATATTAACTGATGAAAAAGTTATTGAAGATAAACCAAAATTTTGATTTATTTTCAATAACTTTTTTATCAGTTGATTTTTCCAAAATCCAACACGTCCAGCTTATTCATGGCATTTTCCCACCTTCTCTGCTTCAAACCGAATTCAAATTGGTCAAGTATTAAACAAGAGTTGTCCACGGACAACGTAGCTCGCCTATACGGGAGCTTGTAACAAAAACAGCTAATTTTTTAAAAGTAGGTCAAACTCCAAGGTCAAGGTCACAAGGTCAAGGGTCATGGTCCCAAATGAAAGGCCTTGGCAGGAGGTATCCATGTGTGAAATATCAAGGCTCTATCAATAATAGTGCATGAGATAAAGGCCAGGTTAAAGTTTTTCAAAAGTAGGTCAAACTCCGAGGTCAAGGTCACTAGATCAAAGGTCATGGTCCCAAATGAAAGGTCTTATGGAGATGTATCCATGTATGAAATATCAAGGCTGTTTCTCTAATAGTGCCTGAGATATAGACCAGGTTAAAGTTTTTCAAGTGAAGATGCGACGGGACAGGACGGGACGGTATGCGACGCCGACACTAGGGCTGTGACATTAGCTCCCCAGACATAAAGTCCCGGCTCGCTAAAAAAGATATTGAAGATTATCGGAAATTCTGAGTCACGTGATTATACACCGTGATGTTTGAAAGTTGCTGCTGATGACAAAATGTATGTTGAGAAGAATAGAATTTGTGCACAATAAAGTATAGAAAATACCGAGACAAAGGGAGAAAATACAGAGACAAATGGAGCAACTTCTGGTAACCAAGAATTTTTTGTTTCAATGTTTCCAATGTCTTGCAAACCATTCCTACTAGGGACATCAAAACAAGGCCTTATTTGGGAAAAGGTCAAAATTAATGAGGTCCAACTGAAAGCTGCTGCAATGGACGAAATGGTTGTTGATGAAGGTAGGATTTGTCTGCAATATAGCACTGAAAATATTGAGGCAAAAGGAGAAAATGCTGATTTTCAGCATTTTCTTCTTTTGCCTCGATGTTTTCAAAAGCTTATTTTCTTGAGGACGCCAAAACCATGTCTTGTTTTTGAAAAGGTTAAACAAACATGACCACTATGCCCAAGAGCTAGATACTGACCAATAAATCAGTGAAAATGCCAAATTTGCCAACAAATCAGGTGCACCAGGCGCTCATAAAAAATTCATACTGCCATGTCGTCAATTACCACTAAAAGCTTTCCTTCCTTGATTCATTACAACCGTAAATCAATTCTAGACCCTTTCCCTAACATAACCTAGATTAGACATCCCCATAGACAAAATTTGGGAAAACATTGGGACAAAAGAAGAAAATGCTGATAATCAGCATTTTCTTCTTTTGTCTCAATATTTTCTTGACCATGATATAAATAGATTCCATGGACACTTATTGCGTTTCTATAGCAGCTTTCAACTTGGATTGGTCATAAAAATTTGTTGTTTAGGAAAGGGTTAATGATGAGGGCCATCCAATATCAGGCTTGCATGTTTACATAGCAATAAACTGGGTAATATTTCAATAAATTCTAACTGCAACATTTAAAGTGACATTTCAAAATTATTTCATTTTTTAAAAGTATGTCTTGATGCAAAGATTGTTTATTTTAATGCGTAGAAATGCTATCAGTTTTTTGAAGTTGTTATTTATAAGCAAAAAATACACATTTAAAGTTGAGACAGAAATGATAAATTCTATATAAATCTGAACTGTTGTCCACAACAATTAGTTTAATATTAGCACAAAAATATATATTTCTCGTAAACGGTTCAATATTTTGACTTGAAATTTTCAGAATTTTCAGAAGAAAATATGCTCTTTCAGATAGAATAAAAGTAAATTTATGTTAAAATAATTGTGAAATGTCACTTTAAGCCAAATGTAACTAACTTTAACCCTTGTTATTTATCCCCCCCCCCCTCCCCCACCCCCCCCCAAAAAAAAGCTCTGTGACTTTAAATTTTGACTAGTCTAAACTGTATGGAACAGAGTTGATGAAATGGGGTACGATTTTATCTAATTAACAGTGATGTAAGTTCGGACAAACAAATAGTTTTTTGTGGGTGTTGTTATAAAATCTCTCATGATGACTACGGCTTGACGAGATTTTATAACAACACTGACGGTTTATCAAAACATGACCGCAAACCGAATCTATTTTTAGCACAAAATTTATTGCTATTGTAAATTATAACATTGTGAGAACTCACCATTGACTTCTCCCTCCTTTTCCTCCATTGTTTTGGTCTGTTATGTATTTTCCATGATGAATTACACCAACATTATCCAGACAGATAAAATCACAATCTGAAAATACAAATACTAGAATGACAGGTTTGATTTACCTCTTTTTAAACCGCAAAATTTCGGGGTGTTCCAATTTGAAAGCTGCCACAGATGACAAATTGGGAGCTGATAAGGATAGAGATAAGGATAGGATTTGTGTAAAATATGGCAGAGAAAATATTGAGGCAAAAGGAGAAAATGCTGATTGTATCAGCATTTTCTTCTTTTGCCTCAATGTTTTCCCAAGCCTTTCTCTATCAGAGACATCAAAAGCAGGACTGGTCTTGTTTGGGAAAAGGTTAACTCTTTCTAAACAGCAAAATATTGGAATGTACCAATTTGAATGATGAAGCAGACCACAAAATGGATGTTAGATAGGATAAAATAATTTGTGTACGTCTAAGGTATACATAAAACAAGAAAATAGGGCAAGACTTAAAGAAGAAAATATTGGTCATCAACCTATTCTTCTTTTGCCTCAATGTTTTCCCAAATATGTCTGTTAAGGATGTACAAACCAGGCCCTGGTTTCTCGAAAAAACTTAAATATATACTCATGAGAACATTCTTAACTTCAAAGAATACTCTCCAACACTGAAGGGTATTCGATAGAAGTTCACATGGATTTCGTGCGATTTGAGCACGGTGCTCAGATTTGAGCTTGAGAACATACTTAAGTTTTTTTGAGAAACCCGGGTCCAGGTGTGGGGAAGGGTTAATCCTTATCAGGGTAGTCCAAATAGGTATCAATTTTATCCAGTTAATTGTGACATAATTTAAGACAAACAATAGTATTTTATAAGTGATGTTATAAAATCTCGTAGCTACAGCTTGAGTCAAGCCGTAGTTACGAGATTTTATAACAACAGCAGCGGCTTATCAAAACATAACGTTAAAACCAGTCTATTTTTAGCACCAAATTCATTGCTATTGAAAACAGTTGCAGATGACAATATCAATACTGCTTATATTTATTTCAAAGTTAAAGCATAGAACCTTGCAGGAAAAGGAGAAAAGAAATGTTTGTTACCAGCATCTTCTTCTTTTCCATTCATGTTTAACTTTTTATGTAAAGATCCTCCAAATTACTGGCAATATTGATAAATGTCTTTGTTGCACACTACAGCAATAATATCCATGCTTTTAAACAAAAACCTTGTAACTGCAGCTTAAAACAAGCTGCAGTTACAAGATTTTGTTGAAAAGCGATATGTTCAATTTTATCATTAACTTTAACATTCTTGGTAATTAATTTGAATGGATACCATGTTTTAATATCTGCCTTCAAATTTCAAATCCTGACCTTGTTTTGATGTCTCTAGTAAAGAAGGCTTGAGAAAACATGACAAAGAAGAAAATGACAATAATTAGCATTTTCTCCTTTTTTCTAAATATTTTCTTTGCTATATTGTACACAAATCCTATCTTAACCTCCATTTTGTCCACTGCGGCATCTTTTACATTCAACTTAGAACCACCCTAACATTTGGTCCTTTGGAAAAGGGTTAAATAGCATATGAGATCACCATATTTCTAGATCAGCTTGATTCAAAGTGTAAGCTTATGTGGACTTTTGTTGCTATCTTAGAGACTTTTGATCATGAAGAAGCTATTTCAGATAAACATAGATCTTGATCTGACTGTGTGTATATGGAGGGTAATATTGATCTTCAAGCTCAAATATGTGAAGTTGAATAACTAGGAATTTGACAATAAAGTAATGCCATCATCAATAACAAAAAAATTAAATTATGACATAAACCGCATTATCAGTAATTAAGCTAAGTAAACTGTGATATAAACTGCATTATCAGTAACTAAGCTTTGTAAATTATGACATAAACTGCCTTATTGGTAATTAAGCTATGTAAGTTATGGCATAAACTGCCTTATCAGTAACCGAGTTATATAAATTATGACATAAACTGACTTATAAGTAACTAAGATAAAGTAAATTTTGACATAAACTACCTTATCAGTTACCAAGCTATGTAAATTATGACATAAACTACCTTGTCAGTAACCAAGCTATGTAAGTTATGACATAAACTGAATTATCAGTAACTAAGTTGTGTAAATTATGACATAAACTACCTTATCAGTAACCAAGCTATGTAAATTATGACATAAACTGCCTTATTAGTAACCAAGCTATGTAAATTATGACATAAACTGCCTTATTAGTAACCAAGCTATGTAAATTATGACATAAACTACCTTATTAGTAACCAAGCTATGTAAATTATGACATAAACTGCCTTATTAGTAACTAAGTTGTGTAAATTAGGACATAAACTACCTTATCAGTAACTAAGTTGTGTAAATTATGACATAAACTACCTTATCAGTAACTAAGTTGTGTAAATTATGACATAAACTACCTTATCAGTAACTAAGCTGTGTAAATTATGACATAAACTACCTTATCAGTAACTAAGTTGTGTAAATTATGACATAAACTGCATTATCAGTATCCAAGCTATGTAAATTATGGCATAAACTGCCTTATCAGTAACCAAGCTATGTAAATTATCACATAAACTACCTTATCAGTAATGCTAGGTTCCCACTGCCGATCAAATTAACTCGATCAAACCCGACCAAGGGATCGAGTACCGGTCGACGTCGGTCAGCAAGGGTGATCGGGATAAGTCGAGATGGTCGAGTTTGGTCTGCATCGATCGGTAATCCTGCCAACTTGTTTTGACACGTCAAAAAAATCTGTGTAGCAGTCGAGTAGAAAACACATCGGGAAGATGCTCGAGTATAGTCGTATAGAAGATCAAGCTGATCGACAATCCACTCGAGTAGAGATTGTGTGTGCTCGAGTCGATATTTTTTACCGGGATTTGATTGGATGAACAGTTGGAGCAGAAGCCGAGTTGATCGGGAATGCGTTCGGGAATAACTCGTACAAGTCGAGGTGATCGAGCGCTTCCAACTGCTCTATGGCAGCGGATCAACTCGATCTACTCGATCGCTTAAGTGCACTCAATCAATCCCGACCATATGACTTCTTCTCGATCACTAGTCGATCAAACCCGACCTCTTCATCAGAATTTGATTCAGTGAACAGATGAATCAGAGGTCGAGTTGATCGGGTTGTGGTGGGAAATTACTCGAGTACAAGTCAAGGTAATCGAGTGCACGCTCGGTGCAGGTCGGAATACAAATTATCTACCCAATCACACTCGATCTCCAGACCAGACTGATTCACGACAAGGTCGATCTTCTACCCGATCAGTACACAATCGCCTCTCGATAATTTTTGTACTCGATCGCACTCGACTGTTTTTGCATGTCAAAAAAACTCGAGTAGGAAGCCCGAGCAGTGCAGACCAATTTTGATCATCTCGACCGCACCCGATCATTCTTGCAGACCTAGCTCGACCTGTATTCGACCGCTTGATCGAGTTGATCTGGTCGGAAGTGGGAACGCTAGGTCGTGTGGTAATCAATGTGTACAAACAGCACTAGATCCCGCGCAGACTATATTAACAGAAATATTGAAAATTATCGGAAATTGCGTTTCATGTGATTCCCCGCTCTGAGACATAACACGCATGATTGATATAATGGTATTAAACACCTTAAAGAATGCATTAATCTTTATATTTAATCAGATTAAGGATGAGTCAATAGCTAAAAGTACATTTATGTCAAATTTAAATTATGTACATATTTAAACTGACAATATTATGAACTTATTATGAATATGTGATAATCACAGACGCTACAAAAAGATTTTCATTCAGAACACCTAGAAAAGAATCAGCTCCATCTGGCCGTGTACAGATCGAGATGGTCGGGTATTGATCGTGTAGGGCTTGAATTAAGGTCGGGGTGATCGGGAAGACATTGGAAAGATGGTCGGGCTTCAATCGGAAAATGATCGGGAGTGCTCGGGTGGGGGTCTAGTTTGATCGACTAAAGATTGAGAAGAAGTCATGTACAGACATTTGGTCGGGCTTGATCGGGGAAATAAGGAGGTCGTGTTGATCGAGTTGAACAGATCGGCAGTGGGAACCTAGCATAACCAAGTTATGTAAATTATGACAAACTACCTTATCAGTAACCAAGCTATGTAAATTATGACATACACTGCATTATCAATAACCAAGCTATGTAAATTATGACATAAACTACCTTATCAGTAACCAAGCTATGTAAATTATGACATACACTGCATTATCAGTAAATGAGCTAAGTAAATTATGACAAACTAACTAAAATGGAATATCTAGAAAACATTACTTATCATGTCAATTTTTCCACAATAGCTTTTGTTTTCTCTTGCAAAATTGATATTAGTCATATTATTGTGTAAATTATCCTCTACAATGGCTTATCAGCTGAACTAGTCTCAAATGACCAGTAACTGTTGTGCAAGCTAGACTTGAAATCAACAATCTTGTCTCTCCAAGTGAATAAGTTGCAAATTGTAACTTTAATCTTTCCTCCAACTGAGTTTAGAAATTGAATAATAACTTACCCTAGAATAAAAACCTGCCCTTTTTTTTCTGCATGAATTGAGAACAAATACAATAATAATAATTCTTAACTCCAAAATAAAATCACTGACCAGTTTATTCTAGAATGCGACACACTATACCCACCTTTGACCATTTTCCGGCCATATGCATGGGTAGAAGCAGAAGCATCATACATGCATGTACATTTCTACGCACTTACATTGGTTTTGCGCTGACCCATCCACATGTCATTGACTCATTTCTGTCAAAATTGTCCAGCCATCAATCATAAAACCTTGTTAGTGGAGCCCTTTCCCCAACAACAAAATTTAAGGATGGTCCAAATTTCATAGTAAGGTATTTCAGAGGGCCAAAGATTAATATGAAAATGTTGATAAAGTGTGGTAGTAAATAAAGAGGGAAAACATTGACAGAAAAGGAGAAAATGCTGATTATCAGCATTTTCTTCTTTTCTTTCAATGTTTTCTCGAGCCTTTTCTCATTGGATTATCAAATTCAAGGCTTGTTTTGGCAAGGGTTAACATTAAAGAGCATGTTGACAGTTGGGTGGGATTGTGACCACCTATTTTTAATCAACCTGCCCTTCAGGGTGTTTTTTGTTTTTTATGTATCGCCTAATTACAGGTTATTAATTACAAACATGCAGGTAATGTGTATTAGTGTATTTTTTCACTTTTTCTGTCCTGTTATGTAACAAGTGTGACCATGCCCCATCTCCTGTAACATAGCCTGACCTTTAGGCTTTGACCTTGACTAAGGAGACAGCTCTTGTCACTTGCATAAATGAATATATATTTAAAAAATAGTTTTTCATGGTGATAAACTTTTCATTTCTTCAGAGTGATGCAGGGTGAATTCTAGTTCTGTCGCTATAATGTACTATAGTGTGGCAAGTGGCATGATAATTTCATTTTCTTTGGCAATTTTCATCTTGCCATAAGAATTCTCTCGCTATGACCCAGCTTTTTTTTATTACTTTGTACTGTTTGCATGTGCTTTCCTGGTAATTGACTTCAGACCTCTGAGATGCATAATCATTTTCAAAAGAGCAACAAATAATAGGGTGTTAAGACATTCTAGGTTGTGGGTACTCATTTGAAGTGTTTGGACAAGACAAACTAAACTATACCCACAATATAGGGTTGGATAAGCAATAAACTTAATTTTATTTTTTAAAAAGCCTTTATTTTCTCTTTTCCATTACTTTGTTATAACTGTTTGCATGTGCTTTCTCGGGTATTGACTCTTAGATGCACTGCTAAAGTCAAAGAACATCATCACTTTTCAACAAAAATTTATTACAAGCTGCAGTTACAAGGTTTTTGTTGAAAAGCAGCAATATCCATGTGACCTGGAAAACGTTCAAATAAAGAACAATACTTTTCAACAGATCAAAATTAATAGCAATGAGTTTTGTGCTAAAAATAGCTTTGGTTTACTGTTATGTAATGATATTGTGTTGATGTTGTTATAAAATCTCGAAATTATGGCTTGATTTAAGCCATAGTTACGTGATTTTATAACAACGCCAACAAAATACTAATGTTTGTCCAAAATTACTTCACAATCAACTAGATGAAATTGTTCCCTATTACCCCACCACTTTGCCAAAATGAGGATACACAAGTTTTATCAAATAAGGCTAGTATTATTTAAAGGGCACATTTCTTCCTTCATCTGTTCGAAAAAAGAAGTGCATACAACTGTGATACAAAAATGATTTATTTTATGGAAATGTGACGGAAAGAATTCATAATATTGTCACGCTAGGGAAATAAGTATGCATTTTTAACCCATTTCACAGTTTCAAATTCTTCAATTGATAGTGTATTACAATAGATAGGCATTCATTGGCATTATTGACATGTCCACCATTCTGCCTGGTCACATACACCATTCCGCATCCACATCACAGCAGTAGTACAGGGGACCTATGCAGTATAATTTTGGACATGATGCGGATGTGGAATCATATGTGACCAGGCCTTTATCAAGAAAACTGATACTTTAGCAACATGTTCATTATTTCCCCAATTAATGCTTCCCATGCTGTTTTGGACACAATTTTGTTTCCAAGCATCGGTGTTAATGCTATGTTCCCACTGTCGTGCGTTCTGTTAAGAACGCCACGAATGACCAGTCGTAACTTATCGTTGAATTTCATCGACATATTCGCGTTCAATACGTTGAAATGAGAATTATTGCGGTCTTAAGCGACCTGCTGCGATTTTATACGATTATTCTAATCCACGGAAGACGACCTGATACGATCTTATCGACGTTCATATACGATTTTGTAAGATTTGATACGGTCCGATACGTTCTTCAAGATCAGGCTTGTCAACTTGGTACGATAAAATACGTGTAGATACGTTCCGATAAGTTCCTTCCGATCCGATGCGCTCACTTGAGACCAGCTACGATTTTGACAGTGCGATCCAAGAAGAGTGTGTCGCGATTATCTCTACGATTGGAATCTAAAGGGGTATAAATATGGCCCGACAAATACAAATGTCATTTTAAGTCTTAGCTTACAACAACAGATAGACCATAATTTTATGTAAGATGATAGAAATTACAGAACATGAAGTAGCGTTTACTGATCTTTTATATAGTTATATTGTCACAAATGAAGACGAGAAACAAAGCTAAAATACAACATCTCAGCGAAGTGCTGCAAACCGACAGTGTTGGGTGCAGCTATGGCTTAGAGCAGAAAGGAGGCTACTATATGGACAGTATTCTAGTCTCTTAGACACCCATTTAAGATTTGAAGATCCGGCGGCGTTCCATAATTATACGCAGCTTACAATAGGTTTTTTTCCAGAAAGTGTTGCAGAGGGTTGTTCCATAAATCGAAAAGGAAGTCACCGGTTTCAGGAAACCCTTGGTACATGGTCTTTACAACATATCTCTTGCTTATGCATACATTCAGGTGTGGTGTATCAAATTGATGGAGAATGGTGCTGAATCAGTGTCAGGTAAGATGGAACATTCCAAGTACAATAAAGATCGGATGAACCCCCTGGGAAAAATACCTGGATCCGCACTTGCAGAATCAACGTAGTTTAAATCCGTTTTTCATTTCACCCTATAGTGCAGTGGAATGACAAGAAAGGATGACTGTGCTGCACGATCCAAAAGTTAGAGAAGATGATATCTAATGAGTGTGTTGAAGTTAAAAACTGAAAGTTTGAAATAAAGTTCCACGAGACATTGCTATATTTTGATTTTCAATGTCCCGATCGACGCGATTATGAAGTACGATTAGATATGATCTGATGTGATAAGTTACAATTTGTTCAGTTCCGATGCGAATAATACGGTAAATGGAAAGAAAGTAACAGGAAAAAAAGTAACGGAAAAAAAGTCACAATGTTGCCTAGGAAAAAAAGTAACTGGAAAGAAAGTAACAATTGATATTGTTTGGGTCTTTTTTAAGAATATATTTAGTAAACCTTATTTTGAAGGATGTCTTATTTAAATGTATTTATTCTGCTTATATTCTAATTCCAATAGTGTTTTTGATAGATATTCAAATAAATTTAATACTATTATATCTAATTAAATATAATACTATTAGATCTATTGTTTTGGTCTGATTCTATAATTAAATTAAGGCTTATATATTTGAGCAAATTCTAATTTTTAACATTCAAAATCAATAGGGTATTTTATTGAAAATATTATATTATTGATAATTCATATTTAGCATTTGACAAAAAAAAAGAATGACAAATCAGAACACCAATCTCACACATTACACATCATACATGACATATCACCAATAATTAATCCCCAATTAACACCTGATAAGAGAATATACTGACATTCTTCCCAATATATTAACTATAATCAAAACACAATTTAAAAGTGAAGAGAAAAGAAATACAAAATTAAACCCAATTTTACTTATTTTGCATTTATTAATAATTTCTTTGTAATAAATATTTAAAAACTATACCAACAAATATTTATATACCTAAAATACTATTTTCAATACGATTGTTTCTTTTTTTCCAGTTACTTTTTTTCCGTTACTTATTTTCCTGTTTCTTTTTTTCCTGTTACTTTCCTTCTTACAATCGAATAATACAATTGAAAGTCAATCGTGTTAATCGTAGAAAATTTTTTGGCAGCCAAAAATTTTTCTACGATTAACGCGATTGCCACGATCGACCTGAAGAACTATTAAGATCTGATACGAGAGCCGCGATTAAGATCACGATTTCAATCGTGGCGCCAATCGTGATAGTGGGAACATAGCATAAGGAAGTAATGTCAATTAATCAATGACTGATATGTGGTCATTTTTGTCATCCCCCAGGTAATTAGGACTGACAATGTGACTGACCATCTAACTGACCATGTAACTGACCATATTACTGTTATTATACAGGTATTTCTCGTCAACAACCCGTCAATAAGGATACACATTATACACCTTCTGTTTTGTCTAATTAGGACTTGACCTGTCATTTGCCTGCAACACATTTAACCCTGTCCCAAATGACTACTCATTGAAAAGCTGCTGATGATGACAAAACAATTTAGCATAGAAAATATTAATGGAAAAGGAGAAAGTGCTGATAATCAATGTTTCCCAATTTATTCCTACCAGGGACATCAAATACCAATCTTGTTTTGAAAGTGGTCAGGGAAAATTTTCGGGTGTTTAGATCTAGCCCTTCTCAAACAAGGTGTCCCTCCCGCTTTAACATTCATGAGAGGCAAATCGTTAGAAATCCTAGAAGGAAAATCAGAAATACTGATTACCAGCATGATTTGCATCTCTTACTTTCCTGAAATATTTTATTAGCTGTAATTTACAATTTTGTTTTCAAAGTTTCCAGAAAGAACAAAAATCAAGATATGTCAGAAATCGCAGAATTCAGACAAAATCTCAATCTGAAATAATTCTATTGACATCATTCTATTTTAAAAGAATGGGCACATTTGGACTTTTGTTTAACCCATTACCACATAGTGACTCTTTTTGCCTCCCCTTAAGATAATGGCTTTGGAAAACATTGTGGAAAATGGTGACAAGCAATTTCTTCATTTCCCACAATGTTTTCTACCCAAAAAGACCAAAAAATGTAATATTTCATACACATGAAGTTGTTGTCTGTGTGATCTTTGAATTTGGAACAGACCAAAATTTGTCGTTTGGGAAATTACAAGGTCATCATGACATGATCTTGACATCGAATACCAAAAACGTTGAGGAAAATAT
The DNA here is from genome assembly GCA_963680895.1 of Fragum sueziense. Taxonomy (NCBI): domain Eukaryota; kingdom Metazoa; phylum Mollusca; class Bivalvia; order Cardiida; family Cardiidae; genus Fragum; species Fragum sueziense. Next base: position 4,682,195 of record OY804599.1, on the reverse strand, counting down.
TTTCCGCAACAAAAATTCTCCATCGGACATCAAAATTTAAATCTAAATGTAGGAAAGGGTTAATGTAATAGATCACATATCTTACCAAATTAATACTTTTATTGTCAGGAAAAAGCTACTTAATTGACAATTTGTATTCATCACCCTTCCTCTCATTATATACATACATTGTGCTTGTACTCGCAAATGTGCTTTCAGCAAATTAAATATTAACCCATTACCAGAGACACAAAAATTTAATACAAGTTTGTCCAAAGATGTTGCTGACAACAATGTCTAGGGAAATAAATTTTACATTTCTTCAATCTTTCTATAGACAAACATTATGGAAAATGAAGAAATTGCTTGTCACAAGCAATGTCTTCATTTTCCGAAATGTTTCCAAAGCCTTTCTCTTGTGAGGCATCAAAAAGCATCATTATGTGGAGAATGGTTTAAGAGCCTAGTTATACCCTTTATCAAACAACAACAAGATGTGTTTGTGAAACACAAATGCCCCCGAAATGGCCATATTTCTAAAATGTTAAGTTTTCGTAGAGTAAAGGGTTATTAAGGGTTAAGGGATGACCTTGAGGAAGGTCAAACTGCTTGCAACAGATAGATATCATTGAAAGGAAGTTGCATACTAAATTTGGGCTTTGTATGTCAAATACTTTTGGAGAAAAGGCAAAGGTTAAGTTTTCGGAGTAAAAGGTTAAGTTTTCGTAGAGTAAAGGATTGATAATGGCTAACGGATGACCTTGAGGAAGGTCAAATTGCATGAAACAGATAGATATCATTGAAAGGAAGTTGCATACCAAATTTGAGCTTTGTATGTCAAATACTTTTGGAGAAAAGGCAAAGGTTAAGTTTTCGGAGTAGAAGGTTAAGTTTTCATAGAGTAAAGGGTTGATAAGGGTTAAGGGATGACCTTGAGGAAGGTCAAATTGCATGGAACAGATAGATATCATTGAAAGGAAGTTGCATACCAAATTTGAGCTTTGTATGTCAAATACTTTTGGAGAAAAGGCAAAGATTACGGTAAGTTTTCGGAGTAGAAGGTTAAGTTTTCATAGAGTAAAGGGTTGATAAGGGTTAAGGGATGACCTTGAGGAAGGTCAAATTGCATGGAACAGATAGATATTATTGAAAGGAAGTTGCATACCAAATTTGAGCTTTGTATGTAAAATACTTTTGGAGAAAAGGCCAAGGTTAAGTTTTCGGAGTAGAAGGTTAAGTTTTCATAGAGTAAAGGGTTGATAAGGGTTAAGGGATGACCTTGAGGAAGGTCAAATTGCATGGAACAGATAGATATCATTGAGAGGAAGTTGCATACCAAATTTGAGCTTTGTATGTCAAATACTTTTGGAGAAAAGGCCAAGGTTAAGTTTTCGGACAGACGGACAGACGGACGGACAGACGGACAGACAGACAGACACGAGTAAAACAATATGCCCCCGATCTCTCGATACGGGGGCATAAAAATTTAATTTTCAAATGTTGAAGCCTTTGTAGATCTTTGCTGAACTTTGCAGAACATGAAAGTAGCTTCTTAAAGGGACATTTCATTCCAATTTCAATTTTTTAAAGTATGGTTTGATCCCAAGATTGGTTATTCTAATGAGTATAGATACTATTAATTATTTGAAGTTGTTGCCAATAAGCGAGAAACACGCATTTAAAGTTGAGACATAATCAATAAATTGCATATAAATCCGAACTGTTGTCCACAACAATTTCTTCAATTTTAACACAAAAATATAAATTTCTCGTAAACGGCGCAATATTTTGGCTCGAAATTTTCAGAATTTTCGTAAGGAAATATGCTTTTTCAGATAACAATAAAAGTAAAATTTATGACAAAAAATTCTGAAATGTCACTTTAAAGGATTAAATTAAAAAAAAAAACTGACTAAATTTGTGTATATTCATCTTAGAATTGCCTTGCAAAAAATCTTGGGCGTAAAATATTTTATTAAAACAGTTCTGACAATCTTATCGACATATCAGTAAAGCAAATTCCGACAGCATTAACATGCAGATCTTGAAGATCAGAACTGAGAGAAAAGAGGAAAATTTGTCAATCTAACCTTTTTTCTTTTTCTTTTTCTTCAACACTTTCAAAAACTACATTCATAAGATTTACCAAAACCTGCCATCGCATGAGAAAGTGTCGATCAAGCATTGTCAAAATAAAATATTATAATATCAAAAATGAGTTACCTGTATAATGTATATCCTTTCATTTGAAATAATTCATATGGAAGTCATGAAACAGTAGATTAAAATGACAAATTATCATTTTGTTTATGATAGGACACTTTACACTTCATGCAATATCTTGCAATACACCGCTTTTCAACAAAAACCTTGTAACTGCAGCTTATTACAAGCTGCAGTTACAAGGTTCTAGCTGAAAAGCAATGATTAGATGACATTGTCTGTGAGGCTGATAAAAACAGTTTTCTACCTAAATTGTACAGGTAGTGTAGAATAAGGTGAGATTGCGTTTTTGCACAATTTAACTACTCTAAATTTTTGATTTTTTAATATTCTATTTTTTTTTGCCAGACAAAGTCCCCAAAATACTATTAAGGCTTGACAGTGCTATAGCTAGCCTTACTCCATAAAATGAACCATTTCCAAATCTATCCAAGTGCTAACTAACATAATTAACTACAATTCGGCATTTTTTTTTGCTGCAATTCATAATGTATCCGTTCCCTTAATTTTCTGTTAAAGGCAATGATTTTGGAAAATACCACAAGATCTAACAGGGAACCATTTTAAGAGGTACTATAATTCTAAATGCTCTCACAATAATTTTCGTTAACCAAGCAATTTATTTCTTTTATTTTGATGGATATATTTGAAAATACAGTAACTACAGCTTTCTTAAAGTGTAGTTACAACATTTTTTAATAAAGCCATATTTTCATCGAACCAGGATATGAACAGATGAGTCTCTGTTTCATTACAGCAGTTAAAAGCTTTGTAAACAAACACTTCAAAAAAATTCTTTTTCTTGGAATCATAATTATGCCTTCATTCAATAACTTCTTTCAATGCAATTAATGCCGTATTTTAATATTTGACCCCTGATGTTTGGAGAAAGAGTTCTGAAGGATCAACATATGGATCCATTGTGCATATTATATGCGCTAACTGATCAAGATCCATTCAGTTCTCTAATTCCCTCTTCTGACAAACAGCTGTACAAATTTTCTAAAAGTGGCATAACTCTTGATCAGACTGCACTTGGTTACCAACTGATTTGGAGCCGTTGTGGTCTTTAAATGCCCTTTTTCAAGATCCCTGGAGCTCAATTATATACAATTAACCCTCTCCCAAACAAGACCTGATTTTGACGTCCCTAATAGAAAAGGCTTGGGAAAACATTGAAATAAAAGAAGAAACTGCTGATGACCAGCAGTTTCTCCTTTTGTGTCAATATTTTCTATCCCATATTTTGCACAAATTCTATCTTTAATAACTTCTGTTTTGTCATTTGTGGCAATTTTAAAATGGGGCCACCTTAAAATTTTGTCGTTTCGGAAAGAGTTAAACTGGACAATGAAAACGGGCCCCTGATCAACAAGATTGGGTAAACAATGATCAAGTTAACAAGCATCAAGGCTGCGGCCTTGACGCGCAGTTGGTGGCCGCAGCCTTAGCGCAGTTGGTAACGCATCTGCCTCTCATACGAGAGGTCCCGGGTTCGATACCCGGCCGCGGCTAATACCCTATACCCTTTCTGACAAAATTGTCACCCGTCAATAGGTTTGAAATCGTTAACCTAAGTGGGCGAGCAGCTGGAGGCTCGGTAAGGGTGTTGTGGTAGTACTGGTTAGAGAAACAACAGGAATCCATGGGTAGGTGCTCAAGCCCCCGCGATATGACTCTGGCAGTAGAAAACTGCGTAAAACCCAAATAAACTCAAACTCGCGTAGTTGGTAGTGCATCAGACTCTTACTCATGTGGTCTCATGTTCGATACCCCTTTATAGAAAACATACCTTCTCATATTTTGTCTCCAACCATTGATTGGAAAACGAATGTGGGGAGCAGCTGGAGGATCAAAAAGGATATCATGATAGTATGGGTGAGAGAGAAGACAGGAACCATGGTAAGGTGCTCCAGCTGCATGATGTAACTTTAGCAGTTGAAAGATGTGTTAAACGACATTCAGTCAATCAAACATTTGCTTGCATTCTTCTCTTACCTATATTTGAATAATCCATATTCATGAATCTTGTCTTAGAACAATACACTCAAAATAAACGTTGAAAGTCTCTTTATATCTCACAAGAAAATGAAAAGCTGGAAATCTCCTGACAACGTAAAATGAAACAAAGATACAGAATGTTTCTTTATATGTTAACAATCCAAATGACCAGAAAGCACAGCTGAACACTTTGTTTTATTGTATTTATATATCGTTGGTACTATTGCAAAACCTCGTAACTCCAGCTAAATCAAGCTAGAGTTACACAGTTTTGAAATAGCACCAACGATATAATACTTGATCTATAAGTACTTCAACTTCAAAGTATTTGTATCTGGTTCACCCTTTCCAAATATAATCCCTTGTTATTGTGACCAAAACAATAGGGAACGATTTTATCCAACTAACTGTGACGTAATTTCGGACAAACATTTAATAGTATTTCCAGGGTGTTGTTATAAAATCTCGAAACTACGGCTTGATTCAAGCCGTAGTTACAGGATTTCATAACAACACCGACAGTTTATCAAAACATAACGGTAAGCCATGTCTATTTTTAGCACAAAATTCAGTGCTATTGAGTTGCGCTCTGGAAAAAGGGCCCGTATGGCATCTGAGACCAACATGGATCCTGATCAGACTGTGCATATAGTTTAATGTTACTGCTTATAGTAAATGTACACTTTGTTTGCGACAGGCAGTTTCTTCTTTTCTGTCAATGCTATGGTAAACTTCCTTGATTCTAAGGGAAAAGAAAAATCCTCTGGAAACACAATGTTCTCCCGTGCCTAAAAAGCTGTATCACTACAGCTTCATGTAAATCAGTGTAATGCCCCTACAGCTTCAAAGCTTCACAACCTTACAAAGGCACTATGGGTTTTGGTTTTTGTTTCCCTTGAAATAAGCACCCAAATCACCAATGAAGTACATCTAAATTGGATTTCCCCTGAATTTTCAGTGTGAAATAAGGAAAATTTGGCATATTTGGCCAACTTTGGGTGGGCGCTCCCCCCTTTTCCTGCGGCCCTGTCCAATACCCACCAGACAAGGAGCCACAAATGATCATCATTATTTCAAAACTTCCTGGGTGAGGCATCCCAGACCCTAATGATGACAGGAGGGGGCCAGGCAACTCAACCTCTCACAAGTGCTCCCTCCCATACCAACCCTGTCACTACTTCACCATGTGTATTCATCATTTTCTGCTAATGGCGTCAATAGAATAGTTAATATAGTACAAAGATTCGCTCACAAATTGTGATAATATTAGAAAATTCTATAAATATTGCATGATTCTTACCATTAATGTTCATAGTTTTATCCAGTTTCAATTTTGGAGCTGTAACACATAACTAAATGGATATTGATGTAGATATTTGATTTATGTTCCATGTAGCATAGAAAATATTGAGACAAAAGGAGTATGTGCTGGTTATCAGCATTTTCTTCTGTTGCCTCAATGTTTTCCCTAGCCTTTTCTGACAGCAATATCAAAATCGGCTTTTGTGTGGAAGAGCAGCCAATTGCATTCTTACGATTAATTGCAATAACATGAGAAAATTCAATAAAGCTTGCATGATGCTTTCCATTTACTCTCATAGTGCTATCCATAATTGTGATTAATCGACTGATAGCATTTATAAACAATCTACAGACTGTGAATTATATGATTGGATCAATAAATAATCAGTTTCAACATTTTTAAAAATTGTTTTCAAATTGACAGTATTTCAGTCTGATTTTGAAATTGAAAATTGTTTCGACCCAAAAAATAAATCCCTTGTTATCAAATAGAAATTCTGCTGTTATAGCCTAGAAGTCCTTGAAGATCTGAGGGCCAAAATGCTGCATTTTTTGCATTTCTTACCATGGTAGACATCTACATAGGCAAGGCTTGCCTTTCTTGATGTGTTTTGATAATGTCAGTTGGTTTACTTTCTTCTTTCCGTGCCAAACTTTTCAAAGCCATATCCAGTTGGGGCATCAAACAGGTCAAGTCGAAGTCTAGTCTGCTTAAGGGATATTAAACCTTTCCCAAGAAAAAGTTTTAAAGGTGAAAAGGGAAAAGAATGAAAATAATCAGCATTTTTTCCATTTCCAAAAATGTGCTATTCTGCTACATACAAAATTTCTGTCTTGCTGTTACATTGATTATATTGTCGCAATATCTTTTAATTTCAAAAAGTGTAAAATTTTGTCATTAGGGGATGCGTTAAAGGACCTTTCCTTATCTTCTGTGTCATGTCTGAAAAAATAAGTTTTGATGGGGTATTTTAATCTATTTTAATACGGATCATATAGTCTATTATTCCATAATATAGCGCTAATCTGCTTACTTTTAGTGATTTTTCACACTTTCATAACTGCAGCCCAACAATATCGCATGTGTATGTGTTAAACCTGTTCCAAACACCTGAAAATTGGATTTATGAACTAAATATAGCAGAGAAAATATAAAGATAAAAGAAGAAAGTCGTTGGTGTAAATGCCAAACCAAACCTCGTATGATGATTGTTGCGATTTTCAAAGTACAAACTTGTGTGCCCAGTTAAAGACAATTCTTGCAGGTTTTGAGATATTTTTACTGATCAGTATTAATGACAAATCATGAATAAAGTGTCCAAATTTAAACTAAAATATTTTAGTTTGGGAAAAGTAATACACTTTTTTCTCTCCCCTTTAAAATTTTCCAAAAACAAGATAGAGGTTTTGCTTTTACAACAATGAAGTGCTTTATTGTATTTATAATCATTTTCTTCCTTTAATTAATTTCCTCAAAGTTTCTATAGTTTTTTTATTTCTTGTATAGAACTCAAAACCATGCATAGTTTCTAAAAGAGTTAATTAGAAAAGAGCAAGTAAATAAATAACAAAAGGGCCATAACTCTGTCAAAAATCGATGAACCATTACCAAATGAAAGACACAGAGCTACAGATAAAAGGGAGTGAAGGATATTTCATTTATTGTTCGTCAAACCCTATGTTGTTGGTGCTTTTGTCTCAATATTTTCAGTGTTTTATTGTACCTACTTTGATCTCTATGAATGGTCATTTTGTCGTCTATAGCATCTATCAAACTGGAATGGTCAAATACATTCCTGTTTGGGAAAGGGTTAATACCCATTACCAAACAACAAAATTTTAGCCTAGTCCAAACTCATAGGTGTTGCAGACAACAATTTCCATTGAACAAAATTTGACATTATTTGGTCTTTCTTGGTAGAAAATATTGTGGGAAATGAAGAAATTGCTTGTCACGAGCAATTTCTTCATTTTCCACATTGTTTTCTGAAGCCTTTATTTTTTTTAGGGCGTCCAAAAGTGTCAATGCTTGGGAAAGGGTTAAAGCAATAATCCTGAGAGTTCAAAGAAGACAGTAAAAATTCAATTAAACCCATCAGTTATAGTGTTTTTGTGTTCAGGAAATCTAGCAAACCAATAAAACGTTTGTTGCCATTAAGATTTTATGTGGCAAAAGCCTGTTGCATGTTTAGTGCCTTTGGACCAAAACTAAGCTTCGGGCAAAACTGTTGTAAGTGGTACTCAGTTTATATGTATTTTCAATACTTTAAATCCATTAAATAATTCTATTGTTTCTAAGAAAACAATTGTTTAAGAGGAATTCTCTGTAAGGACCAGAAATTTTACATAGGGGTCCGGCACGGCACCTCATGGATTTTTCTTAAATTTTGTATGTGAACCCATTTTAACCCCCTAATGCACAATTGACACTTAGATTTTGAAAATTGTGCATGGTTGCCATGGAAACGAGGAAATTTCATTTTTTGCATATTTTTCTAACTTTTTGGGAAAAAATGGCACATTTTTGAGCTTACAATGCACCAACTATAGCCATAAGACTTTTATTTTGTTACAAATGTATGAAAGGTTTGTTATTCAAAGTTTGTTTCCTGCTAATCTGATATCTGTACACCTTTCACAGAACCCGCATTCGAAATCACAAAATGGCCCCTTTTGCATGATTTGGAAAAAGGTCAAAATTGGTTATTTTTAGAGAAATATTCCAAATGAGTCAACACTTTTTGCAACTAATCATCTGCTAGAGTTGAAACATGCCCCATAGTAGAATTGATGTATGCAAAAATTTGAGTGGGGAAAATATTTTAAGTAATGAAAAAATGTGGGGCAAAGTTGGCACCGTGCCAAAAAAGACAAAAATCACCCCAGAGCATAAAATTTAGCCTATTTAATGAATTTCTTTATCAAAACACCTTAAAATCATTGCAAACCCACTAAGAGAACTTGTATATCAACCCTTTATCCTCAAAATAATCATTTGTTGGAAAATTTCATAAGTTTTACCACGAAAAGTTGCATTTGAATGCATTTTCAACCATTCAAATCAGTGTTTTCCAGATGCTTTTTATCAATTACAACATAAACATGTGGATATTTCTCACTAAATTCCATTCTAATACCAATACAAATTAATGAAAGGCAAAACTAACATAGAATTGTGGTGATTAAAATTGATACAAGGCTAAAAAAGTGGGTGGGGTAAGTAAGCGCAGAAAAATTACAATTTTTCTATTTTCATTCTTTTCATGTAGATTGATAAAATAGAATATGTTATAGCACAAACTGTTAATATATTTCAAAATTTACTGATAAAATGTCAATATTAGTCAATTTTAGCCCCCCCCCCCCCCATCCCCCTTAATAGTTCAGTAAAGACCAAATAGCTAATCTTAGATCTAAATGTTGAACTTATTTAGATGTCAATGGTGAAATATGAGTTATAAGTCCTGTAAAACACACTGGAAATACAGGCAGATAGACGCACACATACAAGGGGATGGACAGACACATGATGGACACACCGCCATGACAATAGCCCACTGGCCTGACGTTCTGTGGAGCTAACAAAACAAATCTCTTGGACACAGCTTATGGCTCATTCTTTGTATATTGTTTAACTCTACATGTACATTAATTGCACTAGAATATTTTACTGGGGGTAAATGGCAAGCTCTGATTCAATTATTTGATTATTCTTTTCAAATAAAGTCTCTGAAAGCATTGGGGAAAAGAAGGTTACAAGCATTTTCTACCATTTTCTCAGTGTTTCATATCATAACAAGCATGCTGCATGATATTTTTCTAAAACCCTTTCCCAAAGATGATCTGGTTTAGACTTTCCCTTATACATAAAATAAATGCTTGGAAAAACATTGTGCCAAAAGAAGGAAATCAAGATTACCATCATTTTCTCTCTTTGTCTCAATATCTATGGTTTGAATGTACACAAATTATATTCTCTTATTTTTTTACAGCAAAAGCTTTCATAATATTTATGTTACAAGTCTAAAATGTTGATATTTGTTTGAGAAAGGTGTAAATAAAGATGGCAGTGATGTATTCATCATACTTTCAGTTTTATAAATTATTATGCATTTACATTGTACATTTAATACTAAATAGTAGACACATAACACTATTTAAATGTTTTTTGGGAGCAACTCCGAGTTGTTAAACTTTTTTTTTTCATTTTTTCTTTGTTCAAAGTCATCCATTCCAAGTTCAAAGTTTTTAGGATGATTAAAACTAAGGATAAAAGATCAAATCACATTCACCATAACACATTCTTCAAACCATTGTCAGGTCATCTGCATATCTGTAAGTAGACTGTGTCTTCTCAGTTTCTGTGTGAATATTCATTTTTTGTCCAGCCAAATCTGAAATGCAAGAACTAAAAACTTTATCCAACTTTAACCAATTCCTATACATTGACACCTTTAGGTGCCATATACATGTAAGATAAAAGGTTTGGAAAACATTAACGAAAAAATCAATTTTCTTGTGACATGCAATTTCTTCATTTCCCACAATGTTTTCTACTCAAAAAGATCAAAAATATGTAATTCTTCAATCGCTTGAAATAAGCATCAGAAGTAACTTTGAATTTGGACCAGTCTAAAATTGTGTCGTTTGGCAAAGAGTTTAGACAAGACTGAAGAGGGTAGACAAAAAAGAGAGAATATAAGATGAGTGAAATGAAGACATATTTGCCATTATTTGTGTACATAAAACTCCTGAAGCGCAGTCTTTATATCCCCTTTTAACCCATTACCACATAATCACTCTTTTTGACTCCCCACAAAATAATGGCCATGGAAAACATAATGGAAAATGAAGAAATTGCTTGTGACAAGCAATTTCTTTATTTCCCACAATGTTTTCCATAAAAAAAGCCTAATAATTAAAAATTCCATTCACTTGAAATTGTTGTCTGCATGATCTTTTTTTGGACAACCCTAAAATGTTATCTTTTGGTAATGGGTTAAAAGCTTTTCAAAGTTAGAAATATGTGAACATTCTTAGAAGGGTTTCCCAATTTCTTCAGTTGGACTAAAAAAAATGCAGGTACAATGTAAATTCCCTTGTTTTAACCATTTCTCAAACAGCAGAAACTTTGACTCAACTTTTTTGTTCCACTTTGGAAACAGCCATAGATGACAAAAATGGATGGTTTAATTAATTATGAAATTTATGTACATTATAGCACACAAAATATTGAGACAGAAGAAAAATTTGATTTGTTGGGGTTATGCTGATTTCAGCTACTACATCGCAGCTGGAGCACCAAACCTTGGGTTCCTGGTATTTCTTTCACCAGTACCACCACAATATCCAAACAGAGCCTCCAGCTGCTCTCGCACATAGAATATGATTCACACCCATTGGTGAGGGACAAATGATTTTTGTCAAATGTCAGAATAGATACTGGCCAAGCTGGGGTTCGAACTTGCGACCGCTGGATTGGCAGACTCAGACGTAACATACTGAGCTATCGGGGCTCGCCAGACAAAAGGAAAAAATGCTGGTTATAAACTAAACATTTTCTTCTATTGTCTCAATGTTTCAAAAAAAAGTTTCTCTATTATTCATTTTCCAATTAAGATTTTGATGTTATTAATAATATTTACAAAATAAAAAGTATAAAGATTTAGACCTGAAAAACATACCAGTTTGTTAACCAATGGTGCATGCATTGTTACATCTCCAATTACCACATTTACATGTAGCCACAGTTCCCCAAAAATCACCTGAAATTAAAACAGCAATCTTTTTGTTCTTTTTGTTCAATCATGTACAACAATTCAGGAATTTTCACTTTTTGCCTATTGTATTTCATTTTTTAACACTATTTAGTGCTGAAGACCACAGAGTGTGTGTTGACAATTATAGAATTCATGTTCAATATAAGAAAGAAAATATTGAGACAAAAGCAGTAAAGGCAGGTAATCAACTTTTTTGTCTTGAACATCAGTCTTTTCTCAAGCCGTCATTTATAAATTCATAAAATCATTGGAAAATCATTTACTAATAATTGATTTATTTCAATACTTTAGTCACATTGATTCAAAATCATTTTTTTCTACTGGACCACAAACATCAGACATGGCGAAATCCATCAGACAATCAGACATATCTGATAAAATTTGCCTTGGTCTGATGATTTTTTTGCTACTGTCAGTCCAAATGTCTGACACTGCTTTTGATCTGTCAAATAGTGAATGAGAGTTCTGTCTGAAAAAATTTCATTCGGTCTGACAGATTATTTGGTACTGTCAGACCGAATGTCTGACAAAGATTTCTGGTGTTTCGCCAAGTCTGAAACATTCTTAAAGCTGATTCAATTTCAAATTGCTTGTCATCAATACTTCAAGTTCATTATTAAAGGAATGGATCCGAAATAAATTTATTAGACACAGCCTGATCTCGATGGATAGCTCAGTCTGTATCATCAGAGACACAGCAGCTAAGACCGGATCAAGGATTTTTTTTACAGAGGGGGTCCAAGCCCAATTGATGACTTTAAATGGATTAAAATAAAATATAAAATGGTATATTAACATTATTTATAGTCAAAATTTAATTTGCAGCTAATGCAGGAGGGGGATGTTCTGGATCGCCACCCTACTACATCAGCTCTTGATATATAGTAGTCCGCTTCGGTACCGCGTCTTTTACGGTACCGCGGTATTCAAAACAATGTTCATTTGCGAACGAAGTATCACCTACCAACTGCGTGCATTAGCAAAACTAAAAGCAAAATCATTTACTCTGCTCATTGGTGATTACTTTTAATAAAATTTCGGTTGCATTTGATTTACTTTAGAAAGATAAATCATGGAATGTTTTCATGACCCCATTTATTATTGATTTTTCTGGACGCCATTAAGTACCGCGGTACCCAAGAGGACCATCCTAGTTGATAAGTTGTGCTGTTACCAGGCCCGTAGGAGGGAGGGGGGATTTTCTTATTTTACAGTGAAAATTAAGGGAAAATCCAATTTAGCCCCCCGCTAATCCCCCTCCCCACCCCGATATTCAGACACAGGGGCTTCAGCCACCCCAATATGAAATTGCTTCCTACAGGCCTGGTTACTGTCTGCCAAATGAATTAAAACAAGCTTGAATCTGCATGACAAGTACTGGTATACAGATATAGATCAATATCATGTTGGTCATTGGTATGTTATGAATATGAAGCCTAATTCACAAGTTGTTAAATTATTAACTATGTTTAAACCAGATAATCTAACATTGCAGACCAAAATATGTAGTTTATTTCACTCTTCTCCTGGTTAGAGAAGTTTCCCCCATAAATATACGATGCAATAAACCTCTATCTAGTTGAATCATGTTGATTTTCTGGTTGTATGGGCCTAAATCCATTCCATTTGCACTAAAACGAATATTTTCACCTTGAAAACATGACCCAAATCGACGGAGGCAGCCATGACAGTTGTTGTTGTTCAGCTGTAGGTTGGGTATAAATCGATGAACCGACAGGATTTTCTAAGGGGGGGTTAACAAAGGGAGGTAATATGAAGGTAAAAATTGCACTTTTGTTGGAATTCAATCCCTCATCAGAAAAAAGTCACGAGTTTCCCCACGAAGATTTTGCTTTATATGAATTACTTTTTAAGTCCTCTACAGAAAAATATCAGCTATTTTATTGAAAGACTGTTGACTCGTCAGAATAATGAGTTTGAACAAGACCACTATTTTACTCCCTTTTTTGTGTTATAAACCCTGATGATTTACACATAATTCAAAAGTTACTAATATTTGGTAAATTTTGGAATCTATAACCATTTACCTTTACAGTGGTATACAACTTTCAATAATACTTGTGATATTGTAGAAATAATATGTGGTTGAAAGAGCAAGGGGTCAAATATTGAAATTGCCATTTTTTTCATTCCTTTTATCGCGTTGCTATGGAAACGAAAGAGAATGAATCAAAACTAAGGTCGTTTTTCTTCATCATTCATGATACTCTTTGAAATATGGCAATATGAAAAAAATCCATGACTATGCGTGCCGAACTTTTCTGGTCCTTACAGAGAACTCCTCTTAAAACTTGTAAAGCAAAAGCACCCTTCCATGCATCCCTTGGAAACCCCAGGGTCTTACCTGTAACCATATTATGCTACATCGACCCCGGAGACAATTCATTTCTTCTTATTACCACTAAATACCGGTACAGGTATCCCAGGGTAACATGTCCCCTGGGTAACATGTCCCCGGGGACACGTTACCCAGGGGGACATGTTACCCTGTTACACCAGGCCTGCAACGTACATGCACCATATTCATGTTGAAATCTCAAAATTAATGTCACATTGTTCTAGCCAATGAGTGGGACTTTGTCCCAATGAATTTTGCTGTAGTTTGCTGGGAAAAGAAGAAAATGCTGGGAATTAGGTTACCCTTCTATAGACTTGAGTTAACCCTTTCCTGAACGAAAATTTTTTAGGGTGATCCACTTCAAAATCTGCTACAAATGACTAAATTAATGTTATTAAAGATAGGACTTGTAAAATATGCATGTAGAAAATATTGAGACAAAAGGAGAAACTGCTGGTTATCAGCAGTTTCTTCTTTTGTTTCAATGTTTTCCCAAGCCTTTTTAATTGAGGACATCAAAACCAGAACTTCTTGTTTGGGAAAGGGTTAAGCAATTACCAGATGGCAAACTTTTAGATGTTGTAGATGTTAAAGGGACATTTCATTCCAATTTCAATTTTTTAAAGTATGTCTTGATGCCAAGATTGGTTATTCTAATGAGTATAAATACTATTAGTTTTTTAAGTTGTTGCCAATAAGCGAGAAACACGCATTTAAAGGGGCTCATTCTATGTTTGTATGCTTCCGAACTGTTCGGGAACTCATATTTGTGCATGGAAAAACAATTAACAATGCATAAAAACCTCAATCTCGAGCGAAAAAAATCTTTCCTTTGCTAAAGATAAATCCTTTACAAGCGTGTTTACACATTCTATTTTTACCTCAAAACAAGACAAGGTCAAGGTCAACGAGACACACCTCCGCGTTATTAACACACCGTACAACCGGCTGTGTGGATGACTGTGACCTTATTTGCGAGGAATACGTGAAAAGATTTATTTTGTACAAGCACTGAACATTTATACGCGTATTTATCAAGTATAGAATACCAAAGATCCTTTCGTTTACTTATAAAAGTAAATTCATTTGACCTACCATGCACATGACATCAGATGCCGAATCTGTCTTCGCTGACTTTCTACGCAGCCGGTTGTACGGTGTGTTAAATTTCGCTGAGCACAGATGACGTATCTCTGACGTAATTGATTTTTGAAGGTTGGGCATATGTAGCCGTTACAAAACAAAAACAAGGACAACCAGCATGTTATTAATTGACTTGGATTTTGATACTAATTAAAGCTTGACGAGTGGTTACAATGGACATAAATGATCTACCCCTTCAGGTTGGTAATTTCATACCTTATTTCTGGTTTGTAATTATTGTGCCATTTGCATTTTCGACAGCCTAGCTCGTCCCCCTTTAAAGTTGAGACATAATCGATAAATTGCATATAAATCCGAACTGTTGTCCACAACAATTTGTTCAATTTTAACACAAAAATATAAATTTCTCATAAACGGCACAATATTTTGGCTTGAAATTTTCAGACTTTTCATAAGGAAATATGCTCTTTCAGATAAAAATAAAAGTAAAATTTATGACAAAAAATTCTGAAATGTCACTTTAATTTCAAGTGAATCAAATTTAGATTTGGGGTAGAAATCATTGTTGGAAATGAAAAAATTGCTTGTTGCAAGCAATTTCTTCATTTTTCATGCTGTTTTCCATACCCCTTTTATCTTGTGGGGCGTCAATGTGTGGGAACGGGTCAAACATAAATTTGTGAAAAATGGGTTGATGTCTGACATAGATTATTTTAACCCTTTCCCAAACAAGACCTGGTTTTGATGTCCCTAATAGAAACGGCTTGGGAAAACATTGAAACAAAAGAAGAAACTGCTGATAACCAGCAGTTTCTCCTTTTGTCTCAATATTTTCTGGGCTATATTTATGAAATAATAACAGGTTTAGAGGTCTTTATTTGCCAAATAAAACCCGATGTGCGACGGACTACATGTGTAGGTAAAAACCGAGGCGCTCCGCGCCGAGGTATTTGCCTTAACATGTAGTTCAGAGCACAGAGGTTTTTATTTGGCAAATGAAGACCTCTAAACCTGTTATTATCTCCATTATAACACTCTAAATAACAAAACGTACATTTTAAATGTGTTATTTTGTGGAAATTCTGTCATGATCTAGTTTTCGGCGTAGGAAACGCATTGCCGATTAAGTGACGTCATTGATGACGTCATTTGACGTTACCTTGACGCTACGTGACGTTTTGGCGCATACACAAAGCATAATGACATAGAGTCTTTATTGGTCAAATAAAACCCGATGCAGTTCTTCTTTCGCTATATATGGATTTTACGGTAGAGTGTTATAATGTACATTAATCCCTTCCTTTTTAACATCAACTTTGTCGTCAGCAGCAGCTTTTAAATAGGGCCACCCTAAAATTTTGTCGTTCGGGAAAGGGTTAATGATTACAACCCATCATTAGATATCACACTCTTCATGCATCTTTCGGCGTAATCCATGGCAACAGAAAATGACGATAGGATACCTTCACCCGTTGGATGACACACAAAGATGTACAAAGTTTGATATCTAATGATGGGTTATAATCCTAGAAGCAATATTAATCCAATAATGATATATTCAATGAGTATTTTTAATTTGTTTTTGCGACATTCTGGGCCCAAATCTATGAAATAGGACCTTTGAATGGAACAAAATAATACTCTACCATATCTATCTACCAAATAACCATTATAATACAAGAAATTATTTTCAGGAATACCGGTAGTTGTATTTCAAATTTTCTATTTCATAATACATTTAGAAATTTTATATAGAATATATACTCAACCTACAGGATTTCAATCCATTCAAACCTTCACAAATATAGAAGAAACACAAATGATATGCTGCAAAAATCAAGAGGATATTAACCCTTTCCCAAACTGCAATAATTTTGGACTGTACAAACTATAAGATGCTGTAGACGACTGAACAGATAGATGTCAACAAGGACAGGATTTTTTGTCAAATATGATGCAGAAAATATTTAAGCATTTTCTTCTTTTGCTTCTATATATTTTCCCCAAAAAATTCATATCTTGGACACAAAAGCCAGGACTTGTTTGGGACAGCGTTGAATGCATAAAGGTCAACTATGACATGCCAACAAGATCTAAATGTCTATCCTGTTTTTGTCAATTATGTTGAATATGTCTCCTATTGTTTTTACTCTATTGGCTGTCAACTCTTTCACAAATGACAAGATTTTGCATGAATAAAGTAAGATCAAATTTAAGAACTGCATGTGATAAAAGTGCTACTCGATCTATTTGTATGGAATTTGCACACAACAGCATGAAAAGTATTTTGAGAAAAGGAGAGAATGCTGGAATTTGGCATTTTCATCTTTTTCTCTCCATACTTTCCATACTTTCCAATACACTTGATTTGTGACAAAAAATCAGGGTGAAGGGGTTAAACCCAGCTTCCCAAAATTATCTTATACAGTTTGGGAAAATATTCAGGGAAATGAAGAAATTGTTAATGACTAGCATTTCCCCCTTTTCCTCATTATTTTTTGTGTCACATTCAACATAAATCCTTACCTATTGTTTTCTCTTCCCGAATTATTTTCTAGTCATTTTCAAGCATTTATTCTTATTCAATTTTCCCTCTGCAATGTCAGCTTTTAGTCTGGAAGCCACCTTTTTCTTGACAATAATTAAATGTTAAACTTCTCCATACAAAATATGGTTTATAGCACAACAAGTAAAATTAGACAATTATTATTATATGTTTTTGATTTAAAGATAAAGGTTGTCCTCTGCGGTTCATTACCAAAAAAAAAAATTATAATATTTTACCTGCAAAGGTAATCCATAAATCATTATTGCCCACACCCACTAACAAAAATCTCCCATCAAAGTTTGTTTTTTATCTGCAACACAAAATCAAGTATTTTTTCTCTGACACAAAATCAAGTTGTCATCGACACAAGGTCGAGCATTTCCATCATCGATAAGAAATCAATGTTTGGGTATAAAGTCATTCTGGACTGGGACCAAATCACATCCAAACATGCACACATAGTCACAACACACGCCCACAACATAATCAACACTTTCTAGAATAGCACAAATTTTGTAGATTTGTCCAAATTAAAGAGTTGGAGACAACAAATAGATGTCGATAACGGCATTTTAATTATTTGTATAAAATAAAGCATAGAAAATATTTAGGCAAATGGAGAAAATGCTGGTTAACCAGCATTTTGTACTTTTGCCTCAATGTTTTCACAAGCCTTCGCTATTAAGTCTGTGAAAAGGCGCCATTCCTTAGGAAAGAATTAACCCTTTCTATAGAATAAAAAATTGTAGACAAGTAGGCCTACATAGAAGAGTTGGAGACAAGTTAAATGTGAACTAAATCATACATTAATGAAGAAAATCTTCAAATAAAAGTAGAAAATACAGGGCATCAGCATTTTCTTTTCTCGCAATGCTTTCCAGCGCTTTTTTCACTTTGCTGTAGTCATATCTATGTAATAAGTTAACAGTTGAGAAAGGTAAAAAAGGTTGGGAATTGTCTTTCAACTACAAACAAATCAGGCTAATGGCATGGTATGTTTTTTTTAAGGACATTACCACCTTCCCAGACAATAAAAGTACAGATTGTCTGAATTAACTTGCAGATGAGATAATTATTACTTTGGGTAGTTAAAGAAACATCGGAAGAAAAGGAGGAAATGTTAATCTTCAGCGCTTTTTTTCATTTCCTTTCATTGCTTTCCAAAGTGAAAAGTTCAATTTGATAGTGTAACCCGTTAAAACAGAATAATGAATCGATTAATATTATGAGCGGTAAATTATATACTAGACAAAAAAAGAAACACAACTTCCTTTTCAATTCCTTCTTACTCAAAGACATCAAATCAGATTTAAACAAAATGTAATACATTTAAAGCAATAAGATTTCACCTTGTAAAGTTCACAAAATCTTGTTTGTAGTAAATTCCATTAATAAGAAAACACAAAGTTTACACCGGGTGTCAACACAATTTATCAAGAAAAAGTGTATGTAGATCTAGGTCGAAAAATACAATCTGTTTCGTTCAGTTTGGTCCTATATTCGAATGTTGTGAAGTTCATGCGATTTATTAGCTGTCTCCGTTGCAGTCTTAAACCTATCCTGTAGGCGGTGTTAACCTAGTGATACGGTCCTGCTTTGATGTAATATCTTTTGCACGTCTGCTCCGTGCTTGATTGGTTGTGATCCCATTGAGAGCCAACAGTGTATACAGTCAAAAATGTGTTGACTTGTTGCCCCATCAATGTCTTGCGACAACATTTTGACTTTTTCCACCTAACAGCATCCATACTGTAGGGTGGCACTGGTTTTGGCGTAGCTGTGGTATGCGTAGGGTAGTGAGAAGTGCATGAACGCTTTAACCTCTTCTTTATCTATCTTAAAGCTTGTGTTTGAAGAAGATTTGTTTTGATAGTAGTCATGTAGAAAACACAGCAGGGGGATAATTGATTTTTAACAATTTACTACGTATCACGTGATGAATATACCACATCTGAAGAAAATGACACTATATTTATGGTATGGATGTAGATCTAGGTAAATTTAAAATGTACTCAATAGCCATTTAAACATATTTTGATGAAAATATTATGAAAAATTGGGGTTGCGTATCTTTTTAGCTCACCTGAGCACAAAGTGCTCAAGGTGAGCTATTGTGGTCGCTTTTTGTCCGTCGGCGTCCGTCTGTCTGTCCGTCCGTCTGTCCGTCCATCCGTCTGTTCACATTTTGTTGTTACCACTCTAGCACCCACAAATATTGACCAATCTTAACCAAACTTGGTCAAAACATGTATGACCATAAGTTCTCGGATGAGTTCGATTTTGAGTCAGATCGCACTAAGAAGTTCAGAGTTATGTGCCCTTGAAAGTCTAAAATGGCTAGTTTTGACTTTGTTACCACTCTAGTATCTACAAATATTGACCAATCTTAATCAAACTTAGTCAAAACATGTATGACGATAAGTTCTTAGATGAGTTCGTTTTTGAGTCAAATCGGATCAGGCAGCCCGGAGTTATGTGTCCTTAAATGCAAAAATAGCTAGTTTTGTCTTTGTTACCACTTTAGCATCTACAAATATAGACCAATCTTAATCAAACTTAGTCAAAACATGTATGACAATAAGTTCTTGGATGAGTTCGATTTTGGGTCAGATCGGATCAGGAAGTCCGGAGTTATGCGCCCTTGAATATCAAAAAGCGCTAGTTTTGACTTTGTTACCACTCTAACATCTACAAGTACTGACCAAACTTGGTCAAAACATGTATGAAAATAAGCTCTTGGACGAGTTTGATTATGGGTCAGATCCGATCAGGAAGTCCGCAGTTATGCACCCTTGAATATCAAAAAGAGCTAGTTTCGACTTTGTTACCATCTAGCATCTACAAATATTGACCAATCAAGACAAAACTTGGCTAGAATGTTGGTAACCATACAATAATGAATGAGTTTGATTTTCAGTGTCATCGAAGTAGGAAGTCTGGAGTTATGTGCCCTTGAATTTGACAAATTTGCCGTTTTCGACTTTGTTTACACTTTAGCATCTACATTTATTGACCAATCAAGACAAAACTTGGCAACAATGTTGGTAACCATAAGATGCTGAATGAGTCAAATTTTCAGCTTGATCGGACTAGAAAAACTAGAGTTATTGGCCCTTGAATTTGAAAAAATTGAGTTTTGTGTTCTTGTCTTAGAGATACCTAGGTCATGTAAAGGTGGGTCTAGATCTTGTTCTGCATGGAGAAACTTTCAAACTTCTATCAGGTGAGCGATCCAGGGCCATCTTGGCCCTCTTGTTTTGTTCTAGTATACTTGGTAGAGACTCAAGTTATTTAGACCCTGTTTCGTGGTCTGCAGCAGCTTTGAAATTGGACGTCCCTTAAACTTAAGTTGTCGTCTGGGCGTGGATTAAGCGGAATCAACAAAGCTAGTTTCTTACCAAATCGTCGTCAGTTCGTCTATGTAGATAGTATTCTTCTGTGACTCAAAAAATGTGCCTTTAAAACACGAAACCATTTCATGTTTTTCGCGGGCTTAATATATCTCGGCGACTTTACGGGATTAGCCGATTTGTAGCGGGATTTTTATGTTGGCCCTGGTAACAGCATATGTAAAACTTTTGGAACACGACTTATGACGTTCTGAAATTCTTAATTTTTATTGATCTGGATAATATTGAAATCGCAAACGACATAAGCACCGTGTCCAATCGTTACCGGGGGATGTGGTTTGCGTAACGCTGAAAGCGTGGTGTATAACGCCGGTTTGTGGTGCAAAACAAAGGCAGGACACCACCAAGGTAAGAAAATTGAAAAATTGAATCGATGAAGTTTTTTCTTTGGGAATGAGACTAGGCCGAGGCTCATCTCAAATGATTTCTTGACCCCTAGCAATGTCTGTTTTCTTCGAGAAAGTTGCAGTTTTCTCTATCATTCCGTGAATGTAAGGCATTTCAGGCGAAATCAACTCATCTTGCCTGTAAAACATGAATTATATACAAGCATAACCAGTTATGAACCCCCAAAAAGCATACACTTCGTACTTACACATGTACTGCACAAAATCACATTGAGGTTTGCACCCTCTGCATCTTACAGAAGCCATGGAAACGATTTTTATTTTAATTTACAAGTAGGCTAACAATGGTGGATGTGGTGCACACAAAGAAATATTTTGTAACGTATGTGGCATGGTGATTTTAAAGCTTTGCGTTTTTCCTTATTTAAGCAGGCCTAGCAGATATAGTGACACTTTCCCTTACTTCAGATGCAACACACGTCCTATTCGAATGATCCTAGCAATTGTGCAATAATTTTGTGTAAAGAATATGTGTTTTTTCGACATCAGTATTTTTAAACCCTATTAACCGGATTGTAAAATGGCGTTTTGGTAACAATACTCTCGAACCAAAAGCGTTTTGGTTAACGATACTCTCGAACCCAAAGGATGGCGTGCTTACGAAATCAACAATGAAACTGGGAACGATTGACTGTAAATCCAATAAAATAACCATCTTACTTGCTCTTAACGAATAAATTCAATTTCAGAGTTTTTGTTCCACTTTAAACTTCGCTTTATCGCTGCATGTTGAATGCACGTGCTCTTTATCGCTGTATATTTAATACACGTGCGTCGTCATTGATTTCTCCGCATATTTAGGGAGCCTCGTTTTGAAATACCGATTTGGGACTATTTTTAGTAACAATTTTCATGTATACAACGTTGATTTCCCATAAACCCATTTTTTGCCTCCGGAAGTGTGTTCTGCGGGTACAGACTAAAACATAAGTGAAAGGACCTAATTGATTGATAGTGTGGGATTTTAACGCCACTTTCAACAACTGAGGTTTTTCCGACGTCACGCATAACAAAAAAATCTCGGAAGATTTATCAGAACAAAACAACAATGAACATTGGCGGACATTTTCTTATCTCACCTCGGTTCTTTTTTTACGCACATATCAATGGCTTTGGGGTAAGTATTCATTGGAATTTTATAGTTTTTATGCAATAATAGCGTCAATTCACGTATTTTTCGGCCGTTAACATCCGCAGAGGCCCGCAAATTACGTAAACAACCCTCGTGCTTCGCACTCGGCCGTTAACACATTTCTTGGGCCTCTGCGAATGTTAACGACCTCAAAAACGTGAATCAACCCTATACTGACAGATAAGTTGTATTTTGTACGCCTTAAATGTAACGTTCGGGTTGCACAATTTCTAAATCCAATATACAATCCGGTTAATAGGGTTTAAAAATGCTGATTTCGAAAAAAACACATATTCTTTACACAAAATTATTGCACAATTGCTAGGATCATTCGAATAGGACGTGTGTTGCATCTGAAGTAAGGTAAGTGTCACTTTATCTGCTAGGCCTGCTTAAATAAGGAAAAACGCAAAGCTTTAAAATCACAATGCCACATACGTTACAAAATATTTCTTTGTGTGCACCACATCCACCATTGTTACTTGTAAATTAAAATAAAAATCGTTTCCATGGCTTCTGTAAGATGCAGAGGGTGCAAACCTCAATGTGATTTTGTGCAGTACATGTGTAAGTACGAAGTGCATGCTTTTTTGGGGTTCATAACTGGTTATGCTTTTACATGTATATAATTCATGTTTTACGGGCAAGATGAGTTGATTTCGCCTGAAATGCCTTACATTCACGGAATGATAGAGAAAACTGCAACTTTCTCGAAGAAAACAGACATTGCTAGGGGTCAAGAAATCATTTGAGATGAGCCTCGGCCTAGTCTCATTCCCAAAGAAAAAACTTCATCGATTCAATTTTTCAATTTTCTTACCTTGGTGGTGTCCTGCCTCTGTTTTGCACCACAAACCGGCGTTATACACCACGCTTTCAGCGTTACGAAAACCACATCCCCCGGTAACGATTGGACACGGTGATAAGGTTAGTCTTCCAATATTTGAAATATGTGTCGATGGTAGCCTAATAGGATTTCAATGGCGGATCCAGAGGGGGTTCGTTTAGCGGGGGTTCAAACGAACCCGAATGTGTAGCCAGGTCATTTCAGTTTCGTAGGCTACTGATGATTCGTATACGGAATAAATAATATTAGAGTCTAATGTAAAAATATTATTTTCACCATGTTTTCCTTTATGCTCAATGTTTCTCACGATTTTCTATAAAGGACGTCAAAACCATGCCTTGTCAGGGGACGGGCACGCCTAATCAGTTAAAACCCATTGCACAGTGACGCCTTTTGACTCCCTCTTAAGAAATGCTAGGGAAAACATAGTGGAAAACGAAGAAATTGCTTGTGACAAGCAATTTCTTTATTTCCACAATATTTTCTAATCCAAAATGGAAATAATTTTAAAATTTCATCAGCTTCTGCAACACCTTTCAAATTGGAACAGTCCAGAATTTTGCCGTCTGGTAATCAGTTAATGCAAACGCACTGTCTAGGAAGAGACATATTATGACATCCGTTAATTGAAATCAGGCCACAAACCCAAACAAGCTAGCGATTGTAAAACCAGATTAAATTAGCCAGACATTTATTGAATTTTAACACGAAATATTTCTGAAATGAAAGATAATGCAGGCTAAAAACATAATATCCCCCCCCCCCCAAGTTGCGTTTCCCCCCCCCCCCAAGTTGCGTTACCCCCGGTTGTTTAACCCTTTCCAAAACGGCAAAAGTTAAGACTTGTCCAATTTGAAAGATGTTGCAGACGACAATTTAAAGTGAATGCTATTTCAACTTCTTTGATCTTTTTGTCTAGAAAACATAGTGGGAAATTTTCCATTTCCAAAACGATTTCCAAAGCCATTTTCATGTGCGGAGTCAAAAAGAGTCACTGCGTGCTAATGGGTTAACCATTTCAGATAAGAGAAGATAAAGACATTCTAAATGTGTTAATTCAATCCCTATGTTGTTGGTAGGCCTACTAATTTGATTCGTCTCAATAAGACATTTCTAATGAGTATTCACAACAAAGGATTTTGGTAAACAAGCATTGAAAGTCTATAATCCGTATATAGCCCAATTTTATAGATCTGTAGTTCTGTCGGGTATGAATAGGGACCGATTTTATCCAGTTAATCGTGACATAAATTCGGACAAACAAATCGTCGTTGTAAATGCAAAACATCGTATCTCGTTTTTGGAAAATTTTAAATGGGAGAGGAAAAAGTGTAATAACTTTTCACAAACTTAAATATTTAACTTAAAAGGACCTCTACGGATAAGGCAAGAATTCTCCCTAAAAGGCTCAGCTCGATGGGTCAATTCTCAAAACTAACAGAAACGACAAAATTAAGCTTTATGGTTAGGTAGACAAATAAAGGAAATAAACACCGATTTTTATGTCATTTTAAAAGTTCTATAGGTGCAGATAACTCTTGATTTTAGTACCCACCTAAATGGTTTCGTTTTCTTACACTACCGGTATTCAAAGAGGTAAAATGAAGATTCTTTTATTTTTATTTGCAATTTATTTTCTACAGATACAGGGATAAATGGTGTTGACTTCATATGGCAGCTTTGGTTTTGTCCGTATTGCGCATGCGCACCATTGAAACAACTTTAAACGCGCACTTTCCCGCCAAAAACCCAATTAGCGTTCAGCTAGTGCTCGGTGGTGACGGTCACGTTTTTGCACAGCTCTCAGAAAATTTTAGAATTCTGAAGTTTTATGTTTTATTATCACAGTTTTAGTCTAGTGAACTTTCACACAACGTTTTTTAAACGTACTTGTTTATAATACGAGCGCTGAACTTATTGTAGCTAGCCGTAAAACGCGAAAATATCTTTCCCGCGACAACCGAAAAACGACACGAGGAACGACGGCCATATTGGAAAACCAACTTGAAGACGGAAGAAAACCTTTCAACGAGGGACGTAGTGCCACAAGAAGACGCTGAAACATCTATATTTTACTGTGTTATTCAAGTATCGTAACGATTTTTAATATAATTAACGTATTTTTACTTTTGAATCTGGGCTTCGCGGCTTTTTTAATAACTGGCAAAGCTGAACTGCTCGATACAATTACTTTTACCTTACATGAACTGTTGCAATTGCTGGACTCTCATTAATGCTTTTTATATAACGTGACCGTATAATATTGCCAGTTTCTATATATAACTAGTGCAACAACTCAGGAATTTTTGTTGCTATGCCGCTCTTGTGATAACTATATGTGCTGGACACTTTTTACGTATTTTAAGTATTTTATTACCAGTAAATTTATATATTTTAACGGTTGTGCTTCTACTCAAAAGTAAACGCAGTCAATGTCCATATACTGTTTCCTGAACTCTGACAATAACAAAGTGACACCGAATTCTGCATAGACAAATAGTGCCAAATGTATGATAGACTGATCAAGTGTGCCTGAATGAAAAAGCTGCTGTTCTGCTGAATTTGTTAATTAACAACTGTGACAGTGTAAAAAGAACTTTTCTATACTGTGATAGTATACTAACGGATGAAAACATTTATTTCGTGCTTTAAACCAGACTACTGATTCTAACATATCTACCAACTTTCGGTGCTCTAGATTATATCATTTTCTTACGCACTATTATCTTATCTGTTATCACCGTCATTATTTAAGGTCATACAGGGGACACTATTTTGCACTAAGTTGTTGGAAAAGGCATCAACCTCATCATGGCAGAGTTAGTACTTCGAAATGGTAAAGCACACGGGCGAGAAGACCACCACAAACCTTCACACCAAGTAAAACACCAGTGAACAAACAAAACTACGAGATCAACCTCAAAAAGACTATGAAAAAGAAACTATCAGGTACTGACAGAGAAAATGACTACAGCATAGAACTCAAACAAGGTACGATTGTTCTCACACTCTCAACTGCTGCATATGAGGCTTTTAAAGCTGCTACATACCATTTTTATATCAACAACACTGACATGGAATACAATGTCACCCAAAAATCTGCAAAAAATGAAAAACAAAATGCTACATTAACAGTAGAAGAATCACTGTCGATAAAAATGAAAAACTGTACCAAACAGCTCTATAGAATTAACTTTTTCAACACTACATGCAGGATAGACATCAACGGGAAACAACATATGAAGTACCTACAAGAAGATCTACCAGACATTATGGCAAAGATCCAAGGGTATGATTTTAAATTACTTAATGAAAAAATAGCCACAGTATGTAAACAGCATTTGGATAGTAAAACACCTGATAACACAAAAAAGAACCTACAGAAGGAATATAACAGTCATGATAAAGCTGGGACTCGGACACTCGACCCAAAAGGTAAAACAATTAGTAAAATTACTCGAGCTAGTAAGAAACAGCCGGAAGCCGCGGAATCTAACCTATCAGGCAGAACAGAGGATACAGAGGAATTGCATAATGACCATGACCCAAAAGCTGGCCAGAAGAAAGGCAATACACCAGAAACAACCCAAAGCAAACAACCTTCCCCCATATCAACAACACCTAAAAATAATGGTAGAAAACTAGTCATACCAAGCATTAGCCTCTTCACTCTAGATAACACAAACATGCCTGAAAATGAGAGAGCACCAGAGATAGAGGAAATTGACCTAACCACAACTTGCCAAAAGTGCAATATACCCATAAACGATGACATTACCATCAACTGCACATGTTGCAATGAAACCACACATGTCACCTGTATAGAACAGTCCTGGGCAGATTACTCGGACATAGATCTAGAAAGAATGTACAAGTGCGTATCATGCTTACAGATGGACAAAGACGTAACTACTGGGAACATGCCAAATACTGACACACAGGTAGGAATTCAGAATACTCAAAAGCAGAATATGGATAATCAAAATCCAGACAGAAATATGACACAAACAGACACGCAGACAGAGAGGCAGGATACCCAAAACCAAAATGAAGAAAACCAAAAACAGACGGGTCCAAAACAACCAACCAAGGCCAAAAAAGTAAGAAAAACTGACAATAACTCACTAGAGGCACAGTTAGCAGAATGTAAAGCCAGAATAATTATGCTGGAATCCAAAAACAAGGAATATGAACATACCATCAGACTCCTACAGACAAACAGACCAGAATTTCATTATACCAATGAATCAAACTTGTTCCAAAGTAACCCCAACAATAGTTTTGACCAAAGTACAATACAAACAATGACAAGCCTCTATCAACAACTGGCCCACAAACTGGAAATAGTAGAAATACAAACAAAACATGAGCTAGAAAATAATAGATTACAAACACAAATACAGCTACTAGAAATGCAAAGAGACCTAGAACAGAAAAAATGTGACACAAACAGCCACAGAACGCAATATACAGGTCCACCAGCCTATTTTCAACAATTTCAACCATGGATACAAACACATGGAACACAAGTATACCATCCACAGGTAGGAGTACCTCTATCACTTGTCCGCCAACAAACGCGAAGAGTAGTAAGCAACCGACTCAACCCCAGAAAGACAACACAAATAGACAGAAAAGATGGAACTCTACAAACAGAAGATATAGACAAGAAACCTCTACTATAAACGGTAACTCTCAGGGAGAAGCGGAAGAATCAAGGAACCAAAACCAAACAAATGCTTCCAAGAAAGAAAGAGAACAACAAACAAATAACTATACACTTGGAACAGAGCCAAGAAGAGCCCATACAAACAACTATATCGCCAAACACCACAGTGCGAAAAGAAACATACGAATATGGACATACACATACAAGAAAACCAGTCAAAACTACCGAAATAGACTCTAACACACCAAACATCACTACAAAACCTACCCAGTCTTTTTTACGGCATGGCCGGACAACAAACAAATGGAGATAACCATAGGAAGCATTAACATTCAAAACGTCAAAAGTAATGCAGAATACATGAAACATCTTCTAAAAGACAATGACATTTTATGTATACAAGAACACTGGCTCTACAATGCAGAAATTGCATATCTAGAGGAAATATCTGAGGAACATGACTACATAGCTAGCTCGGTTGATGATGATGATCCAAGACTAGACTATAACAGAATCAGAGGATATGGGGGTACTGCCATCTTATGGAAAAAAGAAATATCACACCACATAAAACCCATTGAATATACAAACCCAAGAATCAATGCTATCCTTGTGAACACAACGCCAAAACCTATATGTCTACTAAATGTATACATGCCCTCAAAGAACCAAAACAATGATGAAAACTACATGGATACCTTGGATCAGATAAAGGAATTCATGAATACATATGAAGAAACCCATCACATACTTATAACAGGAGATATGAACGCCTCCATCTATAGAAACAAACCCAAAGATCTGAACTTTCAGTCATTTATAAACGAAAACAGCTTACTCACAGGAAACCAACCACAAAAACCAACCTTCTTCCATCATAACGGAAAATTCACCTCCCAAATAGATTATTTCCTATATACAGACTCACTGTCAAAACATGTCAGACAGCTCAACACGATGGATATGGACCCAATTAACACCTCTGACCATACCACGATCAACATGAAATTAGGAGTTAACCTACCGAGGAATACAAGGAAAAATAAACAACATAAATACACTATAAAACCAAAATGGGAAAAATGTGACAAAACTGTATACAGAGAAGAAATTCAAACTCGACTGTCTAATATCAACAGGCCCACTGAACCAACAGAAAAGGTAAAGCTTCTGAATCATGTTCTTCATACAGCAGGTCAAAAATCCATGCCAAGATACAGAGCAACTGCTAGAACAAGACCAGTCGGAAAAGGAATCTGGAACAGAAAAATCAGTAAAATATCCTCAGAATCAAAGCAACTTTTTAAAGAGTACAAACTTTCAGGCAAGTCCTCCTCACCAATCAAAAAGAAAATGAGAGAGAAGAAAAGACTGCTTCGGAGCCTACAAAGACAAGCACAAGCTGACTCAAAGAGGAACTACATAAATAAGATAATGGAAGCATCAGAATCGGACTCGCAAACTTTCTACAAAATTATACAAAACCAACGTAAAAGCCAAAATGATATGGTACAACTTTTAAAAGTAGACGACAAGGAAGTGACTGATCCTACAGAAATACTACTAGAATGGAAAAAACCATTTCCAGAAATTAGCCACGCCCTCAAACATACAACATGAACAATTCGACAGAATCAACATTGCTACACTACAAAACTCAGTGATTGAAGAAAGCCAAAACACAACCATAGAACCTGTAACAATAGAAGAAGTTGATAAAGCTATAAGAGGACTCAATTCCGGTAAAGCAGATGACAAATTTGGGATCACAGCAGAACACCTTAAACATGCAAGAGAAGAAGTAACACCTTTTATCAAAGGTATGATAAATGAATATTTTACCCAACTGGACGTACCTAAAAGTCTAAAAGCAGGAGTACTCACACCAGTCCCGAAAAAAGGAAAAGACAAATTCAACCCAAGTAACTACAGGGGGATAGTAGTCAGTAACACTATCATGAGAATTGTAGAAAGTATACTTAAGGATAGACTCGATGGGATCTTTGACCCTCAACAAAACAAACTTCAAAGAGGCTTTACTTCTAAAAGCTCATCACTCAATGCTGCTTTCCTCATCTCGGAAGCCATATATTATTGCGAAGAACAGAAAACTCCTCTTATCCTAGCTACACTAGATGCTCAGAAAGCCTTTGACACAGTGAACCACGAAATCTTATTCAATAAGCTATACCACCTAGGCGTAAAAGGGGATCTATGGACTTTACTTAGGAATCTATATCGGAATTCGACTGTTCAAGTCAAATGGAATAATTGCCTGTCTGATCGGTTTGAGCTCAAACAAGGTACAAAACAAGGAGCAAAGTTATCTACCACGCTATACAAATGCTACCATAATAGCACTCTAAATGCCATTGAAGACAGTGGATTAGGAACCCATATCGGTAACATCAACGTATCAGCACCTACATGCGCAGACGACACAGCACTCATGGCAGGAAGTATGCATGAATTACAATCAATGCTCAACATAGTGGAATTTTGTACAGACCAAGACCTTGTCAAAATAAACCCAGACAAATCAGAGCTACTTCAACTTTCAAAAAAGACTGACACTCAACCTATCTACCTTAACAACAAACAAATACAATACAGTGAAAATATAAAACACCTAGGAATAATTAGAAATAGCAAAAATAGAATAAATACCGAAGAAAGACTACAAATAGCCAGGAAGACTATATACTCACTGTTAGGCCCCAACCTCCATGCACGACGAGGACTTTCACCAATCGTAGCCTACAAACTATGGAAAATATATGTCATTCCAAGATGCTTACACGGAGTTGAAGTCCTATATACTCCTAAAACAGAAGTCGAAAAACTCGAGAAACTACAACGAAAAATGTGTAAACATATCCAAGGACTACCAGATAGAACCTCATCAACAGCAGTACATGTCCTCCTTGGAGCAGAACCAAATGAATCAGTTATAGACAGAAATAGACTCTCACTCTTCATGAACATAGCAAGACTCCCAGACTCAGCAGAGAATGAAGTTCTATCCAGACAAATCAGTATGGCTACTATAGAAGGCAAATCATTTGCATCAAACATAAGGAATATTCTAGATAAATTCAACCTTCCTAACATAAGATCACTATTCAACAACCCACCAAGCAAAAACATATGGACAAGCATGATGCAAAAAGCCCTTAACCAACATTGGTACAATATCTGGACAGAAGATCAGAAAACTAAACCAACACTAAAATACCTACAAATACAACAACAACCTCATAAGGAGCCTCACAATATATGGAAATCTGTATTCCCCCGTGACCAAAATGTAAGACGGGCCGAGATCAAATCCAGATTGATTACAGGTACATATACCCTACAAGAATCTGCAGCAAAGTATAACAACAACCAGACATCTCCAACCTGCTTACTGTGTAATGAAGGCACTGAAACCATAGAACATTTTATACTGAACTGTAGGGAGTTATCAAAAGCCAGAGAAACATACCTACCATCGATAGAGAGAATCATTGGAGAAGATAGACTACAAAAATTGAGAGAAGAGGGCCTACTTTTACAAACTGTCTTGGACTGTACACATGAAAGAATCCGAATTCTAATCCGACCAACCACAGCAGAGATGGAGGATATGGAGCGATGTTCACAGTAGTGTGGTCACAGTCTCGTTTTAAAAATACTGCCTCTATCTGATTCTATGTAAAAACGAGTAATTTACAAACGGCATTTTCAGCCTAAATAACACATTAAATTGTCAAAAAGTGTGTAAAAACTTAAAGCTGAATAGTTATATTTTATTATGATAAAATACTTTTACCTTATACACGTTCTTTTCGTGTTAAATCTCTATTTGAAAAAGTGGGTCAAATCTGCGTTTCTTTGTTTGAACTCGGTCGTTACCTAAGAAGGACGCGTGGGTATGTGTAATAAAATTGCTTTTGCACTGCCATTTCTTAACGGATTTTAATAAATCTTATATCAAATTAAAGAGGGAAAATAGATCTTTTCAACCGTGTATGTTAATACGATGAACCGATGAATTATGAGTCGATGATTAGGTATTCAAAATAGGTCATTTTACTCGGCTTCAAATGGCAAGAACTATGCGGCAGAAAAGCCTAGAAAAGCCTGTATATTTTCTTCAACA
The DNA here is from genome assembly GCA_963680895.1 of Fragum sueziense. Classification (NCBI taxonomy): domain Eukaryota; kingdom Metazoa; phylum Mollusca; class Bivalvia; order Cardiida; family Cardiidae; genus Fragum; species Fragum sueziense. The sequence continues at coordinate 4,650,290 of OY804599.1, read as the reverse complement.
TCCTATCTATTCAAATAATAAAACATCTTGTGTTTTTAGCTTAGCGCATTCAAGCGCAAAGGCTTTAACAATGGGAAGTTTTTTTTAATTCCCCATGATTTATCGATAATTTCTGTCTAAACTCCATTCATCCTAAATTTATTCATAAATGTTGACGATAGTGACTCAAAGAACATTCTTGCAAAGTTTGGTTGAAATTGGCCGAATGGTTGATTTGTTAAGAATGATATCATGATTCCTCAAAGTTCGATAAGCCTTGCCCTGCCACGCCCATATTTTTTGACGAATCATAAAATCGCGAACATTCTTTGAATATGGTCATCCAAGGAATATTCCTGTAAAGTTTTGCCATAATCGGCCCGTTGGTTAAGGAGTAGGAGGTGTTTCAAGGAATTATGGGCGAACGGACGGACGGTGAGTGACCACAATAGCTCATCTTGAGCACTTTGTGCTCAGTCTAAAGGGATTTACAAAATCGGCGTTTCTCATGGGCTTCCTAAACATCCATTTAACCCTTTCCCAAACAGTAAAACTTTATGGTCATCCAACTCGAAAGTTGTGACAGGCGACAGAATGAGTGTAAAAGAAAATAAGATTCTTTCGCCTCAATCTTTTCACCTTCAATAAAATCCGTTCAGGACGTCAAAACCAGGTCTAACCAGGTCTTGTTCGGGAAAGGGTGAGGCAGCCAAAAATTAGATTGAATTTAGAGGTTGCAAAATGGACATGTTCAAATGTATGGTGCTCTTTTGTGTCAATGTTTTGAAAGCCTATTTCTTCACGAACCAGAGATATAATGTTAATAATCGATCACTTAAAAGTTTGAATTTTTTTTTCTGAAATTCCTATTTTATATGTCGTAAAATATTGTTTTTATCGGAGACAATGGCACGGCAATGATATGCGCACAAAGAAGCGCAGAAAATATTTACGCAAAGGGAGAAAATGTTGGTTATCGGCATGTTCTTTTTTGCCTCAATGTTTTCCAAAACCTTTTCATATATGATCATGAAAATCATGTCTTATTCGGGGAAGGGTTGAAATAATGTAACAAATATTTATATAAATGTTGTTGGGTAGAAATTGAAGAACTATATTGTTTGGTAGAATAATTTCATCCTTTGTAAAACTTCAAAGGGGTGTAACTATTTTATTAAATGTCTGATTTTAAAAATGTTAGCAGTTTTTAGTTCCTCTCATTCAGACCTTGAAAATGATATATAATTTATTGAAGTTATTTGAAAAATAAACAATAACGTAATTCGGCAGAATTATCTCCCCTTTGTAAAAATCTGAATGAGCCTTATTCCATAACGCAATGTCCGATTTTCACAATTCAACCAGTTTCATGTTTCTCTCAATATTCTCTGTAAGCTGGTATATATTTTGTAGGGGCTGGAATACTTTTGGTAAAAAGTGTGACCACCCTATTCACAGTTCATGTGCTGGGCGTTGCACAACGACAGAACACGCATTCTATCCAACACTTAGTGCGTAAATAACTTGTCCTCTTGTACATATGACCATTTCATTAAAGCCCAGACGCGACATAAAATATAACTATAGACTTTCTATTGTTAGGCTAGCTACATAGACAATTTAGAACATTAGTTATTCTTGGTGACGTTACGTAAATATATAATATCGAAACTGTGAAAAAGAAATTCTCACTCGCGAGATCCATCCTCATAGAGGAGTGCCACAAGTGAAAGTGTGGGAAGATACCTGTACACAACAACAACAACAAAACCGAGGCATACGTTCGTTCGTTCCTGAGTATTTTCCCCCGTTCTTCCGAGGCACTATCGTCCGACACGTCAGTATCTTCTGATATGGTATACTTGATTAGTTGGTATCTATTAAAAAAATATCTACATGCAACATACTAAGTATAAAATATATACAACAATAAAATCATTTACATAGGGTTTTGGTTTAAAAACAACACACAATTCTATATTGGTTGAAAAATACACTAGGTTACCATATGATCACACACAGTTTCATTACAATATATATATACATATAAATGGGAACATATGTTTCCGTATTACACACCGAGTATTACTAAAAAAAAAAGAAAAAAAAAATTGTACCTAAATTGACACTATATGTTTTGAAGCACCTAAATCATTAAGAGCAGACTGATACAAAGGATGTAGATAAATATATATCAATTATAGATTAAGACCATATCCCTGGATTGGACATGATTCAATATATAATGTTAAAACTGGCTTATTTCATTATTTATTTACAACAACCTCATATATTGTTGAAATTGTACATTATAATTGACTCAATGGGTCTAGCAGGAGTTTGTGTCTGAAGATATATTTTGTTAAAAAAAAGAAGATGTGGATTTGAGAATTACAGATTAAAAAACATGTTCATTACCCTAATATAAACTGAGTTCTGTCATGATGATACATAGCTAGTTTGTGTATACAGCTGACTTTTAGTATAACTTAAAATTGTACTTATTGTGACCCACATTATCCGGAGACACTTTTTACCTTAATAAGTAGTCAGAATAAAAAATGGAGATTGCTTAAAATGGATAAAAAGAAAAAAAAAGATAGATATCGGTTTCTGTTGTATTTACGTTACTCTTAACTTTTCTTTGTTGCAGTCATTCATGCACTTTGCTCTTTTGACATGTATATCGTAACATAGCTTCCTAGTGAGGTGTTCTATTTGTTTGAGCAATGTTTGGTTTCTTTGGTGTACATGTTTAGGTATATAAAAAGAGCTATCAAGTATCAGTTTTGCCAGATCTTCTCTACTTCCTATGTTCTCACTCCAGAAAGACTACCTTCCCAAGGGGGGGGGGGGGGGGGGTTGGGGGGAACGTACTTTTATACTAAAAATAGTACTCATATACCATATGCCATAATTTTGGCGGGAAGATTTCGCCTTTAAACTCGTTTCAATGATGCGCATGCGCATTAAGGACAAATCGAAAAATGGTTTATGATTTCAACACCAATTGTCCATACATTTACAGAAAAATGTTTGCTTATAAAACTAAAGAAAACTTAAATCTGGTTTAATGAATAACGGTGGGGTAAGAAAATGTAATTTTGGGGGGTAGGTACAGAAACTAAGAGTTATCTGTACCTGTCAAATCGTTTTGATCGTACAAAATCAGTTTTCATATGATTTAGATACATATCTAACAATACTGTTCGAAATAATAATCAATTTGCATGTTTTGAAAAATGACTTTTCCATTTGAGCCTTTTAGGGAGATTTCTCGCCTTATCCGTAGAGGTCCTTTTGACATATTGATCACAAATAATGTGTCATTAATACTGATCAGTAAGAAAATCTTAAAATCTGCGAGAATTGTCTAAACTGGGCACACAAGTTTGCACTTTGGAAATTGCAAGAATCGACATACGAGGTTTTGCATTTACACCGACGAAATAGTGTTTCGTATGTGTTGTTATAAAACCTCCGCTCGTAACTACGGTTTGGTTCAAGCCGTAGAACTTTACGAGATTTTATAACAATGTTCACCGGCGGTTTATTAAAACATAACGGTAAATCCGATCTATTTTTAGCACAAAATTCTTTGCTATTTCTTGGTGTTAAAGCGTCGCATTGAAGATTCCGAAAATCTTTAGTGTAACCAAGATTTTTCTCTCAATATTATACTGATGGAAAAAAGTAATTGTGCATTCTTATTTATTATGTAAATATACCACCTATTGACAAGAAACATATCTCGCAATTGTCCATAAGACACGCTTGTCAACGAAATGCCGAATGCCACCAACTGCACATGCACGGACGCTCGACGTTAACGTCCTTTATGTTTGAGTGTTTTGTTGCATTGCGTTATTCCTAAGCGAGGTTGAAATTTTTTTTCATGGCGAAACTGTCGTTAACTTGCTTGTTGTTCAGAAAAACGTGTAAATTGTTTAACTGAACAAAAACAAAGCGATACCAATATCCCAAGACGCAAGTTAATGCATGCTTTAGACAGTAGCCCCCCCCCCCCCCCACCCCCAATCACCCCATACAAAAGCAATAGGTCGCCAAGCGTTTTTGGTTTGCATAGAAACATCATATAGGCACTTTTGAGACAATTTCAACAATTTAGAAACAAGTGCAACTTGCCACATTCGATACGTCGACGCGTGACGTCATTCCGACAAGTCAACCATAATCGAAACAACCACCATTGAAATCGATTGTTGTCGGCAAAAGTTACAGCTAGCTTGATTCCAGAGTTAAGTTCTATCAGCAAAAGGCCTGTTAGAGATCGGTTAATGGAGCGCTACATCCTTCATAAACGTCCTGCAATACGTCTAGTCTTGCTACGACGTCGTCGATGATATTGTTTACAGTGGCTTAGACAACATCTACCCTTTCGTAAAGTCGATCTGAACAAGGTATTGGTATTGGTATTGGCGCGTCTCGATTACATCTGTACAGTCCGATGTTCGAGCTCGCATTCATAAAGGCGTTAGAGAACGTCATATGGATTCATGCTTTATTCAGCGCCAGCGCTTGACTAGTTGGCTCCGTTATTGTCCACATCTCAAGAAGAACCTTTCAAGAGCCGGTTGTGACAGTTTAGCTGTCTCGTTACTGCAGAATATTATCGGTGTCAATAGTGTTCACACTCGAAAATGGCTTGTGAGCTTGAATTTTACCCCTACCCACTCCCCATGCTTGTTACGGTAATAACGAGTAGGGTAGCAAACTGACACTCATTGAAATTTAAAGGGTAAACATTCTTTTTCCAAAATTGTAAAATTTGATTCCTCTAACTTATGTATTCAAAATGTTATATAGAACGGAAATGTGCACAGTTACCTTTTTCCGTTAGTATAGCATAATTGCCGTGTTACGTGTAGCCTATAACAACCCAGCAAACATATCAGATCAGTCCGATATTCACAGAAATGTCGGCCCAATGTCGGCTCTGTAACGATATTCATGATTGGCCCGATATCGGAGAAAAAGTAATATTTTCAGATTTCAATTTGATATCGATCCGATATCGGTCGGTCCGATATCTGCAAATTAGCCGATATTCCGACTTGAAGCCGATATCAGTTTGCTGGGAACAGGATAATTCGAGTTTTCTCTGATCAGAGAAAACTCGGATTAGGAACAGGATTGGGGTTCCTTGCCTCTTGACTGCCGAGAGTAAAAAATACAGTACAGTGCATGTTGTGTGTGTGTGTGTGTGGGGGGGGGGGGGGGGGAGGCAGTGCCGTCGCTATTTATGTGGCCCACCGCGGATGAGTTTCACGCGACGTCGGAATTTCTCATGATACATCGTTGATGTTAACAATCGTTTTAAATATCAAAACTTATAAGGAAGACATATTATGCTTTTGGCGATGGAACGTGTAAAACTTTAAACATCACCCTCGTAATTCCGACGTTGCGTGAATCTCATAAGGGGCACTTTCCCGAACGACGAAAGTTTGGACTGTTCCAAATTGAAAGCTGTTGTAAATCGGGTGGTGCTAAAGATTGGATTTATGTATGATATGACATAAACAAGAGTTGTCCGCGGACAACAAAGCTCGCCTATACAAGAGCTTGTCACAAAAAGAAAAGTCAAAGATCAAAGGTCAAGGTCACTGGGTCAAAGGTCATAGTCTCAAGGTCAAGGTCATTGTATGAGGTATCCATGTGTGAAACATCAAAGCTCTATCATCAATAGTGCATGATATATTGGCCAGGTTAAAGTTTTTCAAAAGTAAGTCAAACTCCAAGGTCAAGGTCACTAGGTCAAAGGTCATGGTCTCAAATGAAAGGTCTTGTCGAGATGTATCTATGTATGAAATATCAAGGCTGTATCTCTAATAGTACCTGAGATAAAGGCCAGGTTAAAGTTTTTCAAAAGTAGGTCAAACTCCAAGGTCAAGGTCACTAGGTCAAAGGTCATGGTCTCAAATGAAAGGTCTTGTCGAGATGTATCTATGTATGAAATATCAAGGCTGTATCTCTAATAGTACCTGAGATATAGGCCAGGTTAAAGTTTTTCAAAAGTAGGTCAAACTCCAAGGTCAAGGTCACTAGGTCAAAGGTCATGGTCTCAAATGAAAGGTCTTGTCGAGATGTATCTATGTATGAAATATCAAGGCTGTATCACTAATAGTGGCTGAGATATAGGCCAGGTTAAAGTTTTTCAAGTGAAGACGGGACGGGACGGGACGCGACGCGACGCCGACACTAGGGCTGTGACATTAGCTCCCCGGACATAAAGTCCCGGCTCGCTAAAAACATCTAGGCAAACGGAGAAAATGAAGATTATCAACATTTTCGTTTTTTGGCTCAATCGCGGTGGATAACCCAGGCGACTTTTTTGGAAGCGTTTACACTGAAAATACAGCCTGCTTCAAAGTATGTTGATTTTGTAAATCATTCAAGATGACATTGTCACAAGCAATGCTCCGTATTCTTGCAATGTTTTTTCACCATTCAACCCCATTTTCTACCAGTCTGTCCTATTCACGCATTTTTCAAACACATGCATATTTTCAAAATGGTCGAAAATGCCATGTTCCAATACACGAGGACAGCACTAATTTTGCAGCAGGCAAGAAAGATCTAAATTGAAAGCATCTGCAGACCACACAATCGATGAATAAAAGATGGATCGTAGATAGGTAGATTTGTGTTAACATAGCATAAAAAATATATATTTAGGCAAAAGGAGAAAATACCGATTATCAGGATTTTCGTCTTTTGTCTCCTTTTGTTCCACACCATTTATGAAAGGCACATTAAAATCCGTTCTTGTTTGGGAAAGGGTTACAATAAAATGAGTAAGGATCTTGAAAAAATGGTCATGAAAGCATTTGAGACCCACATGTTGCCAGATCAATCTCACAGATATGATCAAATAGGGAACGATTTTAACCTGTTAAGCGTGAAATAATTTCGGACAAACAATATTATTTAGTGTGTGTTGTTATAACATCTAATACGAGGGAAGTTCAATTAATTTTGGAACTGGGGTTCTATAAAGTCACAGTTATGTCGCAATTCAATTTTAAGTTTCTTCAATCCTTCGAAGTAATCCTCTTTGACACCCACACACTTCTGAAGTTTTGAGATTCATTACTTATATGCCAAAAAAATGAGCCTCTTTTGGAACACCTCGCAGACACTGGAAAATTGCACTTTATATGAAATATGAATGCCTATACCGACGACCAGAGGCTTTTTTCGTCATCATGGGGAACACAAAAAAGCCACACGGGCTTAAGCCTGGCTATAAGGGTGTATGAAGAGGCTGTGCAGCATGTGTCTCTTTCAGAAAGTCTTGGACAAGATGACACCTATGGACAGCTCCGCTGTCATGGATTTGGCACATGCCTCTTTAGCCGGTCATAGATCTACTCTTTTCATGATATTTCTTTACTTTGGCCGACATACATTTCTTGTATGAATGACCGGCGATAGTTGTACTATTTGAAACAGTAATATGAACAATACACCCGTTACATTTGAAAAATTACCGCGTACAAAACTTTTGCCGCGCTTTTAATTTTTTGGCTATTACGGACCTTACCTGATATTTTCGCAGCCATTGCTTGCTTATGACACGTCATTGGTGCTCATAATAATAGATTATTGTTCAATCATATGTATAAAGCCAAGAAAGCCCACAATTGTTGCATTTTTTGCATTATTTCAAAATATATTTTCCATGGGTGGCTCTCAGTTCATGGGCAGCAGGTGTGGGACCCAATGAGCATAAACCTTTCTTTGTTTTAACCCTTTCGTCAAAATCGTATAACATGTCCCCGATGAAAAACCAACTTTATCTGCTATTTCTTGCACATTGAACCATGCCTCTTGTTCGGTCATGTCGGAATCTACAGCAACATTTGCTTTGTACTAGCTCTACCCGGGTTGCCTGAGAGGGGGGCATCATTCAAGCCAGTTTTACCAAATTTAATTTTCATTATCTTCCTAAAATCTGACGCATATTCAACGTTCGAATGTCTACGAATCTTATATAGTTCATTATATACATGTGATGTAGATATTTCAAAGCCAATGCGACCTTTAATGTAGACCCGTACATCCTACTTCAGTTCGTTTTCCATTTTGCGCACAGCAAAATAGCCAGTGTATACGACTGAACCAACTTAAAAGTTCAGTAACTTTTGAAAGAGTCAACGAATTTGTCTCAAATTTTGACCAAGTATAGACAGTAACTTTCCCGTCAAATAGTCGCAAGCACCACTAGTTTTATAGAACCTTGAGGTATGGTGAACCATTAGTACCACTTTTAATTGAACGCCCCTCGTAACTACGGCTTTATTCAAGCCGTAGTTACGACATTTATTAACAACACTGGCAGTTTATTAACCCATTCCCACAAATTGACTCCTTTTGACTCCCCAAGTGAAAAAAGTCTTTGGAAAACATTGTGGAAAATGAAGAAATTGCTTGTGACAAGCAATTTCTTCATTTTCCACAGTGTTTTCTACCCCCAAAAAGAACAAAAATTTAAATTTCATTCACATGATTTGTCGTCTGCAACATCTTTGAATTTGGACCAGTCTAAAATTTTTGTGTCTGGTATGGGTTAATATATAGAGATAAACCCAGCCTATTTTCACCACAAAATTCATTGCCATTACATACGGCTCTCCACGAGTAGCTATAGAGAATGGATAAGACATTATGAAACACCATGGATCTTGATCAGACTGTGTGTATACACTGGGACTGGATAATCTGGATCTATGTAGGTCTAAAATGCCATACCCCATTACCAGATGGATTTTAGTCCGCAGAGTCATGGTTCTTGTGCATTGCACTTCTCCATAGTGAGATATATTAACCTATGAAGTTTCATGTTTCTACCTTGCATACTATTTGAGTTATGCTCCAAACGATGTTAGGTCTACGGACCAACACTTGCAAAATATACCCCCATTTGCTTTGAAAGGTGTATATACATATTAACCCTTTCCCAAACGACAAAATTTTAGGGTGGTTCAATTTGAAAGATACTGCAGACGACGAAATTAAGATTGAAATCCATTGGATTTACGTAAAATATAACATAGAAAATATTGAGGCAAAAGGAGAAAATGCTGATTATCAGCATTTTCTTCTTTTGCCTCAATGTTTTCTCAAGTCCTTTTGGTTAAGGACGTCAAAAGCAGGTATTGTTTGTGAAAGGGTGTTTATTTAAATGGGTAACGGATATTTGCCAAGAGGTTGATGTTAGGGCCAAGGAAGCCTATATAAAGTTTCAGATCATAAGCCATTTTTTCTCTATTCTGTTTATATTTTCCCAATCTTTCAGTTCTTGTTTGGGAAAGTGTAGATTTCATTAACATTTTTCCAATCAGCAATCATTCAAACTTTCCCAATCTGAAAGCTGCAACACATGACATAATGGATGCTGATAAGATAGGACTTGTACAAAATATAAATCAGAAAATATTGAGACAAAAGAAGAGAATGCTGTTTATCAGCATTTTCTTCATTAGTATCAATGTTTTACCAAGGCTTTTCTATTGTAAACGTCAAATCCAGAGGTGCGTTCTTTAGAGCAATATGTTGTAAGATTTCTTAAGATTTTTTCATATGAAGTGTTTTTAAGACCCACATTCTGACCGAGGTGTACCAAATGCTCCATACTTCATATAAATGATGTCATGATGACGTCATTTGTATGAAGTATGGAGCAATACTGTGGAGCATTCGAAACAACTCGGTCAATTCTCTCTTATATTGTTTCTAGGAAGTTAGAATTCTTTATTTCCAAGAGTTTTAACAGGCAGCATAGCTCCAAACAGTCAAAAATGGTTTGACACTTTCCCTAACCGAGACAACAAAATTTTAGGCTGAATCCATTTGAAAGCCAACCTCAAAACAGTATACTGATAAAGATGGGTAAAATGTACAATATAACTCAGTTTATATTGAGGAGTTATCAGCATCATTTATTGACTATGCATTAAAACCGAGAATACCCTTAATGGGGCCCTTTTGAGATTCATAAAACATCGGAGCTTTTCTATTGTCATTGTTACGTGTCCGAACTTATTCGGGCGCTGTCGTAATCATTCTGCGGTGGAACTTTCTACCGCCAAATGTTTTCGACCGCGCCAGATTAATTTTGACGTCAGGCAAATCTCATTAGGGGTAGACTACCTTAAGGAAGGATTATATTAACTGTTGATGCATCACTGTTACACAGTCCTCAAAAATTCATTATATTCTACCACAGACGCTTTTGCTATTTCACAACTAAACTCCACATCTTTCGTGGCTAACAGTCGTTTTAACGACACATAATTCGGCAACTCCGGGTTGTATTGTGCACGCCCCTGTGACTCCAGAAATCTGTGTCGATCCTTTATAAAGATGAGACCCTTTCTCAATGCTTCTGGCCAGTCTATAAGAGCACTGTGGGGTATCTGCATCACGTCGTGTAGGTAGTGAAAATTGTCGTACAGGTAGTCCAGCTCTGAAACGTCAACAGCATTACGCTGGTCATGTTCCAAAATATCGTAACTACAGCTTAAATAAGCTGTAGTTACGACGTTTTAAAATGTGACCGACGATTATCAAAATACATGGTTATCATAGTTTAATTAACCCATTACCAAACAGCAAAAATTTGGACATGTCCAATTTGAAAGCTGCTGCGGATGACTGAATAGATGATCCTTATGGTAAAAATTGTGAATAATATAGCACAGAAAACATTGAGACAAAAGGATAAACTGCTGGTTATCAGCAGTTTCTTTTGTCTGAATATTTTCCCAAGCATTTTATATTAAGGATGTCAAAACCAGGTCTTGTTTGGGAAAGGGTTAACCCTTTCCCAAACGACAAAATGTTGGAGTGATCCACTTCAAAAACTGCCACAAATGAGAAAATGGATGTTATTATACCCCCCAAATTCAATTTGGGGGGTATATAGGAGTCAGCTTGTCCGTTGGTCTGTCTGTCTGTCTGTCTGTTGGTTGGTCCGTAGCTTTTTTGTCCGCTCTATTTCTCCTAAACTTCAGGTCCAATTTAATTCAAACTTTACATGGTAACTCATTACCAAATGGAGATGTGCATATTATATTTTCGTCACGGTCCATTGATTTCAGACGGAGTTACGGCCCTTGAGTGAATTTCTTGTCCGCTCAATTTCTCGGAAACTAATTCACGGATTTCAAATAAACTTTACAGTTATGCTTAGTAGCTCTAAAATATGTGCATATTAAATTCTGGTGATGATTCATTGATTTTTGACTGAGTTATGGCCCTTTGCTGAAAATTGTCATTTTACGCAAAATCAGGGTGTGTTGATCGGTTTTTCAATTTTTGTCCACTCTATTTCTCATAAACTACTGGACCAATTTTGGTCTTACTTCACATGTGAACTCATTACTAAAATGAAATGTGCACATAATATTTTGGTCATGGTTCAATGATTTTTGACAGAGTTATGGCCCTTGAGTGAATTTTCTTGTCCGCTCTATCATTTGGAAACTAATGGATGGATTTCAAAATTTCTTTTACAGTTATGCTTAGTAGCTCTAAAATATGTGCATATTAAATTCTGGGGGATAATTCATTGAATTTTGACCGAGTAATGGCCCTTTGCTTAAAATTGCCATTTTACGCAAAATCAACATGTGTTGATCGTTTTTTCAATTTTTTGTCCACTCTATTTCTCATAAACTACTGCACCAATTTTATTCAAACTTCACATGTGAAGTCATTACCAAGTGTAGATGTGCATATTATATTTTCGTCATGATCCATTAATTTTTGACGGCGTTACAGCCCTTGAGTGAATTTTTTTGTCCGCTCAATTTCTCGGAAATCAATGGAAGGATTTCAAAAAACAAGAGGGCCAAGATGGCCCTGTATCGCTCCACTGGCTTTTAGACATTTAGACTACCAACTTCTTCAAGGAATACAATAGAGGTATATCCAAAGAAGATTCATGCTACACCAGAATGAAATCCAAAAAGTAATTAAGGAGCAGAAATGTTGTTTAAAATTTTTGTTAAAATTATACTGTTTCATATAGCGAAAAATAAGCCTAGCCCACAGCCGCCAAGCTTTTCATCCGATCATGAAGGAATTTGGGAGCGATTCATGCATGGAAGATTCCTTTGAAGTTTGGTTGAAATTGGTCTATTGTAGTTTTGGAGAAGAAGATTGTTTAACAATTATTCAAAAATTCAATTTAATCAAATTTATTAAAATCTAAGTTCTACACAGAATTTTTTTATAGGAATTTAAAGGAGATTCATGCAAGGAAGATTCGTGTGAAGTTTGGTTAAAATTGGTCCAATAGTTGTGGAAAAGAAGATTTTTCAAAAAATTAATCTGATTTGATTAATCAAAATTTAAGTTTTTAACAGAATTTATTTTTTTTAAGGAATTAAGAAGAGATTCATGCAAAGAACATTTCTGTAAAGTTTGATTGAAATTAGTCCAGTAGTTTTGGAGAAGAATTTTTCTTAAAGATTTTTCGAAAATTTAAATCAATTAAACTAATTAAAATTCAAGTTCTGCACGGATTTTATTCTTTTGAAGGAATTTGGTAGAGATTCGTGTAAGGAAGATTTCTGTGAAGTTTGGTTGCAATTGGTCCAGTAGTTTTGGAAAAGAAGAATTTTTAAAGATTTTTCGTAAATTTAATTCAATTAAATTAATTAAAATTAAAGTTATACACAGAATTTATCTTTTTCAAGGAATTGAGAAGAGATTTATACAAGGAAGATTTCTGTAAAGTTTGGTTGAAATTTGTCCAGTAGTTTTTGAGAAGAATTTTTTTTAAAGATTTTTCGAAAATTTAAATCAATTAAATTAATTAAAATTCAAGTTCTGCACGGATTTTATTCTTTTGGAGGAATTTGGTAGAGATTTGTGCAAGGAAGATTTCTGTGAAGTTTGGTTGAAATTGGTCTATTAGTTTTGGAGAAGAAGACTTTTAAAGATTTTTCGAAATTTTAATCTAATTCATTTAATTAAAATTTAAGTCCAGCATGGAATTTATTTTTTTGAAGCAAAATGGAAGAGGTTCATGCTAGGAAGATTCCTGTGAAGTTTGGTTGAAATTGGTCCAGTAGTTTTGGAGAAGAAGAATTTTTAAAGATTTTTTGAAAATTTAAATCAATTAAATTAATCAAAATTCAAGTTCTTCACCAATTTTATTCTTTTGAAGGAATTTGGTAGAGATTCATGCAAGGAAGATTTCTGTGAAGTTTGGTTGAAATTAGTCTAGTAGTTTTTGAGAAGAAGAATTTTTAAAGATTTTTCAAAAAATAATTCAATTAAATTAATTAAAATTCAAGTTCTTAACAGATTTAATTCTTTTGAAGGAATTTGGTAGAGATTAATGCAAGGATGATTCGTGTGAAGTTTGGTTGAAATTGGTCCAGTAGTTTTGGAGAAGAAGATGTTTGAAAATTGTTTACGCACGGACGGACGGACGCACGGACGCACGCACGACGGACACAGGGCCATGACATAAGCCCCGCTGGCCTTCGGCCAGTGGAGCTAAAAACTTTACAGTTATGCTCGGTAGCTCTCAAATATGTGCATATTAAATTCTTGTGATGATGCAATGATTTTTAAGTGAGTTATCTCCCTTTGCTTAAAATTGCCATTTTACGCAAAATCAACATGTGTTGATCGTTTTTCAACTTTTTGTCCACTCTATTTCTCATAAACTACTGCACCAATTTTATTCAAACTTCACATGTGAAATCATTACCAAGTGTAGATGTGCATATCATATTTTGGTTATGGTTCATTGATTTTTAACGGAGATATGGCCCTTGAGAGAATTTTCTTGTTGATTTTTGACTGAATTATGGTCCTTTGTTGAAAATAAGCAATGTTCGCAACATTACCATGTGTTGGTCAGTCTGTTTGCTCTTTTTCTCACGTGATCATTTCACAGTTCATAGGAAATGTACATCTCAATATATGCACAAACACAGCGCTTTTGGGGGGTATGATCACTTTCAGTGATATTCTAGTTAAAGATAGGATTTGTGTAAAATATGCACAGAAAATGATTATTATTTATCATAACAAATCATCTAGTGAAAAGGATAAATTGTGAAGGTGAAATTCAGCGATTTCTGAACATTTTGCTCTTATATTATCAAAACCAGTTATTGTTTTGCACATGGTCAAAATGAATCAAGTTTAACACTGCTTGTACACCTAATGTATGATTGGTGTTTTTCATATGACTTACAATCACAACATTTAATCTGAGCTTATAGCTATCAGCTGCTCATCTCCGACTTGATCACTGGTGAGACAACTTTCGTCAAATGTAACAAGAATTGTCCGCGGACAATAAAGCTCGCCCTAACGAGAGCTTGTCACAAAGAAATGTCATTTCCTAGGTCAAAATAAAAAGGTCATGGTCCAAAATGAATTTTTTTAAAAGTAGGTCAAGCTCCAAGGTCAAGGTCACGAGGTCCAAGGTCATGATCAAATGTGAACAATGTTGGTAGGAGGTGTCATTGTGTGCAATATCGAGGCTGTATGGGTACAAGGACATGAGATATATGCCAGGTTAATGTTTTTTAAAAGTAGGTAAAACCTCAAGGTCAAGGTCACCAGGTCCAAGGTCATGGTCAAATGTGAACGGTGTTGGTTGGAGGTGTCCATATGTGAAATATAAAGGCTGTAGGTGTAAAAGGACATGAGATATAGGCAAGGTTAAAGTTTTTTAAAAAGTAGGTCAAACTCCAAGGTCAAGGTCACACGGTCAAGGTCATGGCCAAATGTGAACGGTGTTGGTAGGAGGCGTCATTGTGTAAAATATAGAGGCTGTATGGGTAAAAGGACATGCAATATAGGCCTGGTTAAAGTTTTCCAGGGGTCTTGTTTGCCAAAATTTGGGGCCGTTATTGGGCCCCATTTCCAATGGCAAAAAGTATCTTTTTTTCCCAATTCTCTGGTGAAAATTCCCAATGAGGACCCAGAATGCCCCATGTTAAGACCTCATCTTCATTTACAAACATTTTGAAGACAGTTTTAGAGTAGATTCTTAAACAAGAGTATGTACAAATGTATTTTACAACACTACAATCTAATTTGCAGCTGAAACTGAGTGACAGTATGAATACAAACTTGTTTTAGTTTTTCCCAATTTAGGATTAAAACGTCGCTTTTTTCCCAATTTCACTGGCCCCTGGCCCCAAACAACAAGAGTTGTCCGCGGACAACATAGCTCGCCTATACAAGAGCTTGTCACAAAAAGAAAAGTCAGAGGTCAAAGGTCAAGGTCACTGGGTCAAAGGTCATAGTCTCAAGGTCAAGGTCATTGTATGAGGTATCCATGTGCGAAATATCAAAGCTCTATCATCAATAGTGCATGATATATTGGCCAGGTTAAAGTTTTTCAAAAGTAGGTCAAACTCCAAAGTCAAGGTCACTAGGTCAAAGGTCATGGTCTCAAATGAAAGGTCTTGTCCAGATGTATCTATGTATGAAATATCAAGGCTGTATCTCTAATAGTACCTGAGATATAGGCCAGGTTAAAGTTTTTCAAAAGTACGTCAAACTCCAAGGTCAAGGTCACTAGGTCAAAGGTCATGGTCTCAAATGAAAGGTCTTGTCGAGATGTATCTATGTATGAAATATCAAGGCTGTATCTCTAATAGTGCCTGAGATAGAGGCCAGGTTATAGTTTTTCAAGTGAAGACGGGACGGGACAGGACGGGACGGGACGCGACGCCGACACTAGGGCTGTGACATTAGCTCCCCGGACATAAAGTCCCGGCTCGCTAAAAATTGGTAGCAAGACCCCTGTTTTCTAAAGTAGGTCAAACTCCAACGTCAAGGTCACAAGGTCCAAGGTCATGGTCAAATGTGAACCATGTTGGTAGGAGGTGTCCATGTGTGAAATATCAAGGCAGTAGGTGTAAAAGGACATGAGATATAAGCCAGGTTAAAGTTTTTTAAAAGTAGGTCAAACTCCAAGGTCAAGGTCACAGGGTCCAAGGTCATGGTCAAATGTGAACGGTGTTGATAGGAGGTGTTCATATGTGAAATATCAAGACTGTAGGTGTAAAAGGACATGAGATATAGGCCAGGTTAAAGTTTTTTAAAAGTAGGTCAAACTCCAAGGTCAAGGTCACAAGGTCCAAGGTCATGGTCAAATGTGAACGGTGTTGGTAGGAGGTGTTCATATGTGAAATATCAAGGCTGTATGTGTTATAGGGCATAAGATATAGGCCAGGTTAAAGTTTTTTAGGCCATGTTAAAGTTTTTGAAAAGTAGGTCAAACTCCAAGGTCAAGGTCACAGGTCATGGTCTCAAATGAAAGTCCTTGGTAAGAGGTATCCACATGTGAAATATGAAGGCTGTAGGTGTAATAGGGCATGAGATATAGGCCAGGTTAAAGTTTTTTAAAACTGTCAAAAAGTGGGTCAAACTCTAAGTTCAAAGTGACAAGGTCAAAGGTCATGGTGTCAAATTAAAGGTCTTGGTTAGAGGTACCCACAGGTGAAATATTAAGGCTGTATCTCTAACAGGGCAAGAGTTGTCCGCGGACAACATAGCTTGCCTATACGGGAGATTGTCACAAAAACAGCTAATTCTTTAAAGATAGGTCAAACTCCAAGGTCAAGGTCACAAGGTAAAAGGTCATGGTCACAAATGAAAGGTCTTGGCAGGAGGTATCCATGTGTGAAATATCAAAGCTCTATCTATATTAGTGCATGAGATATAGGCCAGGTTAAAGTTTTCTAAAAATAGGTCAAACTCCAGAGTCAAGGTCACTAGGTCGAAGGTCATGGTCCAAAATGAAAGGTCTTGTCGAGAACTATCTATGTGTGAAATATCAAGGCTGTATCTCTAATAGTGCCTGAGATATAGACCAGGTTAAAGTTTTTCAAGTGAAGACGGGACGGGACAGGACGGGACGGGACGCCGACACTAGGGCTGTGACATTAGCTCCCCGGACATAAAGTCCCGGCTCGCTAAAAAGCTGCTGCAGACGACAACAAGAATTGTCCGCGGACAATAAAGCTCACCCAAACGAGAGCTTGTCACACAGAAGAGTCATTTCCTAGGTCAAGAAAAAAGGTCATGGTCCAAAATGACTTTTTTTTAAAGTAGGTCAAGCTCCAAGGTCAAGGTCACAAGGTCATGGACAAATGTGAACCATGTTGGTAAGAGGTGTCCATGTGTGGAGTATAAAGGCTGTAGAGGTAAAAGGACATGAGATTTAGGCCAGGTTAAAATTTTTCAAAGGTAGGTCAAGGTCACAAGGTCATGGTCAAATGTGAACAGTGTTGGTTAGAGGTGTCATTGTGTGAAATATCAAGGCTGTATGGGTAAAAGGACATGCAATATAGCCCAGGTTAAAATCTTTAAAAGTAGGTCATACTCCAAGGTCAAGGTCACAAGGTCATGGTTAAATGAACTGTATTGGTAGGAGGTGTACTTTTGTGAAAAATCAAGGTGTAAAAGGACATGAGATATAGGCCAGGTTAAAGTTTTTTAAAAGTAGGTCAAACTCCAAGGTCAAGGTCATGGTAAAATGTGAACCGTGTTGGTAGGAGGTGTTCATATGTGAAATATCAAGGCTGTATGTGTAATAGGGCATGAGATATAGGCCAGGTTAAAGTTATTTTAGGCCAGGTTAAAGTTTTTTAAAAGTAGGTCAAACTTCAAGGTCAAGGTCACAAGGTCAAAGGTCATGGTCTCAAATAAAGGTCTTGGTAAGAGGTTCATATGTGAAATATCAAGGCTGTATGTGTAATAGGGCATGAGATATAGGCCAGGTTAAAGTTATTTTAGGCCAGGTTAAAGTTTTTTAAAAGTAGGTCAAACTTCAAGGTCAAGGTCACAAGGTCATGGTCTCAAATAAAGGTCTTGGTAAGAGGTATCTACATGTGAAATATGAAAGCTGTAGGTGTAATAGGGCATGAGATATAGGCCAGGTTAAAGTTTTTTAAAATGGTCAAAAAGTGGGTCAAACTCCAAGGTCAAGGTCACAAGGTCAAAGTCTCAAATGAAAAGTCTTGGTTAAAGGTACCCACAGGTGAAATATGAAGGCTGTATCTCTAACAGTGCATGAGATATGGGCCAGGTTAAAGTTTTTGCGGACGCCGACGCGACATCCGGGGGATATGACAATAGCTCTTCCGAGACTATTGTCCCGGGCGAGCTAAAAAGGATGTTAATGAATATTGGATTTGTATGTAACATAGTCAAAAAAAATATTGGGGCAAAAAAAGGGAAATGCTGATTGTTAGCATTGTTTCTTTTGTCTAAATTTTTTTCAAATTACCCATTTTAAGAACAAAAGAATAATTCAGCAATATTATCTTGTATATGCATTAGGGCTGAAACAAGTACAAAACTTTCTACCCAAGTACCTGTCTACCAAAAACATTCCTTTCCCAAACAAGACCTGGTTTTGACGTCCCTAAAAAAAAATGGCTTGGGAATACATTGAGGCAAAAGAAGAAAATGCTGATAATCAGCATTTTCTACTTTTGTCTCAATATTTTCTGTGCCATATTTTACACAAACCTGTCTTTAATAACATCCATTTTGTCATTTGTGGAAGTTTTTGAAGTGGATCACTCTAAAATTTTGCCATTTGGGAAAGGGTTAATCTTACCCATTTTAAGAATAGAAGAGTAATTGAGCAACATCATCTTGATCTCCCTCTTAGTGAATCCAAACTCATCTTGGTAGAGGTATATGTGATTCTGTAAAGGAAATCTGATGGTCAGGATACTATTGCATGTGCATGTACTTTAACCCTTTCCCAAACAAAAACTGCTTTTAACGTCCCCAATAGAAATAGCTTGGGAAAACATTGAGATAAAAGAAGAAACTGCTGATAAACAGCAGTTTCTCCTTTTGTCTCAATATTTTCTATGCTATATTTTACACAAATTCTATCTTTGATAACTTCCATTTTGTCATTTGTGGCAGTTTTTGAAGTGGATCACCCCAAAACTTGGTCGTTTGGGAAGGGGTTAAAGAAAGCTACAGAAGGGGGGAGTAAGGGGGGGGGGGGGAGAGTAAAGACACTCTAACTTTGTTATTTCAATTCTAAACCCTACAAATTTGATACTCGTTTGAACAATTACATCCTTCATATAATCTATTAAGTTAACCCTTTCCCAAACAAGACCTGGTTTTTACGTCCCTGATAGAAAAGGCTTTAGAAAATATTGAAACAAAAGAAGAAACTGCTGATAACCAGCAGTTTCTCCTTTTGTCTCAATGTTTTCTGTGCCAAATTTGGATCTATTTTGTCATTAGCGACAATTTTTGAAGTGAATCACCCAAGAACTTTGCCGTTTGGGAAAGGGTTAACTCCTTCTTATCTGTAGCTTTGTAATAAAGTACTCTATCAGAAGTATCGACAAAGCCAGAAATAGACTTTACCTTAAATCTGGTTTTAAGGCTTCTTATAGCGGACGAGAATTGACCTGGCAGAGCACTCCATTCGATTAGCATGGGCTGCTCTGCCAGGTCATTTATTGTGAGGTATACTTACAGAAAATGTTTTGGAAAATAGTGATGCAGCATTTCTCCCTTGTCTTATTTCTGCACTATTATACACAAATCAAACCTTTGTAATTACATGTTTGTCATCTGCAGCAGCTTAACAAGAGTTGTCCGAAGACAGCGCGCTCGACTTTCTAAGTTGCTTAGTATAAAGGGGGCATAACTCCAAATATAGTGGAGCCAGGATCATGGGCCCTAGTAGTAAGGCAGAGGGTGTGATGGTGAATAGGTATTCCAAGTTTGGGTTGAATCCCTTTGATAGTATGGAAGTCATTGATGTTTGAAAAAACTTTAACCTTTGTTGCAACGCCAACGCCGACGCCCGGGTGACAGTATAAGCTCTCATTTTCTTTGAAAAGTCCAGCTAAAAACTATACCATCAAAATATCAACTTGTGTGGGAAACCTGAACTTATAATGTTTTATATTCAGAAGATGCTCAAGAAACCGTAACAGAAGCTTGTAAAACTAGAACTGACTAGTACACCCAAATGACAAAACTAGAACTGTCGAAGAGAACAGAATGGATCTTAATCAGCCTGTGCAAAAGCACAAGCTGATTAAGATCCATGTTGCTCTCAATTGCCCTTATGGTCCTTTTGCCATATCCTCCCATCTCAAATGTTATTGAAAATAATTTCTACAACTCACCTGAATTCTACCTGGGTGCATGGTCATCACTTTTGGCCCTCTGGATACAAATTGTCGTAGTTCATTTCCTGATAAAGGGAAATAAGTCTTTTGTTAAAAGAAACAAGAGCTGTCACTGTAAGATGACAATGCCCCCGACACCGCTTTAATTTTAAATTATGGCCAATCTATGTTCAAGGTCAAGGTCATCCAGGGGTCAAGGTCACCAAAGTGTGTGCCTACAGAAAGGTAATGTACCAAGGAATGTTGTGGTAAAGTATGAAGCGAATTTGTTAAGTAATAAGGAAGTTATGGCCAATGTTAAAGTTTTTGGACGGAATGACGGACAGACAGACGGACGGACAGACGGACGATCGGACAAGTCAAATTTATGATGCCTCCCTATCGGGGGCATAAAAAATGCGTCCACAGAAACTTAACCCATTACCACACAATTACTCTTTTTGACTCCCTACATGAAAATGGCTTTGAAAAACATTGTGGAAAACGAAGAAATTGCTTGTGACAAGCAATTTCTTCATTTCCCACAATGTTTTCTACACCTAAATACCATAAAAATTTCATTTCATTTACTTGAAACTGTCGCCTGCAACATCTTTTCATTTGAGTCAGTCCAAATTTTTACTGTCTGGTAATTGGTTAAAACTGGTCCATACCTTGTGCCCTATCAGAGATACAATCCCAAAGTATAAAATCAATTACAAGCACACCTTTGGAAAACACCAATAGATATTAAGAAATTGGTGAAAACCAACATTCTTTTTTATACCTTCACTGTTTTCTATGCTATACAGAATACTGATTTGTTTATGTTGACTTTCATTTACCATTGTTTACCACTACATTTCTTTTGTTGTCTGCATTATCTTTCTATTTGGTTAAGACTAAAGTTTTGTCATTATAGAAAGATTAGTTTCAATTAGGCTAGTGAATGGTCAAAATGCAAGTACATGTATTTATCTCAAGCATATACCCATTGCCAAACAAGACCTAGTTTTGATGTCCTTTGAAAAGACTTTGGGAAACATTGATTATCAGCATTTTCTTCTTTCGCGTCAATATTTTCTGTGCTAAATAATAAACATTCTTTCTTTGTCAAAATCATATTTTTGGCCTACAGCAGCATTCAAATTGAGGCAGTCTAAATTTTGGCTATTCAGGAGAGGGTTAACCCATTACAAGACGGTAACACTTTAGACAGGTCCAAAATCAAAGGTGTTGCAGACAAGTTTTACATCTTTCTGTGTTCTTGTGTAGACAACATTGTGGTAGACAACATTGTGGTAATTGAAGAAATTGCTTGTAACAAGCAATTTCTTCAATTTCCACAATGTTTTCCAAAGCATTTTTCTTGAAGAGCAACATGGCATGTCAATATTTGGGGATCATTTGGAACACCACGGACAATTCTGTCGAATCATACCTTGGATGCAAGTCGTGGATCTAATTTCAGACTATGAATAGAATAGAATAGAACAACACCACAAAATGTTTGTCTGTAACTAATATCAACAATGAAGCAACAATGATACTGAAATACATTGCTTGTAGTTCCAGTGTCCTCTCTTTTAAGAATAATTACAACATGCTAGTCCCGCAAGTTGCCATGGTTGTTCATTTGGATGACCTCGAAAACTACTTTATTAAGCGTAACTACTTCCGGCTAAGAAATGGGATTTTTTTTATTATTTCTTCATACACATACTTACGAGTCAATGATTTGTCTTCAATGGAATCATCCGAGGTGTTCCAAATGATTTTGGGATGGGTTAATAATACCTGCGAGCCATAATTGTGTCTGTAAATTGCCCAGACGTTGATCCAGCTGAACAGTGGAGTACTTCAAAAACTTTAGACAAGTCCAAAATCAAAGGTGTTGCAGACGAGTTATACATCTTTTTGTGTACACAACATTAAGGTAATTGAATAAATTGCTTGTTACAAGCAATTTCTTCAATTTCCACAATGTTTTCCAAAGCCTTTTTCTTATAGGGCGACATGGCATGTCAATATTCACAGTGTATAATCACGCAACTCAGAATTTTGAATAATCTTTAATAATTTTGTTTATATTTAAACAATTTGAATTCGGTTTGAAGCAGAGAAGGTAAAAAAATGCCAGGAATAAGCTGAACATGTTGAATTTTTGAAAAATCAGTTGATGAAAAAGTTGGTTGATCTTCAATAACTTTTTTATCAGGTGATTTTTAAAAAGTCCACCAAGCCCATCGAATGCCTGACGTCTGTCCGCCTTCTCTGCTCCAAACCGAATTCAAATCGGTCCCATATTTACAAAATTATTGAAGATTTTCTGAAATTGTTGTATCACATGATTATCCACCGTGTATTTGGGAAAGGGTTAATCATACCTGTGAGCCATAATTGTTTCTGTAAATTGCCCAGACGTTGATCCAGCTGAACTGTGGAGTACCTCAAAAACTTTGGGTTCTTCACAATCATATCAACAATCTCTGATCTCGTAAACTTCTTAGATTGTAGGTACCTGATTCTGGTCTGGAAAACAAATTATTGATTTGGTTTGGTTTATTGAGGTTTTACGCCGTTTTGAACTACTAGTAAGGTCATATTGCGGCAGCTGGAGCACCTAACCATGGATTTCTGGTATTTCTCTCACCAGTACTACCACAACACCCTAACTGAGCCTCCAGCTGCTCCCCCACATAGGTTCACGACATCAAACCATTGATGGGTGACATTTTTGTCAGATAGGGTATTTGCCGCGGCCGGGTATCGAACCCGGGACCTCCCGAATGAGAGGCAGATACGCTATATATTGCTGCGGCCTACAAATTATTTGAAAACTTCGAAACAGGGTGCTCATAATAATTACTCATTATCATGAAAATCGCATTCTGTAAGGGCAATACATCCTTACTTAACCAATTTTAACAAACAAAATATATTTTCACTGACTTGATTTTTTTCCCTGTCAAACAGAGAATCTGTTCATGAAAAACAAGAGCTGTCACTGTAAGATGACAATGCCCCCGACACCGCTTTGATTTTAAATTATGGCCAATCTATGTTCAAGGTCAAGGTCATCCAGGGGTCAAGGTCACCAAAGTATGTGCCTACAGAAAGGTAATGTACCAAGGAATGTTGTGGTAAAGTATGAAGCGAATATGTTAAGTAATAAGGAAGTTATGGCCAATGTTAAAGTTTTTGGACGGAATGACGGACAGACGGATGGACAGACAGACGGACAGACAGATGGACAGACGGATGGACGGACAAGTCAAATTTATGATGCCTCCCTATCGGGGGCATAAAAATGTTTAAGCAGTTTCCATTCTAAGAATTCAGTGTGTGAATGCCTCTTTACCCAGAATTTGTGTGCATGATTTTACTTTTCTGTACGTGAATTACTCACATATATGTGCATGAATGGGACCTCTCAACAAAATGGACCATAACAAAAACATTGACACTTTTTGACGCCCTTTAAGATAAAAGCTTCTGAAAACATTGTGGAAAATGGAAAAATTGCTTGTGAAAAGCAATATCTTCCTTCAAAACAATGTTTTCTAACAAAAAAAGACCAAAAAACATAAAATTATATTCTTTTGAAATTATTATCTGCATCATCTTTGAATTTGGAACAGTCCAAAATTTTGCCCTCTGTTAATGGGTTATACATACACAAAACAAGAGATGTTTGTAAAACATATATGCCCCCTCAAGGGCCTACATTTGATGTAGGTCAAAGTCCAAGGTCAAGTTAACAAGGTCCTAGGTCATGGTCAAATATGAAAGGTCTTGGTAGGAGGTGTCTATGTGTGTAATATCAAGGCTGTATATATACTGAGAGGCAAAAGAAAGTATACACTTTTTGATTTTCGATATCTCTCTTAATTTCCATCATATCGACTCAAAATTTTGCACTATTTATTCCTACTCATAGACCAATAATGCAGTGTTGTTAAATTTTACCTGAAATTGCTTGACTACCTGTACTTTTGCTACATGCCGATCTTGCAAATTTTGCACGTGCAACTTAGTGGAGCATCAAATATTGCTGTTAATCCTTATTGGAATTCTTTATCAATTATCACAACAAATCACAACGTTAGATTTTCTCTAACATCATAACACAATTCTCAGTGGCTGGTAGAAAATGATCAACATACCCATTTTTGCCATTAAGACCCATTTTTCTATGACACAGCGTAATACGAAAGAATCGTGACACAATATACACTTATTCAGGTAGCATAGGAACATCCTATGCAAATTTTATCAAAATCCGTCTATAAATTTAGAATGAGTAATGTCAGATAACTTGTTTGCATCAAGCCCCCTTTTGCCATGACGCATCATAATATGGAAAGCACTAACAATATACGCATGGTCCTATAGGTAACTATGCTCTTTCTGTGAACATTTTATCCAAATCCGTTCATAAATGTAGGGTTTGTGTCAACGTGAATTATTGTGTTAATTTATTTCCTAAATCCCCTTTTTCGATGCCGCTGTATGATAGGAAAAACCTTCGCAACGGAAGGAAGGACAGATAGACGGGTAGGCGAAGAAGTGTACATAAAACAAACGACCTTCATCAGTGGCGTTTAGAAATCGTAATAAACTATACCTCGTTTTCTTAGAATACGTGGAAGAACTAGGGTGTATACTTATTTTTGCCTCTCAGTATATATGTAAAAGTAAAATGAAATATAGGCCAGGTTAAAGTTTTTAAAAGTAGGCCAAATGCCAAGGTCAAGGCCATGGTCAAATGTGAAAGGTCTTGGTTGGAGGTGTCCATGTGTGAAATATCAAGGCTGTAGGTGTAAAAGGACATGATATATATGCCTGGTTTAAGTTTTTTTAAAAAGTAGGTCAAACTCCAATGTCAAGGTTGCAATGTTCAAGGTCATGGTCAAATGTAAAGGTCTTGGTAGGAGGTGTCTATGTGTGAAATATCAAGGCTGTAGGTGTAATAGGACATAAGATAAAGGCTAGGTTAAAGAATTCTAAAAGTATGTAAAAATCAAAGGTCAAGGTCACACAGGCCAAGGTCATGGTCAAATGTGAAAGGTCTTGCTAGGAGATGTCCATGTGTAAAATATCGAGACTGTATAGGTAACAGGACATGAGATATAGGCTTAGTTTAAATTTTTTAAAGTAGGTCAAACTCCAAGGTCAAGGTCCAAGGTCATGGTCAAAAGTGAAATGTCTTGGTTGGAAGTGACCATGTGTGAAATATCATGGCTGTATGTCTAAAATGACATAAAATATAGACCAGGTTAATGTATTATAAAAGTAGGTCAAACATCAAGGTCAAGGTCACAAGGTCCAAGGTCATGGTCAAATATGAAAGGTCTTGGTCATAGGTGTCCATGTGTCAAATATCAAGGCTGTATGTGTAAAAGGACATGATATATCGGCTAGGTTAAAGTTTTTTTAAAAGTAGGTTGAAGTCCAAGGTCAAGGTCCAAGGTCATGGTCAAATGTGAAAGGTCATGGTAGGATGTGTCCATGTGTGAAATATCAAGGCTGCATGTGTAATAGCACATGAGATATAGGCCCAGTTTAATTTTTTTAAAAGTAGGTCAAACTCAAAGGTCAGGGTCACAAGGTCCAAGGTCATAGTCATATGTGATAGGACTTGGTCCGAGGTTTCCATGTGTCAAATATCAAGGCTGTATGTGTAACAGGACATGATATATCGGCCGGGTTGAAGTTTTTAAAAAGTAGGTCAAACTCCAAGGTCAAGGTCACAAGGTCCAAGGTCATGGTCAATTGTAAAAGGTCTTGGTAGGAGGTGTCCATGTGTGAAATATCAAGGCTGTATGGGTAATAGGTCATGAGATATATGCCCAGTTTAATTTTTTTCAAAGTAGATCAAACTCCAAGGTCAAGGTCACAAGGTCCAAGGTCATGGTCAAATGTGAATGATGTTGATAGGATGTATCTATGTGTGAGATATCAAGGCTGTATGTGTAAAAAGACATGAGATATAGGCAAGGTTAAGAACTAAGTGTAAAAATCAACAAAGGACAATAACTCCAAGAATTTGATTGGCATGGTTATGGTTCTTGTGCACTGCATCTCTCCATGATGAAATCTATCAACCTGTAAAGTTTCATGATTCTACCTTACATACTTTTTGAGTTATGCTCCGGACAAGAATCAAGTTATTAAATCAACAAAGGGCAATAACTCAAAAAATTTGATCGGCAGAGTTACGGTTCTTGTGCACTGCACCTCTCCATAATGAGAGCTATCCACCTGTAAAGTTTCATGATTCTACTTAACATACTTTTTGAGTTATGCTCCGGACAAGAATCAAGTTTGAAAATCAACAAAGGGCAATAACTCCAAAAATATGATCAGCAGAGTTACCGTTATTGTACATTGCACCTCTCCATAATGAGATCTATCCATCTATAAAGTTTCATGATTCTACCTAACATACTTTTCGAGTTATGCTCTGGACAAGAATCAAGTTTGAAAATCAACAAAGGGAAATAACCCCAAAAATTTGATCGGCAGAGTTACGGTTCTTTCTATCTACCTGTAAAGTTTCATGATTCTACCTTACATTTTGAGTTATGCTCTGGACAAGAATCAAGTTATAAAATTAACAAAGTGCAATAACTCAAAGAATTTGATCTGCAGAGTTACGGTTCTTGTGCCCTGCACCTCTCCATAATGAGATCTATAAACCTGTAAAGTTTCATGATTCTACCTTAAATACTTTTCGAGTTATGCTTAAGGTTTGGTCTACGGAAAGGCCGACGGACCTACCGACCAATACTTGCAAAACAATATACCCCCATTTTCTTCGAAAGGGGGCATAAAAACAACAACAAAGAAATTAAAGGACAAACCTGTAAATGTTTCAAGTCTGTGACAAGTAGGGATGCATTCTTGCTAAGAACATGTCCGACTTTATCTCCTGGTATTCCTATATCATGTAGATACACCAATAAAGGCTTCACCTCTCTTTTGAAGTCCAACTTCAGCACTTGGTCAGCATAACCTTGCCACTCTATCCGTGACAAATCAACACCGACCTTCACCAGGTTACGTAATGTAGTGCTCTCATTCACTAACGGAGCCAGATGGTAGAGTTGTGGGATCGGTACTGTGATCGGCTCACCGCGCTCGGTAGTTGGAAGATTGTCTGACTCGGGTACACCTTCTGATGTGTGGTCTACTGGAACCAGGTTATTAGTATCTTCACTTTCTATCTCTCTCATCAATGATCTTATAATTGATTCAGATTCTGTCTGAGTTAGACTTGATGAGGCAATATTTGTCATTACACTACCACCATTTTTTCTTATAAGAACTGATCTTGATTTGAATTTCTCCGGTTGTATTTTTGCAACATTTAGATTCTCTTTTTCTTCAAGTCTTTTTAATTCCATCTCATATTCTGTATTGTTCATCTCTCCCATTTCTCTAGCGTGATTTAATCGAGATATTTCAGCAGACTTGGCAGCCTTTCCAATGTTGTAAAACCTCTTTTTCACAAACAAATCAGCTTCAAGTGAGTCTTTCTTCCCTCTAAACATTTTCTTTTTTTGATATCTCTGGTTTTCATGTGAGTCAAGTTGTTCTTCATAATCACTTAACCTCATAACAGTTGAATCATCAGAAGTATCTAGTCTGTTTGTACCATCACCCATGTCCTCATATTGCTGTATTGTTCTCTCATTCTTCTCAGATAAATTACAAGCTGAAACATGAACCCATTGTCTATTCAAGATATTTTGTGTCAATCCAAGTTGAAATGTGATTGGATATTTTGAGTTGTGCTGCATTGAGGCAAGGCCTTGCTTCCCTTTACAATGTTGGCATACATTACAGAGAATTGTACAACTTTTCCTTGTCTGTTTCCCTCCTTGTCTCCACAGCTCTCTGTACATACTGTAGGAAATACATCCAGTATGTTTTAGAATTCTGAACATGGTGGCTTGTTTGACGTGTCTGAAAAAATAGAATAAACGCATTTCATGACAAGAATATATTTGACTTGTCATGCTAAAAGGGGCCATGTTGGAAGTGTGAAAAATATTGACCCTAGTCAGTCTGCGCAGTCCGCGCATCCAGACTAGGGCCGACACTTTTTACCTTTATGTAATTTTCTAAATCTGGAATGTTTTCCCTATCTTATGCAGGGTTCATCTTTTGCGAACGGGACCTGGTTGACCTGTGCTGGGTCTGACAAGTTTGTCAAAATTTTGATT
Source organism: Fragum sueziense (assembly GCA_963680895.1). Taxonomy (NCBI): domain Eukaryota; kingdom Metazoa; phylum Mollusca; class Bivalvia; order Cardiida; family Cardiidae; genus Fragum; species Fragum sueziense. The sequence continues at coordinate 4,621,909 of OY804599.1, read as the reverse complement.
TTCGTAGTTCGGATAAGGTCCATTTTAGCGTGATGGTCACATATGTTTTAGAAAAGGGAAATTTAACCCTTTTGGAAACAACAAGAATTTAGGGTAGTCATTTGAAAGCTACTAGAGATGCCAAAATGGATGTTGATGAGCATAAGATTTATGCTCAGAAAGCACAGAAAATATTCAGACAAAAGAAGAAAAGCATTATCAGCATTTTCTTCTTTTGTCTCAGTATTTTCCAAAGCCGTTTTATTAAGGATGCCAAAACCAGGTCTTTTTTTAGGAAAGGGTTAAAAGTCTGAGCAAACAACACAGTGTAGGTCATTGGACATCGGAATGTGGAACTGAGACCATACTAAGTATAAACATTGAGAAAAAAGGAGTAGTGTTGTGTCGATAGTCTCCAGCTATCAAAAACTATCGGGCTGAGCCAAAAATCGGCCACTATTGATTGCAATGTTTCACTATCGATAGTTGCGCTGTTTTTTTGCTGGCATTTTTAAGACATTTGGTTCCAAATTTAAATTCCCAATTCAAAGGTAGATATCTATTTCCTGATTGATGAAATGTCCCGTCCATTTTCTTATTCCATACCTATCTCATACAATGGCTTTCAAAGAAGGAAAGTAGATGTAGAATCAGAGTTCCCAAAAAAACCCAAATGGGGGTTTTGCACCCCCAAAATTGAATCTAGCACCCCCAATTTTTGCAGGCAGCCTTCTATGTCTCATATAGAGGAGGTGCAAGTATGCTGTAAAATGACTGTTTTCACCCCCAGATTTAATAGTCAGTGGGAACCATGGAAGCTAATGTTAAAAATGTAAGTCTAGGCTAAATATACGAGAGGGTAATATGGATTGGTAGTCTGCCAATCAGTAAATTTTTTATTTACAAACAAGAGCTGTCACTGTAAGATGACAATGCCCCCGACACCGCTTTGATTTTAAATTATGGCCAATCTATGTTCAAGGTCAAGGTCATCCAGGGGTCAAGGTCACCAAAGTATGTGCCTACAGAAAGGTAATGTACCAAGGAATGTTGTGGTAAAGTATGAAGCGAATATGTTAAGTAATAAGGAAGTTATGGCCAATGTTAAAGTTTTTGGATGGAATGACGGACGGACAGACAGACGGACAGACAGACAGACGGACAGACAGACGGACGGACAAGTCAAATTTATGATGCCTCCCTATCGGGGGCATAAAAAACCTGTTTGTACGATCAATAATCAATCAGGTATGACTCTCCGATTATCGATAGTGATTTTGCTGTCCGATATACAGCACTAAAAAAGAGAACTAAATGCCTTAGTTTTGTCAATGTCCAGCCTTCTCTAAATGACATCAAATAGCTTGCACTTTAATCCACTATTAGGCTGACTGCCATAGGCATTACAGCTCACGCTATTGTTGGGGAACCAGCGCTGTTCACTTCAACTTCAATGGCATACTCTTCAACGCCACACGGGACATCAATCTATCTAGATTCACCCTCTGTTTTCTGTCAGCCAACCAAAACCTTTGTTTACTTGACACAGATTGGTACGCTGTTTATACGCTGTTTATCCGGGGAGTTCCAAATGATATTATGGCTCAGATGACCCGAACACGCTTTTTCCTATGCAGGGCTTTTCTTCCTTCTATAACAGAGGCCGAAATTCGGTGGCTTCCCAATTGGAAAATGGCTACTTTTTTCCCAATTCCAAAGTAAGAATTTCCAAATTTTCAACACTAAAATTCCCTAAATTTGAAAATGAATAATGGTCAATTACCTACTGGCAATAGAGGATTGTCAAGCAAATAACGCGCATGCGCACAAGCCGTAACTCAGCTATCAGTTTCCTTTGAGGGGGCAAGTCGATAATCATTCTATAATGGGATAATAAGCGTGACGGATTAATCTGCTATTGTGATTCGTTAAATCGAAAAAATGGGCGGACACGATCATTGTTGCGTGTATGGGTGTGATCATAGACGGAATAAACTGTCAAATAATTGTAGATTCTTCACTTTTCCAAAAAAAAAAAAATCGGCATTAAAATGCGTTGGATATGCGTCGGGTAGACAAAACTTGAGTTTAAAAACACTTACAAATAACGTGAAAGTTTGTGGATGCCACTTTATTTTGGGAAAGCCAGACAGAACTGATAAAAACAATCCTGACTATGTACCAAATAGAAATATACTGTTATATATATTCAAAATAAATGCCAAATGAATACGTTCATTTCCCTTCTTATTCGAAAAACAAGGAACTTGATCAGTAAAATTAATGCTTAAATTGCGCCCCGACTGGGATGTTTAGCATTATTGATCAATATTTGGTTTTGAAATAATGATACCGATGACCTGTCTCATTAACGTATTGCTATTAATTTCGGGTTTTTTCCTTCAAATTTCGTTCAATGACAATTTCGTCTGATTTGTCACATGTCTGATTGGTGTCCAAAATTATCATTTTTACAGCTTGATTAACCCTTTCCCAAACAAGACCTGGTTTTGACACCCCTAATAGAAAATGCTTGGGAAAACATTGAAACAAAAGAAGAAACTGCTGATGACCAGCAGTTTCTCCTTTTGTCTCAATATTTTCTATGTTATATTTTACACAAATCCTATCTTTAATAACATCCGTTTTGTCATATGTGGCAGTTTCTGAAGTGCATCGTCCTAAAAATTTGCCGTTTGGGAAAGGGTTAAAGGTTAAAGTACATTTAGATTGTCAATATTGATGGGATCAGTATTGTCTATGCAAAGGGTTTTGCAGATAGGCCTACCGGTATATCACGCGTTTGACAGTCTCGTCGGTACATTACTTTAATATCGCCTTATCAGTATATCACAATCAACGTTATCGGCTTTTCAACAGCAACAAAAAACCCAATCTCCGAGCAGAGTTGTCGTTCGTTACTCTCACATACATGAATGTAATGAATGAACCGTGTGCAAGAGAGTGCAAAAAACCCTGTCATTCCAGAACCCTTTCCTCACCAATATGTTTCAAAGAAACGTGCCAATGCGAATATTAAATCTTGAGAAAAAAAAAGAAGGCTCGTTAGAACAGGGGCCGGTCGGTCATCGATCAAACCATCGTTTATAACGCTGAGGCAAAGGGGAAATGCTTACCATCATCGTTTTATTCTTTCGTCAGAATGTTTTCACAAGTCAGGGACAGGCGTACAATCACAACTAGGCTTAGCAAATATTATGCATAATACCAAGTGGGGTTACAGTTGTCGCCACTTCGTATGGCACAATGACCAGTTGTATCATTAAAACAACCTACACCATAAATAGGAAGTATTCAACTTCAAAAGACAATTAAAACTGCGTTATTTCAAACATTTGTAGTTCAATTTTACTCTAGAATACTACTGGAATTCTAATGCCATTGAAACCCTGATCACCAAGGATAGAAATGGACTCGTCTGGTCTCCAAGTTTTCAATTCACAAAATATCATGAAACTTACTTCGAAACTGTAGAACTTGCACAAATTTTACTCGAATAGCGTACTTTTAAACTAATGAGTACATGAATACAATCAAAACTTTCTATGAATAAGGTCTATCCACTCTTCTGTCCGTGCAAAATGATACAAGAAAACGAAAATGGCGTCCTTCAGATTCATTGAAGTTTCTTTGAAGGAAGGTCGTAGCTCTATGATGTCATTACTAATCGTGACGTCACATTTCTTAGAACGCGTCATAAACGCGCGGCTTAGTGCACGTGTATGTTATAATAATGCATTAATGCTGATCATCAGAAGTTTCCCATTGGGCAATATTTTCTGCGCTCAAACATTTCATATTTTACTTTAAAAAATCAAATATTTTACAGCCTGTACATTTGTAACTCCTTTTAAACATTGTGCCAGCCTTAAATTCAGTCGTTGGAGAAAGGATAAAATTTCTCTGAGAAATCGCCATTAATGGCAAAAACACCGTAAATGTTCAACTTCTTTGGTAATTCGTTGTTACAATGTTCTGCCTTCTCAATAACGAAATATCGTTGGCTGAATGGTTAGGAATATGCCAATCACCGGTGTTATTGCAAAACCTCGTAACTGCAGTTTGATTTAAGCTGTAATTACAAGGTTTTACAATACCACGGAAGATATAGGAGTCGACAAATACCGGCTATTGATCCCATCAAAATGTATTCGCAGACAAGTGAACGGGCTTCGTGGTCATTACGAAAATATGACAATAGAGATAAAACAAGAAACTGATAAAAATAATGAATCATTTATTTTAAATTTCGACCGATTTTGACATATAGGGGTCTAAGTGATTCAGCTCGCGCACAATTTGATGTATAATCAAGCTCAAATGTGTAAATAAAGATTGTTTTCAACCGTATCTTTTACAAACAAAATAGAGCGCTAATTTGCCCGAAGTAACTAGTGCCCCCTCAGGAACACTGGACGTGTATTTTTAATTTTCTTTGTGAAGAGTTTCGCAAGGGGAATAACTCTTTGACAAACCTCTATTCTAGTTAAAAAGAAGCAGTGTGTGCTCTGTAATTAAGTTATTCTGGTTATAAAGTGTTTTTTAAGAAAATTTATTTTCATATGACCATTATTCTCCTGTGTCTTCTTTTTCCCAATTGGACCAAAATCGCGCTAAAATTTCCCAAAATGACTGACCAGGGCCCCTTCCCAATTTTTGGAAGAAAAGCCCTGCTATGGACTACAGGGCTTTTTCTCCTTCTTTAGTAGAGGCCGATCTTCGGTGACATCACAATCGTGAAAAGCCTGGTTTTTTCACAACTGTGGCAAGAAAATTTCACAAAAATCGGGTATAAAATTCTCAATCACCGGGTTTTCATTTAATCTAATAACGAACTATTTCGTTCAAGAGTAAAATATCTGAGCCATTAATGATTTTTCACATTAGTTACACATCAAAAGGTTAAACTAAAGACCCAAAAGTTCTCAATTAAGAGTGTTATAAATACAGCATCGGCTGCAAAGTGAAAGTAGAAATTGTCGAATCTCGACAAAAACCAGAGATCACGATAGCCGGTGCGATCGATTGTACTCTACCGCCAATTAAAATCGAACATATTGAAACTAATAAATATTGTTTAGTAATGAGTATTATTTAATCGGTTGCCACTTACAATGCAAGTTTTAAAAGTTTAAATAATCACAGAGCTCCAGATAATTTTTTGAGGCAAGGGGTATTTACCCCTCAGAATTTTTTCCAATGCGTATTTCCAGATATTTTTTTGAGGCAGGGCGTATTTACGTTCTTGTTCGGGAAAGGACTAAAATAAACAGGAACACCCGAACGGAACGACCCACTTTCATTTTGGGGTTCGAGGCCATCTAACCGCGGTATGTTTCTGACCATCGAGTTTTTTTTTGTTTTTTTTTTAACAAGATTACCATTGTGTGCTATCTTTGCCTGTAGGGCCACTTCAGAACGAATATCGGCAAAAATCGCCTAAAGTTACGATCTGCTCAGCAGTTGATTTACTCGTCTGCCGGTTTGAAAAGAAAACAAACACCTTCGAGTTGTCATTTACGATTTACGGATTGACGCAATGATCTGTTAAATCAGGTAACGATTTGCTTTCACGGAGATAACCGATTGATTGAAATTCAAACAAATACAACGCTCGGCATCATTCGGTAGATCTACGGAATAGCCGTCTGTCGCTCTAGTCTGGTTCCCGTACCTGAAATCTACTATGAATATAGTAGTTAGTAGTCTTTATAACGTAGTGTATTAGAGGCGGGAACCAGACTATCGCTCGGCTGGTCACAGTGGTGACGTAATTGGTATTCCCCAATTATTTAAGACTGTGATTGGCTGATTAAAGTCGTAATAGATATCGGATAGCTGACTGTCGTAACTTATTTTTTACAGACAAAAAGTTTGTGTTAATTGTTGGAATTTCCTAGTGTATATTTTTTCTCGACATTTTCCGATCTTGATACGCGAACTGGCAATTATGAAATGCGTTTTCATTATTTTGAATGCGTATTTGTACGCATTTTTATAAAAGTCAATGCGTATTCAGACCAAATCAATGCGTATTTTACGCAAATACGCATCCTATCTGGAGCTCTGTAATCAAACTGTTTTAATAGCGTCTTTTCAAAGAACATAATTCTGGTCGTACTCGCCTGACAAAATAGAGCATACGTGAATAAAGATTTCGCAGATTTCGATCTTTGTTAAAATCAAACCACAGAAAAGATATCAAATATTAATAAGTTATGAAGTTGTGAAAATGCTTAAATCGGCGTATCCCGTCGCTAGCCTACTTTTGTATCGTTGGAAATGCCAACGCCGCCGTTCATTGTTTTCTCTCCTTGAAGATTCAGGTAGGACGTGACTGAAGGATTTTTTGACAGTTCATAGAAACCATGTTTTGTATTTTTTAAAGGAAGAAGCGCTGATAAGTCCTACATATAGTTAATTAACAATGACAGTAAAAAGCTATATCTCGCTCGTGTTTTCATACTATTTTTCTGCTTGTAAAATGATTTCTTTCAAATCGTGAAACTAGCACATCTATGTTTAGTGTCTTTTTGGTGGATTTCTTAAGAACCTTTGATAACAAGTCAAGATACATTCAAAGACAAAAAATTATACTTTTTCCTGAAAAGCTACTTTTGAATCACAACTTGATGAAAATTTCAAATGGCCCATGCTCTTGTTGTGTCATATATACTGTGTTTTCATTATGAGATTCCAAATGAGTCTGAACAGTCAGTCCTGCATTTTGGGGATCTAACTATAACTGACCAAGCAGCAGGCAGGTGATGTCTGTCAGGCACTGGTTAATGTTGAACCCTGGAATAATTTGCTATTTTCAACGTGAATATTTTTCCTGAGATCTTAGCCATCCATTCTTATTCAAACAGACATTTGTCAATTTTGGGAAGACTCAAAATTGTGTCTTTGAGAGTTCATCTAAGGAATATAACAAAGTATGAAATTCATTTTCGTCTGTGGGCCTTCGGCCCCCCTGGGTCCCCTGGACAACAGGGATGCTGCCCCCATGAACCCCACTGGAGGAGGACTCCCAGACCCCCTGCCTCCTACAATTTCTTTTGAGCCTCCTACTTCAAATCTTATTGAAAACCCTGCAATCTGTAATTTAGTTGTAATTTTGTTGTTTTAGATAGATAAACCTATTTTAAGTATATTTTTCACAATTTTGCCAAATTTCACGCGAAATTTCACAAAACGACAGGCTAGGGCCTCTTCACAATTTCTGGAAAAAAAGCCCTGGACTAAATGGTCAAACAATTTTGCGGAAATTACATCAAATGGTTATTGTTACTTGGTGTAGTAGAGTTCTGAAAACTCATCTTCTATGTCTTCTTCACATCTAAACGTATGGTAAGTTCAGTTGCTAATTTTGTTTTCAATGTAATAGTCACTTGTAATGTTAATGGTATGGGACGCCCACGGCACTAATATATATGTTCTGTTTGGTATTTCTTCTCATCCATGTATATATCATAGAGTTTTGAATTGTAGCACAGTTTTTGTTGAAACAATTTCTTCAGACACGCACTATTGGTCTATTGGAGTTTATCGTCCCACTCCTGAAACAATTTCTTCAGACACGCACTATTGGTCTATTGGAGTTTATCGTCCCACTCAACTGCTAAGGTCTTATGGAGACGGGACCTTGCTTTACAGTCTCATCCGAAAGACTGGAGATGCGGGGGATCGAACCTGCAACCCCTGTGTGTTACCACTGCACCAAATCACGCACTATTGGTGTTCGGTTCAAGTAATAATCGAGCTATAATCTGATTTGAAGTCAGCCTTAGTGTTCTTTTGGAGCGATGGCTACAATAGCTGAAGCCATAAACCCAAACGGGAAATCTCACCAACCTGACCAGTTAAAGGGGGTCGCGAAATTACATGACAAAGGCATTTTTCTTTGTTAGAAACAATAAGACAACGTCAAGTAATCCACCTCATCGGCTAAAAAAGCAAAGAAAAATGGAGTTATGTTATTAAATATGATTAATTGTACATTTTACAACTCCTTTTTGTTTTTTAACATTTTGCTGTTCTTTGAAGTTGTTGTTGTTCCAAATTAATTAGTCTGGATTTTCAAAAATTTAGACTGGGATATTAGAAAAGGTCGCGTTTGATTAAGTATTTTAGGTATTTTTTTTTATTTTGAATCCTGTTTTACTTTACTGATATCAGTGAACTAAAATCGCTTTAATCATTTATGTCGAGTTTTTATATATCAATCTATACCCTTAAAACTTGTTAGAAATCGTAGAAACTCTGGCAGAGTAGAGTTGATACCAAACAAACAAACCCAAGCGGAAGTGAGATAACAAAGCCACCTGGGTCGATCGAAAATCAACTTCTTCAAAATAAACTACATGTGGAGCGGTTTAAGTTTAATTGTTGTGTTCCACGTTTGTGTTTGACAGTCACTTCAACTCCCCCATACTTGCAGATCTACTGACAATTCCTCAAACCAAGAATCTGACACTTACAAATGTCGTTTTGTTGTTGAAGTAGAATCGCACATGTTTTCCGTGCTCTGCTAGCATTCTAACTCGACATCTTGTTTGTGGACCAAGTATGATGGTACAATTTCTTCTTGATTACCTTAATTTTGTAACATGTCATTGTAACAGGTGGTGAAAAATATCGCGGCTCTACCCTGATTCGAACCCAGGGCCTTAGGAATACCGTTCCTACACTCTAACCACTGAGCTACCAAACCACTTGTCCACATTGCCATACGATATAATTATCACCAAATACCTTTACCTGGCTACATCAAGAAAATTCATTATTGTGGTTGCCTGGGGCGGATCCACAATTTTTTTGAAGCTGCATTGAACTAATCTGAGTTTCCCCTGATGAAATGCGCTCTTAGATATGTTGATGTGGCTCATTTACATCAGAGGGCACTACCATTCAAAAACAAAGGAAAGTTTGACACAATTTATGGTGCTTTGTTCTCCGTCTGATCTTAAACACTATCCTTAAAACGCCTTGTGATACCAATCAATGAACCATTTATTGTCATACCTGGTGAAAAATTTAAGACCAAAAAGTATTTGTAAAAGGTTTATAGGCAATGATTTTCAACAACCCTCTCCTGAACAGCCATTGATTACAATGACCTATTTTCCTTTGTTTATGAATGACGGTGCACTCTAATGTAAATGAACGACATCAACATATCAAAGAGCGAATTTCATTAGAGAAAACTCGGATTAGGGTTGAACATACAAATTATGATAGTGGGCTTTTGTTAGTCCCCTACCGGTGTTCACACCGGAGGGGACTATAGGTTTGCCCTCCGTCTGTCCGTCCGTCCGTCTGTCCGCTCAAATCTGGATCCCGCGATAACTTAATAATTAAGCAAGCGTTTTTGATGAAAGTTGGTATATGACTAGATGGCAATGTGTAGATTATGCATATCATTTTATTTTTGTTTTTTTACTTAAATTGAGGTTGCTATGGTTACAGAAATAGTGAAAATATGGCCAAAAATGGGATCCTGCGATAAGATAATAACTAAGCAAACTAGTTTGATGAGACTTGGTATATGACTATATGGCAATGTGTAGATTATGCTAGGGATGAGCACCGTTAGAATTTAACCGATTCCGATTCCTACTCGATTCTTTTTAATCGAATCCGATTCCTAACGATTCTGATTACTATTCATTAAGGATTATTGTAGGTTTATCATTACCCGCTTATTAAATGTTTTAAAACATTATGGTCCTTATTTAAACATACACATATGGCCAAGTTAAGTTTCTGCAATTAGATAGCATGCTAACATAATTTTACTATGTAAACATAACAGATTATTTGTTTGAAAAAAAAAACATTTATTTGGATGGAAAAATATCATAAATGTTACCAAGAAAACTTTTAAGGGGTTAATATATAAGATGGGTATTATTCTCATGTTGCTGAATCTAAAGTTTTGTGCAATTTGTATTGGCTTGGTGGTCATCTGATGAATACGAAGACATTCATTCACATTTCAAACTTATTCTATACATGTTTCAGATTATGCACATTTTAGATATACGCACATGTATACATGTATATGTAATTATTCTGTTGAACTTGATTGGTCCCAAGCCATTAATTGTAACTGAGTCAGCACCAATAAAATATTTTATTGTTTTGTATTGTTAAATATGCTATGTGGTGTCCGTAGTCGAGGGGTAGAGCGTCTGCCTTGCGACTAAGAGGTTCCGAGTTCGATCCCCGGTAGCGGAGGTTGTTCAAGGCTTCTCATTGGCCCACACATTCGGCGCGAGTACTGGTGTATTTCCAGGAAGCTCAATCGAGAGGGATTAAAATAAGTTGAAGAAACTTGCTTCCCACTCGATGTAAAATAAATGCGTTCAAAGGAACGCCTGAAGAAAGAAAGAAAGAAAGATTTGATCACATACATATTGAAAATAAAAAGAAAAAAACCTTTTAAAACTGTTACAGTATTTAATACCGAATCTGGCTGTTTGTCAAAGCAGCGAACAAGTGACAACATGCTCATGTAAGTATGCCAATAGTCTCTTGTTTCCTTTCCCAAACAAGACTTTATTGTGATATCGATATCAATCATTGCTTTAGAAAACAAAGAGCAATTAGGAAAATATCCATTGCAAGAATGTTTTCCTTTCCCTTCAATTTTATCAAAAATGGCTGATTCTGTTCTGGGTTTTAATTACGCTATCTGCATTTTTCATTCAATTAGGACCAGACTAATCTTTATTTTCGTCTTTGTGAAAGGGTAAAAAAACAAGCGCTTCAACTGAGGGTACATCGGGTGATCAGAAATTACCCAAACACAAGATTTTAGATATAAAGATTTTAGCTTTCATTGGACTAGATCAAGTCCAAAATTTTGTAGTTTGGCAAATGTTTAGAAAAACAACTTTGGAAGTAAAAAGGTGATCTGTCCAACTTTATGATTTAAAATTATGACATAGAAATACATGTGTTAAATACCTTCTTTGTAGACCAAACCTAACCCATCAGAAAAAATCCAGTTAATCACATCAAAGAAATATCCAATATTGTGCACACTCACTACTATAATTTTGTTGGTGTGAAAAGAGAAAAAAAAGGTTCCCTTTGATCTTGGAGAAAGCAGACCTCAGTGTGTGACATCAGCAGTGATGTCACACACTAGCAGTGACGTCACACTATTTGCCATGTAAACAACTGATTAAGCCCCAGTTACAGTGCTATAAATAGCGAAGTATTTTCAACCTTTACCCAATACTGCAATAGAAGTTGGTAAAATGAATTTTAAGTTTTTATTTCTCTTAATTTTCAAAGCCAAAGAAAATAGACAAAATGAAAAGCGTGAGTTTCTGCATCAATAGAAATTCGAGAATTCAGATCTGAAGCATATTACTTTGTTTGATTTAGGATTTTTTTTTATTTTTTATTTTTTTTGGACTGAATGTGTTACCTGTATAATAAGGGAAAATGTTACAAGGATATTTATGTGTTAGAAAAAAGGAGAATGATGTAGTGCAAGTCAATTTCTTTCAGTTGTGACACGCGAAGAATTATTTGAGTGGGTGAATACTGGACTGATATTTTGTTCTAAACAATGGATTTTAAAAGTGATAGAATTTTTAAAAGAAATTTGGAATGCTTCTTTGTTCAGTAATTTTCCATTCTGGATGCGCGTGAAGTGTTGCTTTGTGATTTTTGGATCCTATCGAGTATCGTTGTTGTTAACTGCTGACTTAACCAAGGTCTGTCTCCAAATGGTTGTGGTAAAATAAGAAAGAGCGTAAGTAATCCATCAGATGTTTTCCCAAAGAGGAAAAAGTGCAATTAACACTGATTTTTAAGCAAAAGAAACAAAGTTAAATCAGTCAGGAATCGGATGCCAGGAACCGGTTCCTTCAAAATGAATCGATTCCGAGTATCCGGGACATCGTGGAACCGGGACTAACCGGTTCTCAGGTACCGGTGCTCATCCCTAGATTATGCACATCATTTTATTTTTGTTTTTAGACTAAAATTGTTGTTGCTATGGTTACGGAAATAGTGAAAATATGGCAAAAGATATTGGATCCTGCGATAAGTTAATAAGTAAGCAAGCTAATTTGATGAGACTTGGTATATGACTAGATGGCAATGTGTAGATTATGCACATCATTTTATCTTTGTTCTTTGACGAAAAGTGCGGTTGCTATGCAGGGGTCTCGTTTGCCAAAATTTGGGGCCGTTAATGGGCCCCATTCCCAATGGCAAAAAGTATCTTTTTTTCCCAATTCTCTGGTGAAAATTCCCAATGAGGACCTAGAATGCCCCATGTTAAGACCTCATCTTCATTTACAAACATTTTGAAGACAGTTTTAGAGTAGATTCTCAAACAAGAGTATGTACAAATGCATTTTACACCACTAAAGTCTTATTTGCAGCTGAAACTGAGTGAGAGTATGAATACAAACTTGTTATAGTATTTCTCAATTTAGGTTAAAATGTCGCTATTTTTCCCAATTTCACTGGCCCCTGGCCCCAAACAAAAATTGGTAGCAAGACCCCTGCTATGGTAACGGAAATAGTGAAAATATGGCAAAAAATGGATCCTGCAATAACTTATTCATCTTAATCTATTATTGATTACCATATTGAGTCAATGTGAAGCCGGTAGGGGACTTTATGTGTTGCATACAACACCAGATACTTGTTTTCCTCGTTGTTCACAATTTTGACTGAATTTCCGCTTTAAAATGAAATAAACATCTTAAAAAATCTTCAAAATATCTTAAGATATCTCGCTCAAAAGAATATGCCTTGTTTGCAAAAGGGAATTTCTTGTATCATACAATTACGGCAGTTTAACAATGGTTCACTCAATCAAGGGTCCAGGAAGGACAAGACTTAAACTGACTTTGATTCTGACAAATTGTCACTGTCTGTCTATAAATGTTTTCAATTTGTAACCATCTAATTAATTGCTAGGAATTTTATGCTAGAAATAGACTTGCTGGACCGTTATGTATTGATAATTTATTTATTATAAACCGTCAGCGTTTCTATAAAACTTCGTAACTACGGCTTGAATCAAGCTGTATTTAGAAGATTTTTTAACAATACTTATGGAACTACTATCAATAATTTGTCTGAAATTATGTCACGGTTAAGTGGATAAAATGGTTCCCTATTTTATCAGGTTTTTAGCTCACCTGAGCACGAAGTGCTAAGGTGAGGTATTGTGATCTATCAATGTCCGGCGTCCGTCTGTCCGTCTGTCCGTCTGTCCGTCACGGCGTCAACAATTTCTTTAAACGACATCTCCTCCTAAACTACTGGGTCAAAATCAACCAAACTTGGCAGAAATGTTCCTTGGGTGGTCCTTTATAAAAATTGCTAAAATAATTGAAATCCATGAAAAACTCTGGTTGCCGTGGCATCTGAAAATGGGAAATTTCACAAAAGCTCAAAAATTTCTTTAAACGACATCTCCTCCTAAACTACTGGGTCAAAATCAACCAAACTTGGCAGAAATGTTCCTTGGGTGGTCCTTTATAAAAATTGCTAAAAGAATTGAAATCCATGAAAAACTCTGGTTGCCGTGGCATCTGAAAATGGGAAATTTCACAAAAGCTCAACAATTTCTTTAAACGACATCTCCTCCTAAACTACTGGGTCAAAATCAACCAAACTTGGCAGAAATGTTCCTTGGGTGGTCCTTTATAAAAATTGCTAAAAGAATTGAAATCCATGAAAAACTCTGGTTGCCGTGGCATCGGAAAATGGGAAATTTCACAAAAGCTCAAAAATTTCTTTAAATGACATCTCCTCCTGAACTTCTGGGTCAAATTCAACCAAACTTGGCAGAAATGTTCCTTGGGTGGTCCTTTATAAAAATTGCTAAAAGAATTGAAATCCATTAAAAACTCTGGTTGCCGTGGCATCTGAAAATGGGAAATTTCACAAAAGCTCAACAATTTCTTTAAACGACATCTCCTCCTAAACTACTGGGTCAAAATCAACCAAACTTGGCAGAAATGTTCCTTGGGTAGTCCTTTATGAAAATTACTAAAAGAATTGAAATCCATGAAAAACTCTGGTTGCCGTGGCATCGGAAAATGGGAAATTTCACAAAAGCTCAAAAATTTCTTTAAATGACATCTCCTCCTGAACTTCTGGGTCAAAATCAACCAAACTTGGCAGAAATGTTCCTTTGGTGGTCCCTTATAAGAATTGCTAAAAGAATTGAAATCCATGAAAAACTCTGGTTGTCATGGCATCGGAAAATGGGAAATTTCACAAAAGCTCAACAATTTCTTTAAACAACATCTCTTCCTTAACTTTTGGATCAAAATCAACCAAACTTGGCAGAAATGTACCTTGGGTAGTCCCTTATTAAAATTGCTAAAAGAATTGAAATCCATGAAAAACTCTAGTTGCCGTGGCACCGGAAAATGGGGAATTTCACAAAAATTTAACTATTTCTTTAAACGACATCTCCTCCTTAACTTCTGGGTTAAAATGAACCAAATTTGGCAGAAATGTTCCTTGGTTGGTCCCTTATAAATATTGCTAAAAGAATTGAAATCCATGAAAAACTCTGGTTGCCGTGGCATCGGAAAATGGTAAATTTCACAAAAACTTAACTTCTTTAAACAACATCTCCTCCTTAATCTCTGGGTTAAAATCAACCAAACTTGGCAGAAATGTTCCTTGGGTAGTCCCTTATAAGAATTGCTAAAAGAATTGAAATCAATGAAAAACTCTGGTTGCCGTGGCATCGGAAAATGGAAAATTTCACAAAAACTTAACAACTTCTTTAAACGACATCTCCTCCTTAACTTCTGGGTTAAAATGAACCAAATTTGGCAAAAATGTTCCTTGGGTGGCCCCTTATGAAAATTTTTAAAAGAATTGAAATCCATGAAAAACTCTGGTTGCTGTGGCATCAGAAAATGGGAAATGTCATAAAACTCATCAATTTTTGTAAACGACATCTCCCAGGGTGTACAACGTTCGAACTGCATTATGGGTAATTTCGGCTCCTCTGTGGAGGAATGTAGTGAAAATTCTCTCGACTCGGGTAAGTATTTATCAAATATTTCCGCTAATTCACGACCGATTTTGAAAAACTAACGTGGAGTGCCCCCGCCTTAATGAAAGCATTCATCGGATGTTTATTTCATATCCCTGCATACAGTATTTAAAAAGTTATTGAAGAACGAAAATTGGAAAAAGCGTTTCCTGATGGCACCGCTGTGGAGTAAAGTACACTGTTTTTGAAGAAAAGGGGCTAAAATACCTATGTTCGAGTACGAAAGCATGCTGTGTGTTATCAGAACGAGCCTAACTGCGGTCCGCCTGACCATAACCCTCAGAAATCTGATTGAAACAGTGAAATTTAAGCGATTTGCAAGATTGCTCCGTTGTGGAGTGTGCCAAAAAGGCTCCACTGTGGAGTAAAACCATGTCAAAAGACATGCATTGTTCTTTGCCACCGATAGGAAACGGATCGAACCATACAAATGCATCTTTGTATATCACCTTTGTATTATCTTACTTAGATCATGCCTATGTACGTTGTAAGACCGTAAAATGTACATTTGACAAGACACAGAACTTTAACGTCCTATTCTTTAAATGCTTTACTCCTAAACGCTTTTAAAATAACTCATAATCTAGAATAACTTAATATGCCAGCAATTACAAGATTTTACGCATTCGGTATTTTCCGTTGATTTCTGTGCGTCTCTGTAAATGTACAATTTAAGTGGTTCGCCGTTAAAATGAATTGGTTTTAACACTTTCCCGAACGACCCAATTTCAGACTGTCTCAATTTAAATAGAGTTGCAGACAACAAAAACTGATATCATAAGAATGTAATGTGTATATTACAACATAGAAAATATTTTGGGAAAATGAAAATCAGCAATTTCTTCTTTTCCCTCAATGTTATCGCAATATATTCCTACTAGGAACACCAAAAATCTTGTCTTGTTTAGTAAATGGTTAAGGCAGCTCACAAATTTTTTATATTATTTTACAATCTCGTTGATCAAGTCATTTTCAGGTAGGCCTATATCGCATTCGGAAGTCAGTCATATTGACGAACTTAGGCAGCGTGGGCGGATCCAGAATTTTTTCCGGAAGTGGGGGTGGGGAGACCAAGCCCAAATGACGACTTAAGGTTTACAGACCCTCCAAAAAATCACCACTTTCTAGCAACACAAATGTATAAAATTACACATACTTGTAAATACACTTCAAATAAGTTGATTCACCGTGTCGGATTTCAAGATTAGGGGAGACCGGGGCAAAGTGTTACATTTTTTTGACTTATCAAAATTTTGACAATATTATATACCTTACAGTCGTGTAAACCATAAAATCTAAATAATTAATGTATTAAATTCTGAACAAATATAAGTTTTTTGCAGAATCATAATTTTGCTTATTTATTGATATGTTAGAAAGAAAACAAAAATGGTGACAAAATGTAACACTTTGCCCCGGCATCGGGGCAAAGTGTTACAGTGCCTGGGGCAAAGTGTTACAATGTTACTTTTTTCTTTCTACGATAATGACTTATTACATTTATTTCATTGACACTAAAGTTAAGGGCGGTGGCACTAATCTGATGTGAAAAGGGAATAAAAACCAATCAGTATTGCAGAAACAAGTTTCCAATTTTCTAAATTTTTCAATCTGATGAAGAAAACACCCAACCGACAGGACTTAGCCCATCACTTTAATACCGACTCTTGTAAACAGATTTGGACTACTGCTATTTGTTCTATTTCTTGGAATAACTACAGTTACATCTTTTTGGTGAATAATATTAGTTCTTATCAAATCTATTAGGGTTTACAAACTTTTCTGGTAAACATTTGAGCATTGCCTAAAATTGGCAAAATGTGGGAAAATGCCCCTGCTACAAAGACCTTTCATACTAAGATCAGTTTAGAAAATAGATAAAAAAAACAAAAGCTACTGGTATAAATTAATTTATCAATTTATGAAATTTCCATCATTTCTGATGAAGGTTTTCTAAATATTTTAGTTGTAGACACAGATAACAGATTTGATTATTATTTTTTATTTGTTTTAACGTCAAGATATCACTCATTTACGAAATTTTGCCTAAAATTGTTCATAGTATAAAAGTATGTAATAAAATACGGAGGATTTAGTGTTTTATCAATAATCGCCACCTTATTATCCAACGTGCGTCTTATTTTGAAAACGAAAATTACAAAAAAAAAAAAAAAAAAAAAAAAAAAAAAAACCACTTTGCCCCGCATGCGATGTAACACTTTGCCCCAACATACAGTCATGTTGAAAGTAAGGCCATAACTCGGAACCGCGTGCATTTTTAAAAATAGAACGTATATTAAAGTAATAACTAGTGATGACTCTAAATTATTACCACAAGTATCAAAAATAATCTAGTCATGGGCATAAGATAAACATATTTTCAAAAATATTAGAAAATAAAAGTAAAATTCCTGGCTCTAGAACTCTGTTAAACACCAGGCTAGCCACAAAAATCAGATAATGTAAAAAATCTGCATAGAATTTGTTACTAAGTGAAATTTTCGTGGCAGAAAACATGATTGAGATGAGAATCAAATGTATCATTTTGCCCCGTATAACACTTTGCCCCCCCCCCCCCCCCCCCCCCCCCCCGTCTCCCCAATGCTTCAAGAAGAAAATTATTTTAAAATATTTTTTTAATCTATATTCATATACAACTCAAGGGAGGTATTTTTGAAAAATTTTGTCAAATATTTCCATAAGTATGCATTAATGCAAAATTCTAAACCGTTCAAAATGCTTATGTTTGTGTTTGGAATGGAAATGTTACACAGTTTAGGAATTATTTGCACTGTTCAAATTTCGCATCTGGCTCTTTGGTGCTAATGAGGGTTTGGATACCTTAACATGTGTTATATTGCTAAATTTATAAGTGAATGATAGCCGTTATTGCAAACTTTACAATAGATGTACCACCTCTAACCATTAAAACGCACAAATTGGAATTTGCTTTAGTGTTTATAAGTCAAAGTTTAATTCCATCATACTTTTAGAGGGGGTCCGGCGAATTCCAAGGCATGATCTAAGTAAGATAATACAAAGGTGATATACAAAGATCCATTTGTATGGTTCGATCCGTTTCCTATCGGTGGCAAAGAACAATGCATGTCTTTTAACATGTTTTTACTCCACAGCGGAGCCTTTTTTTGCACACTCCACAGCGGAGCAATCTTGCAAATCGCTTAAATTTCACTGTTTCAATCAGATTGCTGAGGTTTATGGTCAGGCGGACCGCAGTTAGGCTCGTTCTGATAACACACAGCATGCTTTCGTACTCGAACATAGGTATTTTAGCCCCTTTTCTTCAAAAACAGTGTACTTTACTCCACAGCGGTGCCATCAGGAAACGCTTTTTCCAATTTTCATTCTTCAATAACTTTTTTAATACTGTATGCAAGGAAATGAAATAAATATCCGATGAATGCTTTCGTTAAGGCGGGGGCACTCCACGTTAGTTTTTCAAAATCGGTCGTGAATTAGCGGAAATATTTGATAAACACTTACCCGAGTCGAGAGAATTTTCACTACATTCCTCCACAGCGGAGCCGAAATTACCCATAATGCAGTTCGAACGTTGTACACCCTGATCTCCTCCTAAATTACATGGCCAAATTCTTCTCTGGGACCACAATGCGTAACATATGCAAAGTTATTTGGCATTATTAAAACATTACTCAGGTGAGCGATTTAGGGCCCTCAGGGTCCTCTTGTTATCAAGGTCATTTTTATTTTTAGAATATGAGAGGTCCGAGACCATTACAGCGTCCACAGGGTCCTCATGGCCACCCGGGGCCTACACGGCCGCCTGTACTACCCGGTCACAATATGGGTCCAGCCCGACATCAAGGCCCGCCTGCAGGTCAAGGTATGCGACCTCCGGGTCACATGGGTATGGCTGGACCAATGAGACAACAAGTACCTAACGGTCCCCCACCTGGGATGGGCCCAAGTGAGTTATACTCTTTACTTAAATACTGACTTTAAATTTTGTTGAAAACAAATTTCCCATTTAAATTTTAAAAGAGACATTTCAATTCAGTTTGAATTGTCATTTGCAACATTTTTGAATTTCAACCAGCTAAATATTTGGCAATTTTGGAAAAAATTTAAGATAACTACCCATCATTAGATTCCAAACACTTCATTCATATACGGGCTTCATCTGTGACAATGGAAATCAACGACAGATACCCTCATCAGTTTTCTGGCATCACCTGTGTCAAGGGATATTGACAAGGCAGGCTTTCAAGTAGTCCTACTTTTTCCTACTTTTTCCTACTTTTCCTACTTTTTGGTACCTTTCCTACTTTTTTCCTACTTTTCTTCAAAAAACTCCTACTATTCCTACTTTTTGTATAAAAAATGAAAAAAAGTAAATGTGTTATAATTCAAAATATTTTAGTCTGTTGCAGAATGGAACCAAGTGATTATTTTACCTGCGCATCCTGCTTCATTTACTCATAATTTGGTCCCTGGGATGCAATGTTTTAATTCTAGCGAGTCCCAGGATGCAACAATTTTTACAGATTTCCTATTTAACCCTTTCCCAAACAAGACCTGGTTTTGACGCTCCTAGTAGGAAAGGCTTAGGAAAACATTGAAACAAAAGAAGAAACTGCTGATAACCAGCAGTTTCTCCTTTTGTCTCAATATTTTCTGTGCCATATTTCACACAAATCTTATCTTTAATAACATGCGTTTTGTCATTTTTTGGAGTTTTTGAAGTGGACCACCCTAAAATTTTGTCGTTTGGGAGAGGGTTAAAATAGTGTATTGGACTCACTAAGCTAGTAGCTGGACTCATTGATATGGAATCCAGCGAGTCCCCAGGACTCACAGTCTTAAAATTGTAAAAAAATCACTGGGAACCAGCTACATGATATAAGGGCTGGTGACATATTCAACTGCTAAGGCTGTAGCTGTTCTAGCTGTCTTTGAGCATGCAACTGTTGACCTCTTATGCCAGCTGATGTGTTTCTGAGAAACATGTTTTTTACTACTGATCCATCAGATATGAGAGGTTGACAGCAGCATGTACGAGGTGTGTCCATAAAATACGTAGACAGGTCCAGAATAATAAGAAATAATTGAACGATCTATTTAAAATTTACACCAGCGTGTGCAGAATTTTAATATGAATATGTGTACCAAATTTTATGAAAATACACGCAACAGCTACAAAAATACACATGGAACAAACAAGTAAAAAACCAAACACGGGGCACTTTGACGTCGTTTACGACGTCGACGTTACAACTTTTCAAAGTACTCTCCACCCGCGTTCACGAGCTTCCTATGTCTGTCCACCCATTTGGTATACATTTCGCGGAAACACTCTTTCTTATATGACACTATACAGAGGAGCAAACAAGGTACTTTAGATCGTCTAAGTCCGCAAAACGTTTGCCTCTCAGATCCGCCTTTAATCGCGGAAAAACTGCAAAGTCCATAGGCGCACAGTCTGGGCTGTAAGGTGCGTGATCGACGCGTTCGAATCCAAAGAAGTTTTCCCAGTCTAGTCTGGTCACAAATATCTTCCAGTCCATCTGTAAACCGACTATGGCATTTAAACACTAGCGCTCTGGACACGTCAGCCTTGCCTCGCTGCATAAACTTGAATGTTTCCGTTGGTGTCATGTTCGGACCGACACATAATTTAATAATGGCGCGTTTTTCTTCCGTCATAGCAGCCGATTATTAATTGCTTATAACGTCTCCTGGCAAGTTGTTGATGTTCAAAACTTCTGGTAAAACGTCAAATGATGTCACTGTTTAAGTGAGTGTATTTCCCGCGTATTTTTTTAAAAAAAACTTCCGACAAAAGACTAGTTTTATGTCTTTTTATTTTCAAATATCTGAAGTGCCCCGTGGTATCGTTATGCTGTTGCTATGGTGACGGTTTTGCTTGTACGTACGTTAGAAAACAATATAAAATGTACCAGATGCATTTAAGAATAAATGGACCTTTAAATTGGTAGTGTTTTTGGATCAATAAAACTACTATTTGGTGGAAAACTTTGGTTGTCTACGTATTTTATGGACATACCTCGTACAGCAAGATCTTAGATCATCCCGAAGCAAAACAGCCCTTATGTCTTGTGACTGGATTTTTAGCTCAACTTTTCGAAGAAAATGAGAGCTTATACTGTCACCCGGGCGTCGGCGTCGGCGTTGGCGTTGCAACAAAGGTTTAAGTTTTTTCAAACATCAATAACTTCCATACTATCAAAGGGATTCAACCCAAACTTGGAATACTTATTCACCATCACACCCTCTACCTTACTATAAGGGCCCATGACCCTGGCTTCACTATATTTGGAGTTATGCCCCCTTTGTACTTAGCAACTTAGAAAGTCCAGCACTTAGAAAGTCGAGCGCGCTGTCTTCGGACAGCTCTTGTTCCAAGCTGTCCTGTGCCATTATAGTGAGTTTATATACAGTTTTTAGCTCCACTGGCCTTTCAGGCCAGCGGGCTATTGTCATGGCGGTATGTCCGTCGTGCGTGCGTCTGTCCGTCCGTGCGTCCATAAACGTTTTCTTTAAAAATCTTCTTCTCAAAAACTACTGGATGGATGGATTTCAACCAAACCTCACAGGAATGATCCTTGGGTGACCCTCTCTCAGATTCCTTCAAAGAATATGGATTGATCAGAATAACCTGAGTTATCTGCCCTTGAATGTCAAAAATAGCAGGTTTTGACTCTAGTTTTCTTCTAAAATCTACAAATATTGAACAATCAAGACAAAACTTTGACAGAATGATGCTGACTACAAGATCTTGCCTTGGAAAAATTTTCAGCTTGATTTAAATTTTACATAATGAGTTATGTGCCCTTGAAATTGATAGAATTGCCATTTTCAGCTGTATTTTGACTTTGTTTTCACTCTAGCAACTACAAATGTTGACTAAACAAGACAAAACTTTGACAGAATAATGCTGATTATAAGATCTTGCCTTGGTAAAATTTTCAGCTTGATCTGAATTTTAAAGCATGAGTTATGTGCCCTTGAAATTGCCAAAAATTGCCACTTTCGGCTCTATTTTGCTGGTTTTGACTTTATTTTTACTCTAAAATCTACAAATATTGACCAATCAAGACAAAACTTGGAGCGAATATATATAAGCATTATATGCTGCATTGGTATAATTTTCAGCTTGATTGGAATATTACATCATGAGTTATAGGCCCTTAACATTGTTAGAATTGCCATTTTCGTCTTTGTTTTCACTCTAACAACCACATATGTTAACCAATCAAGATGATACTTGGAAAGAATCTTGTTGACAACAAGATCTTGCTTATGTGTAATTTTCAACATTATCACACTGTTACAATCTGAGTTATGTGCCCTTGAAATTGACAAAATTTCAGTTTTCGACACTTTTTCCACTCTTGAAGCCACGAATATTGACTAATATAGACAAAATTTGAACAAAAACTGAATGATAGTGACCACAAGATCTTGCATGTGTTTAATTTTTGATTTGATTTTAAATATACATACTGCATTATGTGTCCTTGAATTTGGCAAAATCACAGTTTTCAATTTTATTATCGCTCTAACATCCCTAAAATATTAGTCAATCATTTACTTTTTGCATTGACCACATGATTGCTGCGTTTGACTTTGTTTTTGCATTGAACCACAAGTATTCAATAATCTAGTCAAAACTTGGATTCAATATTAAAAGAAATTCAGGCCTGTGGAGCGACTCAAGACCTTCAGGTCTTTCTAGTGTTGGTAAGTTGAATATAATGATTCCTACTTTTTATCATCAGATTCCTACTTTTTCCTACTTTTCTCCTACTTTTTTCTTGAATTGGCTCCTACTTTTCTCCTACTATTTCATCAAAACCCACTTGAAAGCCTGACAAGGGAGTGTATAACTAGTCAATATCAGTTGCCACGAATGATACCTGGAAACTGACTAGGTATTTCTGTTGCTACAGATGACACCAAACTTGCACAAAGTGTTTTGTAGATGATGATGGATGGAATACCTTAATGTTAATGTTGATGCGTTAACATTTCCAGGACCCGGAGGTCCATCCAGACCGGCCCTGCCACCAGCGTCGAACGTTACAAACGACCCTCGGGGTGCCCATTGTAGAATATTTGTCGGAAATCTCAACACTATAGCATTGAAGAAGGAAGACGTAGAAAACATATTTAGGAGGTAAATAATGAAACTTTTGAAATGAAGTCCTTGCTTTGACGTCCCTATAGAAAAATTAAACAACTAAACCAGCAAATCTTGTTGTAATTCTGTAAAATGATTAAATGCTCAGCCGAAATCCAATCACTCGATCAATCTTTGTTTGGACAGATGTTGGTGAAAATTTACCTGAGCGAAGTACATGGTGTTGGCATTTGAATGATGACATTAATGATTTCTTTAGGTTGTATTTAAGAGACTTACTCAAACTTCTTTATGTGACAATGTTTAAGCTTCAGGTATTAACCCATTACCACACAGTGACTCTTTTTGACCCCAATCAAGAAAAATGCTTGGGAAGACGTTGTAGAAAAAGAAGAAATTGCTTGTGACAAGCAATTTCTTCATTTTCCACAATGTTTTCTAACTCAAAATGGAAAGATTTTAGAAAATTCTTTCAACTTGAAATTGACATCTGCGGCATCTTTCAATTTGGAGCAGTCTAAAATTTTGTCGTTTGAGAAAGGGTTAATCCACTCCATAACATTCCAGGTATGGTTTGATAACCGGCGTATCCATGCACAAAGGTTATGCGTTTGTACAATATCATAGTCACGAGGAGGCACAGAGAGCAAAAATAGCTGAAGATGGAAAAACATATGCAGGGCAAACATTAGGTACATATGGTCTGGTATTTATTGGCATTTAAACATATTGGGTTTAAATTAGAGACTGAACCAATTTGCATCCATTTTGTTTAAACCATATTGAAAAGTTATATGTTTTTTATCAATTAATGGCAATTCAAACATCTCTTGAAATGATACATTTTTGTGAATAAAAACCTGTAAATATGTATCAACTATAGTGTACTAGAATTCCACTGACTAAACATGTTAACCCTCGTTCTATAATTTTCAAGTCAGCTGTTAACAGTCCACCCCTTCGGCGGCCACAGCATTAAATTTTAGGCTTTTTGAACTCTTATAAAGACTTATATGTACTTATTTATGCATCTGGGTGAAGAGGAGAATTGTGGTCATAATTTCTCTTGCTATGAAAAATTCTCATTGCACCAGCAAGAATTGAAACCAGGACACTTCAGTCCCAAAGCCTGCATTCTACCCCTAGATCATGGTGCCCTATAAGTTTGAAATATATAAACTGGTAAAATATTAATGTATGCCGCTATTAAGTCATTACCAGATGGCAAAATTTAGACTAGTCGAGATCAAAGTTGTTGCAGACAACAATTTCAAGTGAATGAATTTGAAGTTTTTTTTTACCTAGACAAGATAAAGGCTTTGGAAAACATTGTGGAAAATGAATTAATTTCTTGTGACAATCAATTTATTAATTTTTCCGATATATTTTTTCACAGAGAAAGACCAAGTAATGTAAAATTTCATTCACTTGAAATTTTTGTCTGCACAAATTTGGACAAGTCTGAAATTTTGCCATCTCCTAATAGGTTACAATATTTCATTCACCTTAAATTTAAGGTGAATGAAATATTGTAGCCTGTTAGGAGATGGCAAAATTTCAGACTTGTCCAAATTTTGAACTAAGATAAGTCTAAGATTTTGCCATCTCGTAATAGGTTACAATATTATTTCCCTGTTTTTATAGATATAAACATTGCATCAGAACCAAAGAAAAACATGACCAAGCGTTCAGGGAGGTATGTACGAGAGCCCAGCAATAATTTCATAAACCAATCTTATGACAGAAAAACATGCCAATCATCTTGCATTAAGCACCTACTCATTTTCAAATTAACATCCCTTGCACATTTTGCATTTATCCCAATGTTCGACACATTCTCAGAATACATGTTGCAGATCAGATTTGATAACTGATAATAATAACCAGAAACTGTAGTTTAACCCATTCCCAAACAAGACCTGGCTTTGACGTCTGTAAAATAAAAGGCTTCGGGAAAGATTTGAGGCAAAAGATGAAAATGCTGATCAATAATTTCTGCGCAATGATATAGACAAATGGCATCTTTATCAACAACCACATTGTACTCTGCTGCAGCTTTCAAATTGGACCAACCTAATATTTTTACATTTGGGTAAGGGTTATGGGGGGGAACATAGGAATGTAACGTTTTTATATCCTCGGATAATGTCGATCAAAGATCGAATCATCGACTCGGAAGTGTGTGTATGAAGAAATCTTGAAAAAAATTGGATTTCTTAGCCGGAAGTGGCTACGCTTCATAAAGTAGTTTTCGAGGTCAACTAAATGCACAACCATGGCAACTTGCGGAACTTGCAGGTTGTAATCATTCTAAAAAGAGAGGACACTGGAACTGCAAACAATGTATTTCAGTATCATTGTCGCGTTATTGTTGACATTAGTCACAGACGAACGTTTTGAATTGTTGTTCTATTCTATTCTATTCATAGTCTGAAAGTAGTTCTACGAGATGCATCCAAGGTATGATTCGATAGAGTTGTCCTTGGTGATCCAATTGAGGAATGTAAAATGATTCAGTGGATATCACAAAGAATTAGGGCCATTACCTTACAGGCCAACCTGGAAATAAACTTTGTTTGTAAAGGCAAAGATGGATGATTCTTTATTACGCTTTGTTTACTTTCTGGCTCAAAATGTTTATCTAGGTGTCTCATCCCTTTTTGGAAAGTTTTTTTCTGGTAATTGTAAAGTTTGTAGTACCGGTATTCACCTTTTGGACCTTTGTCCCTGTTAACCCATTAACAAACGACAAATTTTGAACTGGTCCAAATTCAAAGATGCTGCAGAAGACATTTTCAAGATAAGGAAATTCAAAATCTTTTGGTCTTTTTTGGTAAAAAACATTGTGGAAAATGAAGAAATTGCTTGTCACAAGCAATTTCTTCGTTTTCCACAAAGTTTTCCAAAGCCATTATCTTGTGGAGACTCAAAAGGAGTCACTGTGTGGTAATGGGTTAATTAGGAAGTAGCATGGATGTTAATCATGGCATATTTCCAAGCTTATTGCCTTATTGGTCATGTTGTCCTGAGCTGTACCAAACAAAATATCAAAGGAACTGGCCACTTTTTCAACAGTTACTCTTCTATCTTCAAGAGGCAGCGGCTATGGCGCAGTTGGTAGCGCATCTGCCTCTTATTCGATACCCAGCCGCCGCAAATATACTTACTGACAAAAATGTCACCCATCAATGATTTAATATCGTGAACCTATGTGGGGGAGCAGCTGGAGGCTCGGTTAGGGTGTTGTGGTAGTACTGGTGAGAGAAATACCAGGAATCTATGGTTAGATGCTCCAGCCGCTGTGATATTACTGTAGTGGTTGAAAACGGCATGAAACACCAATAAACTAAACTATTTGAGCCGGGATCTGGAAAAACGTCCCTTATAGCATTTGAGGCAGGCAGGTTTCAAGACCATGCTGTGCCATGATGCAGTCTAGCCATCATCCATGTTACTCTCAAATGGTTGCTACAGACCATGAGGAAGCTATTGGAGAACAACATGGTTCCTGGTCAGACTGCGTGTATACGCAGGCTGACCTTGAACCATGATGTTCTCAAATGCTATAAGGGACGTTTTTCCAGATCCTGGCTCATTTTCAAGAAGGAACTGAATTTTAGACACTTTCTCAACAGTCATAATTCTGCCAGTATGTTTATTATCTTCCACTGATTCATTGTTGTCTTTAAAATGGCAGATTCACTTTCCAGTGGTGCTTTTCAATAAATATGAGCCAACATACACTTTCAGCAAATCTTCATGGATGTACGTAAAAGATATGCCATGTAAAAATAAAACTTGCACATTGCATTTGCTTGCTAGAGGACACTATCATTAACCCATTCCCAAACATTGATGCTTTTTGACACCCTTCAAGATAAAGGCTTTCGAAACATTGTGGAAATAGAAGAAATTGCTTGTTACAAGCAATTTCTTCATTTTCAACAATGTTTTCTACCCTGAAAGACCAAAAAATATATAAATATATTAATTTGAAATTATCGCCTGCATCATCTTTGAATTTGGAACAGTCTAAAATTTGGCCATCTGGTAATGGGTTAAAGGAACACTCTCTGTAAGATGCCACAGTCTTAAATAGATACCATGCAATTGTAACATCATTCTAAAGAAGTTAAATGAGTAAATTGGAAAGAGACAGAATATAGATCATACTAATTTTCATGACAGTGCATCAACTGAACCAAGTAGGACACTTTGTTTGTGAAATTATTGATGGGCCCTCGTATATTTGTCACATACTTATATGCTACTTGTAAGGTGCAGGTTATTCATTACACTAAATTAATGATACTTTATATATTACAATTTAAAAGAGATTGTGCTCTTGTTTTGCTGTCTGCATTCATTACATAAAATACATGTATGCCTCATTTAATGGTTTTAAAATTCGACAAAATGTATTGACCCCAATGTGGACCATGATAATAATGTTTTAACTCCTCTGAATCACAATAATTCTTATTATTCTTTGTTGCCAATTTTTCAGTCAGGAAAACACAGTGAGTGTAAACGGACCAACAGGACAGAAGAAAGCCAAGTTTGACCACAATAATGGCCACAACACAAAAACACTACCAGAGATGGGTATAAATGCTCAAGCTTCTCCCACGTCCATTACACTGTCACGACCAACGGGGAAAGCATTGAAGAAAACAACAATCACTAGTAAGTTACCCTTTACCAAACAACAATATTTAACATCACAATAATGGCCACAACACAAAAACACTACCAGAGATGGGTATAAATGCTCAAGCTTCTCCCACGTCCATTACACTGTCACGACCAACGGGGAAAGCATTGAAGAAAACTACAATCACTAGTAAGTTACCCTTTACCAAACAACAATATTTAACACAACCACAATAATGGCCACAACACAAAAACACTACCAGAGATGGGTATAAATGCTCAAGCTTCTCCCATGTCCATTACACTGTCACGACCAACGGGAAAAGCATTGAAGAAAACTACAATCAATAGTAAGTTACCCTTTACCAAACAACAATATTTAACATCACAATAATGGCCACAACACAAAAACACTACCAGAGATGTGTATAAATGCTCAAGCCTCACCCACGTCCATTACACTGTCACGACCAACAGGGAAAGCATTGAAGAAAACTACAATCACTAGTAAGTTACCCTTTATAAAACAACAATATTAAACACAATAATGGCCACAACACAAAAACACTACCAGAGATGGGTATAAATGCTCAAGCCTCTCCCACGTCAATCACACTGTCACGGCCAACGGGGAAAGCATTGAAGAAAACTACAATCACTAGTAAGTTACCCTTTACCAAACAACAATATTAAACACAATAATGGCCACAACACAAAAACACTACCAGAGATGGGTATAAATGTTCAAGCCTCTCCCACGTCAATCACACTGTCACGGCCAACGGGGAAAGCATTGAAGAAAACTACAATCACTAGTAAGTTACCCTTTATAAAACAACAATATTAAACACAATAATGACCACAACACAAAAACACTACCAGAGATGGGTATAAATGCTCAAGCCTCTCCCACGTCAATCACACTGTCACGGCCAACGGGGAAAGCATTGAAGAAAACTACAATCACTAGTAAGTTACCCTTTACCAAACAACAATATTAAACACAATAATGGCCACAACACAAAAACACTACCAGAGATGGGTATAAATGCTCAAGCCTCTCCCACGTCAATCACACTGTCACGGCCAACGGGGAAAGCATTGAAGAAAACTACAATCACTAGTAAGTTACCCTTTACCAAACAACAATATTAAACACAATAATGGCCACAACACAAAAACACTACCAGAGATGGGTATAAATGCTCAAGCCTCTCCCACGTCAATCACACTGTCACGACCAACAGGGAAAGCATTGAAGAAAACTACAATCACTAGTAAGTTACCCTTTACCAAACAACAATATTAAACACAATAATGGCCACAACACAAAAACACTACCAGAGATGGGTATAAATGCTCAAGCCTCTCCCACGTCAATCACACTGTCACGACCAACAGGGAAAGCATTGAAGAAAACTACAATCAGTAGTAAGTTACCCTTTACCAAACAACAATATTTAACACAACCACAATAATGGCAGCAACACAAAAACACTACCAGAGATGGGTATAAATGCTCAAGTTTCTCCCACGTCCATTACACTGTCACGACCAACAGGGAAAGCATTGAAGAAAACTACAATCACTAGTAAGTTACCCTTTACCAAACAACAATATTAAACACAATAATGGCCACAACACAAAAACACTACCAGAGATGGGTATAAATGCTCAAGTTTCTCCCACGTCCATTACACTGTCACGACCAACGGGGAAAGCATTGAAGAAAACTACAATCACTAGTAAGTTACCCTTTACCAAACAACAATATTAAACACAATAATGGCCACAACACAAAAACACTACCAGAGATGGGTATAAATGCTCAAGTTTCTCCCACGTCCATTACACTGTCACGACCAACAGGGAAAGCATTGAAGAAAACTACAATCACTAGTAAGTTACCCTTTACCAAACAACAATATTAAACACAATAACAGGGTTGCATCTAGAGCGCGGCATTGCGGGATTGCCGCGAATTTTCATAAATGCCCCCCTATTTAGCGAATTGCCGCGGGCAAATCCCGCGAAAAAGAAGAAAAAACAGATAAAAGAATATGCATTTCTGTTGCCAGCAATCACTTGGTAACGGGTTAAACACAAAAAAAAATATATCTTTCAATGAACAAAAACAGCTAGTACTTGATTTTTCACTAGGGTAGATCTACATCATGCAAACTAAAACAGACTGCCAATCAGAAGAAAACACGATTCTGTACAAGCGCCATGGCCAAACTGACTCCGCCCAATTGACCTAAATAGATGTTTATCAAATCCAAATATGGTTACTATTACTACAAAAAGACCCGCGATTATGCCACGCGCGGTGACAAATGACCTGCATTCCTATGACGTCATTTGAGAGAACTTTTCCCGTACAAAATTGCATTTCTGGCATCTACTTACGGGGTCGATAAACTCCCTTTATAATAGCTGTAATTTTGAACTACAGTCAAATCTTTTTGGCCTTGGTTTACTTAACAAATGTCATTTGTTTTAGTGAAAAATTGCATAGGTAAAAAAATATCCTTCCAATTCTGACGAGACTCTAAATGACCAATCACATCGCCCGAGGAAAAGAGGTTGTCCAATTAAATGACACATTCAGTTGATAGTAAATTCCCGCGTGACAACTTTCCCACGGGCGTAAACAGACAGTTGGTACACAAGATAAAACCATTCCGTAGAAAAACGACTTAAACGCAATCTGGATGAACTACAAGGATGGTACTTGTAAATCAATATAGTTTTACAAACAAGTAAAAGAAAGAATTTTCAGGATGTCATGACTGGAAAATCCTTCCGCCTGACTTCCATAATCGATCTGAAAAATAGTCCATGAAGAATTACTTGTTTTAAGTGCAACTTTCACCGAGATAACCAGTAAGAAAGAAGTAGCCTAAATCAATAAACAAAAAACATTGAATCGAGAATACATAAATTTATCGATCTCTGAACGGTCCTGAAATACTCTGGGCGCTTTGATCCAATACAGTGATGACGTCACTCAAAATTGCAAATGGCGGCTATTTATACAATGTGACAGATAAATTTGAAAATTCTTTTGGACTACACTCGCTCAAACAGGTTTGGCATACAACGGCTCGTGGACAGATAGGTAGCAAACCACATGTGATATGTAATTTTCAAACTTTAAATGTCAAAATACTGAAAACGAGTGTATTTTAAAGGTACAAAGTTTGAAAAACATTACATTATTGTTAAGTTGAGATCTATTTCATAGCTGTAAATGTAATGTATTGTTATTTCGTTAGGATCTAGACTGGTTAAGATGATCTTTGTCACAGTTTACTTCACAATTTATTGAATACTGGCAGTTTAACATTAAAATGCATTCAAATGTCAATATACATAAAATGACCAAAGACTAGCCATTTTATGCATGCCCCCCATGTTTTGATCATTGCCCCCCAATTTCAGAAATTATGGGGGGCATTTCCCCCCAAATTGCAAATTTCTGGATGCATCCCTGCAATAATGGCCACAACACAAAAACACTACCAGAGATGGGTATAAATGCTCAAGTTTCTCCCACGTCCATTACACTGTCACGACCAACGGGGAAAGCATTGAAGAAAACAACAATCACTAGTAAGTTACCCTTTACCAAACAACAATATTCAACACAATAATGGCCACAACACAAAAACACTACCAGAGATGGGTATAAATGCTCAAGTTTCTCCCACGTCAATCACACTGTCACGGCCAACAGGGAAAGCATTGAAGAAAACTACAATCACTAGTAAGTTACCCTTTACCAAACAACAATATTAAACACAATAATGGCCACAACACAAAAACACTACCAGAGATGGGTATAAATGCTCAAACCTCATCCACATCCATTACACTATCACGACCAACAGGGAAAGCATTGAAGAAAACTACAATCACTAGTAAGTTACCCTTTATAAAACAACAATATTTAACACAACCACAATAATGGCCACAACACAAAAACACTACCAGAGATGGGTATAAATGCTCAAGCCTCATCCACATCCATTACACTATCACGACCAACAGGGAAAGCATTGAAGAAAACTACAATCACTAGTAAGTTACCCTCTACCAAACAACAATATTTAACACAAACACAATAATGGCAGCAACACAAAAACACTACCAGAGATGGGTATAAATGCTCAAGCTTCTCCCACATCCATTACACTGTCACGCCCAACAGGGAAAGCATTGAAGAAAACTACAATCACTAGTAAGTTACCCTCTACCAAACAACAATATTTAACACAAACACAATAATGGCAGCAACACAAAACACTACCAGAGATGGGTATAAATGCTCAAGCTTCTCCCACATCCATTACACTGTCACGGCCAACAGGGAAAGCATTGAAGAAAACTACAATCACTAGTAAGTTACCCTTTACCAAACAACAATATTTAACACAAACACAATAATGGCCACAACACAAAAACACTACCAGAGATGGGTATAAATGCTCAAGCTTCTCCCACATCCATTACACTGTCAAGACCAACAGGGAAAGCATTGAAGAAAACTACAATCACTAGTAAGTTACCCTTTACCAAACAACAATATTTAACACAATAATGGCCACAACACAAAAACACTACCAGAGATGGGTATAAATGCTCAAGCTTCTCCCACATCCATTACACTGTCAAGACCAACGGGAAAAGCATTGAAGAAAACTACAATCACTAGTAAGTTATCCGTTACCAAACAACAATATTTAACACAATAATGGCCACAACACAAAAACACTACCAGAGATGGGTATAAATGCTCAAGCTTCTCCCACATCCATTACACTGTCACGACCAACAGGGAAAGCATTGAAGAAAACAACAATCACTAGTAAGTTACCCTTTACCAAACAACAATATTTAACACAACCACAATAATGGCCACAACACAAAAACACTACCAGAGATGGGTATAAATGCTCAAGCCTCATCCACGTCCATTACACTGTCACGACCAACAGGGAAAGCATTGAAGAAAACTACAATCACTAGTAAGTTACCCTTTATAAAACAACAATATTTAACACAATAATGGCCACAACACAAAAACACTACCAGAGATGGGTATAAATGCTCAAGCTTCTCCCACGTCCATTACACTGTCACGACCAACGGGGAAAGCATTGAAGAAAACTACAATCACTAGTAAGCTGAATTTGATTAATTAAAGACAATGGTTAAAATGGGATTAATTGATGTTTATCGAAAGTTTTTAAGAATATGATCATAGTTTTTATCAAGAGGGTGAAATGTTCTTCAATATCCGTTATCTTTAATCTAAACACATAATGCAGATTCTAATTACAAGGCAATTGTATTATTTATTGAAGAAAGAAGGTTTGATCGATGTTTTTTGATTCACGAGAAATGTTTTTTTGCAAATTCCCTCATTATACCCCCGCAAACGAAGTTTGAAGGGGGTATACTGGAATCAGCCTGTCGGTCCAGTGGTTGGGTGGTTTGTCTGTTTGTCTGTCTCCAAATCTTTGTCCGGACAACTCCTCCTACACTTGTGGACCGATTTAGTTCATACTTGGCACAAGTGTTCATTGTGACCTGTAGATGTGCAAGACGCAAATTTCACGGAAATCGGACCAATACTTTTTGAGTTATGGCCCCTGATTTTTTTACCCAAAAATGCTTGTCCGGACAACTCCTCCTACAGTTACTGTCCTATTTGCTTCATACTTGGCACATGCATGCATTAGGACCTATAGATGTGCAAGACGCACATTTCACAAAAATCGGACCATTACTTTTTGAGTTATGGCCCCTGATTTGACCCAAAAATGCTTGTCCGGACAACTCCTCCTACAGTTACTGCCCGATTTGCTTCATACTTGGCACATGCGTGCATTAGGACCTATAGATGTGCAAGATGCAAATTTTACGAAAATCGGACTGATACTTTCTGAGTTATGGCCCCTGATTTGACAAAAAATGCTTGTCCGGATAACTCCTCCTACATTTGTGGACCGATTTAGTTCATACTTGGCACAAATGTTCATTGTGACCTGTAGATGTGCAAGACGCACATTTCACAGAAATCGGACCAATACTTTTTGAGTTATGGCCCCTGATTTGACCCAAAAATGCTTGTCTGGCCAACTCCTCCTACACTTGTTGATGGATTTAGTTCATACTTGGCACAGGTGTGCATTAGGACCTGTAGATGTGCAAGATGCAAATTTTATGAAAATCAGACTGATACTTTCTGAGTTATGGCCCCTGATTTGACAAAAAATGCTTGTCCGGATAACTCCTCCTACACTTGTGGACCGATTTAGTTCATACTTGGCACAAGTGTTCATTGTCACCTGTAGATGTGCAAGACGCAAATTTAACGGAAATCAGACCAATAATTTTTTAGTTATGGCCCCTGATTTGACCCAAAAATGCTTGTCCGGACAACTCCTCCTACAGTTACTGCCCGATTTGCTTCATACTTGGCACATGCGTGCATTAGGACCTATAGATGTGCAAGACGCACATTTCTTGAAAATCGGACTTTTACTTTTTGAGTTATGGCCCCTGATTTGACACAAAAATGATTGTCCGGATAACTCCTACTTTTACTGTCCGATTTGCTTCATACTTGGCACAGGTGTGCATTAGGACCTGTAGATGTGCCTGACGCAAATTTCACGAAAATCTGACCAATACTTTCTCAGTTATGGCCCTTGATTTTACCAAAAAATGCTTGTCCGGACAACTCCTTTAGTTACTGTCCGATTTGCTTCATACTTGGCACAGGTGTGCATTAACTTCTGTAGATGTGCAAGACGCACATTTTACGAAAATCAGACTGACAATTTCTGAGTTATGGCCCCTGATTTGACAAAAATGCTTGTCCGGACAATTCCTCCTACAGTTACTGAATGATTTGCTTCATACTTGGCACAGGTATGCATTAGGACCTGTATATATGCAAGATGCAAAATTCACGGAAATCAGAACGATACTTTCTGAGTTATGGCCCCTGATTGGACCAAATTTCAAGAAAATCGGATTGAAAATTTCTGAGTATGGCTCCTGATTCAACAAAAACGCTTGTCCGAACAAAGGTGGTGGCGGGGGTATTTTTATCACCTTCAGTGATAGATTTCTAGTTCATCCTTTTGTAGAGCTCTAATAGGGAACGATTTTATCCAATTAGCTGTGACATAATTTTGAACAAACAATAGTATTTTGAAGGTGTTATCATGAAACTTCGTAACTACGGCTTGATTCAATAACTACGGCTTGATTCAAGCCATAGTTGCAAGATTTTATTGCAACACCAATGATTTATCAATTTATAATAGTAAACCAAGTCTATTTTTAGCACAAAATTTATTGCCATTTACAGAGCTATAGATAAGAAGGGGTAATTACTTTTCAAAATGCCATCTATCATTTATTGTTCCTCAAATTACCATGTTGTGGGTACTCATTTGAATTGTCTCATTGAGACAATTCAAATGAGTATCATCAACATAGGTATAGATTTGAAAGAGACAATTCAAATGAGTACACACAACATAGATATAGATTTGAAAGAGATGATTCAAATGAGTACACACAGCATAGGTATAGATATGAAATAAATTTAGAATGCCTTTACCCCGTCTAATCTGTAGTTTTGTAATTTTCATGTTGATTATTTCCATTTCAGCCGGTAATGATATTTTAATATGTGGAAACTGCAAGTCACTATATCACAGTTTAGCTACATTTGTACAGCATAAAAAACAGAAATGTGAACTCAAAACAGTGTGTCAGGATAGTAATGATATAGGTAAGATTATATAACAGTTTAGCTACATTTGTACAACATAAAAAACAGAAATGTGAACTCAAAACAGTGTGTCAGGATAGTAATGATATAGGTAAGATTATATCACAGTTTAGCTACATTTGTACAGCATAAAAAACAGAAATGTGAACTCAAAACAGTGTGCCAGGATAATGATATAGGTAAGGTTTGTTGTCTTTATTGTTGTAGCATTACTTTCAGTTCTATGTGTCGTCTACTAGTCTATCTTTCTTGGCTTATATACATTCATCCAAATCTTGATATTGTAAATGCTGCTGCTGTTATGGACAGACTTTGACGAAATTTTTATGCTCCCCGAAAAAATTTCGGGGGAGCATATAGTCGCCACGCTGTCCGTCTGTCTGTCCGTGTGTCCATCCGTCCACTGCCAGATGTTGGCCACCCTTGAACCAAATTCAATGAAACTTCACATGTGAACTCTCTGGGTTAATACCTACAAACTTTTTCCTCGGTTTGTAAATTTAAGGCTGCGTCATGGAGAAAGGGTCCTTAGTGTAAAAATTCAGAATTCAATGAAATTTTGTACTCATGTAATAGATAGGATGTTCTAGACCATATTCTATAAATAATGTGTGTACAAAAAAGCTGTCATAGGAAAAGGGGGCTTAATGTATGATAGTTTTTAGCTCGACTTTTCGAAGAAAATGAGAGCTTATACTGTCACCCGGGCGTCTGTGTTGGCGTCGGCGTTGCAACAAAGGTTAATGTTTTTTCAAACATCAATAACTTCCATTTTATCAAAGGGATTCAACCCAAACTTGTAATACTTATTCAACATCACACCCTCTACCTTACTACCAGGGCCCATGACCCTGGCTCCACTATATTTGGAGTTATGCCCCCTTTATACTAAGCAACTTAGAAAGTCGAGCGCGCTGTCTTCGGACAGCTCTTGTTTTTTGGTCTTTTTACGTAGAGAACATTGTGGGAAGCACTTTCTTCATTTTCTGTGATGTTTTCAAAAGCCAGTATTTTGTAGGGAGTCAAAAGGAGGTTATGGGTTAAATACTCCTAACATAGGGTTTGGGTCTTCGGACAGCTCTTGTTATTTTGTGACAAACACTTATTCGGGGAGCATAAGCCATCTATGACACCTTGTTACAGAAAATTCCTAATCACATGACCTTGTGAATATTTCTTTCATTTTGCCATGGGTTATCGGTAATGTTTTAGTCTATAAGGCTCTATGTGCAAATGTTTATACCTGGACACCTTTTGATTCTGGTTGAAACTTTGCAGATATGTGTCTCACAAGAACTTTGGGTAATAAGCTCATTCTGATTCAAGCAGAATTGTGTTTGTTGTAGTCTTGGTTTGCCACTGTCCTGTCCTGACAGCTCTTGTCCACAATAAATTTTATGCCCGTATGTCAAAAGATTAGTGGGTTTTTTTTGCCGTTGTCCATTTGTCTGTCTTTCCATATGCCTGTCTGTCAGAAAACTTAACATGGAAACATTGGTGTTTACATGTAAGAAACACATCTTGTTTTAAAAGAATCTGACATTACAATTCATTTCTGATACATAACTGTCTTCATTTTTCGAAATGACATCATGTCAAATTGTAAAGAAATACCAAAACTAAAGATTTGTTTCATATTTTAGGATCTCGAGAACCGTCGCGGACGTTATTATGTGCAGTATGTGAAGCAGATTTTATGACAGCGTGGGATCTGTGTCGACACTGTCAAGAGGAACATAGTATCGCAATATTTAGGGAACAGGTATGAATATCAGTTAAATGTGACCTGTTACGCTATAAAGGACCTTATCAGAAGGCACAAATCCACATCTTGGCAAACTTGTCAGACTCGGCACATGTCAACCAGATACTGTATTCGAAAAATGAACATATTGTAAGATAGGGAAAACATTCCAGATTTAGAAAATTACATACAAGTGAAAAGTGTTTGGCCCTAGTCTGGCTGCGCGGACTGAGCAGACTGCCTAGGGTCGATATTTTTCACACTTCCTATGAGTTCCCTTTTAGGGTGATGGGTCACACATATAAGAAAGGTAGGATAGAGCAGAGTTACACATAAGAAGGGGTAAACACTTTTCAAAGAGCAATATGTCATTGATTATTATCAAACTCTATGTTATTGGTATTCATTTGAATCATCTCGTCTCATCCAGACGATTCAATTAACCCATTACCAAAGAGCAAAATTTTAGACTAGTTCAAATTCAAATATAACGCAGACGACAATTTGAAGTGAATGGAATTTTGCATTTTTAGCTCGACTTTTCGAAAAAAATGAGAGCTTATACTGTCACCCGGGCGTCGGCGTTGGCGTTGCAACCAAGGTTAAAGTTTTTTCAAACATCAATAACTTCCATACTATTATAGGGATTCAACCCAAACTTGGAATACTTATTCACCATCACACCCTCTACCTTACTATCAGGGCCCATTACCCTGGGACCACTCTATTTGGAGTTATGCCCCCTTTATACTAAGCAACTTAGAAAGTTGAGCGCGCTGTCTTCGGACAGCTCTTGTTTTTTGGTCTTTTTACGTAGAGAACATTGTGGGAAGCACTTTCTTCATTTTCTGTGATGTTTTCAAAAGCCAGTATTTTGTAGGGAGTCAAAAGGAGGTTATGGGTTAAATACTCCTAACATAGGGTTTGGGTCTAATTGAACAAAGTAAGAATAAATTAACTCCACCTTATCTGTAGGTCTGCTGTATGATAGGTCATTTACTTTGATATTTTTCTACACAACACAGTTTACCCATTCCTGAATTTAAAGGTGTTGCAGATGACAAAATATAGAGGAAAAGGGAAATAATTTTCTTCAATATTTTCCAGATTTTGAACTCTGAGGTACTGAAACACATCCTTGTTATAGAATGGTTTAAATTTCTTCCTGACAAGAGTCACGGCATGTCACATATACAGTCAACATTCGTTGTGTCAAAGTCAGGCGGGCCGTCAAGATACCTTGACATATCCGGAGTTCCACTCATCCGATTTTTTTAGTGTTTTTAATCAAAATGATATTTGATTACTTTTGCTACTCATCAATCTCGTTTGAAATTGAAATAAAGTAGGAAAAGGAAAGAAATTGCTCGACACGAGCAATTTCTATCCATTTCCTACTATATTTCAATGGCTATACTTACCACGCAATTGTTTCGATGGAATTTTTATATATCCATTGATGAAGACGGGACTCGACTTTCACTTTGACTTAGGCGGAAATTCAACTTATCCGATGTTGACATAATGAGTGTCGACTGTACATTGTTTCCAAGTTTTGTCTTGATGGATAACTTACAAGTTTATTCTACTATTTCTGTTGTTGATGTATTTCAGGATGTAAGAACTGAAGTGAACGGAACTAAAGTAAAGATAGAAGGTTGACAGAACTGATCATTGATCTTTTATCGGTGATGGAGATATTCTGTGTTCAGCATAAAACATTCATCAAACAGTGAACTGTCTGATCAGTCTGACAGTGAAATAATCCATTACCAGACTGCAAAATTCTAGACTGGTCCAAATTCAAAGATGTTGCAGATGACAATTTCAAGCAGGCCCGTAGGAAGCAATTTCATAAGGGTGGGCTTAAGCCCTAGTGTCTGAATATTGGGGCCCTAAATTTGATTTTCTCTAAAAATGTTCACTGTAAAGTAAGGAAAATTCAGCATTTTTGGCCAATATTGGGGGGGGGGGGGGGGTTCTAAGCCCCTCCTAGCCCCCTGTTCCTACGGGCCTGTCAAGTGAATGAAGTTATACATCTTTTGGTCTTTCTTGGTAAAAAACATTGTGGGAAATGAAGAAATTGCTTGTGACAAGCAATTTCTTAATTTTCCACAATGTTTTCCCAAGACTTCATCTTTAGGGGCATCAAAAAGTGTCAGTGTGTGTGAATGGGGTCAGTGATCAGTGTGTATTTATGAAAAAATACTTACTCCACAGTTGGTGATTACAGAGCACTGGATAAGAGGGCGTAATGCCATTCTAAAGTTGTTTCTTTATATCTATACCCTATGGTATAGGGTTTCATGAACAATTAATGAAATATTACATTTTGAAAAGCTATCAGCCCTCTAATCTGAAGCTCTGGTGATGAACGATAGACTGAACCTTATTGTTAATTAAATTGTTGATGTATTGACCAATTAAATGACTTTATCTGATAATGTGTCTGCAATAACATCTAATGCTTACATTTTTGTTTGTCTCTTTGAGACAAATAGTTCGAGTTTTCAAAGTTGGGAGATTTTCAGAATATACAAGTTAGAAATGATATAGGTTCAAAATGTCAAGATAATGTCTCCTCTGCAGCCAAATATTGTTTTCTTTTACACCTTACACCTATGTTAGTCATATTTCTTCTTTGCTTCAATGTTTTTATGAACATCAAAACCAGGCCTTGGCCGGGAAATGGCTAAAGTGGCTGTTCCTAGTAATTGGTTTGATGCCAGATCAAACCACTAAAAATTATGTGATTTGGGAGAGGGCCAATGCTGGGTCCCTTTTAAGCCTGACTTTGCTGTCAAGTTTTGAAGAGATATACTTGTTTAATGATACTTTTTAAGTCGCTTAGCGCTCGCGCTGCGACTTTTTGTGGCCGTACGGAGTTTTCTGGACAGGTCAAACAAGGTCAAAGACGGACCTCTTAACGTCTTCTGTATTTCTGTTTTGAGACAAAGTAGATCTCTGATTTCTTGTCCACACTTTATGGTAATAAACATAACGAAATAATGCCACATTTTGCGATCGCATGAAAGTTGTAGAAGAAATAAACATCATATTTCTTAAACGCCATATGAGGCATAGAAAGAATTTCAAAAAACAAAAACAAACAAATAAAAAACACCGTAGCCACACCTTGTTTAATATGCAGTTACAAGGTTTTTTTTTCGTAAACCAATGAAAAAATAGTTCGAGCACTACGCGTAGTAATACAGACGCGCACAAAGAACGTCGCTTTTCAAAAAAAAAACAACAACAACACCGTAACCACGCCTAGTTTAATATGCAGTTACGAGTTTTTTCGTAAACCATTGAAAAATAGTGCACTACGCGCAGTAATACAGACGCGTTTCCGGGAAGACCAGAACAAAAACATTTTATTACCCATCTAGTTAGTCTGGTTCCCGCCTCTAATACACTACGTTATAAAGCTATATTCATAGTAGATTTCAGGCACGGGAACCAGACTACCATCTAGTCAGCTTATCAATGGGAAACCCCACGGGGATCACATCAAACCGAAAAATTACTCGTAACTACTCGGCTGATTCCGTGATGGCGATCCCGAAATATGCATCCGACCATTACCAAACAAAGAGTTTTCCGTCGCCGAAGATCGATCCACGGAAATAAATTGTTGATTCGCTTGACCGGTAGGCGATCATAGACGGCGGGCATTTTCTTACCTTCGTTTCAGACCAGAATAAATTTTTCAACACACATGTGTTGATTCTTGTGCATTTGTAATCATTAGCCCCAAATGTGTAAATCATGGATATTCATATACATTCATGTTCAATTTTCGTCATTTTGTTTACCCCCCGTCCCAAACAGAAACATTTTAGACTGCTCCATTTTTGAAGGTGTTGCAGACGACATAACTTACTTTAAAAAGAAATCGAATGAATTATAGCATGGAAAGTATTTATCGTGGGGGCGGAGAAATGGCTGATTATCGATGATTTCTTCTTTTCTCTCAATGTTTCCTTATCTATTTATTCCATTGACGTCGAAATCAAGTCTTGTTTGTGAAAGGATTTAAAAGAGAGGTCGGCGAACGTCGGCAAAAATAAGCACTAGTCAGGTAGATCTGCATCGGCAAGAATTTTTTTTCTTAAGCGGTAAAGGGTGATCGATTTAGAAAGAGACTGGGGGTAAATTTTCTTTGCCGACGATTGACTTCTAGATCTTTGATTAAACAGTGCTTTCAAAACACAGATTGGTTGAAAAAGAGGATTGTCCCCGCCCATAATGACTTGCAAGTTGATTGACATGCTTCTCAGACGAATAAACAGGTGGTACAGTCGGATTTCTCGTGTTAAAAAACCAGTATGACGTCATGATGACGTAGCGTCTACTCAATCTGGGCTTGAATAGTGACTTCAAAAACACCGCGAACACCTGCTCAGTTATTTCGGTGACTGTTTCATAGTACGTTGATTGGATTATTACTTGATACTTGATACTTGACTTTAGAGGCCTTCTCCTAGGCTGATGCCTCTTTGGCCCATTTTGATGACGTGTTCGTTGTTGCCCGCTTCCGGCCCGTAACACTCTGGTTTAAATTTCACTGGGGCATGTTTCCATGCAACATTTAAAGCACTTTTAAAACTATT
Source organism: Fragum sueziense (assembly GCA_963680895.1). Taxonomy (NCBI): domain Eukaryota; kingdom Metazoa; phylum Mollusca; class Bivalvia; order Cardiida; family Cardiidae; genus Fragum; species Fragum sueziense. The sequence continues at coordinate 4,579,879 of OY804599.1, read as the reverse complement.
TACATTTTTACAATTAATTACGCTCTCAGGCAGAGAGTTCCACTGATTCACCACTCTCTGTGTAAAACTATTTTTTCTCAGATTGGACCTACTGCGTCTTATATGGATCTTGAATTTGTGACCTCTGGTAGTTGATTGACTAGGCATGCTTGGGAAAAGTTTGTTTTTTTTCTACTTTGTCTAGTCCAGTCATAATTTTGTAAACTTGGATAACGTCTGATCTTTGACGACGATACTCCAACGTTGGTAGACCTAGGTGCTTGAGCCTTTCACTGTAGCTTTTGCCTTTTAGATTTGGTAGAAGTCTGGTTGCACGTCGTTGCACATTTTCTAATTTTTTTCTTTCTTTTTTATGTGTGGCTGACCATACGTTTGACCCGTATTCTAGATGGGGCCGAATAAGACTTTTGTATAATGTAACAAACATGTTGTTATCAATGTAATTAAATGATCTTTTCACCAATCCTAGCATTTTGTTTGCTGTTTTAACTTTAGTGTCGATGTGTTCCTTGAATGTTAGCTTGCTGTCAACATGAATCCCAAGGTCTTTTTCGGTTGTGTCTTTTGATATGCCTTTTCCCATGAGGTTATATGAAGAAGGACTTTCTTTGCCAATCTGTAGGTGTTTACATTTGTCTTGGTTAAATTTCAGTTGCCAGGTATTTGACCAATTTTCTAAGTTGTTTAAATCTGTCTGCAGTTTGTTTTGATCATTATGGTTTTTGATTTGTGAGTATATTTTTGTGTCGTATTACCGTTGAAATTTTGGATATTAGACTAACAAGGTATCATTTTCTTCTTATCATAATGAAATTATGGCTTTCCGACCAAAATCTAAATAACCTAGATCTATAATTTTGCTTTAGCTGCAACTTTACACCAGAAAATCGGCATGATTTAGCATTCAAATTAATCATCGACATGATCGAGTGTACGTCGTTGCAGTCGACGTTTCTGCGATGAAATCTCTTATTATTTATCACCGAAAAATTAACGTGAAATAAAAACAATCTTGTGGAGAGAGAAAGGGAGTTGATTCGTGAATAAAACGTTAATTGGAGAATCAAAGTCTTGATTTATCACGACTTTGTGTAATAACGAGCTTAAAAAGACACACGACACATTGGTTATCTTTGTGAGTTTTAAATATTACGTACATTTCTGAACTGAAATGATATCAATTACGAGAAATATCCTCAAGAGGGGTGACAAAAGTGCAATTTCGGAAACTACGTGTACACAAAAGTAGTTAAAATACTGTCATCGAAATATTTTTGAATTTAGATCTGGGTTTCCAATCTGACATTCACGACAAAGTTAAAAAAAATATGTCAGGGTTTATAAATGGGACTAGGTTTCCAATACAAACCAATATCTATCATCAAGTTTGTGGCTACGATATCGCAGCTCGTAACACAAAAGCAGTGTTCAATGACTGGCAAGGACGGATCGAGGATTGTTTTCGGAAGGGGTGGGGGGGGGGCAGTCGTATCAACCTTTTACAAGATATTTTGAGATTGTCAACTTCCAATATTTATTCAAATATAGCTAAGTGTAGTTGCATTGATGTATCCGAAAAAAAATATCCAAACTTGATTTTCACAAATCAAGACTGATCTGCCAATGGTAGCAAAACCCTGAAATATGCGCACATTGAAAATTGTTGCCATGTCATACTAGAATCAACACTACTTATATCAAAAATGAAAGAAAAAAAATAAAACAGTGCATCATATTGAGTTATAGTTTGAAACTGAATGATAAATGATCTGGAAAACTTGCACTAAAAGATGGTAGTATATAGCGTCATGAACGCCTTCCTGGGGTTTTTTAAAACGCTATTTCTCGAGAGCTCCCGGGGGCCTCCGCCCCCCTCGACCCCAGCTCTGAAGTTCAGTATTTTGAAATTTTCTAACTTTCACCCATGAAGTTCACAGGTTACTTCCTGGGGTCAATCCCTAGAGACCCTTTTCTCCGTTTCTTAATTTAAGGCTGCGTCATGGAAAAGGGTGCCTTAATGTAAAAATTAGTTTTTATACGCCCGAAGGGTCATAATTATGTTATGGCCCTGCTCGTCTGTCTGTCCGTCCGTCCGTCCGTCCGTTAGCAATTTCTTGTGTGCGCAACTCCTCCTACAGTTTTGATCGGAATTCGATCAAACTTGCCACAATGAATCTCCATGTTGTCCAGTTGTGCACAGCACTTACGGAATTTAGATAACTGTTTTCGTTCTTGAATTATCTGCCCTTGAATTTAAGAAAAAATGCCCATTTTCTCAAAAATGTCCATTTTCTCCTGTGTGCAACTCCTATAGTTTCAACCAGAATTGAATCAAACTAGCCACAATGAATCTCTATGGTGTCTTGTTGTGCAAACAAAATTTTGATAACTTTTCATGTTTGAATTAAATGCCCTTGAATCGAAAAAATGGCCAATTTTACTGACAAGCCCCTCTCGGGCGTATATGCGCCGCTTTGCGAAGCTCTTGTTCTCTAATTTCTCTTTACCTAATGGACAGAATTTAATGAAATTTTGTACTTATGTGATGAATGAGATCTTCTAGACTATATTCTATAAATAATGTGTGTACAAAAAATCCGTCATGGGAAAAGGGGGCTAAATGTATGATAGTTTTTTTTTGTGACAAACACTTATTCGGGGAGCATAATCCGTCTATGACGGCTCTTGTCTCATTGGTTGTTATTCGCTTCGTCTACGTAAAATCGCCTCAATGTAAGTTAATTTTCATCTTTTCTTATCATGATATTGATATTATGATGCGTTATCGAACGCTTAAACATAATATCTTTGTGTGCATTTTAGTTCAGATTTGGGAGAGTGTCTTGTAATAGCTTGTCAAAAAGCAAATTGTGGGCAAAGCCTTTGTTCTCTGGATACAGAAGCGATTGAATGACTAAGAAAGTGAATTGATGAAGTTATTGCCTGGTGAAAAACGTTCTCTGGTTACTTTATGACGATAGAACGACGAATGTAAATGTCCGATATCTACTAAGTCCCTCTTTCGTTTTCATTCATCATTTTCGAACGGATTTTTTTCAAACGCAGTAGCGAGTGGACGAGTCCACTCGATTTGGTAATTAATGATTCCAAAACAATCCCTATAAAGAAGAAAAAAAAAAAGAATGGCGAAGGCATTGATTTCTTAACTCGCCAAAAACAACACATTTGTTTAGGAAAACATTTAGAAGAGAGGAGAAAATTATTTTTAATGCTTTTCAGTTTGCAAAATAATGAACCATTGATGGTCTTCTTTAGGTAGATCTAATAATATTCACAGCTGTTTGAGGGTATTTCTAAAATCATTCATTGTTGTATGACCATTGAAAGAAGTTCTTCTATTAGATCTACCTGTTTACTGAATTTGAAAATTGTATTCTGACGAATTTCATGAATTCAATACTTTTTAAAGACTTCTCTGATAGGGTCATAAAAAGCAAGTCTTGTTTAACTAACACATCTGTTGAAGCGACTTTCAGGCCCTTCAGGGCTTTGATTAGTATAACTATTGGTATAATAGAGAGGCTATTCGGGACACCTGGGCATCCATGTCATACTTTGGTTAAGTTTTCATGTGCAAGTTTTTCAAATCTCTGTTTCTACTAATCCTATTGCTTTTTAACTTTGCACATGCCTCTATGACCATAATATCAGCCTCTAGGCAAAAATTCGTTACTCAAACAATTAATTGAATGGAATTTTTACCCTTTTGGGCATAGAAATTCTTCGTTAATTTGTTGTGTGCAACTTGCATATATCTGTGATAACTTTTCTTCTGTAACAGTTATTGCTTTCAAACTTTGCACATGCTTCTGTGACCATATTATCAACCTCTAGGCAAGGATTTGTTACTATGAAATTTGATTTAATGGAATTTTTACCCTTTTCAGACTTTGAATTTTTTCACTAACCAGCACCTGATAGTCGTGCTTTGCTGTTCTCAGACAGCTGTTGTTAAAATTTGATATTTGTACATGTAAATGCATGTCTCTGTATTTGTCCATGCAATTAAAAATGATTGCATTGAAACTCATGGTTGTTTGTCATAGTGAATCATGACCCTCTGGTCATCGATAAAAATGTATGACATTGATATTTCGATGACTCTGCGCAAAACGGTTGTAACTGCCTATAAACATATAGGCAGTTACAACCGTTTCGCGCTGAGCCATCTATTTGTAGGAAACATAAAAATATCAAAAATAGAAAAGCATGCTATCTATTTCAATGTTTTCTAAAGCTTTCTTAACCTATCTCACATAATGATGCCTTTTGACACGCTACAAGGTAATGGCTTTGGAAAACATTGTTGAGAATGAAGAAATTGCTTGTCACAAGCAATTTCTTCATTTCCTACAATGTTTCTACCAAGAAAGACAAAAAAATGTAAATTTTGATTTTATTCAAATTGTTGTCCGAAACATCTGAATGTGGTACATTCTAGAATTTGCCGTCTGGTAATGGGTTGTGGTATTCCATCCATCATTATCTACAAAACACTGAGCAACTTCATGTATCATCTACAGCAATGGAAATTCCCAAGGGTATCCCTCGTCAATTTCCTTTGCCTCATATGATGACTGAAAATTGATGACAGTATCTCGCTTTAATTTCCTTTGATCATTGATGATGCCGAAAGATGCATCAAGTGTTTTGTAAGTAAAAATGGGTTGTTATCCCTAAGTAGGGGCTGAAAACTGGTATTGTTTGCTCATCTGAGCACAAAGTGCAAAAGTGAGCCATTGTGTTCACTTTACACGTTTTGTTTATCCCTCTGTCCGTCCATTCTCAATTTGGTGTTGACTCTATTATCCACAAATATAAGCAGCTCTTGACCAAACTTGGTTGAAAAAGTTCTCAGATGAGTTCAATAATGGGTCAGATCAAAGGAGTTGTGTGCCATTGACCTTGTTTACACTCTAGCATCTACAAATATCTGCCAATCAAGACAAAACTTCAATGTAATGTTGTTGACCAGAAGATTATCAATCAGGATGATTTTCAATATGACAGGACCAGAAAGTCTTGCAGAAAGCAAACATTGAAGGAAAGTGAGAAAATCAATGCCAAGTCAATATTATCATCTTTTTTCTCGATCGTTTCTGAAACTCTTGAAGGGACTTATTAATGAAGGGTAAGGGTTGAACACTGTCACACATAGTCAAAGATCAAGAGACAAATTCTTAATTCTATATTTAATAGAATAATTGCATTATTTAACATATAACAAGAGTATATATGAAATATAAACTTAGAGCACATAAAAATCAATAACATGCAAATATTTATAAAAATCTTTATAAAACAAATTGTGTTTTAGTGAAACACCTCCCCCCTTCCAACCTGAGAAAGATAAAGGTCCCATCACAGTTGGAAATTTTTGCCAATAATGCAGATAAACAGGACCCATAACTATCACTAAGGGGGCATTATTATATCTATTTGACAAAAAGAGTAGCCCATTGTCTTGCTGTTCCAGAACATAAATCAAAAAGAGTTTTTGGAAGCAAATTTTCCAAATTTGCTTCTCTTAGCAGCCATGCGTCTCTGCACTTTACCATTCTCTGCATACCACACAACATCTTCCGGTCTTCCTCACTATAAATAGTTCTATCAAAAGCAAAGATTAATGAGGTAACAGTCATTCGAATATTCAATATGTAAGTCTGAAGTTATGTGTAGATGTTGAATTGTGTGACTGAAAATGAAACATTCAATTAATCATGTCTCTAAGAGAAGAAAAGATCGACGTAGTAATTTGCTTTATTATGGTTCAAAGAATTAGTCCAATGGCCTTCCTTGTAAATGGGTCAGTCGAGTTTACTGAACTATGAAATATATTCAGCTTACACAAACGATTAATATGTGTGAAGTTGTGCTAAAAATAAATACAACTCCATCATGAAATCAAAGTATGCAAGGTATTCTGGATAATCAAAGTACTTAATCAAAATACTCTACGAATCAAAGTATTCAAGGTATTCAAATGGATTATCAAAGTACCTAATCAAACTGCTCTATTTCTGGCCCCGGTTTTTCGAAAAAACTTAAGTATGTTCTCAAATCTGAGCACAGTGCTCAAATTGCATGAAATCCACGTGAACTTCAATGGAATACCCTTCAACGTTGGAGAGTATCCCTTTGATGTTGAGCATGTTCTCATGAGAATATACTTAAGTTTTTTTCGAGAAACTGGGGCCTGGACAGGCCTACATTTTTGAAAAATTTGCTTCCAAACAGTACTGTCAGTACTTTGATTAATCATATCTTTAGGGTTGGTGTCAGTATAGTTTGTCCGTTTAGTTAAAAAAAACTTTCATGAAAAATATCACATTTTACAGTTTTATGTAGAATTTACAGCACTGCTCATCATGGATCCAGGAAGTGAAAGACCTGGCTAGACTGTGTCAGTATTGGTGAGAGCCAACTTAAGGAAGTCCACCCCTAATGACATTCATGAAGTCAGAATTATTTGTGTGACGTCATAAATATTCAAACCTATTCGGACCATGTTGTAAACATCCTGCAGTGGAACATTCCACTGTTGAATGTTTACCTCACCCAAATAATTCCGAAGTCACATGATGATGAATCTCATTAGGGGTGGACTACCTTAAAGGCACAGATCCACATTGCAGAGAAGCCTGGATGTTTGGGCAACTTTGTCAAAATTCACACCGGAATTCCAATCTGGATCCACACATTAACTTATTAACAAATAGCATAAATTTAGACTTTTCCAGATTCAAACATGCTGCATATGACATTTTATGCAGTGCTTGTCCAAGCCTTTATCTTGTAGGGCATCGAAAGGCCTCAATGTGTTGGAACTGGTTAATCAAATAAGCTCAAGAACAAACCAAGAAAAAACCTTAAACAATATAAAGTCAAATAACAAGCGACTGGAATGAAAGAAGTTCCCTGAGAAGAAAATCTTCGATATGCAAAACATCCAATGTGATTTCCTGCAAGTATTAGAAACTGATTTAATTTGAAAATGGTTCCTTAAAAATATAAATGGTCTGGAAAAAAGACCATTTTGGTACTTAAGACCAACTATGGATCGTGATCACTACAGTACTAGATGATCTGAATTCATGGGTCTTGAATGCAATAGTCCATTACCAAACAGCAATTCTTTGGACTGATCCAAATTCAAAGATGCTGCAGACGACAATATTCAGTGAATGAAATTTGACATTTTATGGTCGTTCTGGGTAGAAAACATTGTGGAAAATGAAGAAATTACCGGTGAAACAGTGTGTGAAAAATATTGTAGCTTGACTGCAATTCATACCCAGGGCCTCAGGAATGCTGTTCCTACACTCTAACCACTGAGCTACCGAACCACATGTCGACATTCCCACACGATATAATTATTACCAAATACCCGGCTACACTTGTAACAAGCAATTTCTTGATTTACCACAATGTTTTCCAAAGCCTTTTTCTTTTCGAGAGTTAAAAGGAGTCAATGTGTGGCAATGGGATAGACACTTTAACACTGTTCAAGTTACTGTACAATTTTACATAATGGAAGCTTTTAAGCCCATGTGAGCATTTAAACTGGTTAGTACTTAATCTTTATGATCCTACCAGTTCTTCATATAATGTTAAACATATCTAAGCAATAAAAAACCATGGAAAGGTCTACAAGGGCCTTTTTCGGATTTAGGCTAGATATCCTGGTTCTGATTACACTTATAATGAACAGGAGTAAATGAGACTTCAAACTTTCTCAAACAAAGCTGGTTTTGATACCCTTCACAGAAAAGGCTTCGAAAAATATTGAGGCAAAAGAAGAAATTGTTGGTTATCAGTATTTTCCTTTTGCCTCAATATTTTCCCAAATTCATTCTATTCTGTGCATCAAAATGTGTAACTATTTGGGAAGAAAATAATTAGATAAACATAAAATCAAATATGGCACATGTATACAAAATAATAACTTAACCCTTTCCCAAACAAGACCTGGTTTTGACGTCCATATTAGAAAAGGTTTGGGAAAATATTGAGGCAAGAGAAGAACATGCTGATAAACAGCATGTTCTCCTTTTGCCTCAATATTTTCTGTGCTATATCTTACAGATTGTCTGCTCATTTTGATATCAATTTTGTTGTCTGCTGTGCCTTTGAATTTTGATAATCCTTAAATTTTGCTGTATGGGAAAGGGCTAATATGGTCCTGTTCTAAAAACCCGTAAAACCTACAGAAATCCCATTCAATGTTATAAACCAAACAAGAGGGTTCTAGACTGGTCAAAATTGAAAGCAAGTTGTAGATTAGATTTTTTTAAAAACAAAGCCAGGAATTGTTGGGAAAGAATTATCGCATTTCATGTTGACATCCACAAATCATTGATGCAAAATAAATAAATACTAGTTATCAGCAGTTTCTTCTTTTGTCTCAATACTGTCTCTAAATTCCTCAAAAAGGGACCTCAAAACCAGGCCCCGGTTTCTTGAAAAAACTTGAGTATATACTCATGAGTTCATGCTCAACTCAATTGAATACCAGTCAGGACACAGCAATATTTCAAATTCATATCAATTCAAACCTCTATACTGTGGGTACTTGGTGAATTTGCCAGGAAATACCCATAGCATAGCGTTTGGTACACAATAAACGGTGGCTTATTGAAAGTGAATAATTTTCACATTTTGAAATTTATATTAATAAACCATGATCTCTAATCTGTACAATGTTTTATCCCAGTATGTTCCACACAGTACAGGATCAGAAGAAGACTTTCCCCGGGTTCATAATACCGTTAGGATCTAGAGCCTGTTTAAGTTCCGTCATCACACTGAGACCCACTTCTCCGATCTCCTTCACGAGCAGATCGCGCTTCCCGATTCCGATTCCATGCTCGCCTGTACAGGTACCATCTAGCTCTAGGGCGGTCCTGTACAAAATATGAAAATAAATTTTTAACGCTTTCCCAAACAACTAAATTTTAGGCTGTTCCAAATTCAAAGATCATGCAGACGAGAATTTCAGTTGGATGTGTTTTTGCTTTTTGGGTCTTTTGGGGTAGAAAACATTGTGGGAAATGAAGAAATTGCTTGTAATAAGCAATTTCTTCATTTTCCACAATGTTTTTCCAGACTGTTTTCTTGAGAGGCATCATTGTGTGGGAATGGGTTAAGTATGGATTTGTAAAAGGGCTCCTTAAAGCATTAGAGACCATCATGGATCCAGATCAGCCTGTGCATATGCATAGTCTAATCAAGATCCATGCTGTACTATAAATTCTTTATAACCTATTACCGATTACCAAACAACAAACTTTGAACTGGTCCAAAGTTAAAGATGTTGCAGACAACAATTTCATGTGCATGAAATCTTACGTTTTTTGGTGTTTTTTAGAAAACATTGTGGGAAATGAAGAAATTGCTTGTCACAAGCAATTTCTTCATTTCCCACAATGTTTTCCAAAGCATTTATCTTGTAGGGAGTCAAAAAGAGTCATTGCGTGGTAATGGGTTAACAAATATAACAGAACTGTAAGGGGCTATACTGTACTAAGGCACATACTGATCTTGATCCATGTTGGTCTGAAATGCTATAATGGTCCCTTTTCCAGATCAATGTTCCATTACAAATGCATATTCTGAACAGTAGATATATAAGTGGGATTTACTCTTCCTTAATTTTAGATTTGAAAACATTACAATTTGAAAGATATTACAATATGTTTATTATTTCATGTATTACATCTAAATGGCTCAATGTTGTATAGTCCACCAACATTAATCCCAGACATCTGCATATGTAATGAACTTATTTTGGAAATGTTTTCTTCCGACGTTCAACTAATAGACTTTGCTGACAAAATTAAGTTGTCCTAGCTGGGTTAATTTTGGTGGACTACAGTAAACTATCATTATTAGCCGGTTGCACTCTTCTCATTCCCAGAACAACAAACTTTTACACTGCTCCATTGTGAAAGCTGCTGATGATAACATTAAAATTGTTAAAGATAGGATTAATAATGTAGCGCTGAAAATATGCCCTGAGAAAAATGTTGGTGATCAGCATTTTCTTCTTTTCCCTCAATATTTTCCTGAACCTTTTCTTTTGGTGACAATGCGCACTGGCCTTATTTGGAAAGGGTAAATCCATGATTTAAAATGCCTGTATCTAATGATTCATTTGATCATCCAACTTTGATATCATGAGATAGACCTGGCCCCGGTTTCTCGAAAAAACTTAAGTACGATCTCATGCTCAAATCTGAGCACCGTGCTCAAATCACACGGAATCCATGTGAACTTCAATCGAATACCCTTCAACGTTGGAGAGTATCCCTTTGAAGTTGAGCATGTTCTCATGAGAATATACTTAAGTATTTTCGAGAAAGCGGGGCCTGAAGTTGGCAATGTTACATAATTTTGCCTAAATAATTGTGAAAATAATGGTCCAACATCCATGCACAAACTCATGTGCAAATCAAAGTAATTGTTTTAAAAAATACCAAAATATGCACATAAAACTTTAAGCAATGAACACTAGTCTTGGGCTCGAACAAGTTTGCCCTGAACACCTTTCTTAATCCAAACATTGAGCTTAAATCTGGTGAATAATTGTGTAAGTTTATGGTAGTATTGTCCTGTAATCCTATGCTGTATGAGCAAAGGTTCAAAGCATTATGCATTGTGCTTACTAATTACAAATATGTGTAAACATGCAAAATTGACAACAGTATAAACATGATACATTGTTGACTAGAAAGGTAAGAAGAGTACAGGTAATCATTGTTATTTAAAGAAATTAACAGTGTTAGAAGAGAAAAAGAGTCCAAAACCAAAGCTACGGTCAAATAAGCATTTTAGAATAAAAATTAGAGCTATTATTAAATATGGTCATATTCCCATCCCCACCCCCAACAGTCCCATGTAACTAACCAGAGAAATGTTTAAAAAGTTACAATTTTTAACAAAGACAGCAGAGATAAAATGCAAGCAAAGGACAAAATGACAAATATTCAAGACTGCTTTAATCTCTAAGCTGCTATAGATCACCAAATTATTTATAAAAGTGTAATATGTGTGCAATATAGCCCAGAAAATGTTGATGAAAAGGGGGAAATTTTAGTTTTTCAACATTTCAGTCTTTTGCTTCAATGCTTATCCTAGTCTCTCAAGGATATCAAAACCTTGTCTTGTGCAGGAAAGGCTTAACTTAATGGATCAATTAATTCTCTATTTAACATTTAAATCATCAACAGTCATCAATTAAATTCACTCACAGAGCAATTCTGTGTGTCATATCCTTGACAAACTCATATTCACCAGGCTTGTTAGGATCAAATAGAAACAGTGTGTGAAAGTTACCATCCCCCACATGACCAAATGAAAATCCATCTGAAAATCCAGTCATATAATTGTCAATTAACCCTTTCCCAAACAGCAAAAACTTGGGATATTCCCATTTGAAAGCTACAGCATACGACAAATGGATGTTGACAAAGAAAGGATGTGCAATTGAGCTAGGAAAATATTGAGGCAAAAGGAGAAACTGCTGGTTATCAGCAGTTTCTTCTTTTGTCTCAATGTTCTTCCCAAGCCCACTATATCAGGGATGTCAAAACCGGGTCTTGTTTGGGAAAGAGTTAATGCTATTTACTACATGTATATAGGTCAATCATAATGCTGGATTGGTGCAAGACTGTTGTCAAGATGGTAGACAATACAACAATAAATAATTCACATGCCGTTTTACATGCAAATCTGTTTCTCAAACAAAATCTGGTTTTGACATCCCTGATAGAAAAAGCTGGGGAGCATTTTTTCCCTTTTGCCTCAATATTTTCTGTGTTGAACTGTATACAAATCCTAGTTCAATCAACAACCAATTGCAGCAGCCTTCAATAGGGAATAGTCTAAAATTCCAATGTTTGGGAAAGGATAAAATGCAAAATACTATAACTACAAAGCAGATCAGACACTGTCACAGTCAGAGCTACAGATATGAGGGGGGATGACTTTTCAAAATGAATTGTTTCATTTATTGTTCATCAAACCTTATGTTGTGCATACTCATTGGAATCGCCTCAAGACGATTCAAATAAGTATGCACAACATAGGATTTGGAGTTACGATGACAAATTTAGAATTTCTTCAGCCACTCTGATCTGTAGCTCTAATCATAGGTCAGTTTTAGAAATAAAATATAAGATGGAGTGATCATTACAGTCAACACTTGTGTGAAAGTCAGACAGGCTGTCAAAAATACCTTGACATATCCAAAGTTTGTCTTATTCAATTAACCGAGCTTGACATTTGACCATTTCTGTTACTCTTTACTTTAACTTTTCCAAAAATAAATTTTGAACAGATAAAGAACTGAAAGATAACAAAATAATATCTATCACAAGACCCTCAGATTTGAGAGGGTAAAGGCTATGTTATTTTAAATCCACACCCTACTTTTTGTGTGGACTCATTTGAATCTTCTCAACCAGACAATTAAAATGAGTACCCACAACATGGTGTTTGGTGAACATTTTGACAGGTCTCTACCCAATCTTATCTCTAGCTCTGCTATGATCACTCCATCTTAACCCATTACCAAACAGCAACATTTTAGGGCGATCCACTTCAAAAACTGCCACAGAAGACAAAATGGATGATATTAAAGATAGAATTTGTGTAAAATATTGCACGGAAAATATTGAGACAAAAGGAGAAACTGCTGGTTATCAGCAGTTTCTTCTTTGCCTCAATGTTTTCTAAAGCCAATTCTATTAGGGACATCAAATCAGGTCTTGTTTGGGAAAAGGGTTAAATCTTGCATCACACAGCACTACAAGATGGGTTAATCCTTTCCCAAACAAGACCGGGTATTGACATCCTAATGGAAAAGGCTTGGGAAAATATTGAGACAAAAGGAGAAACTGCTGATAACCAGCAGTTTCTCCTTTTGCCTCATTATTTTCTGTACTATTTTGTACACATATCCCATGTATACCAACACACATTTTGTGGTATGTGGCAGCGTTCCATTTGAAATGTATTAGAATTTTCCTGTTTGGGAAAGGCTATAAAAGTTCAAACATGCACCACACAGTACTACAAGACGGGTTAATATAGCTATAATAGTGAAAGCGTGCAGTCCGTCCCCACTTACAACGCCATCTGGTGCGACACTTCCTCTATTTTCCGCATTGTTTCTTGATCGTCAGGATGAACAGGGAAGAAAACGTGAAAGTTCCCATCACCGACATGGCCAACTATTGGACCTGTATGTTATTCAGAATATAGTTAGTACATGTACATTCCTTCCCTAACAACAAATTCAAGTCTTGTCTAAATGCTGTTAATTCTTTTACCTCAAGGTTTATAGAATCAACGATGTAAAAAATTATTGAAACCATACTTGTTTGGGACAGGGTAATGATACTTTAATGTATATAAATATATCAAAATCAGGTCTTCTTTCTTGCCAACAACAGCTTTCTAAAATTTAATGCTACACATTTTTTTCCTTTTCCTTCATTTATTTCTTCTATCCTTTATGAAAACAAATTTAAAGTATCAACACACTTTGAATTTGTCGTCCGCAACTTTTTCTAATTTGGACTTGTTTACCATATTCTGTCCAATGTTTATAAAGATATCCCATTCATTGTTTGATGCATTGAACTTTAGACAAAAACAATGAATCTATATTGAAACTTAATTCATTGTTGGAAAGAATTTATTCATACCTTGTATCCTAGACATATACATAGTAAAAAGAGTTTTATTTCATACCTCTATAATTGAAATAAAATTAACCCATAACCACACATTGACTCTTTTTAACTCCTCTAAATAAAAGGCTCTGGAAAACATTGTGGAAAATGAAGAAATTGCTTGTGACAAGCAATTTCTTCATTTTTCACTATGTTATCTACCCATGAAGACCAAAATACATAGAATTGTATTCACTTGAAATTGAAGCTTGTAATAACTTTAAATTTGGACCAGTGTTAAGTTTTGTTGTTTGGTAACGGTTTAAAGGTACCACAGAATCATATACCCTCCCTCCTAGAACAGCTTCTCATCAAAAACCACCATAACTATAGGGAAAATTTGATGGACCATGTCAAGGTCCTTAGGATAGGCACATCTCCGCTTGACAACAAGCCAACCAGAGAATTTTAATTTTGATTCAAAACAAAAGAATCATAGACGAACCAATCAACTGACCCATGCATGGACTGACTAACAATTTGACTTCATTCCTGGCAATAGTGGTTTTTTTTGTCCTTTATTTTTTTAACATTATTTGTAACCAACATAATTAGTATTGTATGATTAGATTACCTATAATTCCGGCTTCCTGGATCATCTGTTTTGTGCGTATAATAACTTCAGGTAACTTTGAGATTGGCACACAGACATCGGTAGAGTAGGGCTGAAATATGCAACATTTAACCCATAAATACACAGAGCAACATTTAACCCATAAATACACAGAGACACATTTTGACTCACTCACAATAAAAGGCTTGGAAAAACATTGTGGAAAATGAAGAAATTGCTTCATTTACCACGATGTTTTATAACCCAAAATGGAAATATTTTTAAAATTTCATCAACTTAAAATTGTCGTCTGCAACACCTTTCAAATAGGGACAGTCCAAATTTTTCCATTTGGGAAGGGTTAACTCTTTCTCAAACAGAAATACTTTATGCTGGTCCTATTTGAAAGCTGTTGCACAGGACAAAGCCACTGATTCTAGAGCTAAAGTTTGTGAATGATATAGCATAGAAAACATTTAGGCAAACAAGGAAAACACTGATCATCAGCATTTTCTTCTTTTGCTTTAATATTTTCCCAAGCCTTTTTCTATTACAGATGTCAAAACCAGGCTTTGTTTGGGAAAGGATTAAATAACAGAAATAATTTAAAACACATTATTGAAGTCCCATCAATGTTGTAAATTATATGAAACATTCAATGGCAAAATATATTTATATACTCAAATGGTTGACAAGTGGTATACTTTATATTTTGATCTTATCCTTGAATTAACTTGTGGTCTGGTTACCGTTTTATCTTTTTCATTTTAACCCTTTCCCAAACGACAAAATTTTAGGTTGGTGCAATTTGAAAGCTACTTTAGACGACAGAATGGATGTTAATCCAGGTTTGATTTGTGTACAATAGAGCTTAGAAAATATTGAGGCAAAAGGAGAAAGTGCTGTTATCAGCACTTTCTTCTTTTGCCTCAATGTTAGCACTTTCTTTTTTTGCCTCAATGTTTTCTTAAGTCCCATCTATTAAGGACGTCAAAACCAGGTCTTGTTTGGGAAAGGGTTAAGCCATTCCCACACATTAGCGCCTTTTGACGCCCTAGAAAACAAAGGCAATTTCGTCATTTCCCACAATGTTTTCTACACAAAAACACGAAGAAATGCTAAATTTCACACACTTGATATTGTCATTAATTTTGAAAGACAACTCTAAAATTTTGTCTTCTGGTAATGGAATTAGGTGGTGCCTAAATACCTTTGATCCAGGTTTAAGGGCCATACATGCATACAGAATCTCGTGCCTCGCCTTCCATAAATGATTCCTTTCATCTGGGTCCACAGCCCACTTAAAGTCGGAACCATTGTTCATCTTCACCAGCTCCTCTGTGGGAATATACAACAGAAAATTAACCATTTCCCAAACAACACAATTTCAACCTCTCTCAAAGTTGAAAGTGAAGAAAATTACCAAATTAAACTGTCAGAATGATGATTCCGTTTGATTCAGTGTAAAATGTTGAGGAAAAGGCAGAAATTGCTTGACAAGTTGACATTGAGCAACCAAGAACTTTTATTAATCCCTAACTTTTTGACAAGGTTTAGACTCATGATTGTTAGTGTGGAAACTAAAGGATGTTAGATTGATAACATGATGTTATTAGATTTAAACTAAAGTCTGAATGATTGGTTTTGTACAATTCAAAGGCACACACGTCAGGAGATGCGATTCAGGTCATGTTTGAATCTGATTTTTATTCACATATTATAGACAAAAACATCTTTTCCAGGTTATGTCTTGATTGATTAAAATGACAGGAAGATAATAAATAAATTTATAAAGAAAACCAGCAATTTTTGACCTTCACAGGCACATAACAGTTACTCTGGGCTTTCTGGCCCAATCAGATCATCAAGCTTATTTAAGAACTAAGTCTTGTGATCAAACAAGTACATATTTTTCTATTTATTTCAGCTTGACTTATATTTGTAAATAAGACAGTGTCAAGAACATGTTTTTGGAATAGAGTTACAAGTTGTTTTTCTTCATTTCATAAAGATGTAAACATTAAAAAATTTCATATAAATTTACAATAGTTTCAGTAAATAGTTTACAGCAGTTTTACAAGATTCCTTTAACCCTTTCCCAAACGGCAAAAATTTAGGGTGACCCACTTCAAAAACTGCCAAAAATAACAAAATTGAAGTTATTGAAGATAGAATATGTGTAAAATATGGCATAGAAAATATTGAGACAAAAGGAGAAACTGCTGATTATCAGCAGTTTCTTCTTTTGTTTCAATGTTTTCCCAAACCATATCTACTAGGGACGTCAAAACCAGGTCTTGTTTGGGAAAGGGTTAATGTCTAAAAAACAATACCTACAGCACTTACCAACAACATCTACCTGACCTTGTAGTCCTGATTCAGCACCATGAAATTCTAGAAACAGTGATGGAGCTACCGGCAAGTCTAACTTACTAAACTTGTTACACACATCAATAGATACCTAGACTTACCTACAACATCTACCTGACCTTGTAGTCCTGATTCAGCACCATGAAACTCTAGAAACAGGGATGGAGCTACAGGCAAGTCTAACTTACTAAACTTGTTACATGCATCGATAGATACCTAGACTTACCTACAACATCTACCTGACCTTGTAGTCCTGATTCAGCACCATGAAATTCTAGAAACAGTGATGGAGCTACCGGCAAGTCTAACTTACTAAACTTGTTACATGCATCGATAGATACCTAGACTTACCTACAACATCTACCTGACCTTGTAGTCCTGATTCAGCACCATGAAATTCTAGAAACAGTGATGGAGCTACAGGCAAGTCTAACTTACTAAACTTGTTACATCAATAGATACCTAGACTTACCAACAACATCTACCTGACCTTGTAGTCCCGATTCAGCACCATGAAATTCTAGAAACAGTGATGGAGCTACCGGCAAGTCTAACTTACTAAACTTGTTACATCAATAGATACCTAGACTTACCAACAACATCTACCTGACCTTGTAGTCCCGATTCAGCACCATGAAATTCTAGAAACAGGGATGGAGCTACAGGCAAGTCTAACTTACTTAACTTGTTACATACATCAATAGATACCTAGACTTACCTACAACATCTACCTGACCTTGTAGTCCCGATTCAGCACCATGAAACTCTAGAAACAGTGATGGAGCTACAGGCAAGTCTAACTTACTAAACTTGTTACATGCATCAATAGATACCTAGACTTACCTACAACATCTACCTGACCTTGTAGTCCCGATTCAGCACCATGAAACTCTAGAAACAGGGATGGAGCTACAGGCAAGTCTAACTTACTAAACTTGTTACACACATCAATAGATACCTAGACTTACCTACAACATCTACCTGACCTTGTAGTCCCGATTCAGCACCATGAAATTCTAGAAACAGTGATGGAGCTACCGGCAAGTCTAACTTACTAAACTTGTTACACACATCAATAGATACCTAGACTTACCTACAACATCTACCTGACCTTGTAGTCCCGATTCAGCACCATGAAACTCTAGAAACAGTGATGGAGCTACCGGCAAGTCTAACTTACTAAACTTGTTACATGCATCAATAGATACCTAGACTTACCTACAACATCTACCTGACCTTGTAGTCCTGATTCAGCACCATGAAACTCTAGAAACAGTGATGGGGCTACCGGCAAGTCTAACTTACTAAACTTGTTACATGCATCAATAGATACCTAGACTTACCTACAACATCTACCTGACCTTGTAGTCCTGATTCAGCACCATGAAACTCTAGAAACAGGGATGGAGCTACAGGCAAGTCTAACTTACTAAACTTGTTACATGCATCAATAGATACCTCATCTAGAAACTCTGTAATCAGGAAGTAAAAAAAAAAATATATATTTGAGCCGGGATCTGGAAAAACGTCCTTTAACCCATTACCAGACGGCAAAATTTTAGACTTTTCCAATTTGAAGGGTGTTGCAGACGACAATTTTAAGTTGATGAAATTTCAAAAATATTTCCATTTTAGGAAAGAAAACATTGTGGAAAATGAAGAAATTGCTTGTCACAAGCAATTTCTTCTTTTTCCACAACGTTTTCCCAATCCTTCCTTATGAGGGAGTCAGAAGGCGTCACTGTGCAGTAATGGGTTAAGGCTTTGGAGCCCAACATGGTTAAAGATCAGCCTGCTTCCAGAAGGTTCTTCTTGACTTGTAGAGACCTTAACACAACGGCATGAATCCCTTTCAGACTACGCGTGGGCACAGTTTGATCATAAAACATGGCTGTCTCGAATGCTATAAGGGACCTTTTTCAAGATCCTGGCTCATATCATTTCAGAGATTTTTGTAAACATTGAAGGTCTCTTAAGGTAGAAGACCCATAATGAAAAACACAACTTTCTAGCCATACGAAATGCATCAAATTACACACACTTGTAAATACACTTCACATAAGTTGATTCACCTTGCTGGATATCAAGATTATGCTTCAAGAAGAAAATAATTTGCAAATATCATTTTACTCTATATTCATATGCAAGGGAGGTAATTTTGAATATTTTTGTCAAATATTTTTATAAGTATGCATGAATTCAAAATTCTAAACCGTACAGAATGCTTATGTTTATATTTGGAATGGAAATGTAACACAGTTTAGGAATTACTGGCATTTTTCAAATTCCGCTGCTGGCACTTTGGTGCTCATTATGAGTCTTCTACCTTAGACCATACCAGACAATGTCACTTTTTCATAATCTTTGCAAGGCAAGCATGAAATCTACAACGTAACGTCATTTCTGTGTTCATCCTTGGCCTATTCGGTTCAATTTTCTTGGTGTCCTGGAAAGCGTTTTTATTGGTTCCAGCAAGGACTCCCTGGAACGAATTAGATGATTCCATACATCTGTTTGTTTTGTGTTAACAATTCATGACAACGGACAGGAGAAGGCTTTGCATTTGCAACTCAAAAAAACACAAAGATGAGCAATATTTCCGAAGAATTTCACTGAAATAGACAACAATTTTCTATTTTCATTTGACAAACTATTTTACTTGAGACAATTCGACCAAAAGGCAGCTACCTTTTACCTACTCTGTATGGCGTAGAACGTGAAAGAGAACGCACATTAATGACATCATCAATAATGGACGTCATAACGTCAAATGGCGTTAAGAACGCAACGTTTGATTGGTTGCTACTCCATAACAACCGGCAGGACAACCGTTAGGCAGCTTTTCCGGATTTCAAGAAAATCTGACTAAATCTACCAAGGGTGAATACAAACGTAGGTGGATTCTACCTTGACTAGTGAAGATGCTTTTTGATGCATCCTCAAGAAGAGACATTAGAAAACATCAAAAGAAAATGATAGATTGCTTGTAACATCAGTAATTTCTCTAAGTACCAAGATTGTGTAAATTTGCAATGCAATATTACCATAATTATATTTGTACACAGACTGAAAAGGGGAATTTGAAGAATTTACAAAAAAGAGTACCAAGGCCAAAATATACACTGTTTTTCATGTCTTTTTCTTTTAGTCCCCTTTTCCGTGGCATAGAAAATATGGCAACCCTGAAAAAACTTGCCCACAGTCAGGTGACTACAAACATTCTGTGAAAATTAAATTCAATTTTTTGTCACCTGTAAATATAGAAGTTGCATTTACAAGATCTGTACATACTTCCATATTGCTGCTTTTCAACGAAAATCTCGTAACTACAGCTTAAAACAAGGTGCAGTTATGAGGTATTCATTGAAAAGTGATGATATGTATGAAGGATAGACATAGATGATACCAATACAAGTCCATCTTTGGCAGAGGAATAAAGCTTATCTATGCAGTGGTACCACTATCTTTTCTTACCAATTCTAGCCATGGGTATGCCACACTGTAGAGCCTGTACTGTAGTGTCTACGGCTGATTGTACATCGGGGAAATGACACGTCGCTGATAATGTCTGAAAATGTACAAATACAAGTAGAGCCTGTACTGTAGTATCTACAGCTGATTGTACATCAGGGAAGTGACACGTTGCTGATAATGTCTGAAAATGTACAAATACAAGTAGAGCCTGTACCGTAGTATCTACAGCTGATTGTACATCGGGGAAGTGACAGGTCGCTGATAATGTCTGAAAATGGACAAATACAAGTAGAGCCTGTACTGTAGTATCTACAGCTGATTGTACATCGGGGAAGTGACACGTCGCTGATAATGTCTGAAAATGGACAAATACAAGTAGAGCCTGTACTGCAGTATCTACAGCTGATTGTACATCCGGGAAGTGACAGGTCGCTGATAATGTCTGAAAATGGACAAATACAAGTAGAGCCTGTACTGTAGTATCTACAGCTGATTGTACATCGGGGAAGTGACATGTCGCTGATAATGTCTGAAAATGGACAAATACAAGTAGAGCCTGTACCGTAGTATCTACAGCTGATTGTACATCCGGGAAGTGACAGGTTGCTGATAATGTCTGAAAATGTACAAATACAAGTAGAGCCTGTACTGTAGTATCTACAGCTGATTGTACATCGGGGAAGTGACACGTTGCTGATAATGTCTGAAAATGTACAAATACAAGTAGAGCCTGTACTGTAGTATCTACAGCTGATTGTACATCGGGGAAGTGACAGGTCGCTGATAATGTCTGAAAATGGAAAAATACAAGTAGAGCCTGTACTGTAGTATATACAGCTGATTGTACATCCGGGAAGTGACACGTCGCTGATAATGTCTGAAAATGTACAAATACAAGTAGAGCCTGTACTGCAGTATCTACAGCTGATTGTACATCGGGGAAGTGACATGTCGCTGATAATGTCTGAAAATGGACAAATACAAGTAGAGCCTGTACCGTAGTATCTACAGCTGATTGTACATCGGGGAAGTGACAGGTTGCTGATAATGTCTGAAAATGGACAAATACAAGTAGAGCCTGTACTGTAGTATCTACAGCTGATTGTACATCGGGGAAGTGACAGGTTGCTGATAATGTCTGAAAATGGACAAATACAAGTAGAGCCTGTACCGTAGTATCTACAGCTGATTGTACATCGGGGAAGTGACACATCGCTGATAATGTCTGAAAATGGACAAATACAAGTAGAGCCTGTACTGTAGTGTCTACAGCTGATTGTACATCGGGGAAGTGACAGGTTGCTGATAATGTCTGAAAATGGACAAATACAAGTAGAGCTTGTACTGTAGTATCTACAGCTGATTGTACATCCGGGAAGTGACATGTCGCTGATAATGTCTGAAAATGGACAAATACAAGTAGAGCCTGTACTGTAGTATCTACAGCTGATTGTACATCGGGGAAGTGACAGGTTGCTGATAATGTCTGAAAATGTACAAATACAAGTAGAGCCTGTACCGTAGTATCTACAGCTGATTGTACATCCGGGAAGTGACACATCGCTGATAATGTCTGAAAATGGACAAATACAAGTAGAGCCTGTACTGTAGTATCTACAGCTGATTGTACATCTGGGAAGTGACACGTCGCTGATAATGTCTGAAAATGGACAAATACAAGTAGAGTCTGTACTGTAGTATCTACAGCTGATTGTACATCGGGGAAGTGACATGTCGCTGATAATGTCTGAAAATGGACAAATACAAGTAGAGTCTGTACTGTAGTATCTACAGCTGATTGTACATCGGGGAAGTGACATGTCGCTGATAATGTCTGAAATGTACAAATACAAGTAGAGCCTGTACTGTAGTATCTACAGCTGATTGTACATCCGGGAAGTGACACGTCGCTGATAATGTCTGAAAATGGACAAATACAAGTAGAGTCTGTACCGTAGTATCTACAGCTGATTGTACATCTCGGAAGTGACACGTTGCTGATAATGTCTGAAAATGGACAAATACAAGTAGAGCCTGTACTGTAGTATCTACAGCTGATTGTACATCCGGGAAGTGACACGTCGCTGATAATGTCTGAAAATGGACAAATACAAGTAGAGCCTGTACTGTAGTATCTACAGCTGATTGTACATCGGGGAAGTGACACGTAGCTGATAATGTCTGAAAATGTACAAATACAAGTAGAGCCTGTACCGTAGTATCTACAGCTGATTGTACATCGGGGAAGTGACACATCGCTGATAATGTCTGAAAATGGACAAATACAAGTAGAGCCTGTACCGTAGTATCTACAGCTGATTGTACATCCGGGAAGTGACACGTTGCTGATAATGTCTGAAAATGTACAAATACAAGTAGAGCCTGTACCGTAGTATCTACAGCTGATTGTACATCGGGGAAGTGACACATCGCTGATAATGTCTGAAAATGGACAAATACAAGTAGAGCCTGTACTGTAGTATCTACAGCTGATTGTACATCGGGGAAGTGACAGGTCGCTGATAATGTCTGAAAATGGACAAATACAAGTAGAGCTTGTACTGTAGTATCTACAGCTGATTGTACATCCGGGAAGTGACACGTCGCTGATAATGTCTGAAAATGGACAAATACAAGTAGAGCCTGTACCGTAGTATCTACAGCTGATTGTACATCCGGGAAGTGACACGTCGCTGATAATGTCTGAAAATGGACAAATACAAGTAGAGCCTGTACTGTAGTATCTACAGCTGATTGTACATCCGGGAAGTGACAGGTTGCTGATAATGTCTGAAAATGGACAAATACAAGTAGAGCCTGTACTGTAGTATCTACAGCTGATTGTACATCGGGGAAGTGACAGGTCGCTGATAATGTCTGAAAATGGACAAATACAAGTAGAGCCTGTACCGTAGTATCTACAGCTGATTGTACATCCGGGAAGTGACACGTCGCTGATAATGTCTGAAAATGTACAAATACAAGTAGAGCCTGTACTGTAGTGTCTACAGCTGATTGTACATCGGGGAAGTGACACGTCGCTGATAATGTCTGAAATGGACAAAAACAAGTAGAAGTAGGCCATTAACCCTTTCCCAAACAAACTAGAAATCTATCACTGAAGGTGATAAAAATACCCACGTCACCACCTTTGTTCGGACAAGCGTTTTTGTTTAATCAGGAGCCATACTCAGAAATTTGTCAATCCGATTTTCTTGAAATTTAGTCCAATCAGGGGCCATAACTCAGAAAGTATCGGTCTGATTTCCGTCAATTTTGCATCTTGCATATATACTGGTTGTAATGCATACCTGTGCCAAGTATGAAGCAAATCGTTCAGTAAATGTAGGAGGAATTGCCCGGACATGCATTTTTGTCAAATCAGGGGCCATAACTCAAAAAGTGTCATTCTGATTTACGTGAAATGTGCGTCTTCAACATTTACAGAATGCACACCTGTGCCAAGTACGAAGCAAATCAGACAGTAACTAAAGGAGGAGTTGTCCGGACAAACATTTTTTGGTAAAATCAAGGGCTATAACTGAGAAAGTAATTGTCAGATTTTCAGGAAACGTGCGTCATGCACATCTACAGGTCCTAATGCACACCTATGCCAAGTATGAAGCAAATCGGACAGTAAGTGTAGGAGGAGTTATCCGGACAAGCATTTTTTGGTCATATCAGGGGCCATAACTCAAAAAGTATTGGTCCGATTTCCCTTAAAATTTGCGTCTTGCACATCTACAGGCCACAATGAACACTTGTGCCAAGTATGAACTGAATCGGTCCACAAGTGTAGGAGATATCCGTACAAACATTTTTTGGTCAAATCAGGGGCCATAAATCAGAAAGTATCGTCCAATTTTCAAGAAAATGTGCGTCTTGCACATCTACAGGTCCTAATACACACCTGTGCCAAGTATGAAGCAAATCGGACAGTAACTGTAGGAGAAGTTGGGCGGACAAGCATTTTTGGGTCAAATCAGGGTTCATAACTCAAAAAGTATTGGTCCGATTTCTAAGAAATTTGTGTCTTGCACATCTACAGGTCACAATGAACACTTGTGCCAAGTATGAAGTAAATCGGTCCACAAGTGTAGGAGGAGTTATCCGGACAAGCATTTTTTGGTCAGATCAGGGGCCATAACTCAGAAAGTATCGGTCCGATTTTCGAGAAATTTGCGTCTTGCACATCTACAGGTCACAATGAACACTTGTGCCAAGTATGAACTAAATCGGTCCACAAGTGTAGGAGGAGTTATCCGGACAAGCATTTTTTGGTCAAATCAGGGGCCATAACTCAGAAAGTATCGGTCCGATTTTCGAGAAATTTGCGTCTTGCACATCTACAGGTCACAATGAACACTTGTGCCAAGTATGAACTAAATCGGTCCACAAGTGTAGGAGATGTTATCCGGACAAGCATTTTTTGGTCAAATCAGGGGCCATAACTTAGAAAGTATCGGTCCGATTTTTGTGAAATTTGCGTCTTGCACATCTACAGGTCACAATGAACAATTGTGCCAAGTATGAACTAAATCGGTCCACCAGTGTAGGAGGAGTTGTCCAGACAAAGTTTTGGAGACAGACCAACCAACCATCCAACCATCCAACCAACCACTGGACCGACAGGCTGATTCCAGTATACCCCCTCCAAACTTCATGGGCCCTGGTAGTAAGGTAGAGGGTGTGATGGTGAATAAGTATTCCAAGTTTGAGTTGAATCCCTTTGATAGTATAGAAGTTATTGATGTTTGAAAAAACTTTAACCTTTGTTGCAACGCCATCGCCCGGGTGACAGTATCAGGGTGCCCACCCTTCAACTGGAATAAAATTCCCTGACTTTTCACTGACTTTTCCCTGACCAAAATTCATTTTTCCCTGACCTTTTTTCGCGCTAAACAGCCTCATTCTCCCCCCAAAGCCGGCAGATCCATCTGCTATTTATTAAGATTCCTTACAAAAACAAATCAAATGTGATTGTTGAACTCACATGTATTAGTAGAATCCTTAAAATGCTCAACTTTTTAAACTTGATGAAGAGACAGATTTGCTTCCACTCCAACCATTTTCCATTTCAAATTTTAATTGACCAATACGGTAATAAGGCCCTTACTTATCTAGATACTTTCTAAATTCCAATCAAAATTTCCTGCACATTTTTCTTCACTTAAAATATCCTGTTTAGTGTTTACTAGTTACTTTCAGTCATTTTCTGGACAAAAATTGATACCTCTGTGCATGTGTGAACAGTTTATCATTAGCACAATTTGATGTACATGTTTGACATACTGCATGCTTAAGTGTTGCAATTTTAGAGCATTGTAAAACAAGCTTTGTGCTAAAATTGATTTTCTATCAATCAGGTACAAGTGTAACTAATTAATGTTTGCAGGAAACAGGTGATAATGGATATATTTAAGGGCCTTATTCACTTGATATAAAAATGTTACTTCAAAGAATATAATGGTAATATCTAAGCGAATTGGAAGGAGATGGCATGTATGACCCAATTATGTTATACTCATCATCAAACTCAAAAGCAATTAAAACCAAATTGTACACTGTCAAGTGTGCAAGCTGTATTAATACACATACCACACCACATAATGTGACTACCCTCTTAGTATCAATATTTCTTCAACCTCCTCTGAAGATGTTCAATATTCTTCTTTTCACTGTCAGCTTCTTTCATCTTGTTTACAGATTTAGCCCTCAGAGCATTAGATTTCAATAGAAGATGCATTTCAAATGTTAAGCCTTAATTCAACATTAAAATGATAAAATGATTAGTGCTGAGTCATGTTTGAAAGAACAACTGGTTTGTTAATTAAAACCTGAAGAATGCCATAGCTGTGATTATCTGTTTTACTTCATTTCATTTTCTTCTATTTGTTTTGTTTTAACAAAAGAGAATTTCAAAATTCCCTGACTTTTCCCTGACTTTTTATGCTTTTCAGATTTCCCTGACCATTTTTCAAAATTCCCTGACTTTTCCCTGACCTTGAAGAAAATACAAATTTCACTGACTTTTCCCTGACCAGTGGGCACCCTGAGTATAAGCTCTCATTTTCTTCGAAAAGTCGAGCTAAAAATGGACTGTTCTAACTTGAAGGGAGCCGCGGCCATGGCGCAGTTGGTAGCGCAACTGCTCCCATTCGAGAGGTTCCAGTTTCGATACCCGGCCGTGGCAAATACCCTTTCTGACAAAAATGTCACCCATCAATGGTTTGATATCGTGAACCTATGTGGGTGAGTAGCTGGAGGCTCGGTTAGGGTGCTGTGGTAGTACTGGTATGAAAAACGACAGGAATCCATGGTTAGGTGCTCCAGCCGCCGCGATAGGACCCTGGCAGTTGAAGAAGGCCTAAAACCTCAATTAACCAAACCAACTTGAAAGGAGTTGCAGATGACAAAATAATTGATATCAAAAGAAGAAAATGTGTATATTCTAGCATACAAATTATTGAGGCAAAAGGAGAAAATGCTGATTGTCAGCATTTTCTTCTTTTGCATCAATATTTTCCCAAGCCTCCTAATAGATGTGTCAAAAAGCATCACTGTTTGGAAATGGATTAACACATTCTCAAACAATGATGCTTTTGATGATTGATGGGAAAACATGGACACAAAAGAAGAAAATGTTTATAACCAGCACTTTTTCCTTTATTCAGAATATTTTCTGAGCTATATTGTTCACTAATCATATCTTTATCAACATTGTTTTAATTGACGGCAGCATCTTCCGAATAGAAACAGTATCTTCATGTATATTAAGTGATTGTCATTATTTTGTACAAGTTTGGGAGAAACTTGATATTTTGCCAGATCCTGCTATGATCCTTTTGCTTTTTGATTTTTCTTTTTATTACTTTTATTTTAGACACAGTTAAAGATCATTGCTGTACTTTAAATAATGATGGAGGCATCTGTTTTCATAAATGGTGATATTTAATCCTTTCCAAAACAAGACCAGGCTCCGGTTTCTCGAAAAAACTTAAGTACGTTCTCATGCTCAAATCTGAGCACCG
The DNA here is from genome assembly GCA_963680895.1 of Fragum sueziense. NCBI lineage: Eukaryota > Metazoa > Mollusca > Bivalvia > Cardiida > Cardiidae > Fragum > Fragum sueziense. The sequence goes on along the minus strand of OY804599.1, from coordinate 4,552,694 downwards.
TACTCAAATCGCACGATATCCACTTGAACTTCAATCGAATACCCTTCAACATTGGAGAGTATCCCTATGAAGTTGAGCATGTTCTCATGAGAATATACTTAAGTTTTTTCGAGAAACCGGGGCCTGGTTTTGACATCCCAGCAAACATTGAGACAAAGGAAGATAATGCTGATAACCAGCATTTTCTTTCTCCATATTGTTCACCAAACATATCGTTATTACCATCTATTTTGTTGTCCACAGAGGCTTTCAAATAGAGCCAGTTCAAATTCTTGCATTTGGGATAGGATTGAAGATTCATATCAATTCCCGTCTATATTTCAGTAAAGTTGGGTATGCAAGTCTGTGTCTTATGTGACCCAAGATTACATAAGATTACATAAGATAAAGTTCAATATACTTCTGTTTAAAATCTTTTCTCCACCAAGAAGATATCATTGCTTGTCAACAAAATGCTGTTACAAGGTTTTTGTTGAAAAGTGGCAATTTAATAAACTCACCGCTTCTGGTATACCATGCAGTCTGAGTGTAGATTTAGTGATAATACCCAATGTCCCTTCTGAACCAACAAACAGATTAGTGAGATTATAGCCAGCTGACGTCTTTCTGTAATATACAAAAACACAGGATCTAGACCAGGGACTCTTTTGGCATTTCAGATCAACATGGATATTGTGGCATCAATAGATCAATATGTAACCAACAAAGATCTAGATCATCTGCTTCTGCTCTCTTACAGTTACTTCAGTTGATGAAGACACTAAAAGAGAGAAATATGGACCTTGACAAGTCTGTAGGTAATGTATGCATAGGTTGAACTGGATCCATGTTGGATTAAAATGAATTAAGTGCCCCTTTTCAAGGAACTCACTAAAATGTTTTAACTCTTTCCCTGCCATAGGCGAGTTCACTCGACTATAGGGGGTCCCTGCCATAGGCGAGTTCACTCGACTATAGGGGGTCCCTGCCATAGGCGAGTTCACTAGACATTTTTTTTAATTTTTCGATAAAATCAGGAAACATTTGTCATTTTCTAGTTACTTGATATATATCTTTCAAATTTACAGTGCATATATATGTGCTGAAAATTTGACAGGAATCCAGCAAATGAGTCAAAAGTTATGCCTGTTTTTTATACGCCGCCGGAGGCGGACGTATATTGGCGTCATCTTCTCCGTCTGTCCGTCCGTCCATCCGTCCGTCCGTCCACTTTTCTTGTCAACGCAACTCCTCCTAAGTTTCTGGCTGGATCTTCTTGAAACTTGGTCAATGTTATCACCTCAATTGGTAGATGTGCATGAAGGAAGGATTTTATGGTTCGTTGATTTTGCCTGAGTTATCCCCCTTAAAAACTTAGTCTCTGGGGCTTATTGAAATTGCAGCCTTGTCAACCCAACTCCTCCTAAGTTTCTGGCTGGATCTTCTTGAAACTTGGTCAATGTTATTACCTCAATTGGTAGATGTGCATGAAGGAAGGATTTTATGGTTCATTGATTTTTGCCTGAGTTATGCCCCTTAAAAACTTAGTCTCTGGGGCTTATTGAAATAGCAGCCTTGTCAACGCAACTTCTCCTAAGTTTCTGGCTGGATCTTAATGACACTTGGTCAATGTTATTACCTCAATTGGTAGATATGCATGAAGGAAGGATTTAATGGTTCATTGATTTTTGCCAGAGTTATGCCCCCTTAAAACTTAGTCTCTGGGGCTAATTGAAATTGCAGCATTGTCAACGCAACTCCTCCTAAGTTTCTGGCTGGATCTTAATGACACTTGGTCAATGTTATCACCTCAATTGGTAGATGTGCATGAAGGAAGGATTTTATGGTTCATTGATTTTTGCCAGAGTTATGCCCCTTAAAACTTAGTCTCCGGGGCTTATTGAAATTGCAGCCTTGTCAACGCAACTCCTCCTAAGATTCTGGTTGGATCCTAATGAAACTTGGTGGATGTAATTACCTTAATTGGTAGATATGCATGAAGTAAGGATTTTATGGTTCATTGATTTTTGCCTGAGTTATGTCCCCTTCAATCTTAGTCTCTGGGGCTTAATGATATTTCAGCCTTGTGAACGCAATTCCTTCCAGGTTTTTGACTGGATATTTATAAAAACCCCTTTTGTGAACACAACTTTTTACAGGTTTTTGAGTGAATATTTATAAATCCTTGTCAATGTCATTTTTTTTGTCTCAAGTTTATAAGTGGCGGCGTATATTGTGACCATGGCACTCTTGTTTTTTATAGCGTATCGATTCTTGGAAATTTCTTCGAATTAATTTGCGTCCGAAATCAATATTTGGCAGGGAAACAGTTAGGCTCACCAATGTGAGCAACCAGGTATAATTAACCTTTTAACAAACAGCTAAATTTTAGACTATTCCAATTCAAAATCTGCTTACGATAAACATACCATTTGTGTACTACGTCTTATTGTACAAAAATATTGAGGCAAATGGAGTAAATGCTGATTATCAGCATTTTTTTCTTTTGCCTCAATCTTTTGCAAGTCTTTTCTATTTTAAAAGTGTGCCAGGCTCCAATGTGAACGGATCAATATTAAAACTTAGCTCGTACTTTGTTCTCCTGTTAGGTCCTGCAGTATCTATAACTCGACCGTCAGCCAGAACCACTTCTAGATTGAGGACATTTTCTCGCATTGTTCCGTACCGGACAGCGTTGGTTCCTGATGCACTTGTAGAACACATTCCACACAGGCTAGCATCTGCTCCTGGATCTATAAGGGTAAAAAAGTCTATTAACTCATCATTCCCATTAACTGACGCCTTTTGACGCCCTACGAGATAAAAGCTTCAGAAAACAAATTTGGAAAATGAAGAAATTGCTTGTGACAAGCAATGTTTCCTACCCAGAGAGATAAAGAAATGTAAGATTTGATTCACTTGAAAACGTCATCTACAATATCTTTGAATTTGGACAAGTCTAAAATTTTGCTCTCTGGTAATGGATTAATAGCCCCTTCCCTGACTGCAGTATTTTTTTATCGAAGGAAATTAACAATTAAAAACTCCAGACTTTTCAATTTGGTAGCCTTTATCCTAAATTGAGCAAATGGTGTCCCATGAGAGGCTTAAAACAACAATTTACAATGAAACTTGAAAACATTCCATCATATCATGTAATACAGGTAGAAATAATTGAGACATAATTTCATGAAAATGCTCTTAATCAGCAAGACATGCTTTTTTCAGGAAACATGCTACATAATCATTGTCAACCCCAGCCATCTTTTCTTTGAAGTGAGAATTTTTAGTGTTTTTACATGAAAGTAAGATAAAGGAAACCTGAGGACTTTATCTTTGAGATTAATGATGCAAATATCAAAGATCATTTATTCATAAAATAGCAAGTTAATGATTTTGTTAGTGAATCTGAACATTTAGGTCAGTAATAGTGCTATTCATTACAAACTATTACAAACCTTAGTGTACAGATTCACTAACAAGACGTTACCTATAGGAAACCAGAGCCCTGTGTCTCTAAGGTAATTATTAAGCCCAACTCTAGTAACACCACATTCTACTGTACAATCAAAGTCCTCCGCATTCACATTTACAATGTTGTTCATCTTAGTCAGGTCTAAACATAAACCTCCCTACAATCAGAAACATAAACCTTTTTCCAAATGGCAAAAAATAGGGGTGGTTTATCTTTAAAGCTGCTGTACACAAAAAGAATTGAGGCAAATAAATAGTCAATTGCAGCAAAGACAATATTGGAGCAAAAGGAGAAAATGCTGATTATCAGCATTTTCTTCTTTTGTCATCATATTTTCCCAAGTCTTTTCTGTTAGGGACGTCAAAACCAGGTCTTGTTTGAAAAAGGGTTAACCCATGTAATGCTGATCCTGGAATATTTCATCTACCGGTACAATTACTGGCAGCATAGAACTAGACAACTCTTCAAATATATGCATCATTCCTCATGAATTTCATGAATAATCCAGGTAAAATACTATCCCAAACAATGCTTGGTTTTGATGTCCGTAATATAAAAAACTTGGAAAAATATTGAGGAAAAGAAGACAATGCTAATGTATTTTCTCCTTTTGCCTCAATCTTTATTTTTCCATATTGTATGCATATCCTATCTTCATCAGCATCTACTTTGTTGCATGAAGCAGATCCCAAAGTAGAGCAGTCAAACAATTTGTTGTTTTGGGAAAAAATTAATGCAAGCACATAAATGATAATCAAAGATTAAAAACATCTCTTCTGCCTCCAATTTACTTAGAAAATGAACATAGCCAATGGGTGGAGCACAAGTTTAGATTATCCCAATCCCTTATAATGATGCCTTTTGACAGCCCACAAGATTTAGGCTTGTTAAAAGCAATTTCTTCATTTCACGCCAAATTTTAATTATCATTCACTTTAAATTGTCATCTTTAACATCTTTAAATTTGGATCAGTCTACAATTTTGCTGTTCGGTAAATGATCATTCCTATCAGGCGCGTATCCAGGCATACTCCCATACTCCCGGGACTGGCCGGGAGTACCTTGAATTTGAAAAATGATTTTTTTTCTGTGGCCTAAAAAGGGTGTTCATTCAAAGTCGTTCTTACCGAAGTAACATATATCACAGTAACCCTATGCTCACATGAATGTTGATAAAACATGGAAAAATGTTAAAAGTCTTTCTTTAATAAAAATGCTCCCTGGTGTGGTCTATGATTCTCTTATATTCCAATTTTCGTCGGGGGGCGAACCCCCTAAAGGGGCTCTGCCCCTTCACCCCGCTGAGGGTCTGCGCCCCCAGACCCCCTGCTTCTTTTTGGTAAGGGAGTACTTCAAATTTGGCCCCAGGTACGCCCCTGCCTATATTCATGTCATCCAACTAGCAAGACTATGAAAATCATTACCTTCAGAGCATTGACTCCCCCTTCTAGTCCTGTCCCACTCCCAAATGGTATGAGAGGAACTCTGTTGTCATTACACAACTAGCAAGACTACAATAATCATTACCTTCAGAGCATTGACTCCCCCTTCTAGTCCCGTCCCACTCCCAAATGGTATGAGAGGAACTCTGTTGTCATTACACAACTAGCAAGACTACAATAATCATTACCTTCAGAGCATTGACTCCCCCTTCTAGTCCTGTCCCACTCCCAAATGGTATGAGAGGAACTCTGTTGTCATTACACAACTAGCAAGACTACAATAATCATTACCTTCAGAGCATTGACTCCCCCTTCTAGTCCCGTCCCACTCCCAAATGGTATGAGAGGAACTCTGTTGTCATTACACAACTAGCAAGACTACAATAATCATTACCTTCAGAGCATTGACTCCCCCTTCTAGTCCTGTCCCACTCCCAAATGGTATGAGAGGAACCCCGTTGTCATTACACAACTAGCAAGACTACAATAATCATTACCTTCAGAGCATTGACTCCCCCTTCTAGTCCTGTCCCACTCCCAAATGGTATGAGAGGAACTCTGTTGTCATTACACAACTAGCAAGACTACAATAATCATTACCTTCAGAGCATTGACTCCCCCTTCTAGTCCTGTCCCACTCCCAAATGGTATGAGAGGAACTCTGTTGTCATTACACAACTAGCAAGACTACAATAATCATTACCTTCAGAGCATTGACTCCCCCTTCTAGTCCCGTCCCACTCCCAAATGGTATGAGAGGAACTCTGTTGTCATTACACAACTAGCAAGACTACAATAATCATTACCTTCAGAGCATTGACTCCCCCTTCTAGTCCCGTCCCACTCCCAAATGGTATGAGAGGAACTCTGTTGTCATTACACAACTAGCAAGACTACAATAATCATTACCTTCAGAGCATTGACTCCCCCTTCTAGTCCCGTCCCACTCCCAAATGGTATGAGAGGAACTCTTTTGTCATTACACAACTAGCAAGACTACAATAATCATTACCTTCAGAGCATTGACTCCCCCTTCTAGTCCCGTCCCACTCCCAAATGGTATGAGAGGAACTCTGTTGTCATTACACAACTAGCAAGACTACAATAATCATTACCTTCAGAGCATTGACTCCCCCTTCTAGTCCTGTCCCACTCCCAAATGGTATGAGAGGAACTCTGTTGTCATTACACAACTAGCAAGACTACAATAATCATTACCTTCAGAGCATTGACTCCCCCTTCTAGTCCCGTCCCACTCCCAAATGGTATGAGAGGAACTCTGTTGTCATTACACAACTAGCAAGACTACAATAATCATTACCTTCAGAGCATTGACTCCCCCTTCTAGTCCCGTCCCACTCCCAAATGGTATGAGAGGAACTCTGTTGTCATTACACAACTAGCAAGACTACAATAATCATTACCTTCAGAGCATTGACTCCCCCTTCTAGTCCCGTCCCACTCCCAAATGGTATGAGAGGAACTCTGTTGTCATTACACAACTAGCAAGACTACAATAATCATTACCTTCAGAGCATTGACTCCCCCTTCTAGTCCCGTCCCACTCCCAAATGGTATGAGAGGAACCCCGTTGTCATTACACAACTTGGCTACATTACTAACATGATCCACATTCTCAGCAAACGCTACAACTTCAGGCAGTTCTGCTCTAAAATAATAGAAAATTGTCGGTGTTAATGCAAAATCTCATGTTTTGGAGAATCTAAAAGGGGAAGAAAAATTTAGTATCTTTTCCGAAAATAAAAGGTCTTCTTTGAAATTCCAACATATGGTTCATATATAATATGTCATTGATACTGACAGGTTAAAATATCACAAAACCTGTGTGAATTGTCTTAACTGGACAAACAAGTTTGTACTTTGAAAATCGCACGAAATTGTCACAAGCAATTTTTTCATTTTCCGCAATGTTTTCAAAAGTCTTTTTTTGTAGAGCATCAAAAGGCATCAATGTTTGGGAAAGAGTTAAAGCTGTGTGTATTACTTGTAATATAGATAAGAGGGGGTGAAGACATTCTATTTTTTTTCAAATCCAAACCCTATGTTGTAAGTACTCGTTGGAATCATCTCGATGAAACGATTCTAATGAGTACCCACAACATAGGGCTTGATGATTATTAGTGAAATATTTAATTTTGAAAAGCCATCATCCCCTCTTATCTACAGCTCTGGGGTTAACCCTTTCCCAAACAAGACCTGGTTTTGATGTCCATAAAAGAAATATTGTGGGAAAACATTGAGACAAAAGAAGAAACTGCTGATAACCAGCAGTTTCTCCTTTTGTCTCAATATTTTCTAAGCCATATTATACAAAAATTCTACCTTTAATGCCTTCCATTTTTTCATTTGTGGCAGTTTTTAAAGTGGATCACACTTAAATTTTGTCGTTTGGGAAAGGATTTAAGCTGCGTGTAATACTTGTGATAGGATTCATCATGGCCGTGTTGTTCTCTCACTGCCTCAGCTGTCGACACATTCTTACTTCCCACAATGTTCTTTACTTCATCAACAAATGATGGGGTTACCTTGGTAGCATGGGCGACCTGAAATCATCAAAATAATCTAGATTACCTTACAATAAAATTTCAGACTGGTCCAAATTCAAAGGTGTTGTGGACGACAAGTTCATGTGCATGAAATTTTACATTTTATCTTTCAGGCTAGAAAACATTGTGGGAAATGAACAAATTCCAAATCAACAACAAAGCCTTTATCTTGAAGGTGGTCAAAACTTGGCATCAATGTGCCGCAATGAGCTAAGTTTAAAAGTTGGATTTGGCCGAGTCAACTGCCCTGAATGTTCCTCAACATGGATTTCTCTTATATGACAATGTGATCGAGTCAACCAAATTCATTCAAATTTCCTCATCCATTTTTCTTAAAGGGTTCACTCTGGCTCTCAAAAAGTTGGGGCCATCACTTTCGCCTAATGAAAAAAGTTTGCGCCAAATTCAAAACGTTGGGGCCAGATTTATAAAAGTAGGGGGCCACACTTTATTAACCCTGTCCTTAACAAGAAAACTAAATGTTTCTATTGTTTGAAAAAAAAAATGTTCACTAGATTCTATTTGATCTATTAGATCTACATAGATCTATTTGCACATAGAATGTTCTTTTGTTTTTGTATGGGCTTTTCTTTTTTTGTTATTATGGAGTCTGTTACGCATTCGATCAGGTCTATGTTGTTTTGGAAAGTGTTAAAAAAAAAGATCCTTAGACTTAAATGTGAGTTTTCAGTCTTCGCGAAAGCGCCGGACCGCCGGTCAATGACCGGCAAATTCAATGAGGTCCGGCAAAATTTAGAGTTGACCTGTCCAAATGTCCGACGTATTTATTCTGAAGAATCTTGTGATAAAAGTCTAAATACCTTTTTCTAGTCCAATTAATTTCATATCACTAATTAAAGATCGCTATCTTGAAGTAAACTGTAACTGATTGAAGCCAAGAATATGACCAAAGTCGTGTAGACTCTAGGCCTACCAGAAAAATCAATAATTTACATGCATGAGTAACTTTACTTAGCATAAGTAGCCTTTAACACTTTGCTTGAAACGTAACCAATTTTTATCCCTTTCCCCACAGAAATTACAGAGACAAAAAAGTTTTTGTTAATGATGAAAGACAATTTAATTTTTTGTTATTATTCTCCTTTCTTCCAAATATTTGAATAAGAAACTTTCCCTTATAATTAAACACACTTCTGCATACCATTTTACCCTTTTCCACATGCTTTGTTTCAGATCTAAATCAAATTTCCAAATTCAAAGCAGAAGCATAATAGAAGATCAATGCTCCAAAATTTACAAATGTAATATATATAACGTAACAACAAAACTTAATGTGATCAAAGGAGAAATTTAGGTTTTAATCATTAACAATTTCTCTCCTATGCTTTTTTTATTTATTTATTAGACTGTTATTTCAGGTTTATTTTCTATTTACTCCATATGTCAGGTCCGGCCAAGATTGTTTCGGTCCGGCCAAAATTTCAAATTGCCTGTCCGGATGTCAGGCACTTTTTTCTCAATTTCGCGAAGACTGAGTTTTGTAGCATTTGATATTTTAAAATGAGTATTGCGCTTCTTTATGTGGTCAGTGTAGAAAAACGTTAACTTGGCCAAATTGATGTCATTGACCTCAAGTCAAGATCAAACAGATTACGTTGATGGGCAACTTACCATAGCTTTGTGTCGAGTCTGGTGATTAAAAAGTCGCAATCGCCTTCCATGTGCATGACAGTGTCTTAATACTCGGTACGATTGCATTTTATTTTGGAAAGAAGAATGCAGACAGCTGAATTTCGTAAACAAAGCAAGTGCCTTTGTGTCAGTGGATTCGCGCACAAACTCTCAATTTCAACGGTCTCGTGCACACACCATAGAAACGAAATGAAAACGATCCGAAACGATACGGCAAAAAGATGATACATCTCTGCCGTTTTCTATGCTCCTTGAATATTTTTTTCTAGGGAGCATAAATAGCCACACTGTCCTTCCGTTCGTTCGTTCGTCCGTCCGTCCGTCCGTCCATACACAACCAGATCTCAGCAACCCTCGGACCAAATTCGATAAAACTTCACTTGTGAATTCCCGTGGATAATCCATGTAGACCCTGCTCTCCGTTTATTAATTTGAGGCTTTGTCACGGAATAAGGGGCCTTAGTGTAGAATATTATTTTTCTCTCATTTCTCTTCATCTAATGGGCAGAATTTAATGAAATTTTGTAGTTAATGGATATATGAGATATTTCTATCCTATATTCTATAAATAATGTGTGTACTAAAAACCTGTCATGGGAAAAAGGGGTTTAATGAATATAGTATTTTTATGACAAACACTTATTCGGGGAGTATAGGCCTGATCCGTCTATGACGGCTCTTGTTTGTGCGTGTTTTTCCTTCATAATAGTACATGTTAAATGGACATGATGATACACGAGACCATTGATACGATTTTTGCTGGGGATGACGATGTACGTAGAATGTGTCTGGTTTTGTGAATATAACTTTTTGCATGAGGACGTTGACACATTGTTTTACTTGTGTTGTATGAAAATGTGTCTGATCATGTATGCATACCTTTAAGAAGGATGTGCATGAGAACGATGACATGTTTTTACTGGTGATGTATGTAAGATGTGTCTTGTTCATGCTTCTATGCCCTTAATTAAGAATGTTAACGAGGACGTTGGCACGTTTTATAAATTGGAAATGCATGTAAGATGTGTTTGGTTATGTTGCTGGACCTTTAATTAAGGATGTGCACGAGAACGTTGACACTTATATACTGGTAATATATGTAAGATGTGTCTGGTTGTGTTGCTGGACCTTTACTAGGTATGTGCACGGGAACGTTGACACGTTTTATGTTGGTAACTTATGTAAGATGTGTTTGGTTGTGTTGCTGGACCTTTATTAAGGATGTGCACGAAAACATTGACACTTATATACTGGTAATATATGTAAGACAAGCCTGGTTGTGTTGCTAGACGTTTGTTAGGGACGTGCACGAGAACGTTGACACGTTTTATATTGGTATCTTATGTAAGATGTGTCTGATTGTGTTGCTAGACATTTATTAGGTATGTGCATGCACGAGAATGTTGACACGTTTTATGTTGGTATCTTATGTAAGATGTGTCTGGTTGTGTTGCTGGGCCTTTAATAGGGATGTGTACGAGAACGTTGACACGTTTTATACTTGTGATGTATGTAAGATGTGTCTGGTTGTGTTGCTGGATCTTTATTAAGGATGTGTACGAGAACGTTGAGACAATTTTTACTGGTGATGTATGTAAGATGTGTCTGGTTGTGTTGCTGGACCTTTATTAACTATGTGCACGAGAACGTTGACACGTTTCAAAATGGTAACTTATGTAAGATATGTCTGGTTATGTTGCTGGACCTTTATTAGGTATGTGCACGAGAACGTTGACACGTTTTATATTGGTAACTTATGTAAGATGTGTCTGGTTGTGTTACTGGACCTTTATTAACTATGTGCACGAGAACGTTGACACGATTTATATTGATAATGTATGTAAGATGTGTCTGGTTGTATTGCTGGACCTTTATTAGGTATGTGCAAGAGAACGTTGACACGTTTTATATTTGTAACTTATATAAGATGTGTCTGGTTGTGTTTCTATACCTTTATTAGGTATGTGCACGAGAACGTTGACACGTTTTATATTGGAAACTTATGTAAGATGTGTCTGATTGTGTTGCTGGACCTTTATTAACTATGTGCACGAGAACGTTGACATGATTTTTATTGGTAATGTATGTAAAATGTGTCTGGTTGTGTTGCTGGGCCTTTATTAGGGGTGTACACGAGAAAGTTGGCACGATTTATATTGGTTATTTATGTAAGAGTTGTCTGGTTGTTTTGCTGGACCTTTATTAGGTATGTGAACGAGAACGTTGACACGTTTTATACTTGTGATGTATGTAAGATGTGTGTGATTTTTTACTGGACCTTTATATGGGGTGTGCACGAGAACGTTTACACGATTTATACTGGTAATGTACGAGGGTCGGTCGGAAAGTAGTTGGACTTTTTAGTAGTTCTCTAAAACCATTCAACTTTTTAACAAAATTCTTTTTACACTGTTTGAACAAATTGTCTATCTATGTCTATGCATTTTTGCCATCTTCGTAGCAGCTTTATTATTCCCACTATTAACCATGACGTAGACCCACTGTATTAGGTACCGTGTAACAGCTGGTGTCAAAAGCGCCCTGGTCTTATATTTCTTTTCAGCAAACATTTTTTTCAGTTCTAGACACAAATAAAAGTCACATGGTGCGAGGTCTGGGCTATAAGAAGGGTTAAACAGCTATTGTTATGTTTAATGGTCGATAATCTTCACTGTAGATGCACTAGTATGGGAGCGTGCGTAATCGTGAAGTAGAAAACATTCTCTTTGCTAATCTGGGACCCGTAAATTTCAGCATTTATTCTTAGATTTTTCAGAATTACTTCAGAATTGTACTTGGCAATGACAGTTTTTACCATTTGACATGAAACGAGTGACTATCAATCCTCGTGAATCCTCAAAAGCAAAAAACATGGCTGCCAACCGAAGGTCAAACCTCAATCGTTTCATGTGCGGGGAACCAGCTCGTTTCCATGACTGCTTTGACTATTTTTTTTATCCCAAGTTTGGAATTATGAACCCTTATTTAATCTCAAGTAATAATAAGGTTCCAAAACTTAACTCCTTCACGATTAAAATGACTAGAATGTTCTTTTGTTTTGGTTACCATTGTTGTTCCTTTAATAAATACCCTATGGTACATAAAACACCTATCACATATAAGTGGACAGAATATTGTATATATACAACTATCTTTGAAGATAAACCGACCACATTATTTGCAAATGGATGTAGATTCCATAAATATATAATGTGTTTATGCACTTGCAAATGGAGAGACAGCAGCACGAAAAGTCCAACTACTTTCCGACCGTCCCTCGTATGTAAGATATGCCTGGTTGTGTTGCTGGACCTTTATCAAGGATTTGCACGAGAACGTTGATACGATTTATATTGGTTATTTGTGTAAGATACGTCTGGTTGTGTTGCTAGACCTTTATTAGGTATTTGCACGAGAACGTTGACACGTTTTATACTGGTGTTATATGTAAAATGTGTGTGATTGTGTTGCTGGACCTTTATATTGGTGCGTGCACGATAACGTTGACACGATTTATACTGTTAATGTATGGAAGATATATCTGGTTATGTTGCTGGTCTATTATTAAGGATGTTCGCGAGAACGTTGACACGTTTTATACTGGTGTTATATGTAAAATGTGTGTGATTGTGTTGCTGGACCTTTATTATGGGGCGTGCACGATAACGTTGACACGATTTATACTGTTAATGTATGGAAGATATGTCTGGTTATGTTGCTGGGCTATTATTAAGGATGTGCACGAGAACGTTGACACGTTTTATACTGGTGTTATATGTAAAATGTGTGTGATTGTGTTGCTGGACCTTTATTATGGGGCGTGCACGATAACGTTGACACGATTTATACTGTTAATGTATGGAAGATATGTCTGGTTATGTTGCTGGGCCATTATTAAGGATGTCCACCAGAACGTTGACACGATTTATATTGGTTATTTATGTAAGTTATGTCTGGTTGTGTTGCCGGACCTTTATTAGGTATGTGCACGAGAACGTTGACACGATTTAAATTGGTTATTTCTGTAAGATATGTCGGGTTGTGTTGCTGGGCCTTTATTAGGTATGTGAACGAGAACGTTGACACATCTTATATTGGTAACGCATGTACGATATGTGTGATTGTGTTGCTGGACCTTTATTAGGGATGTGCATGAGAACGTTGACACGATTTATATTGATTATCTATGTATGATATAACTGGTTGTATTGCTGGACCTTTATTAACCCTTTCCCAAACAAGACCTAGTTTTGACGTCCCTAATAGAAAATGTTTGGGAAAACATTGAAACAAAAGAAGAAACTGCTGATGACCAGCAGTTTCTCCTTTTGTCTCAATATTTTCTATGCCATATTTTACACAAATCTTATCTTTGATAATATCCATTCTGTTATTTGTGGCAGTTTTTGAAGTGGATCACCCTACAATATTGTCGTTTGGGAAAGGGTTAACTATGTACACCAGAACGTTGGGATGTTTTATACTGGTGATGTATGTAAGATATGTATGTGATTGTGTTACTACACCTTTATTAGGGGTGTGCACGAGAACGTTGACACGTTTTATATTGGTAATGCATGTAAGATGTGTCTGGTTGTGGACTTTAATAAGGATATGCCGTTGACACGATTTATATTGGTGATGTTTGTAAGATGTGATTGGTTATGTTGCTTTAACTCTTTTCTTGATGTGCACGAGAACGTTGACTCGTTTAATTCTGGTGATGTATGTAAGAAATGTCTGGTTTTGTTTATATACTTTTTTGAAAGATTTGTACAAGATTTATATATTCATTTTAAGGTTTGCACTAGATTTTATACGGGAATGTAAGCTATATCTGCTTATGTTGTTATATCTTTATTAGAGACGTGTACGATAAAATTAACATGCTTTATACTGGTATTGTACGTAAAATGTGTCTGTCTATGTTGCTATAGTACCTTTATAAAGGTTGCGTACGAGAATGGTGACACGATTTTTATTACTGATGATATATGTAAGATGTGTCTGGTTATGTTGCTTATTTTATAAACGCGGTATAAAATCTTGATGAGCACATAACGAAACACGTCCTTCATACATCATCTGGAAAAACACGTCGACGTTCTCGTGCACATCAATGATAAAGATATAAATACATAACCAGACACGTCCTTCTTACATCATCTGTAAGGAACACGTCAACGTTCTCTTGGGCATATTCAGAATAAAGATATAAATACATAACCAGATACGTCCTTCATACATCACCTATAATACACACGTCAACGTTCTCGTGCACATCAAGAATAAAGATATAACTATATAACCAGTCACGTCATTTTTACGTCACCTGTAATTAACACGACAGCGTTCTCGTGCAAATCAAGAATAAAGATATAAATACATAATCAGATACGTCCTTCTTACATCACCTGTAATGAATACGTCAACGTTCTCATGCACATCCGGAATAAAGATATAAATACATAACCAGATATGTCCTTCATACATAACCTGTAATAAATACGTCAACGCTCTTTTGCACATCCAGAATAAAGATATAAACATATAACAAGGCACGTCCTTCATATATCACATGTATTAAACACGTCAACGTTCTCGTGCACATCAAGAATAAAGATATAAATATATAACCAAACACGTCCTTCATACATCACCTGTAAAAAACACGTCAACGTTCTCGTGCACATCAAGAATAAAGATATAAATGAGCCGGGATCTGGAAAAACGTCCATTATAGCATTTTTAAAAATTGAGTTTCAAGATCAGCCTGTTGTCAAATTCAGTCGAATATGCATCTATGCTGCTCTCTTTCAGTTACTACAGGTCACGAAGAAGCTATTCGAGAACAACGTGGATCCTGATCAGACTGTGCGTATGCACAGGCTGATCTGGATCTATGTTGGGCTCAAAAGCCTTAAAGGACGTTTTTCCAGATCCTGGCTCATTAATATATACCCAGATACGTCCTTCATACATCACCTGTAAAACAAGTCAACGTTCTCGAGCACAGCCTAAATAAAGATCCAGCAACATAACGAGAGTCATCTTACATACATCACCAATATAAAACGTGTCAACGGTCACGTGCATATCCTTATTAAAGTCCAGCAACACAACAAAACACATCTTACATGCATTACCAATATAAAACGTGTCAACGTTCTCGTGAACACAGTTAATAAAGGTTCAGCAACATAACCAGTCACCTCTTACATACATCACCAGTATAAATCGTGTCAACGCACCCTAATAAAAGTCCAGTAACACAACCAGTCACATCTTACATACATTACCAGTATACAACGTGTCGACGTTTTCGTACACACACATAATATAGGTTTTAAGGCACACAACCAGACATATCTTACATATTTCACAAGTATAAAACGTGTCAACGTTCCCGTGCACATACCTATTAAAGGTCTAGAAACACAACCAGACACATCTTACATACATCAGCAGTATAAAACGTGTCAACGTTCTCTAGCACATACCTAATAAAGGTCTAGAAACACAACCAGACACATCTTACATAAATAACCAATATATAAATCGTGTCAACGTTCTCGTGCACATACCTAATAAAGGTCTGGAAACACAACCAGACACATCTTACATACATCAGCAGTATAAAACGTGTCAACGTTCTCTAGCACATACCTAATAAAGGTCTAGAAACACAGCCAGACACATCTTACATAAATAACCAATATATAAATCGTGTCAACGTTCTCGTGCACATACCTAATAAAGGTCTAGAAACACAACCAGACACATCTTACATAAATAACCAATATATAAATCGTGTCAACGTTCTCTAGCACATACCTAATAAAGGTCTAGAAACACAACCAGACACATCTTACATAAATAACCAATATATAAATCGTGTCAACGTTCTCTAGCACATACCTAATAAAGGTCTAGAAACACAACCAGACACATCTTACATAAATAACCAATATATAAATCGTGTCAACGTTCTCTAGCACATACCTAATAAAGGTCCAGCAACACAACCAGACACATCTTACATAAATAACCAATATATAAATCGTGTCAACGTTCTCATGCACACCCTTAATAAAGGTCCAGCAACACAACCAGACGTATGTTACATACATTACCAGTATAAATCGTGTCAACGTTCTCGTGCACAACCCCATAATAGAGGTCCAGCAAAACAATCACACACATTTTACATATATCACCAGTATAAAACGTGTCAACTTGCTCGGGCACATACCTAATAAAGGTCCAGCAACACAACCAGACATATCTTACATACAATACCAGTATAAATCGTGTCAACGTTCTCGTGCACACACCTAATAAAGGTTTAGCAACACAACCAGACACATCTTAAATAAGTAACCAATATAAAACGTGTCAAAGTTCTCGTGCACACACCTAATATAGGTTTTAAGGCACACAACCAGACATATCTTACATATTTCACCAGTATAAAACGTGTCAACGTTCCCGTGCACATACCTATTAAAGGTCTAGAAACACAACCAGACACATCTTACATACATCAGCAGTATAAAACGTGTCAACGTTCTCTTGCACATACCTAATAAAGGTCTAGAAACACAACCAGACACATCTTACATAAATAACCAATATATAAATCGTGTCAACGTTCTCTAGCACATAACTAATAAAGGTCTAGAAACACAACCAGACACATCTTACATAAATAACCAATATATAAATCGTGTCAACGTTCTCGTGCACATACCTAATAAAGGTCTAGAAACACAACCAGACACATCTTACATAAATAACAAATATATAAATCGTGTCAACGTTCTCTAGCATATACCTAATAAAGGTCTAGAAACACAACCAGACACATCTTACATAAATAACCAATATATAAATCGTGTCAACGTTCTCGTGCACATACCTAATAAAGGTCTAGAAACACAACCAGACACATCTTACATAAATAACCAATATATAAATCGTGTCAACGTTCTCTAGCACATACCTAATAAAGGTCTAGAAACACAACCAGACACATCTTACATAAATAACCAATATATAAATCGTGTCAACGTTCTCTAGCACATACCTAATAAAGGTCTAGAAACACAACCAGACACATCTTACATAAATAACCAATATATAAATCGTGTCAACGTTCTCTAGCACATACCTAATTAAGGTCTAGAAACACAACCAGACACATCTTACATAAATAACCAATATATAAATCGTGTCAACGTTCTCTAGCACATACCTAATAAAGGTCCAGCAACACAACCAGACACATCTTACATAAATAACCAATATATAAATCGTGTCAACGTTCTCGTGCACACCCTTAATAAAGGTCCAGCAACACAACCAGACGTATGTTACATACATTACCAGTATAAATCGTGTCAACGTTCTCGTGCACAACCCCATAATAGAGGTCCAGCAAAACAATCACACACATTTTACATACATCACCAGTATAAAACGTGTCAACTTGCTCGGGCACATACCTAATAAAGGTCCAGCAACACAACCAGACATATCTTACATACAATACCAGTATAAATCGTGTCAACGTTCTCGTGCACACACCTAATAAAGGTTTAGCAACACAACCAGACACATCTTAAATAAGTAACCAATATAAAACGTGTCAAAGTTCTCGTGCACATACCTAATAAAGGTCTGGAAACACAACCAGACACATTTTACATACATCAGCAGTATAAAACGTGTCAACGATCTCTAGCACATACCTAATAAAGGTCCAAAAACACAACCAGACATATCTTACATAAATAACCAATATATGAATCGTGTCAACGTGCTCGTGCACACCCTATTATAAAGGTCCAGCAACACAATCACACACATCTTACATACATTACCAGTATAAAACGTGTCAACGTTCTCGTGCACATACCTAATAAAGGTCCAGCAACACAACCAAACACATCTTACATGCATTACCAATATAAATCGTGTCAACGTTCGTGTGCACACAGTTAATAAAGGTCCAGCAACACAGCCAGACATGTCTTACATAAATAACCAATATGAAACGTGTCCACGTTCTCGTGCACATCCCATAATAAAGGTCCAGCAACACAATCACACACATCTTACATACAATACCAGTATAAAACGTGTCAACGTTCTCGTGCACATCCCATAATAAAGGTCCAGCAACACAACCAGACATATCTTACATACAATACAAGTATAAATCGTGTCAACGTTCCCGTGCACAACCCCATAATAAAGGTCCAGCAACACAATCACACACACATCTTACATACATTATCAGTATAAAACGTGTCAACGTTCTCGTGCACATACCTAATAAAGGTCCAGCAACACAACCAGACGTATCTTACATACATTACCAGTACAAATCGTGTCAACGTTCTCATGCACAACCCCATAATAAAGGTCCAGCAACTCAATCAAACACATTTTACATACATCAACAGTATAAAACGTGTCAACATTCTCGGGCACATACCTAATAAAGGTCCAGCAACACAACCAGACATATCTTATATAAATAACCAATATAAATCGTGTCAACGTACTCGTGCCAATACCTAATAAAGGTCCAGCAACACAACAAGACATACCTTACATAAATAACCAATATAAATCGTGCCAACGTTCTCGTGCACACACATAATGAAGGTCCAGCAACACAACCAGACATATCTTACAACATTACCAGTATGAATCGTGTCAACGTACTCGAGCACAACCCCATAATAAAGGTTCAGCAACACAATCACACACATCTTACATACATTACAAGTATAAAACGTGTCAACGTTCTCTCGCACATACCTAATAAAGGTCCAGCAACACAACCAAACATATCTTACATACATCACCAGTATAAAACGTGTCAACGTTCTCGTGCACACACCTAATAAAGGTTTAGAAACACAACCAGACACATCTTACATAAGTAACCAATATAAAACGTGTCAACGTTCTCGTGCACATACCTAATAAAGGTCTAGAAACACAACCAGACACATCTTACATACATCAGCAGTATAAAACGTGTCAACGATCTCTAGCACATACCTAATAAAGGTCCAGCAACACAACTAGACATATCTTACATAAATAACCAATATATGAATCGTGTCAACGTTCTCGTGCACACCCTATTATAAAGGTCCAGCAACACAGCCAGACATATTTTACATAAATAACCAATATGAAACGTGTCAACGTTCTCGTGCACACCCTATTATAAAGGTCCAGCAACACAACCAGACATATCTTACATACATTACCAGTATAAAACGTGTCAACGTTCTCGTGCACATCCCATAATAAAGGTCCAGCAACACAATCAGGCATATCTTACATACAATACCAGTATAAATCGTGTCAACGTTCTCGTGCACAACCCCATAATAAAGGTCCAGCAACACAACCAGACATATCTTACATACAATACCAGTATAAATCGTGTCAACGTTCTCGTGCACAACCCCATAATAAAGGTCCAGCAACACAATCACACACACATCTTACATACATTATCAGTATAAAACGTGTCAACGTTCTCGTGCACATACCTAATAAAGGTCCAGCAACACAACCAGACGTATCTTACATACATTACCAGTACAAATCGTGTCAACGTTCTCGTGCACAACCCCATAATCAAGGTCCAGCAACATAATCAAACACATTTTACATACATCAACAGTATAAAACGTGTCAACATTCTCGGGCACATACCTAATAAAGGTCCAGCAACACAACCAGACATATCTTATATAAATAACCAATATAAATCGTGTCAACGTACTCGTGCCCATACCTAATAAAGGTCCAGCAACACAACAAGACATACATTACATAAATAACCAATATAAATTGTGTCAACGTTCTCGTGCACATGTATACATAATAAAGGTTCAGCAACACAACCAGACATATCTTACATACATTACCAGTATAAATCGTGTCAACGTACTCGAGCACAACACCATAATAAAGGTCCAGCAACACAATCACACACATCTTACATACATTACCAGTATAAAACGTGTCAACGTTCTCTCGCACATACCTAATAAAGGTCCAGCAACACAACCAGACATATCTTATATAAATAACCAATATAAATCGTGTCAACGTACTCGTGCACACCCATTATATAGGTCCAGCAACACAGCTAGACATGTCTTACATAAATAACCAAGAAACGTGTAAACGTTCTCGTGCACACCCCTATTAAAGGTTCAGCAACACAATTACATACATCTTATATACATTACCAGTGTAAATCGTGTCAACGTTCTCGTGCGTAACCCCAAAATTAAGGTCCAGCAACACAATCACACATATCTTACATACATTACCAATATAAATCGTGTCAACGTTCTCGTGCACACCCCATAATAAAGATCCAGCAACACGATCACACACATCATACATACATCACCAGTATAAAACGCGTTAACGTTCTCGTGCACCTACCTAATAAAGGTCCAGCAACACAACCAGATATATCTTACATACATCACCAGTATAAATCGTGTCAACGTTCTCGTGCACACCCATTATAAAGGTCCAGCAACACAACCAGACATGTCTTACATAAATAACCAATATGAAACGTGTCATCAACGTTCTCGTGCACACCCCTATTAAAGGTTCAGCAACATAATTACATACATTTTACATACATCACCAGTATAAAACGTGTCAACGTTCTTGTGCACATACCTAATAAAGGTCCTGCAACACAACCAGACATATCTTACATAAATAACCAATATAAATCGTGTCAACGTTCTCGTGCACATTCTTAATAAAGGTCCAGCAACACAACCAGACATGTCTTACATAAATAACCAATATGAAACGCGTCAAATTCTCGTGCACAACCCTATTAAAGGTTCAGCAACATAATTACATACATCTTACATACATCGCCAGTATAAAACGTGTCAAAGTTCTCGTGCACATACCTAATAAAGGTCCAGCAACACAACCAGACATATGTTACATAAATAACCAATATAAATCGTGTCAACGTTCTCGTGCACACCCATTATAAAGGTCCAGCAACACAACCAGGCATATCTAACATAAATAACCAACATAAATCGTGTCAACGTTCTCGTGCACATCCTTAATAAAGGCCCAGAAACACAACCAGACATATCTTACCTACATTACCAGTATAAATCGTGTCAACGTTCTCGTGCACATACCTAATAAAGGTCCAGCAACACAACCAGACATATCTTACATAAATAAACATTATGAAACGTGTAAACGTTCTTGTTCACATCCCCAATAAACGTCCAGCAACACAACCAGGCATATCTTACATACATCACTAGTATAAAACGTGTCAACGTTCTCGTGCACACCCCATTATAAAGGTCCAGCAACACAATCACACACATCATACATACATTACCAGTATAAAACGTGTCAACGTTCTCGTGCACATACCTAATAAAGGTCCAGCAACACAACCAGACATATCTTACATACATCATCAATATAAATAGTGTCAACGTTCTCGTGCACACCCATTACAAGGTCCAGCAACACAACCAGACATCTCTTCCATGAATAACCAATATGAAACGTGTAAACGTTCTCGTGCACATCCTTAATAAAGGCCCAGCAACATAACCAGACATTTCTTACATACATTACCAGTATGAATCGTGTCAGCGTTCCCGTGCACACCCCATTATAAAGGTCCAGCAACACAATCAGACATATCTTACATACATCACCAGTATAAATCATGTCAACGTTCTTGTGCACACCTCTAATAAAGGTCCATCAACACAACCAGACACATTTTACATAAACGACCAATATAAATCGTCTCAACGTTCTCCTGCACACCCCTTATAAAGGTCCAGCAACACAATCACACACAGCTTACATACATAACCAGTATAAAACGTGTCAACGTTTTCTTGCACACACCTAATACACATCAGCAACACAACCACACACATCTTACATACATCACCAGTATAAATCGTGTCAACGTTCTCGTGCACATCCATAATAAAGGTTTAGCAACATAACCAGACACATCTTACATACAAAACCAATATAAAACGTATCAACGTTCTCGTGCACTCCCATAATAAAGGTTCAGCAACATAACCAGATACCTCTTACATACATCACCAATATAAATCGTGTCAACGCACTCATGCATATCCCTAATAAAGGTCCAGTAACACAACCAGACACATCTTACATGCATTACCAGTATAAAACGTGTCAACGTTCTCGCATACACACCTAATAAAGGTTAAAGAACATAACCAGTCACCTCTTACATACATCACCAGTATAAAACGTGTCAACATTCCCATGCACATAGTTAATAAACATCCAGCAACACAACCAGATACATCTTACATAAGTTACCAATATAAAACGTGTCAACGTTCTCGTGCACATACCTCATAAAGGTCCAGCAACACAACCAGACACATCTTACATAAGTTACCAATATGAAACGTGTCAACGTTCTCGTGCACATTCCTAATAAAGGTTTAGAGACATAGCCAGACATATCTTACAAACAGTCCCAATATAAAACGTGTCAACGTTCTCGTGCACATACCTCATAAAGGTCCAGCAACACAACCAGATAGATCTTACATAAGTTACCAATATGAAACGTGTCAACGTTCTCGTGCACATCCCTAATAAAGGTTTAGAAACATAGCCAGACATATCTTACAAACAGTACCAATATAAAACGTGTCAATGTTCTCGTGCACATCCCTAACAAAGGTCCAGCAACACAACCAGGCTTGTCTGACATATATTACCAGTATATAAGTGTCAATGTTTTCGTGCAAATCCTTAATAAAGGTCAAGCAACATAATCAGACACATCTTACATGCATTTCCAATTGATAAAACGTGCCAACGTCCTCGTGCACATTCCTAATAAAGGCATAGAAGCATAACAAGACACATCTTACATACATCACCAGTATGAAACGTCAACGTTCTCGTGCACGTCAAGAATACATGTTTACATTTCCAATAGCCAGACACATCTACAAGTTGCACCAGTAACAAGCATGCCAACGTTCTCGTACACGTCAAGAATAAACGTATCTGCCAATAACCAGACACTTCCTAAATACAAACTAGTTCACGTTCTCGTGCACGTCAAGAATAAGATAAATAGCAATAACCAGACACTTCCCACATACATCATCGGTAACAAAAAGGTCGACGTTCTCGTGCGCGTCAAGAATAAAGGTACATTTCAATAACCAGACACTTCCTACATCATGCACCAGCAATAACGTGTCAACGTTCTCGTGCACGTCAAGTATAAAGGTACATACCAATAACCAGACACTTCCTATATTATGCAGCAGTAACAAACGTGTTGACCAACGTTCTCGTGCACATCAAGAATAAAGGTACACACCAATAACCAGACACATCCTACATCATGTACCAGTAACAAACACGTCAACGTTCTCGTGCATTTTAAGAATAACGGTAAATACCAATAACCAGACACTTCCTACTTCATGTACCAGTAACAACTTTGTCAACGATCTCGAGCACGTCAAGAATAAAGGTACAGGCAGTGATTTTGTTACAAATTTGTGTGGAAGAGTCCTGGGACCCACTTGTTCCCAAAACAATGAGTCCAATATTGAAACATATGAGTTTTTGAAAGACAATGTCGATTACGCATTGAAAATGTTAGCATTCTGGGAATATTTTTCAATGAGTCCTGAGAAAAAAATGTGAGTCAGGGACTCGGGACTCGCAGGTAACAAAATCCCTGTACAGGCCTATAATCAGACACTTTCTACATCATGCAGCAGTAACAAACACGTCAACGTTCTCGTGCACGTCAAGAATAAAGGTACGTACCAATAACCAGACACTTCCTACATCATGCACCAGTAACAAACTCGTCAACGTTCTCGTGCATGTCAAGAATAAAGGTACATGCCAATAACCAGACACATCCTACATCATGAACCAGTAACAGACTTGTCAACGTTCTCGTGCACGTCAAGAATAAAGTGATATACCAATTACCATACACTTCCTAAATCATGCACCAGTAACAAACTTGTCAACGTTCTCGTACAAGTCATGAATAAGAAATACATGTATACCAATAACCAGACACATCTAACATACATCACCAGCAACAAATTCGTCAACGTTCTCTTGCACGTCCAAAACAAAGGTATAATCACATAAACAGACACTTCCTACATACATCACCAGCAAAGATAAGAGCCAACGTTCTCGTGAACGTCCAGTATAAAGATATGAAAATATATAAGGGTCCGCCGCAGCGGGAATTGTCTTCGGAGACTTACTGAGAGAAATAGACGAAAAGCTATTTAAACCCCTTTTTCCTATGACATGTTTTTCGTAAACGTCCAAAGATTACTAAAAGTGCATACATTGAGCCCCATTTTCCCACGATACCTTTTTTGTACCTAGATTATAAGTTATGTACAGTCTGTTTAGGGCATCTGATGTAAATACTTTAGTACACACAATTCCATCTTAAATAATTATTCCGGGGGATTTTCATGTGCAGTTCCATCCTATTTGGTCAAAGGGTTGCGGATAATTTGCATAGGACAGACTTACAGAAATAGACGCAAAAGCTATCATAGTTTTCCCATGAAATGTTTTATTGTTCATGAATTATAAACAGTGTATGGTTCAGAACATCTAATTTATGAATTGAGTTCAAAATGTCAATAAATTCTCATCATTAAATGAAAAGAAAATAGAGGAAAAATAATTTCTACATTAATGCCCCCTTTTCCGTGACACAGCCACAAATTGAGAAACTGTGGGAATTGTCTCTTGAAAATATTCCAGGGAGTACATAATATTATTATGAAGTCCACTCTTTGTCAATTCATCTCCGTTTCGTTCAATTTTGTACATTTCTCCATCAACACTCCATTGCATAGACTGTCAAAAACCCGTGAACGAATCCGTTGAAAAATGCGTGATCGAGGTCTAGGACAAAAAGGAATATCGACCTTGCAACAAGGTACAGAAATTAGGTCAAGTGGACTGGTTTAGCTCAATCTAGTCTGGTTCCCGTACCTGAAATCTACTACGGATTTAAGTACGGTAATAGCTAATATCTGACGGTCACTCAGACGGCCTGGACAGGTGACGCTTTCCATACATCGAGCCATTTCATTGGTCTATCGATTATATCGATTGACCAATCAAAGGACAGAATGCAGTACCTGTTCCCAGTCGTAAATTCAGTTATTTACACGAATGGGTACCAGTCTAAGCTCAATCGAGAATTTCACAGTTGTTTTCCATTCCCATGGTAGTCTGGTTCCTATGGAAGGCCGGTGCGCCATATGCTAATTGCTAAATGCTAAATGCTAATTGCTAAATGCTAATTGCTAAATGCTAATTGCTGTTACATTCTGGTTGTCTAATTCCCTGCAATGGGAAAGAAAATTGTGTTACCCCCCCCCCCCCCCCCCACGCGCGCACATTCCATATAATATGGAAGGCTGGTGCGCCATATGAAAGGCCGTTGCGCCATATGCTAATTGCTAAATGCTTCATGTTATATGCTGATTTCTTAATGCTAATTGCTAAATGCTAATTGCTAAATGCTAATTGCTAAATGCTAAATGCTAATTGCTAAATGATAATTGCTAAATGCTAATTGCTAAATGCTAATCGCTAAATGCTAATTGCTAAATGCTAATTGCTAAATGCTAATTGCTGTTACATTCTGGTTGTCTAATTCCCTGCAATGGGAAAGAAAATTGTGTCTATCCCCCTCCCCCCCCCCCCCCCCCCCCCTAACGCGCGCGCGAGCACATACAAGTGCCACCTGCGAGCTGGGAAGACGAAGATAGGGTGGTCACACTTTTTTCTAAAAGAAATCATTTTGGCTAGTTTGATTAAATTCTGGTTGAAAATGTAGGAGTTGCACACAGGAGAAAATAGGCATTTTTCCTTAAATTCAAGGGCAAATAATTCAAGAACGAAAACAGTTATCTGAATTCCGTAAGAACAACTAGACACCATGGAGATTCATTGTGGCAAGTTTGATCAAATTCCTATCAAAACTGTAGGAGGAGCCATTAGAGAAGACGAATGTGGTTAGTGTTATATTTAGACTTACTTTTGGTGTTCATGTAGTTTAAAGGGCGCTCTGTTCGATCTCAAGCGTGCTCATATCTTGAAATCGACTGAACTTGAGAGTGTCAATGAAACAAAACCTCCATGAAAATTTCAACTTTGAGCCATTGTAGCAGTCAGACTTCGTTACCCACCCCCAAACAATTGCATTTTCCTTGAAGAACAATATGTTGGCTCTTAGTTAACGAAAGATTGGACAGATTATCTGTTAATTTGAAAAAGTTCCACCGTATTTTGTGATAGAGTGGTGACGATCAGATTGAATGTAGAAAAATGCCTTGTGATAAAGAATAGTCTAGATGGTGCCAAGGCTCAAATTACGGACGCCAGTGTGTGTGTGTGTGTGTGGGGGGGGGGGGGTAACACAATTTTCTTTCCCATTGCAGGGAATTAGACAGCCAGAATGTAACAGCAATTAGCATTTAGCAATTAGCATTTAGCAATTAGCAGTTAGCATTTAGCAATTAGCAATTAGCATTTAGCAATTAGCATTTAGCAATTAGCATTTAGCAATTAGCATATGGCGCACCGGCCTTCCATAGGTTCCCGTACCTGAAATCTACTACGGATTTAATTCAGTTATTTACACGAATGGGTACCAGTCTATTCCCATGGGTGCGCATACATAGACCAGTCTAAATTCACCCCACAATTCATTTCGCGACTCAACTTCCTTTTCCGACTGGTCCACGATGCCTAAGCAGGTACAGATTTCGGACTAGTTTAAACCCGAATAAATGAGATAATGTTACTCATAAAATATGGTTAGATACTACCACAAAGTTTGCAAGATGATAAGTTAGCTATCCCAGAAGAGAAGATCTTCAATCACAGCCGAACGAGCCTCTAGAACCTTACTGAATACTAGGACCCTGAGCACGTGAAAATAGCTTCCCAAAGTGCACGCTCTGAGTATTTTTCTCCCTTCGTGGAACTATGTATATGTTTGACATTATGTAATTTGATTCGCATGTTTTTTTTAACTTTGTGTCTTAAAAAGAATTGTTCACTAGAGTTTGGCTAACTAAATTCTATCTGACTTAGTTCCGAAATGACACGAATACCCATGACAAATGATGCCAAGTAGAAACAAACATAACAAAAGCTTCTCCATTTAACCCTTTCCCAAACAGCAAAATTTTAGGGTGATCTACTTCAAAAAATGCCACAAATGACAAAATGGAAGTTATTTCAGATAGAATTCGTGTAAAATATGGCATAGAAAATATTGAGACAAAAGATGAAACTGCTGGTTATCAGCAGTTTCTTTTGTTTCCATGTTTTCCCAAGCCTTTTCTATTACGGACATCAAAACCAGGTCTTGCAGGGGTTTTCAGAGCTGAATCTAGGGCGCGGGATTGCGGGATTCCCGCATGAATTTATTGCATGGCGCAAAAAACGATAGGCCGCGCGGTACAAGTCACGCACATGTTTTCAGATTGGTGCATTTTTCAATAAACGTCGCGTAATAACGTAGGTTCATCCTTGAAGAGTTGCAAAAACAGATTGCAGAGAAAACCCTGCAATGCTATATTCCGGATTTTCGTAATTCCGTCGTTACAGAGTTGTCGTTCATGCGGGACGGTATACCGTCTTCCGGTGTCAATGCAAATAAGCGCTATCGGTGGGAAAGAACCGCTACTGCATTCATAAATGCCATAATTTTGCGGATAAAATTGGAAATTTTGAACTGCACAAACTATATCGAAAGAGGGAAATGCAAGACGAGCTTGGATTCGTGTAATAAGTCGCAAGAATTAGAACTAAACATCGTATCTGGCCTAGGCATACCCGAGTCTGAGAGACAGTATTAGCCGAAACGCGTAGATCGTTGGGAGATTCCAACAAAGGAACCTCAGCGGAGAGAAGAAAGAGAAATCCCATCGCAACATAGTCCCAACACACTAAACACTTACATATCAAAGTAGATCTAGTCTAATGAGACAGAAGGAGAAAATGCTGGTAATCAGGGTGCTCTTACATTTTGCCAAAATATTTCCCAAATCATTTTCTATTAAGTAAAACCAGGTCTTGTTTGGGGAAGCTTTAACGAAGAAACAATGAATAACATAGATCTACTTGAACGAAATATCAAAGTTTTGAGAATGGAGAAAAACATGCTGACTTTGCTTTTCCCTCTTTAGTTCATATTCTACTATATAGGCCTATATCTACACCAAACTGTTCTTCTTAGTAGATCTACGTATCATAGTCTACAGCCTGCTTCAAATTTGAATTAAATTTGAAATGATGGTTTATTATGTTAACCCTTTCCTATCTAATTCTTTGTTTTGATGCCCACAAAATAGCAAAACCAGAATCATTCTGACAATTAGCAAGACTTAATTTGGAAAGGACCATATTTTGTTGTTTGGGTAAGAGTTTTAAATAAATCCGTCATTTTTTCGGCACATTTATAAACGAATTCTTCATTTTTTTTTCTTACGTCCTGTATTTGACCACAGTAGATTGTTTGGAAAAACATTGAGAAAAGGAAGCAATTTGACGATATGCAGAAATATCGCATCTTTCCTCAAGATTTTATGTGCTCTAACGTTCACGTTTTCTATTTCCGATTTTAATCGTTTTCCGACAGTGGAAACCGTGTGGAGCGGAATGTCCTTACAAACAGTTACAAAATATTTGTTTGGAAAAACTCGCTCACAGCGTTCATGTATATACATGTATCTTTTTCCCCCAAAGTTGCCCCTCTTTTTATTTCTATGACGTCATATGACTAGAGTAAGCAAGGCAAAGTCATGACGTCACAAATCGACACTCGCCTGATTTGAGGCACGATACGGGGGAAAATTTTTTCAATGATAACCTATCATCGGATTATGGGAGATTTCTTTTGTTATAGATCTCCGAACGATCTAAAAATGATGGAAGGTGCAGAGGTATTATTAGATTCCATTATTAAGTTACAATAAAAATCATTTTCATTTAATTACTCATTGAATTTACGAAAATATTAAAGTTGCCGCTTGTCAAACAGGCAAATGGAAGTAAATATACCGTCCCGCAGGAACGACAACTCTGTATTACCGGAATTACGAAAAGACCGAATTTATATAGTGTTTTATATCTCCTGTCAAAAATAGATATTTGTCTTGGAAATGAAACAGATTTATGTTCGAGATTTACACCGAAAACGGGAAAAAAACAAAGGAGTTGGATGAAGGGGGAATTGGCTGTGAAAATTTCACAATTTGTAATTATTACGGTGCACGACATTACAACAACAACAGCAATGGCGGTCAAAACAAACAAAATAAAGAAACGCTGTGGTAAAATCGTTTTTAATCACATAAATGGAGTGGATAATATGTTATCATCGCGGCACATAATCAAAATGGCCAAGGAAACAAAGAAACTTGTCCTGAAAATTGTTTTTATCACATAAATGGTTTGAATTAAATAAAAATAAGTGGTCATCCTCAGCGTAGATGTCTACTGCAATAGTCACATCATGTACATGGTGGATTCTGCTGAGGATTACAGTTGAAGTTAAATCGTCCAGAATTTTTTTCTACAGCCCCGAGACTATTGAAATCAGGATAGAGGGCCTGGGTAGAAAGCAAAATTAAAATCGATTTTGTGGTGTAGGCTAAATAATTTGCTTCAACCAGTCCAGTGTAATTATTTTCTATGAATAGTATCATCTAAACTTTAAACAACCAATGAATTGAAAAACTTGAACATATAAAGTTTGTTATATGGACAACAGTTGTCTAAAAAGGCTGCTTAGACAAGAGCTGATATTAAAAGAGAGTAAAGATAATGTTCCTTCAGTTTCATATAATGGCTTTAGTTACAGGTAAATTCTAACTTATTTTTTTCTGCGTTAAAAAGTTGAATTCACTTCGGCTCATGCCTGAATTCTGTTGGC
Source organism: Fragum sueziense (assembly GCA_963680895.1). NCBI lineage: Eukaryota > Metazoa > Mollusca > Bivalvia > Cardiida > Cardiidae > Fragum > Fragum sueziense. The sequence goes on along the minus strand of OY804599.1, from coordinate 4,522,496 downwards.
CCACATTTTGAAGTATGGTGGGGGAGTTGGCCCACTTTTGTGAAAACCTAGATTCAGCTCTGGGTTTTCCTAGCCATTTTGGGAAAAGGAGTCTGGCCTTAATTGGGAAATTTTTAAAGTGCCAAATAGCTTATTTTGGGCTGAAAAAAGTGAGCAAAACACTCATTCTTCAATAACAAATCAAACACTTTGAATAGATTGGGAAAAATGGAAGAATATTTGCTTTGGGAACACAGCCGTTTGCATTGGGAACACCTCCGTTTTCAGGAGGCACAGAAAGCATAGGAAAACCCCTGTCTTGTTTGGGAAAGGGTTAAAAGGCATATTAAGATGTTAGGAAATCATATCGGTCGACTCACACGAAAAAATCGTGACTAACACGAATTCAAGGGCACAGGCGTCCGTAATTTGAGCCTTGGCACCATCTAGACTATTCTTTATCACAAGGCATTTTTCTACGTTCAATCTGATCGCCACCCCTCTCTCACAAAATACGGTGGAACTTTTTCAAATTAACAGATAATCTGTCCAATCTTTCGTTAACCGAGAGCTAACATATTTTTATTCAAAGAAAATGCAATTGCTTGGGGATGGGTAACGAAGTCTGACTGCTACAATGGCTCAAAGTTGAAATTTCCATCAAGGTTTTGCTTCATGGACACTCTAACATTCAGTCGATTTCAAGATATGAACACGCTTGAGATCAAACAGAACGACATTCTAACTGTATGAATACCTAAAGCAAGTTTCCGGTTGGGTGTTCCTATTTATTTCAGTCCTTTCCTGAACAAGAAGGTTAATACGCCTTGCCTAAAAATTATCTGGAAATACGCATTGGAAAAAATTCTGAGGGATAAATACCCATTGCCTCAAAAAATTATCTGGAGCTCTGCAAAGTAGGAATTTCAAACAAAAAAAATTAATTCAAACTTTCAAACTTTTTAAACTTTCGATTATCAACATTATATCTCTGGTTCGTGAATAAACAGCCTTTCTTTAGAAAGAAAAGCTAAAAAAGCCAGCACCTACCTTTTGTTGTTTACCAAAATCCGCAAATAACTTGGGAGCCGCACATGGACCGGAAGTCTAGTATAATGCTTAAAGTGCGGAGCCAGTGGCCCTGAATATATTGATTACCCACCGTGAAAACGAGCCTTTTCACAATTGTGAAGTAGCCTGTTAATGGCCTCTGCTAATCTATTAAAGAAGGAAAAAAGCCCTCGTCCTTGTTGGTAATTAACTGTAATAGAACCTTTTTTTTGGTAAAAACCCTAATGACTTGCTATTTTAAACAGTAATTTTTATTTGTGTATTTCAGAAAAGATACGTGGAGATCGGGCGTATTGTCTACATTGCCTACGGGCCTGACAAAGGCAAAATCTGTGCTATCGTAGATGTTCTGGACCAGAATAGAGTATGTTTTTAAAGTTGTTATTGGGTTGTATGCTTTTTAGCGAGCCGGGACTTTATGTCCGGAGAGCTAATATTACAGCCCTAGTGTCAGCGCTGAGTTGCATCCCATCCCGTAGCATCTTAAAAAACTTAAAGGGGGACGAGCTAGGCTGTCGAAAATGCAAATGGCACAATAATTACACACCAGAAATAACGTATGAAATTACCAACCTGAAGGGGTAGATCATTTATGTCCATTGTTACCACTCGTCGAGCTTTAAGTATTAAAATCCAAGTCAATTAATAACATGCTGGTCGTCCTTGTTTTTGTTTTGTAACGGCTACATATGCCCAACCTTCAAAAATCAATTACGTCAGAGATACGTCATCTGTGCTCAGCGAGATTTAAAACACCGTACAACCGGCTGCATAGAAAGTCAGCGAAGACAGATTCGGCATCTGATGTCATGTGCATGTTAGGTCAAATGAATTTACTTTTATAAATAAACGAAAGGATCTTTGGTATTCTACAGTTTATAAATACGCGTATAAATGTTCAGTGCTTGTACAAAATAAACCTTTTCACGTATTCCTCGCAAATAAGGTCACAGTCATCGACACAGCCGGTTGTACGGTGTGTTAATAACGCGGAGGTGTGTCTCGTTGACCTTGTCTTGTTTTGAAGTAAAAATAGAATGTGTAAACACACTTGTAAAGGATTGATCTATAGCAAAGGAAAGATGTTTTTTCGCCGAGATTAGGTTTTTATCCATTGCTAATTGTTTTTCCATGCACAAATATGAGTTCCCGAACAGTTCGGAAGCATAAAAACATAGAATTAGCCCCTTTAAACCTTGTTTATATCTCGGGCACTATTAGAGATACAGCCATCATATTTCACATCATGCCAAGACCTTTAATTTGGGACCATGACCTTGGACCTAATGACCTTGGACTTTGACCTACTTTAAAAAAATCTTTAACCTAGCCTATATCTCGGGCACTTTTATAGATAGAGCCTTGATATTTCACATATGGATACCTCATCCTTTTTGGACCGACAAGCTCTCGTATAGGTGAGCTACGTTGTCCGCGGACAGCTCTTGTTCTGTTCACCATTTCAAACATATTGATGCTTTATGACACAAGATAACTTTGGAAAACCTTGTAGAAAATGAAGAAATAATTTTTTAACAGCAATTTATTCATTTCACATGTTTTGTACACAAAACCGCCAAAAATGTAACACATGATGTTGTAGTCTGGAAAACCTTTGAATTTGGATAAGTCTAAATTTTGCCATTTAGGAAACGGTTAAAGATTTGCATGTAAACAGGCAGATCTAACTCTAACTCTCAATATGTCTTTCCATCCATAATTCTCCAATCTACTAAAATATCTTTAATGGAATAATTTTTAGCTCGACTTTTCGAAGAAAATGAGAGCTTATACTGTCACCCGGGCGTCGGCATTGGCGTTGCAACAAAGGTTAGTTTTTTCAAACATCAATAACTTCCATACCACAGTGGGTAACCCACGTGACTTTTTGGAAGCGCAGGCCTCCTAGTGAAACCTTTAAAACCTGTAAAAACCTTTAATTTCAGAACAAACCTTTAAAACCTTTACATTTTCCCAGAAAACCTTTAAAAAGCCAAAATAGCCTTTAATTCTAGCTCAAAACCTTTATATTTGCTCTGACTGATTGCCATGCAAGTTTAAAGCAAGTAATGGATTATAAATGTTCTGCATTTTCCCTTCTTTTATGTGTATTTGAACAATTTAGATATCACCAGATGCCACCAAATCTTACCTAAATTTTCAAAATTTTCTTGGGAGAGACCCCCATACCCCCCTTATGAGACCAATCCTTAAAAATATTGTAGGTTTTGTGTGTATTTTTTCGACGAAAATGGCCTTTATTTACTCTTTATTCTTTCATATTTTACACTAAAAGGCCTTTATTTTCATACTTTGGAGCCTTTATAAAAACCTTTATTTTTGTTTTGGCCTGCTAGGAGGCCTGGAAGCGTTAACACCGAAAAAATCGTCCGCTTCAAGGTATGTTTTGTTTAATTTCTAATCTTATACCCTATTGATATTGATGAGATAAAGTGCACGGAACGCGCCTTTGAGAGCGCTTTTCCCGGCTATAACTCACTCTGCTCCAAATTCAGTAGTTTCTTCAAACATTCGAGCCAAAGTTTTAGCCCTCTCAAATGTGCGTTCCGTGCACTTTATCTCGTCAAAATCAACAGAGTATAAATTGAGAAATTAAACAAAGCATACCTTGAAGCGGACGATTTTTTAGCAAGCCGAGACTTTATGTCCGGGGAGCTAATGTCACGGCTAATGTCACAGCCCTAGTGTCGGCGTCGCGTACCGTCCCGTCCCGTCCCGTCGCGTCTTCACTTGAAAAACTTTAACCTGGTCTATATCTCAGGCACTATTAGAGATACAGCCTTGATATTTCATACATGGATACATCTCGACAAGACCTTTCATTTGGGACCATGACCTTTGACCTAGTGACCTTGACCTTGGAGTTTGACCTACTTTTGAAAAACTTTAACCTGGCCTATATCTCATGCACTATTATTGATAGAGCCTTGATATTTCACACATGGATACCTCCTGTCAAGACCTTTCATTTGTGGTCTTGACCTTGTGACCTTGACCTTGGAGTTTGACCTACTTTTAAAAAATTGGCTGTTTTTGTGACAAGCTCCCGTATAGGCGAGCTACGTTGTCCGCGGACAACTCTTGTTTGGTGTTAACACTTCCCAAAAGTCACGTGGGTTATCCATCGTGCATACTATCAAAGGGATTCAACCCAAACTTGGAATACTTATTCACCATCACACCCTCTACCTTACTACCAGGGCCTATGACCCTGGCTCTACTATTTTTGGAGTTATGCCCCCTTTATACTAAGCAACTTAGAAAGTCGAGTGCGCTGTCTTCGGACAGCTCTTGTTAGCTCACCTGAGCACGAAGTGCTCGTGGTGAGCTATTGTGATCGCTTTTTGTCCGTCGTCCATCTGTCCGTCTGTCCACAATTGGGGTGTTAACACTCTAGCATCCACAAAAGTTAGGCAATCTTGATCAAACTTGGCCAAAACAAGTATGGTCATAAGTTCTCGGATGAGTTCGATTATGGGCCTGATCGAACCAGAATGTGGGGAGTTATCTGCCCTTGAATATCAAAACATTGTTTACACTCTAGAATCTACAATTATTAACCAATCAAAACAAAACTTGGATACAGTGTTGGGGACCATTAGATCCTGGATCAGTTTGATTTTTAGCTCACCTGAGCACGAAGTGCTCGGAGTGAGCTATTGTGATCGATCAATGTCCGTCGTCCGTCTGTCTGTCCGTCTGTCCGTCCGTCCGTCTGTCCGTCTGTCCGTCTGTCCGTCCGTCCACAATTACAAAAAAATCTTCTCCTCCCAAACCAATAGGTCTAGAGTCTTAAAAATTTGTATCTAGCATTGTCTAAATGCCCTCTACCAAAATACTTCAAATTATTGTGCTTAAAGAAAAATTGGCCCTATGTTGTTGGGTTTAAGGTTTCACACAGAAACACAGTTTTCTCAAAGACTATTTGGCCTAGAGTCTTGAAATTTTGTATGTAGCATTGTCTCAATGCCCTCTACCAACATACTTCAAATTGTAGTGCTTAAAGAAAAATAGGCCCTATGTTGTTGGGTTTAAGGTTTCACACAGAAACACAGTTTTCTCAAAGACTATTTGGCCTAGAGTCTTGAAATTTTGCCTGAATTTACATCTCATAAACCTCTAACAGAATACTTAAAATCATTACATTGCAAGGAAAGAAGCCCTAGGTTGTGGGTTCTGAAATTTTCAAGTGAGGAATTGTTTTGACCAGGTAGATTTTATCACATCATATCCTTAAGTCTATGATCAGATTATGCAGATCATAATATCTGATAAAGAATGCATGGAGCTGTTAGAGGCACTAATGTTTGTTTACTTAAGAGATCAACTAAATACTTTAACCCTTTCCTGAAAAGACCTTGTTTTGAGGTCCCTATTAGAAAAGGCTTGGGAAATTAATGAGTCAAATGAAGAAAATGCCGATTCTCTTTTTACCTCAATATTTGATATACTAGTTTTTATACGCCGCCGGAGGCGGACGTATATTGGCGTCATCTTCTCCGTCTGTCCGTCCGTCCGTCCGTCCATCCGTCCATCAGTCCGTACGTCCGTCCACTTTTCTTGTCAACGCAACTCCTCCTAAGTTTCTGGCTGGATCTTCTTGAAACTTGGTCAATGTTATCACCTCAATTGGTAGATGTGCATGAAGGAAGGATTTTATGGTTCATTGATTTTTGCCTGAGTTATGCCCCCTTAAAACTTAGTCTCTGGAGCGGCGTATATTGTGACCATGGCACTCTTGTTTGTAAATGAATCCTGTTCGTACCGCTGTCAATTTTGTATTCTGAACATTGAAATTGGAACAGTCTATTTCCTTTCTGTATGGGAAAGCATTATGCCCTTTCTCTACCATAAACAGGTTTGCCTCACCGACAGAAAAGGCTTGTACAAATTGTTATGGTAAAAGAAGAAAATGTTGATAACTTGATTTCTCATTTTGCCTCATCATTTTCTCTGCAGTTTTATACATAAATGCAATCTTTATCAACACCTGTTTTATCATCTACGGCAGCTTTTAATTATGTCTGCACTTATGTTATGTTGTTTGGAAAAGGTTTAATCATAACCAAATCCTTACTGTTCAAAGAATATTTCCCCTATATTGTCGGTTCCATATAAATGATAGAGGGCAATGTTTGACAATCTTTTCAAGTTGTTAAGGCCTGAAGATAACTTTTTTGCCTAGTTTAATAACTATTAAAATTATTCCTATGCTGTAGGCTCTTGCATTTTGTACAGAAAAAAGTGCATAGAGGTTGTGTATTGTTTTGTTAAACAGAAAAGTTCAAGTTATCATTATGCTTTGAAAATAAGCTCTACCATGAGGTATTCTAGATTTGAAAAAGCGGGAACAGGTTTAGAATTGTCTTAGAATTTCCAAACCTTAAGTTTCTAAATATTATAGCCCAATGACCTCTTTCCAAATGCTTCGATTTGTCTATGTGAAATGGAAATTCAGCAATATGTGGTGGGTTTTCTGATTTTAAATACAGATATAGTGAAAAATCTTTGACAATCTTTTCCCAAATTTTGCTTTGAAATTTAGTGTGTACCATTGTCATATGACTCCTTTTCAAAATCTTCTTTTCAAAATCCTCGGAGAATTAAAAGGTTTGCTAAAAAGTATGTCTCAGGGCGCTCCAAGGTGAGCGATATAGGACCATCTTGGTCCTCTTGTTAGTCTGATTTGATAAGAAATTTGAGAGTTATGGGCCCTTGAATTTGACAAAATTGCCATTTTTGACTGTTTTCGACCTTCTTTACCATCTAGAATCTACAATTATCAATCAATCAAGACAGAACTTGGACACAATGTTGGGGACCATAAGATTTTGGATGGGTTTGATTTTCAGTCTGATCTGATAAGAAAGTCAAGAGTTATGTGCCCTTGAATTTGACAAAATTGCCATTTTTGGATCTTGGATGAGTTTGATTTTCACAATGTTATTAGCATAAGTTCGTTTTCAGTTTTAAAGTCTAAAATATTAATTGAATTGAACATTTTGGTTCAGGTGAGCAATATAGGACCATCATGGTCCTCTTGTTCTTATCTTTAATTTATATAACAATTTTAAAGATGTAGTACACAATCTTTAACCCATTACCACATTATGATGCTTTTTGACATCCCATAAAATCGAGTCACGGTCTTAAGAAACATGGAAAATAAAATAAAATGCTCTGGGTAAGTAAACTTTGTTGTGACATGATTGAAAAACAAATTTACATCACATGATTGATACAATAGCATGGGCGGATCTAGAAAGGGGGGGGGGGGTCCGGACACCCCCGTGGCATTGGCCGAAAATTAAATTTTGACTATATTAAGAAGAGTGACGTTACTTATTTACTATATGTTAAGCCATAATTTGGGCTTGGACACCCCCTGGAAAAAATCTTGGGATTGGACCCCCCCTGGAAAAAAATCCTGGATCTGCCCTTGCAATAGGGAACGATTTTATCAAGTAGACAGTGACGTAATTCCGGACAAACAATAATATTTCATAGGTGTTGTTATAAAATCTCGTAACTACGGCTTGATTCAAGCCGTAGTTTCGAGATTTTATAACAACACGGAGGGATTATCAAAACATAACAGTAAACCCATTCTATTTTTAGCACAAAATTCATTGCTATTTCAGGCCCTAGTTGAAGGACCATGCACAAACGTAAAGCGTAAGATCGTGAACTTCAAGGCTGTACAGCTGACGCCATTCAGAGTCAAGTTTGGTCACTCTACCAGCTCCAAAATAGTGAAGGCAGCATGGGAGAAAGAGAATATTGACCAGAAATGGAACGAAACAGTTTGGGCCAAGAAAATCGAAGCTAAGGCTAAGGTAATGTCACTCACACGAGGCAATCATGTGACTTTGTCAGGGTTTTCCCTCGGCATAAGGACTTGGGGGTCATTGTGACCCCTTGCCTTCAAAGTTTGAGGGTCATTGCTCCAATTTTGTGGGTCAAATTTTATCAACACCTTAGGACACAAGTATCATATAAAAATCTAGATTTCAAAACTTGCGTCAATGATGACCCTCAGTTAAATTTCTAAGGGGTCATTCATTTTGAAATTGCGACAATGACGCAGGATTTGTGCGTCATGGAAAACCCTGCTTTGTTATGATGTACTTATGTAAACGAAAAACACTCTGGAAGTACACATTTTCTCAAATGTTAAATAAAGTACTTAACTCTCAGTTTTGAGATACGCACCATTCGATATGTCATACTTTCCAGTTTATTTTGACACCAAGATATTCCCTCAAATCCCCGTCAAAGCTGAGGACATTCATGCAAAGTATAAACATTTCTTAAGAAAATATATCATGGCATTCAAAAATACTTTGCACGAATGTTCTCAGTTTTGACAGGGATTTGAAGGAAGATCTTGGTATCATAATAGACCGGAGAGCATGATGTATCGAATGACACGTATCTCAATACTGAGTGTTAACATATTTGATTCAAAATTTGAGAAAAATGTGTACTTAACGTATGTTTTTGTTTACAAAAGTTCGGAAAACATATAACAAAGTCATGTGGTTGCGGCCTGTGTCACTACTAGACCGTCAGATGATATGGAGTTACCGGTAGCTCCAGTAATTGCGTTATAACTTCCATATTTCAATTTCAAATCCTATGTGGTGGGTACTCATTTGAATGTTCTCTAGATAGATGATTTCATAGAGCACCTTAAACATGATGTTTGATTGACAATTGAATAAACATTTATGTTTTGAAAAATAATTATCCAGGCTAGGTACCTCAGTACTATAAACAAAACAGAAATCTAGTCCAAGCCGTTATGTATGTTTTGTGAAGTCTAATGGCTCTCTACAATTTTGCTTAGTTTGTAAGGCAGGGGTTTTTCCCCTTAAGAAAGTGACACTGGTTTCCAGCGTCTTCCCCTCCAGAAATAATCCACTTTTTTCCCCAAAGAATAAATTTTCCCCTCTAAAACCCAAGACAAATTTTAAAATATCACACTATAAATCTAAATGAAATGAAAAGGAAACCTTTTCCACAATTGCTTCAGCTTTATAAACCAGCCCTGCTGGTGGTCAAGTCTACAGTAGCGGGTATAATAGGGTTTTAGCCTATCGAGAGTACTATTTCTATATTATACAATTTTCCCCAGAACTAGGATGCCGCATGTGATATTTCCCCTTTTTACCAGCGTCAGGTGTTTTCCCCCAACCCTAAAAAAAAGCCCTGTAAGGTATTGTTTGGCTATATTTACATGAGGTTCATTACATATGCAATGACCCTACTTGGTAAAATATAACAGTCTTTCGGATGAGACTCTAAACCGAGGTCCCATCCCCATATGACCTTAGCTATTGAGTGGGATGTAAAACTCCTTTGACTCACCCTACTTCGATAATGTTCAACTCAAAGGTCGCGGATAGTCAAAGAAATTGAAGGAGAAAGTCTAAAGACAAACAAATATATATGTATTAGCTATTAAGGTAGTCCACCCCTAATGAGATTCATGTGGTATCGAAGTTATTCAAACAATGTTATAAATATTTCGTGCGTATGACGTTGCCCAGAAAGGTTCAGAATATAACAAATCATGAATGTTAATGACAATGCACAAAAAATTCTGATGATGTGTCAATTTCATTTTGGGTGGACTACCTTAATATGTATGTTTTATTTGTATAAATTAATTAATTTCAGAGACAGACTCTTGGTGACTTTGACAGATTTAAGCTGATGAAAGCAAAACAAGCTGTAAGTATAGTGCACTGCAGTGCTTCTGAAATAACCCTTTCCCAAACGACAAAATATTAGGGTGATCCACTTCAAAAACTGCCACAAATGACAAAATTGATGTTATTAAAGATAGGATTTGTGTAAAATATAGCACGGAAAATATTGAGGCAAAAGCAGAAACTGCTGGTCATCAGCAGTTTCTTATTTTGTCTCAATGTTTTCCTAAGGCTTTTCTATCAGGGACGTCAAAACCAGGTCTTGTTTGGGAAAGGGATAAGTTGCCCGACTTGTCCGACTTGTCCGTTTTACCGTTTACCTGTCCAGACAAGCAGATTTTGAAAACTAGGTTGTCTGGACAAGTGAAAAATCCAGTTATAATAAAAGTGTTTTTTCTTTTTCTAACAATGTTTTTATGCAATGTAATTACTGATAGTTAAATGTACAAAAGTAAAAAACTATCGAAAGTGCATATTATAAAAAATATATGAGCTGATATCAGGAAAATAGGCCCTTAACCCTCTCCCAAACAAGACCTGGTTTTGATGTCCCTATTAGAAAAGGCTTGGGAAAACATTGAGACAAAAGAAGAAACTACTTATAACCAGCAGTTTCTCCTTTTGCCTCGATATTTTCTAAATTGAATTGTACACAAATCTAACCTTGTTGAATATCTATTTTGTCATCTGGAGCTGCTTTTGAATTGAACCACCCTAAATTATGTTGTTTGGGAAAGGGTTAACAGATGACAAAATTTTAATCCTTTCTTAGTTCAGAGATGTTGCAGGCAACAATTACAAGTGGATGAAATTTCACACTCTTTGGTCTCTCTGTGTAAAAGCAATGTGGAAAATAAAGAAATTGCTTGTCATAAGTAATTCCTTCATTTTCCGCATCTTGTGTGGCACCAAAAGTCATCAATATGTGGGAATGGGTTTAGTAAAAAACTATCGAAAGTGCATATTATAAAAAATATATGAGCTGATATCAGGAAAATGGGCCCTTAATATAGCTTTTTAGGCAGTGTGTCCAGATCAGCTTGTGGTCAAATGCTGTCTTGTCAGGATCCACAATGTTACAGTTATTATTAAAAAGGTAATCATAATGAAAAAAATGTCAGATCAAAATGGATCCTGATTATACTGTGCTTATGCATAGGTTAATCTGGGCCCGTATTCACCAACATTTCTAAATTGACTTTCTAAAGTAAAATTACATACCAACCAATCAGAGTGGCCGAGACAAACGCAGACAAATCTATCGGTCACTCTGATTGGTTGTATTGTAATTTTACTTTAGAAAATCAATTTAGAAACGTTGGTGAATATGGGCCCTGGACTCGTGTTTGTATTAAATGCCGTATTAACACTTTCCCAAACTATGTAAAATTAGGGGCTGTCTAATTTGAAAACCGATGCAAACGCCAATATGGATATTGAAAAAAGAAAGGATGTGTGTACAATATGGCACAGAAAATATTGTGACAAAAGGAGAAACTGCTGGTTATCAGCAGTTTCTTCTTTTGTCACAATGTTTTCCCAAGCCATTCCAAAAAAATTATTGGGGACGTCAAAACCAGGTCTTGTTTGGGAAAGGGTTAAGGGACCCTTTTCCAGGTCCTGGTTCAGCACTTGATACAAGTAATGCAGTCTTACTGTCTAGCACTAAGCCCTCAATTGCTTGAATTACAAACTTAAATGCAGAGATCTGATTTACAACTTTCTGAATCACAAACTTTAGTATGGAAACAACATAGTGAATGTGATAGAATCATGGAATTTAAAAGAATATTTTATGAAATTGCATAGAAAACATTAAGGAAAAAGAAAACCCATTTTATAAGATGTTTTCGTTTTTCCTCAAACTAAATGAATGATTCTCTTTGAGAGTTCAAAGCGGTGTGATTGATGATCTTTATACATAACAAGGGCGAATCCAGGATTTTTTCCAGGGGAGAAGGCCCTCCAGGATTTCCCCCCGGGGGGGGGGGGGGTCTAGGCACAAATGATGGCTTTAAATGTGCTAAATATGTAAAGTTATACCAACGTTATATTATCAAAATTTGATTTTCGACCAATGCAGAGGGTGGGGGGCCTCCAGACCCCCGCCCCCTCTTGATCCGCCCATGCGTAATCATTATATGGTGTATCATTTCAGAGAAACAGAATTATCTAAGTAGAATATAACAAATTGAAAAAGATTGAAGTAAAAGCCAAGACAAAGATTCGACAGGCAAAACTAGAGGCCAAGAATCATAAGAGAAAGATTCAGCGAGACATAGATCTTTTTGTGGTAGCAAATTGTTCGGATTAGTGCCCCAAAAGGTTTAATTGTCCCTTTCCCAGACCTGGTTTTGAAGTCCCTTATTGAAATGGCTTGGGAAAATATTGAGACAAAAGGAGAAACTGCTGATAATCAGCAGTTTCTCCTTTTATCTCAATATTTTCTGTGCTATATTGTACACAAATTATATCTTAAACCAGGTCCATTTGTCGTCTGCAGCAGCCATTGAAATGGGAATTTTGAAAATTTTGTTGTTTTGGAAAGGGTTATCTTAATAGATTGTATGGTGTTAATTATTTCAGAGAAACAGAATTATCAAAGTAGAATATAACAAATTGAAAAAGATTGAAGTTAAAGCAAAGACAAAGATTAGGCAGGCAAAACTGGAGGCCAAGAATCACAAGAGAAAGATTCAGCGAGACAAAGCCAAGGAGCTAAAGAAGAAGATAGAAGAAGGCAAAGCTGCTAAAGAAGCCAAGAAGAAGTCACAGCCCAAAACAGAAGCCAAGAAGGGCAAAAAGGCGAAACCTTCAGAATAACTTACTTCTGTATAAAGGTGTCTTGTTTTTGTAACTGTACAAAGAGAGAGAAAAATCGAAAAATAAACAAAGAAAAAAATATAAAATAGAAGCCTTCCTTTGCTTATTTCTTTTGGTAAGGTTTGCGTCAGACAATATTTTCACAAAAAAGTACATATCGTCGTTGTAAATGCAAAACCTCGTATCTCGTTTTTCGCTCGACTTTTCGAAGAAAATAGCCGTGTGCGATTAAAGCCAGAAGAGCTCTTCCAGAAGAGAGTGGTTCCCGCCTCTGATACACTACGTAGTAGAAAAAATACTACGTAGTGTATCAGAGGCGGGAACCAGACTGCATCTTCTTCTTCCAGAAGACAACTTCTGGCCTAAATCGCACGCGGCTAATGAGAGCTTATACTGTCACCCGGGCGTCGGCGTAGGCGTTGCAACCAAGGTTAAAGTTTTTTCAAACATCAAAAACTTCCATACTATCAAAGGGATTCAACCCAAACTTGGTATACTTATTCACCATCACACCCTCTACCTTACTATCAGGGCCCATGACCCTGGGACCACTCTATTTGGAGTTATGTCCCCTTTATACTAAGCAACTTAGAAAGTCGAGCGCACTGTCTTCGGACAGCTCTTGTTGGAAAATTTTAAAGGGGAGGGAAAAAGTTAATAACTTTTCCCAAACTCGAATGTTTTACTTGAAATTTTGACATGTTGTTCACAAATAATGTGTCATTAATATTGATCAATAAAATTATCTCAAAACCTGCGAGAATTGTCTAAACTGCGCACACAAGTTTGAACTTTGAAAATCGCAACAATCAACATACGAGGTTTTGCTTTTACACCGACAATTTGTGTATTAGCTTTGATGTCCTAGCTATGATAAATCAGAAAAGAAAACATCGAGGGAAAGAGGGAGATGCTGATACACAGTAATCTTCAGTTTCCCTACATAATCATCTCGAAATAGCGATGAATTTAGTACTAGATGGACTGTGTCTATCGTTATGTTTTGATAAACCGTCGGTGTTGTTATAAAATCTCTTAAGGTTTACAGACCCTGAAAAAATCACCACCTTCTAGCTATACGAAATGCATCAAATTACACACACTTGTGTAAATACCTTTCACAAAAGTTGATTCACCGTGCCAGATTTCAAAAATATGCTTCAAGAAGAAAATAATTTACAAATATTGTTTTACTCTATATTCATATGCAAGGGAGGTAATTTTTAACATTTTTGTCAAATATTTCCACAAGTATGCATGAATTCAAAAATCTAAACCGTACAAAATGCTTATGTTTGTATTTGGAATGGAAATATAACACAGTTTAGGAATTATTTGCACTTTTCAAATTTTGCCTGTGTCTCTTTGGTGGTTTTGAGGGTTTGGATACCTTAAACTACGGTTTGACTCAAGCTGCAGTCACAAGATCTTATAACAACACCTTCGAAATATTTTTTGTCCGAAATTACCTCGCGGTTTACTGGATAAAATCGTTTCCTAGGCTATTTGACTAAACTTGGTCTCTAGGGCTTATTGAGATTGCAGCCTTGCGGCGTATATTCTGACTATGGCACTCTTGTTGTCAATTGCAATCATTGAGACTTCATCCCAATAGAAAGGGATGATGAGTCAGCTGAGCTGCATATAAGAAGTATTTGCCTTTCAAAATGCAATGAGTCATTCATTCTTGATCAAACACTACCGTATCTTGCAAGCCGAGCCCGGATAGCTCAGTCGGTTACGTCGGAGTCTGTCACTCCAGGGGTCTCGAGTTCGAACCCCGGCTCGGCCAGTATCCATTCTGACATTTGACAAAAGTCATTTGTCTCACCAATGAGTGTGAATCATCTATGTGAGAGAGCAGCTGGAGGCTCGGTTTGGATATTGTGGTTGTACTGGTGCGAGAAATACCAGGAACCCACGGTTAGGTGCTCCAGCCGCCGCGATATGACCCTGGTAGTTGAAAACGGCGTAAAACCCCAATAAAACCGTATCTTGCAGTTATTCATTTGAACTGTGTCACCGAGACTATTCCAATGAATACCCCCTAGACAAGGGTTGAATTTGAAATTACAAAATGTAGAATGTCTTCACCTCTTACGTTGGTAGCAACAGGCTTGGCTCACTCATGAGGTCCAGTGGCCTGTTTCATCAAAAGATTTAAGACCTATTTTTGACTTCCCAATGTCTTACTACACGTTAAAGGACAATAGTCGCGTATCGTCCCTTCAATCAAGACATAGGTTACGCAGTTGTTGTTTTGCGCGGTTCGTAAGACATCGGTTAGTCAAAAATACGTCTTGCACGTGTTGATAAAACAGGCCCCAGGGTTCGATCCGCGTCAGCGGCTAATATCCTCTGTGATAAAATTGTCTGGTAATGGTTGGATAATTGTTAATCTATGTGGACGAGCAGTTGGAGACTTGGTTAGGATGTTGTGGCATTACTTGTATGAGAAACGACAAGAATCCATGGTTAGGTGTTTCAGCAGTCGCGATATGACCATTGCAATTGAAAGAGGCGGTAAACTATCAAACCTCAACATATTTGCTCTTCCAAGACGACCGGACATACCACTGGAATTTGGAATCAATAGCGATGAATTTTCTGCTTAAATATAGACTGGGTTTATCGTTATATATCGGTAAACCGTCGGTGTTGTAACAAAATCCCGAAACTACGGCTAAGCCGTAGTTACGAGCTTTTATAACAACATCCACGAAATACTACATGTTTGTCCGAAATAACGTCGCGGTTTCCTGGATTAAATCGTTCCCCATTATTGCGTAATGAAGGCGCCTCAACGTCTCCAAATGAAGATGATCACATTTCGAGGACAGGAGAAAATACTGAAAGGTTGAAAATCGTTCTGCACTTTTATTAGTGACATATCGGTACTGTATGATTAGGTGCTCCAGCCTCCACAATATGGCTGTAAAACTGGTAAGAGAGGTGTAAAACCAAACGAATCTCATTTTCCACTCAAACTTTTCTTTGCTAGAAAGTTGCGGACGTATTTGGTGTAATGCACTGGACTGAAGACGTGGGTTTTCCCCCACTACTGGTCTTTTGGAGGAGTCATCAGGCCCGGTTTTATCGGAAAAACTTAAGTATATTCTCATGAGTTCATGCTCAACTTCTATTCAATATCAATCAACGTTGATTGGTATTCAATTGAAGTTCACGTGGATTTCGTACGATTTGAGCACGATGCTCAGATTTGAGCATGGGAACATACTTAAGTTTTTTCGAGAAACCGGGGCCTGGCCTGGCCCCGGTTTCTCGAAAAAACTTAAGAACGTTCTCATGCTCAAATCTGAGCACCGTGCTCAAATCGCACGAAATCCACGTGAACATCAATCGAATACCCTTCAAAGTTGGAGAGTATTCCTTTGAAGTTGAGCATGCTGTCATAAGAATATACTTAAGTTTTTTTGAGAAACCGGGCCTAGGTCTTCATCTCAAGTCTGAGCACCATGCTCAAATCGCTCGAAATCCACATGAACTTCCATCGAATACCCTTCAACGTTGCAGAGTATTCCTTTTAAGTTGAGCATGTTCTCATGAGTATATACTTAAGTTAATTCGAGAAACCGGGGCCAGTATTTTCTCGATTGATCACAATATGTTGTTTGCTGCATTTCTTTATTATACATACCGGTATAGCGGACGAGAATTGACCTGGCAGAGCAGCCCATGCTAATCGAATGGAATGCTCTGCCAGGTCAATTCTCGTCGCTATACATATATTTAGAAAACGCTGCCGACCTCGTTATTTTCCATCGGTTTTGGATGGATATTCTTAGTTGAAAATTTTATCGTGTAAATTTTCCTTCAATGTCGAACCAGGCTCATTTTGTCGTCTGAGAAACTATTGATTCATACAGATCTGTAGTTTTACTTAACCCCTTCCTAAACGACAAAATTCTGGACCGTTCCAGTTTGAAACGAAACATGTAAATGTTGATAATATATCATTTCTGTACGACAATATAGCACAGAAATATTGAGGCAAAAGGAGAAGTTGCTCGTTATCAACTCAAATGTTTTTTCCAATCTTTTTCTACTAGGGACGTCAGAACCAGATCGTGTTTGGGACAGGGTTAAGCAGATGGTCCCTTTTAGCCGGACACGTAATCAACAAATTACCATACAATATGCAAGCGAGTCCATCAGGAATTGTCAGTTATCGGAAGGAAAGGTCAGACACCATAGCGTCGCTTTTCAACGAAAACCTCGTAACTTCAGCTTGTTTAAAGCTGCAGTTACGAGGTTTCGAGGAAAAGCAGCGATAAAGTGGTTATTTTATCGCAATAACACAGATGAAAGATCCCCGAGATATCGGTCGCCTAGGTCTGTATGGACCGACACCGAAACTGGTCATAATTATTAGGCTGGTTGTATCAAGGTATTATATCATCATGATTGCATAAAATGTGTGTTTTCGGGCCGTTATCAGCGTTGAATAACGAGAAGAAACCGGGCTGATATCGTGAAAACCGGTCGTTATTCGGGAGATTCACGTGCGATATCGGACCGGTTTTGCACTCAAATATCATCGATTTGACCCTTCAATATAAACAATTGTCTCTTTTCCCGCAAAATTCTCAACATTAAAAAAGAATTATTTGCAATTAGCGCCAAATTATGACGTAGCGTCGTTTTACCGACATCACGCACAAAAAAAAAAATTCTCGGAAGATTTATCAGAACAAAACAACAATGGCGGACATTTCTTTTTATCTCACCTCGGTTCATTTTTTCGCACATATCAAGGGGTTTTGGATAAGTAATCATTGGAATTTTATGCTTTTTATGCAATAATAGCGTAAATTCACGTATTTTTCGGTCGTTAACATTCGCAGATGACAGCAAAATACAAAAACGACCCTCGTGCTTCGCACTCGGGCGTTAACGCATTACTTAGGCCTCTGCGAATGTTAACGACCTCAAAAACGTGAATTAACCCTATATTAGATACCAAACACTTCGTTCAACTTCAGGTGTCAACCGCGGCATTGAAAATTGACGAGGGTATCTTTAACATCTTGGTATCATCGTCAATTTCTGTTGACACGGATGACGCCCGAAGTTGCACGAAGAGTTTGATATCTAATGATGGATAACCCACCATAACATGGCTCTAATATCATCACGGCTGCGTCCACATTGCAGTTGGTAGCTTATGTCTCGGGTTACCGCATCCGATAGTCTTTCTAAGAGATGCCTCCGCAAAGTGTTGGATAATCGTTTACCTATTACATTTCCTCGCCTCCTCTGCTTCAAACAAAATTCAAATCGGTCACTTATTCACGGGTGGGCATCAGGGGAGCTACCTCGAAAATGTGTTAACGTAAAATTGTTCCCACGCCACATCCGGGAATGTCGAGGTAGTGGAAATCCTCGTATTTTGACAAACGGACAAAGGTGAGCTCTCCCTTTCATTTGTTTTTTTATTACAAAGAGCTTATTACTTAAAAATCGGGCGATGCAGTGCAATGCTACTATGTTTTAGCAATGCATGAAGACCGAAAACCCCGTTAAATAGTGGAAAATAAAAGCAAGACGACATTAATTCCAGGATTGGTGGATTGCATTTTCGCCATGTGTTGACATATCGACAGGCATCTCGAGGCAGATATTGTACTTTATTTTCAGTTTCTGACCACTAGCACATGCTTTGATGCGACACGTAGTCAAATTGACTACAATGACGCAAAAAATTAAGATGATCTGGTCTCCTGAAGAGATTACCTGCCCGAAATCGCATTTGAGTTGTTCCAAGACCATCGAGGTAGCGGTAATCTATCGAGATAGTTCCCACGCGTCCCAAACATCTAACCTTCTGAGATATTGATGTGTTGATACACCTTAATGATTCTGGACAGCGACCTAATGGCTAGTTGGCGAAAATCAGTTCCGCTAGTCACAGAACTGTGATACACGTGCAATATCTAGTTATAGCAGATTTTTTGAGAACTTATGAAACAATGAACAGGAACTGCCGCAATCACAGCATAAATCCCAACCTGAAACCCAAGTGGGAAACAACAAAAATTACATTTAAGTACCAAAACAAAGAGAACATATTGTAAGCCGCGTTAGCATCCTTTTTCACAAGAGTTTGTCACTCAGTCACCAGAAAATGAACGTGTTTGGACACATAAAATGACCGAAAAACATAAAAATCCACAAATTAACTTATTCAATTTTTCAGGAACATCTACATCAAAACAAAACGTAGTACCCTCAAACAGAGACCTACACCTGAAAATCCAGTTATAGTACTGATTCCGCCAAACACAAATGTACCTGCAGAAAAGAGAAATTTATCAGCTGTATTGTTTCTAGGTGGGTTTGTAGGCTATTTACGGAGGACTTAATTCAAGATAGGCACTTCCGGTATTCTGGGAAATAAGATTAATAATTGTCTCTGTTCTTCATGAATGGGTTTTATGTTGTGATTGGGGCAGTTCCAGGTCATTGTTTCATAATGTCTCAAAAAAATCTGTTATAATTAGATATTGCACGTGCATCACAGTTCTGTGACTAGCGGAACTGATTTTCGCCAACAAGCCATTAGGTCGCTGCCCAAAATCATTAAAGTGTATCAACACATCAATATATCAGAAGGCTAGATGTTTGGGACACGTGGGAACTATCTCGATAAATTACCGCTACCTCGATGGTCTGGGAACAACTCGAATGAGTTTTTGGGCAGGTAATCTGTTCAGGAGACCAGAACATCTGGAATTTTTACTTCATTGTAGTCAATTTGAATACGCGTTGTATCAAAACATGTGCTAGTGGTCAGAAACTGAAAATAAAGTACAATATCTGCCTCGAGATACCTGCCGATATGTCAACACAGGGCGAAAATGTAATACACCAGTCCTGGAATTAATGTCGTCCTGCTAGTATTTTCCACTATATAATAGGGTTTTCGGTCTTCATGCATTGCTAAAACATGGTAGCATTGCACTGCATCGCCAGATTTTTAAGAAATGCGTTCTTTGGAAGAAAAAACAAATAAAAGCGAGAGCTCACCTTTGTCCGTTTGTCAAAATACAGGGATTTCCACTACCTCGACAGTTACCGGATGTGGCGTGGGAACAAATTTACGTTAACACATTTTCGAGGTAGCTCCCCTGATGCCCACCCGTGTTATTACGAGATTTATTGAATACTTTCTGCAATTGTTGTTGATGTGTCAATTAGGTTATTTCATCTAAGACCCCCCCCCCCCCCCCCGCACACAACTGCCTCCGCAAGTCGTCCTTGGAGTCTTATTTTGGTAACAATACTCTCAATCCCAAAGCTATTTGGTAACGATACTCTCGAACCCAAAGCGTTTTAATGTTGAATGCACGTGCTCTTTATCGCTGTATATTGAATGCACGTGCGTCGTCATTGTTTTCTCCACATATTTAGAGATTCTCGCTTTGATAATGTCGATTTGTGACTATTTTTATTAATAATTTTCATGTATACAAAGTTGATTTCCCATAATCCCATCTTCTTTGCCTCCGGAAGTATGTTCTGTTGGTACAGACTATTTAAAACATAAGTGAAAGGACCTTATAATCCGAGTTTTCTGGTATGAAATTCGCTCTTTGATATGTTGATGTCGCTCATTTATATCAGAGCGCACTACCAGTAAAACAATGGAAAGTTTGACACAAGTTATGGCGCTTTGTTCACCGTCCAAATCTTAAACGCTATTCTTAAAACGCCTTATGATGCCGATCAATGAACCATCTATTGTTATGCATTGAGAAAAAATTTAAGACCAAAAAGTATTTCTAACAGATTTATAGGCAATGTTTTACAACAACACTCACCTGAACAGCCATTGTTTACAATGACCTACTTTCCTTTGTTGTTGAATGGTAGTGCGCTCTGATGTAAATAGCGACATCCAAATATCAAAGAGCAAATTTTTCATCAGAGAAGACTCGGATAAATGTGTCAAGTGATTCCCCGTCGTGCTCAGCAAACTCTGATTAGCCTTCTCTAGGAAATCTCACTGACAGAGTTTCACTTTTGACTGACATCTAAAAAAAAACATTGTAGAAAGGACTTTCAGCGTTTTTCTCCATTTCCCTGAACATGTAATAAGACATATTTCCGACTTTTCACACAAAATGATTTGTTCTCTAAAACTCAATTCCGGTTGGGCTAAGTGTGTTTAGGGAAAGGGATAGTAGGCCTATAACACACAAGCAGGCCCGTAGGAAGCAATTTAATATTGGGTCGGTTCAAGCCCCTGTGTCTGAATATTGGGGGCTAAATTTGATTTTGCCCAAACTTTCAGTGTAAAATAAGGAAAATTCGGTATTTTTGGCGAACTTTGTGGGGCTTAGCCCCCCCCCCCCCTAATCCGAGTCTTCTCTGATGTAAATACGCTCTTTGATATTTTGATTTTTCGCTATTTATTTCGTAAATAGCGCAAATCAAAATATCAAAGAGCGTATTTACATCAGAGAAGACTCGGATTAAGCCCCCCCCCCCCCTAGCCCCCTGTTCCTACGGACCTGACAAGTACAATCTTAATTGTACGTTGCTGTTTTAGAATACACGAACCATCGTGGTAAGGGTTAAGAATGTGTTGTGCAAGTTGAAATCTAGTTCAATAAGCCGATAATGAATTACCCTACATATGCAACCATGTCCACATGGAATTCAAACTGAATATTGCAGAAAATATTCTGTATTTAACCCTTTCCCAAACAAGACCTGGTTTTGACGGCCCTAATAGAATAGGCTATGGAAAACATTGAAACAAAAGAAGAAACTGCTGATAACCAGCAGTTTCTCCTTTTGTCTCAATATTTTCTGTGCCTTATTTTACACAAATCCTATATTTAATAACATCCATTTTGTCATTTGTGGCAATTTTTGAAGTGGATCACCCTAAAATTTTGTCGTTTGGGAAAGGGTTAATATACATGTCGTGTCTCATAAAATACAGCTTAGCCCTATTTCAAACTAAGCATAATTTGGACGTCCGTAAGTTGAATTCTTGAGAAAATATTGTTGTTTGTTTGAATATGGTCTTTGTTGTATCGTAGACAAGTCCTATATTTATTTATTCGTCCAAGCAACATCTAAATTGGACCGGTCTACATTTTGGCCGCCTGGGAGAGGTAACATGGGGTACGGACAAAACCCCACCAGGACAAAACCCCACCAGGACAAAACCCCCTCGGACAAAACCCCCTCGGACAAAACCCCACCACTAAAATTGGCAAGGCGGACAAAACCCCACCAGTCTTATATTTCATTCATTTTCAAATCATTCAATAATAAATTATTATTGAAACAAATAAATTTGCATTTGATCAAGTATTGCAATAGTAATGCTTTGATAATTTATTTTCTATTTTTCTCATTTTTGATGTTTGATGAATGAAAATTACTGGAAAGAAATAAGACTCATAATACTATTATAATGTAGGATTAATGTTATTTTTTCCATGGTATATATTATCATTGATTTATTTTTGTAAGATTCTTAGATTTATGATTTTTTGAAGGTTTTTTTTAAGCCTAAAAATTTGTTTTTTGGAACAAAAAAAAATTTATTGCTAAATCATAAATTGATAATGAATGAAGAAGTTATCGCTGAATATTATAAATATGATATGATTTTTTCCCAAAAAAAGTTTCAATTTTTTAATGCCTTTGATGAATATTAATAATTGAAGCATGATTCATGGGAATTAACTTATTTACAATTAGAAGTGTTTCCTTCTTCTGAGGTGTTGCAAGTCTTGATGTCATCTATTGTCCTGATTATGATAAGGTGATAATTGATTTCGTAGATAAGGGAATGATATAATGCATGCCAAATGACTTATTTAGGTGACAAAAATTTGATGTCAAGATAATATTAGACTTCATCTTATTCCCAGTAACCTCTCCTTTTCCCACAATTGTTTCCATTTTTAAAGCAAAATTGCCTTATTTGGATATTTCAATAAACACAGAATGGGAAATAAGTGTAAAAAAATGCTTTTAAGATACAATAAATACACAATTACAATATAGATCTAGATCATTTTTTTTGAAGTTTCAAATAACTAATTAATTCAAAGTAATTAATTGTGAAACATAATCAAATTTCTTATATCTAAAAATGTTTTCCTAACCAAATATTTCTTTCTATGTCATAAATTTTTTATACTATATACTGGTGGGGTTTTGTCCTGATGGGGTTTTGTCCTGGTGGGGTTTTATCCGAGGGGGTTTTGTCCTGGTGGGGTTTTGTCCTGGTGGGGTTTTGTCCTACACTCAGGTAACATATCCATTAAAGTTCGAAGTGCCAAAAGTATCGAAAAACGTTATCTTAATATCTTCGTCTAGTCTATATAATTTTCGAGAATAATGTTAACGGTTTTTATTTTTATGTGAAAACTCTTTCAACAATGCGTCATATAGCGGCCAAATAATTCGAAAATGAGATATTAACTGCAAGTGCATGACTATGATGTGCACATATCTTTCACGAAAAGTTTTGAAATTCCTGCGAAATGAACACTTAGTTGGCGAAAGGCAGTATTCTAATAATTGCTTTGAATCGCACCATCACCTTTCCCAAACTAACAAATCGTCGCTTTTCTGCAAAAACCTCGTATCTGCAGCTTGTTTTAAGCTGCAGATACGATGTTTTTGAAGAAAAGCAGCGAAATTTACTTTAGAAGTGTCTCAATTTGAAGCCGTTGCAGACGAGAAAATAAATATCTATTGGTATAGGTTTAGATAAATGACCTGGCAGAGCACCTCTAGCTAATAGATAGAGATGCCCTGACATGTCATTTCTCGACACATATACAAAACATTTGCACGTATAATTAAAATGAAAGTTTTCAATATTTTCTTCCGCTTTTTGTATAAAGATAAGAACCTTGCCATTGTTTGGAAGGTGGCGGGGATAATCAAACTGATCAAATACAGCTAACACTCGTTATGTCGACATCGGCTATGTCGAATTACCTTCTTACGTCGATGTGATGATATGGCCATGCCCTCACTAATGGAAAATGAAATGTTATAATAAAAGAATGAAAAAATATAGCCATTTTAGAAATTTTAGGAAAAAAGATAGCAATTGTTCGTTTAGAGCATTTTTTACTGTATTTCAATCATGAACGTACTTCATGAGCTATAAAAGGTTAAATGCCATTTTCACGTTAGAGATTGTGCATCAGGGGATAGATAACAACTATGGACAAAACAGACTCGATTCTGGTCGAGTAACCTTCTTATCTTTGGGTCGGAAGGTTTGTTGCATTTACCCCGCCTAACTGAGCTATTTTCTTAGATATATGAATTATTTGTGGAATCCTTTTACCTTTTTTTCCAAATATTGAGCCCAACCGACCAGAAAACGAAATGATAACAACTACGACCAAATTAGCCACGTATCTAATGGTGTATAGGATACCTTAAAACGAGTTCTTGGCTGATTTTTTCGGATTTTCACTTCATAGCAATACGCCGCCTAGCGGGTATCCCGTTGGTTCTTACGAAGTAGCAGTTGACCAATTAAACGTCGCGTTCTAAACGCCTTTGTCGACTTTTCATCCACTATTGATGACGTCATCAACACACGTTCGCCTTCGAGTTCTAGTTACGATCTAGCTGTTTTGTCGATTGAGAAGTAACAAGTGTAGTAGTTTGTCGAATAAAAATTAATAGAATTTAAAATAATAGAATGCAATTTAGAATTCGATGAAAGAAAATCGTCCAACTTCACGTTTCTTGAATTGCAGATACGACACATGTTCCTACTCGTTGTCATGAATTGTTTACTCATACCAACCAGATGTATCGAGGTATTTGATTGGAAGCGATGGGATTCCATTGCATCCAATGAAAATGCTTATCAAGGCACCAAGATCGGACTAAATCCACCAAGGGTGAATAGTGAATACAGAAACGACGTGACGTCATAGTTATCGCCATTGGCTTGCGAAGATGTAGTCAGAGTAGGTATACGAGTTGTGGTTTAACCCTTTCTCAAACAAGACCTTGTTTTGACGTCCCGAATAGAAATTGCTTGGAAAATATTGAGACAAAAGAAGAAACTGCTGATAACCAGAAGTTTCTCCTTTTGCCTCAATATTTTCATGGCTATATCATACACAAATCCTTTTTTTCAATTTCCATTTTATCGTCTGCAATGGACGGCCCTAGAATTTCGTCATTTGGGAAAGGGTTGAACGTAAACGTTGACACAACGTCAATAATGCTAGATGCGGTATGTGAAATGCCATCCGTCTAACCCATTACCAAACGGCAAAATTTTCGAAGTGTCAAAATTCAAAAATGTTGCTGACAACAATTTTAAGTGAAAGATTTTTTTCATTCCTTGGTGTTTTTGTTTAGAAAATATTGTGGGAAATGAAGAAATTGCTTGCCACAATGTTTACCCAAGCCAATCTCTTGTGGGGAGTCAAAAAGAATCACTGTGTAGTAATGGGCTTATCTTGATCTGCGATTAGTGATTAGGCAATATCTTTTTTTTTTGCCATCACGGGGAATAAGCGATGTACGTCTATATAAAAAGATAATCGTTTAATTTCCCTATTGATAAAAACTTTTTGTATTTAACCCATTACTGCACAGTGACGCCTTTTGACTCCCTTCCAAGAAAATGCTTAGGAAAACATTGTGAAAAATGAAGAAATTGCTTCTGACAATCAATTTCTTCATTTTCCACAATGTTTTCTTAACCAAAATGGAATGATTTTTTAAATTTTCATCAACTTGTAATTGTCGTCTTTCAAATTGGAACCGCCCAAAATTTCGTTGTCTGGTAGTGGGTCAAATCGTCGCCGGAGCCTTCCCTCCAAACATTGTAACCACAAGTTTAAGCAAGTTACATTTACTGGTGACTTTCAATGACCCGTCGACAGTTTTTCTCGTGGAATCTGCGCGTGACAAATTGTTTTCCCGGAAATCCGAAGACACCCGAGTCAAATCTCGAGATTATTGCCTTTAAATCTTCCTCGATGTAGTATTACGCCACTCGTATTTCGTTCTCGTTTTTCTTGAAAAATGTGGAAACTTGCCTGGCCATGCTATTGCACATGCATTTCCGAGAGCAATCAGTCCTTCAATAATAACCATGCGCAACTCTTGCTATTTGATATACCGAAGTGTTACGTATTGGGTCATAAGCGAGTCATTTAGTTAATAGAGGAAGAACATGCAATAACATTTCAATTATTGGAAATCATCAGTCATGTTTATACGGTGAACTAGGACCGTATGTTTGTCTTCACGCTGTTTTGTCTGGAAGTTATTTATGGAAATATTGTGAGAAAGTTATTGTGTGTGTGTTTTCAGTTCAGTTATAACCCTTGCACAGATGCCATGACTTTCAAATAGACAGATTCTGCACTGATAATAATTGCGAGCATTAACCCATTCCAACATAAGGACGCCTTTTGACGCTTTATAAGTAGCTGGCTCAGGAAAACATTGTTGAAAAAGAAGAAATTGCTTGAAGCAAGCAATTTCTTCATTTCCCACAACATTTTCTACCAAGAAAGGCAAAAAGAAAGGCAAAAAAAAAAAAAAAAAATATGATTATTTTCTTTCGCATTAAAGGGGGAATGGCACTTAAAATTCATGCAAATTTTCCGAGAACTTCGTACAAAATAAATATGTATTATGAAAATATGGCCTTTAGATTGCATCTATGCCAAATCTTAGCTTTCTATCTTGTGTATTGGCTAGGATGTCGACGGATTTAAAACCCCATATGTTCCATTATTGTAAAAATTATCCCCGGGACAAAAAATCATGGGGTTTTAAATCCGTCGACATCTAAGCCAATACACAAGGTAGAAAGCTAAGATTTGGCATATATGCAATTTAAAGACCATATTTTAATAATATATATATTTATCTTTTTGTACGAAGTTCTCGGAAAATTTGCAAGATGTTAAGTGTTATTCTGCCTTTAATATATTCACATTATTTTGTCGGCAACCTCTTCCAAATTGGACTACCCTAAAATTCTGCCTTTTTGGTTAAAATATCCTTGATCACGGTAGGGAATCGTGTGATTCAACAATTTCAGAAAATCTTTTATATTTCTTTTTTATATTGGTCAATTTGAAATTTGTTAGAAGGAGACAATACGTCAGGGATTAGATGGATGTGGTGGATCTTTTGAAACCTATTTGGTTGGTGGTCAATAATTTTTATCAGCACATGTTTCGCATTCAGGAAATCCCTGGTATTTTCTCTGCTTCAAACCGAATTCAACTCATTCTTAGAGCAGTTTGATCAGGGACCATTCCGCTAAATCACATTTGCTACAAGTCAAATCTTTACGAATCTATCAGACGACATTATAGACCCTGATCAGACTGCATGTACATGTATATGTAGGCTGATCAGGATCCATGTTTGCCTCAAATGCCATAAGGACACCTTTTCCAGAGGTCGATTAATTGTTCTCTTCCCAAACACGTTTATATTAGTCTAATTCAATCAACATAAAAAATGGTAGGAGAATCACGTGACACAACAATTTCAAGAAATCGCCAATAAATTTGTTAATAAGTGACAGAGTTGAATTCGGTTATCCGAGGAATCATCGTTTTAGAAAGTGTTGACTGTTTTTGCCAATCGATGCTTTGTTATTTACATTTCGTTTTTACAGGCTTAATGTTCGTCTCTCTATTCTAAACTAATAACATGGAACTGTTAGGAGGAATTCTGGTCTTATACAAACGGGTCTCATTTCAAATCATAGGCGAGAAATTACCAAGAAAAAAGGAGAAATGTTGGCTTTGTGCACAATTCTATCATTTTCGTTTTTACTTTTTAATCAAACCCATATTCTCCTGCACATCAATTTACCTAGATATATCGAGAGTTCGACTCATCAAATTCTTGTTCAGCTTCGAATAAAGTGATATAATCATCCGTTTTTGTTGCTCCAGTCATAATTGCAATATACATAGTAGAAAAAGAGAGAAAGTGCTCAAAACAAGCACTGTTTCTCCTTTTCCTACGACATTGAAATGGTTATACTCCTTTGAAAACATTTTTCCTGATTTTCATTGATGAGTACGGGATCAGATTTTACTTTGACTTGTAACATTCTATTGTAACATAACATTGACCTTTCTGTTTGAACACAATTTTTTGCGCTCTCATTAATCGAAATTGATCATTATGATGTTTATTACAATATGAACTTTGGTGTCTACGAGTCATGATCTGGAAAAGGGTCTTATTACGAATAACCGTAATGTGGCCATTTTGAGATTCATAAAACATCGGGCTTTTTTCGAATGTCGCCGTTACTTATCCGAACTTAGTCGGGTGTTGTCGTAAACATTCGGCGGTGGAAAGTTCCACCGCCGAATGTTTTCGACGTCGCCCGAATAATTCCGACGTCGCGCGAATCTCATTAGGGATAGGCTACCTTAAGTTTTTGAGTCCAACTTGGATCCAGATCAGCCTATGTATACGCATGTAGTCTGATCGAGATACGTGATGTGCTCTAGCAGCTTCTTCATTACTGTGATACGGTATTTCTCGGTGAGCAGCATGAATCAAGATTAGACAGCACCTAGGTATAAATTGATCCAGATCCATGTTAGTCTCTGATGCCATAAGGGACATTTTCCCACATCTCTAATTATTTCACTTGTCTATATCATGTAATTGCTATTATCAAAACGGTTCTTTAATGTAACTGCATGCGAGCCAATTAACCTGAATCATCATTACACAGATTTTAAGAACATGAAAAGCATTGAGAGAAAATAAGAAAGTGATAGCAAAAAGTAGATCTACTTCTAAATATCAATGTTTTCCAAAATGATTATTCCTTAATACGGACGTCAAATCCAGGCTTCTCTATGAAAATGATTATTTATTAAACAATTCAACTAATAAAAGACACACGCGCGATTTATATGAAAATACTGACGGCTACCTTATCGGTCATTTTCAACTATTAATTCGTAATAACAGTTTATTAAGCTGCAATTCCAGGTTTTTGTCGAAAAGCAGCGTTATATTTTGTCTTATCTTACATTTTCCTGTTGTAAAAGTTTGCTATCTTCGTGCTACATGTATGTAGCATGTTACAGCAAAACAATTTCATTTTCAGCTGATTTTCCGTAGACGGTTTTAAGAGGCAACAAGGAGAAAAAGTATTTCGTCGGTGCAAGTCATAACAAAAGTAAAGAAGTCAAAGTATTGGAATTCTAAGCAGAGATGAAAATAACAATAAAAACTACAACGAAAATCTCTTTGTGATTAGCTACTGTGCATGCCGCGATTAAAATGAATGTTTTATGGATAATGCGTTTTAGATGAGAAAATATGCGCCTGTTTAACCCTTTCCCAAACGACAAAATTTTAGGGTGATCCACTTCAAAAACTGCAGCAAATAACAAACTAGATGCTATTAAAGACAGTATTTGTGTAAAATATGTCACAGAAAATATTGAGACAAAAGGAGAAACTGCTGGTTATCAGCAGTTTCTTCTTTTGTCTCAATGTTTTCCCAAGCCTTTTCTATTAGGGACGTCAAAACCAGGTCTTGTTTGGGAAAGGGTTAAATGATCTTCTCGCAAAAATTAAAATAATCTGTGCTCGTGATTGCTAGAGATGAGAATAAACAGATAACATGAGATATAGACCGTGGATTGACAGAGGTAGTTAGGATATAGCAATATTTTCTCCTTTTCTCTAATTGTTTTCGAAATGCTTCCGGCCAAAACCACTCAAATCCGAGTCTAGTCCGATGTCAAACAAAACCTGGTTTTGAATTTCCTGCAAGTGAAATATCAAAATTAAACATTTGAGCCGGGATCTAGAAAAACGTCCCTTATAGCATTTTAGACAGTCATGTTTCAAGATCACGCTGTGCGTACTAGCAGGCTGACCTGGATCCATGTTATTCTCATATTTTTGCTACAGATCATGGCAAAGCTATTGGATAACAGCAAGGTTCCTGGTCAGACTGCGTGTATACGCAGGCTGATCTGGAACCATGTTGGGCTCAAAAGCCTTAAGGTACGTCTTTCTAGATCCTGGCTCATTTCATTTTTTGTATTAAGTAATAAGTTAATCCTGTCCCACACATTGACATATTTAACCTAAAAGAAAAAGCTATGGAAAATGCAGATGCATATTTTCTCAATTTACCTTAACAATTTCTCTGCTATATTGCACTTACTGCTGCTATAAAGCATACTACCCCTACAAATGGCAAGTAGTTTCATTTTGATAGCTAACGCGAACGACCAAAACGGTATTGTTACAAAAAGGAATCACGTGCAATATTACAAAGAAAATATTTAGGTAAAAGGGGAATATGCTGGTTATCAGTTTGTTTGTCTTTTGCTGCATTGTTTTCTGAACCATATTTTATGAAGGACGTCAAAACAGGTCTTGTGTGGGCAAGGATTAAGGATATTTAACTAGCTTTCTATAATGAAAGTACTAGTGGCATTGACAATGTAAATGCATTAAAGTGACATTTCAGATTTTTTTGTCATAAATTTTACTTTTATTTCTATCTGAAAGAGCCTATTTCCTTATGAAAATTCTGAAAATTTCAAGCCAAAATATTGCGCCGTTTACGAGAAATTTATATTTTTGTGTTAAAATTGAACAAATTGTTGTGGACAACAGTTTGGATTTATATGCAATTTATCGATTATGTCTCAACTTAAAATGCGTGTTTCTCGCCTATTGGCAACAACTTAAAAAAACTAATAGCATTTATACTCATTAGAATAACTAATCTTGGCATATAGACATACTTTAAAAAATTGAAATTGGAATGTAATGTCCCTTTAAGTGGTGGTACTAGAAAGAAAACATTGGGATATAAAGCATTCTGAGTGACGTAATAAGTGTGTTGATAATGGAAGGTTGATTAGAACCACCAATATGATTGTAATGAGTTATTACTGTGTGTTAATACAAGAAAATTGGATAAATGTGTGAAATATCCCGCGTAAATCTGGATGTACCTGGCGATGGCGCGGTTAGTGTTCCGTAAGTGTTAAAGTGCATGGATACTAGAATCTGTGTATGTCATCATGGGGCTTATGATACGAGCCAGGAAGAAAAAAAGTAAGTCAAATACATTTGAGCATGGATCTGGATATTCCGAGTGTTGTCTGACGAAATTCGCTCTTTGTTATGTTGATGTCGCTCATTTAAATGAGCGACATCAACATATCAAAGAGCAAATTTCCTCAGAGAAAACTCGGATTAGGATCTGGAAAAATGTCCCTTACAGTATTTGAGACAGCAATGTGTCACGATCAGTCTGTGCCTAAAGGTAGTCTGACTGGGATACATGTCGCTGTTTTTCGGTTGTTACAAGTCACAAATGATCTATTGGAGAACAACATGGTTCATGATCAGACTGCGTGTATACGCAGGCTGATCTTGAACCATGTTGGGCTCAAAACATTATTTGACCCTTTTCCAGATCTTGGCTATATTATTATTTATCTGCATTGTATGTCTTCAATAACACATTTCAAATATCAAAACATCTTTCTCCAAATTGAAAGGAGCTGCAGACGACAAAATTGATGCTACCTTGGGTATGAATTAGAGAACATTGAAACAAAAGGAGAAAATACCAGTCATCAATATTTTCACCTTTTCCTTCAGACTATTCTTAATTTTGTGACCAGTCAAAAGGAGTCACTATCCGGGAAAAGGGTAAAACTTGCCAAAACAAACGTTTAGAGTGGTCTAGAACTTCAAGTAACAGAGTTGTAAACGACTCAAGATCCAATTTAAAGCGTTCCAGCATCAAACGAAAAGGAAAATTTTGGTGAAAAGTGATAAAATTTCTGGTACAGTGGTTGCCAATATAAGCTATTTCTCTTTTATTTGATAATAATAATATACCTTATTTATATGGCTATTTTTTTCAAAAAATTGTTCAACAGCGCTTTACAATTTCTTTTTTAGCATTTCCTGTTTGAGATTCGTTAAATCCATGTCTCATCTAGGAACGTACTTTACACAGCATTTACGAGAAGATGTGAATTTTTGACTGGTTACGTCTGACATATTAACGTTAGTACAAAATGGTATAGACGAACTAAACATAAAACATCCATTTTCCTTGGTATACAATTTTGATACATGCTTTAGTTCAAATTTAGATTTAGAACCAGAATTATATCAACTACGCCCAATATAGAAAATATCGCAGCAACTATTGATGCAAAGGAAAAAAATGATGATGCCTCAAATTGTCTTATTTTGTCTTAATATTTTCTCTTATTTACACCATGTCTACGTTTATGAATGTTAGTTTATTGTCTAAATCAGTTGTCAAAGTAGCAGTCACAATTTTTGATGTTTGGTAAAGGATTAACTAGACTGAGAATTAATATCATGGTACCCCACAGTGAAGGCGTTATAATTTCCACAACAAGTATTATGTTCATCTGAGTGCAGAACTTCCAGACCTGTAACCTGCATAGTTATTACAATAGAAATAATAATCAAGCTATTGGCTTTGACTCTTAAAGAACCCTTTCACTGCTCATATAATTATTAGAGTTGATATGATCATTATTTTACGTGAAATTAAAAAAAAATAGCACAGAACCTGTTTTGAAAATCTTCCTATCTTCGCGGGACAATTGGCATATTTTGTGTAATGAAAAAATATATAGACATACATGCACAGCATGTACGCGAAACCCATCTTTTAAAGAACATGAAGTGTCCCTTTTTACAGATACATGGTTGCCTGTAATTGTTTGCAGTTACAGTGTTCCAAATTCATGTTTTAATAGAACGAAATGCAACTGACTTGCAACTGACTTGATTTGCCGGACAATAAAGACTGTTCAAAATTAATCGCTCGTTCTGTCTGACACGCAGGAAAATCTTTGTCTAACATAACAAAAATCTTTTCATGCCAAGGTAAGATTGTTACATATGTACCATGCTCTATATATCAATATGAATGGGCTGCTTATCGCCAATACCAGTAAATAATGAACTCAATCACACCCCAGAGACAACATGGACATAATAGTACATGGTATAACATCCATGTTTACTATTTCTGTGTGTTCATTTTTTGTATGTCAGCATCGCTTTCCTAGTTATTATCCAGTCCCGATATCATTGCACATACTTATAAATTGCGTATACAAATTGTACTAATACAAATGTATGTACAGTTTGTATACGCAATTTATAAGTATGAACAATGGAGAACGCCTTCTTAATCTCAGTACAATTTCGCATGCCTTGGTGCGAATTGTGCAGGTATGAGACACCTTCAAGATTCAAACCATCGTATGCAAAATCACAGTAGTTTTGATTTTGTGTTGTTGATAATAGGAAATAAGATTTTATAAACATGTGCCATTATATCGTGATAAGACTATAAATATCGCCGCTCCCAATCAATGTATCAATTGACTAATCAAATGACTCATTTTGTCACGTGTCTGCTAAAGCGTATAACACTAGCTTCTTTTGCATGGCATTTGTGTTGTTTGATAAAAAACGACAACAATGAAAAAGGCATATTCAATAAATCTGTAAATACTTGACCGATTTGAATTTGGTTTGAAGCAGAGAAGGTGTACATGTGTCACGGGATTTGTTGGAGTTGGTGGACATTTTAAACATTAGGCATCCCGATAAAAAAGGCTACATCATTTCTTTAAGTTACTTTAACGGATACCAGAATTTCCTAAAGAACAAGACCATTTTCAAAACACATTTTACACGACTATATGAGTTTTTTTTTAAATAGTATAAACACAAATTTAGTCAAATTTCTGTTACGAAAAGGGAGCAATGTGGTTAAAATGCCTCAGTTCCCTGTTTAGTGCATTACAATTGAAAAGCACCAGTGAAAGTCTCAGTAAAATATCCATGATCTGACAGGTGAAGTCATTATTGTAATTATTGTTATGGCTCAACTAAGCATGAAATACTTGTGTTACGACATTCTCTCGGTGCAGTGCTCTTGTTTTATACTTTACTGAACCTGCACTGGTGTTGACTTCGCTTAATCACAAAGGCTTTGGAAAGTATCGAGAGAAAATAAGAATATGTCTTTGGGTATTCCAGCCATCATTAGAAACCAAACAGTTCGCGCAGTTAGTGCAACTTCACCGTTAGTCTGGTTCCCTGTCGTACTATGTATTTTAGTACGTCAGGCATTCATTGAAAATGGCCGCCTCCAGTGGGGTAATTTAATTACAAAGATAAAGAGCAAAATCCATGAATTTTGAGAGCAAAGATATGACATTTATGAATTAGATAGTTTTCGGTATATTTTTAACACTAGCAGTAATAGTTTTAATGATCACCACGCTAACCCAAAATAAGGCGGTTTTAACTCTTTCGCTGCCAATTTTTCTTAGAAAACAGACTCCTCAGTGCCAATTAAATTCCAGGAAATTCCAAAAATTATACTGTATATAAAGAAATTACTCTAAAATATTTATTTGTTGTTAGATTGTAATGAAACTTTCAGGAAATTAAGTTAATATGTTATGCTTAATAAATATGCTTTCAAATATGCGATTGTATGACCTTGACCTTGACTGTGACCTTGGCTGACCTTGAAAAATAGAAAAAATGGTGTTTTTTATGCAAAAAAAGTTATTTGGTATGGACAAATCTACTAAAAAAATCAGTTTTAAGGAATATATACCTACTTCATTACCAAACTAATACTTATGAGTAAAATTAAACACTTTTTATACATTCATTGCACACCAAGGGCTGCCAGATTATATAAAAAAATACTGACAAAAATCCTCTGAAATCACTTTGTGTAGACAGTGCACACCTTAAACCAGATAAAAGTACAGTTAAAATTTTGTACAAACATCTAATCAAGCGTTTAGAGAAGAAAAACAAAGTAGGAGAATATCTTTTATCAAAATAGACGAGACTGGCATGTTTTTCATCATAGGTAGGTAAAGGGTTTTAGCTTAACACATTACGTACAGGTGAGAACAGGTGAGAATAGAATAAAGGACAGTATTTTACGAAATAAACACAAAGAATGTACAAATTAGTCAGTAAAAATTGTAAACATACATTTTCTATCAATTTTAACTCCGATCTTGGGTCTGAATCGTTTGCAATCAATGTCAGAACTTCATCCACGGTGAGGCGAGTCGCCATTTTGTTGGTCCTCACTGATCTGAGAATTTGTCGTCTAGAAACAGCTTCAAAATCATCCAAAATCCAGAAAATAATCTAATTTCCTGGTTGAATGCCGTAAACAAACTTATTTGCCGTAAATGAGTCAAATGTCGTAAATAATAGATGCCGTAAAACATGTTAAAAACACATGTAAAGAAACGTGATGGTCAGGTCGCCGAAAGGCGACATTGGCAGCCTCCTAGTATGTCGCCAAAAGGCGACATTGGCAGCGAAAGAGTTAAATTATGCACATAAAAGGTATATTATGGCAATTTGTTTCCCCGATGTCAGTAGGTTCACTAGCTCAGAGGTAGAGCGCTTGACCTGAGGTCCAAGGATCGAATCCCAAGTTGGGCAAATGTTTTTCTTCTACTTTTTGTTTTGATAAATTTTCTCAAACCAAACTATTCTAAAAAAACACCAAGATGCAATTAAAACATAATCGGTAATTGTGTTCTCATTACGTCTTTAAAATCTCTAGAACCATTTGGTATGAAAAATGTAAAAAGAAAAGGGGTGTGGCTAAAATATGTATCACTCTTGGGATTCGAACCAGGGACCTCTAGATCACAAATCAGACGCTCTACCACTGAGCTTATCTTACTACTAGTTAGAAATGGATCCAAATTGCTTTGATATAGTTTTCATGTACATGATTTAAAACCGTTTTATTTCGGGTTAGCGTTGAGGTCAGGTTAAACCTTTATTGCTAGTGTTAAAAATATACCAAAACCTATCTACTCTTCTAATGACCCTTCCCTGCTCTCAAAATTAACCCTTTCCCAAACAACAAAATTTTAGGGTGGTCCTTTTTGAAAGCTGATGTAGAGGACAAAATTGATGTTAAAGAGGAAGGGATTTGTGTACAATATGGCACAGAAAATATTGAGGCAAAAGGAGAAACTGCTGGTTATCAGCAGTTTCTTCCTTTGTCTCAATGTTTTCCCAAGCCTTTTGTATCAGGGACGTCAAAACCAGATCTTGCTTGGGAAAGGGTTAAAGAACTTTGTTCTTTACCTTTGTTAAAATATCACCCCAGTGGGCGCCGCCATGGTTGAAGTGTGCCTGACCCAATAACGCAGTATTAGGGGCAGGTAAACCAGACTACTTCACCGTTATCTGTGGCAACGGAAAGTGGCAAGGTTATCCGGATTTTTAAAATCTCTATGACTAGCCGTTATGGAGGGGAATATCCGCCAATTCTTCTTACTGCTATATTACATTAATAGTTTGCTAAATTTGTAGTTTAGTTCTATTGTTTACAACTGCATTCTTCCTAGTGCTAATGGGTACTTCATACTTCCAATTTTTAATGGTCAAACGTAAGAAAATTGAAATAGAAATAGTAACTAAGCACTAAGCAACATTAAATTATAAGAAGGAACTAAGTAGAATGTGATATGCATTTATAACAATGGATTATTTCCCGTCATTAGTAATATCTGGGCTGGCTCCCTTTTAGCGTAAATTCTAGCGCAAATTCTTAATGAAGGGAGGTCACTCAACTACACTACGGGATTTTCCGTAAAAATTTGGTTATTGATTTCAAGATTTCAATAAGGGGTAGTCATTAGACTAGGAACTACCTCCCTTTATACCCCTTATTAAAAACTGAGCAATATAGCTTTTACTCGTTTTATAGCATACGTAATCAAATTGCTGTATCTTTTATGCAAAATTATTATCATTTATAATAGTATATCTACTTCAAGTGCTTCTGTATGGTTTAAAATGTTTGAATTGAAAAGTATTTTCGGACTTTTATATAAACAGGTTTTCGCCAACGAAATTAGCTGAACATAATAATAATACAATGCTATAAACCCCTAATGTAATCGACCCTTCCCAAACGATAAAAGGTTTTGTTTTCTTCAATAGATAGGTCAAGAACCTTTCCCTAACGAAAACTGGTCTTAACGTATATTACATTGAAGGGCTGTAAAAATATTGAGACAAACAAGAAAATGCTGATGTGAGAAATCAGTCTCAATATTTTCTATTCTACTTTGTGTTTATTGGGATTTTACGCCGTTTTCAACTGCCAGGGTCATATCGCCCGGCTGGAGCACCTACCCATGGATTCCTATTATTTCTCAAACCAGTACTACCACAATACCCTTAACGAGCCTCCAGCTGATCGTCCACTTAGGTTAACGATTTCAAACCCATTGATGGGTGACAATTTTGTCAGAAAGGGTATTTGCCGCGGCCGGGTATCGAATCCGGGACCTCTCGAATGAGAGGCAGATGCGCTACCAACTGCGCTTAAATGCGCTTAAACTTTGTATACAAGTCCTTACTAAATACTTTATTAGGCCTACAACTCATTTTCGTCCTCTGCAGGAGATCTCAGCCTTAACAGTTTCTGTTTTCGTTTTGGAAAGGGTTTAAAACATTCAAAGAAGAAAAATACACGTATAATACCAACACGTCAAAGGCGTATGAAGGATTATAATATTGGAGAGGGGGGCAAATATTTCAGTGAATGGAACCCGACCGAACATAGCGTTGCTGGTGGGGTCTGGGGCATGCCCCCTCCTCCCCCAGAAAAGTTTGCATTCTAAGAAGCCATTTCTTGCAATCTGTGGACTTTCAGACAACATTTTATACCTGGACCTTTCTTGAAGGAAAATATGGGTGTATTATTGGGGGGCATAGGATATGCTGCCCCCTTCTAAATTATGGGGGACCTGGCCCCCGGCCCCCAACTTCTTACACCAGTGTACGTGTAAGTATCATTTACCCGATCCTGCAAATTCTTTCCGATGTAGTCAAAATATCGAATGTGATTTGTGAAGATCTACATGCAGGCTACTATCAGAAGAGGATTTTTTCTAAACTTGCGAGGGAAAAGAATAAAATGCGTTTAACGGCCGAGAATCACGTGACACAACACTTACATAAAATCTTCAATAGTTCTGTTTTAAAATACTGACCGAATCGAAAATTATTTTAAGTAGAGACAGTAGACAAACGCTGAGATTTCTAAAGATTACATCTAGCGTGGTAGATTTTATAAAAAAAATAATTTAAGGTGGTCGTCAATAACATTTTTATCAGCTGATTTTTCAAGATCCATCGTATTCAGTAAATCCCTGGTGTTTCTCACAATCGGTGCTTCAGGTCATTTTTGTTTTCGATTTGGTCATAAATTGACAGAATTATTTAAAAAAAAATATCGAAAATATGTGTCAGGCGATTCCCTATCGTGATTAGGCCTATACCAGCCTGCACGACTTGGTTTACTCTCCAGAGCCGAGGTCTATTGATTAAATCATCAAACGACTTCATCATAGTTTACGAAGAGGAAATGTACTTTGTTGTAAGAAAGTAGACTTGGTTATACGTTGGATAATTATCATTTTCAACGAAGACGGGACTCCAATGCCAGCACATCTTTGAAATTATTAGCCTACTTATTTTGAAACCCATCACTGGTATGGAGCTTGAAAACTCAAAATGCTAGCTAGGCTTCGGAATCTGTAAACGGGTGCGTTTTTAAGACTAAACAGTTTTACACGGGTTGTCAAATCTAGATATAATAATTGTTTGTGAAGGGTTGAAAGAAATGTATTTAAAACGCATACAGAAAGTAGTCAAAATACGTCTTAAATGTTTTAATGAAACAGGCCCCGGGTCCCTCATTCATTTCAATGTCAATTTTCTTCCTTTTTCAAACAGTCTCTTACTATCCCAAGTACAACAAGTAAACAAACCATCTCTTCGTTTGTTCGTTCGTTCGTTTATACAGGCATTTTTCCACGCTTGCTCTCGGGACGCCACTAGCTAAGCTAGTGCAAATAGACTCCTGTTTCTCGATACATTCATTTTTACTTGTTGATGAGAAGAGGATAGGCATTAAGTTTTACCTAACTGCTACCCACTCAATACAACAGGGTAGACTGAGCAATAAAGAGTTTTGTCCAAGGACAAAACCCCGAGGACGGCTCGAACTCGAGTCCCAAGGGGTTAAAAACCGAGTATGCTAATCATTGTGCTTTCGAGGCTATCGGGGGGGGGGGGGGGGGGGGTTCGTAGAAGAGACAGAAAAAACTACCGTTAGAAGCGTCAACGAAGCTGAAACACAGAGAGTATACCTCAAATGGCTTAATTTTGTTGAAACCCACTGAAGCTGATGCCAAGATTTCTTAGAGCACTAATCTGCTGGAAAAAAATCTTGCTCCAGATCTAAGAGTGATTGATGCCATAAATCCCTGTCTTCTACGACCACACCATGACTAATTTCGACAATGCTGTAGGCCAAGCCACAATCATTCTTATTAGGCATTTTAAGGTACGATTCGATTTCCTGCGATCAGCTCCATCATTTTGCTGCTTTTTCCCATAGGTAATGTCGCTGAAAGGACGTCTTATGAAGGAACATATATATTAGCTTCGTACTAAATTATGTGGATATGAGCAATTTTGATAAACGAAAGTCAGCATCATAGATCTTGGTTGTAGGTTTTTGCTTGAAAAGAAAGCCATGTTTTCGTGGCAGAACATGATTATTACTTAGAGCGTACACACTCGCCGTCTCTATGCGGGCGATTCAAACGAGTTTATATAGTTTGTCTTATCAATTTTTCTAACGGTTTTCAAAACTACATAAAAATTATAAATAATAATTTACACAGTTATTTTTTAGTAAAACTGAATAAATGATATTCTTATTAGTAATATTTTTTTTATTAAATATATGCATATCTTAAATATAATTGCATAGATTGATTACAGAAATTAAGAAAATGCGAGAAAGAAATATGTTAAATGTGACGTCACTCGCAGGGATAACTTACGGAAACGACCGAAGATATTGGTTCCCCGCAGTTATATGAATATGAATTCTTACTAAATTCATGCTAATGCATTTTGCGTTCGTACTAATGCCTTTTGAGTCTTTCTTGTTACCTGCGTACAAATGCTTACTGCTTAGTGCTGAATTACACTTTTTATTCCACATTTCTTATGTTTAAGCGACAAAGTTGGAAGTATGAAGTACGCATTTAGAATTAGGAAGAATGCAGTTGTAAACAATAGAACTAAACTACAAATTTAGCAAAATATCTATGTAATTTAGAAGCAAGAAGAATTGGCGGATATTCCCCTCCATAAGCCGTCAGTCTAAAATTTCCAGTCTAGCATTTATTTTATTTTTGGACTGACTGATTTGACGCATCACTTCATCATATTTTGGCTTAATCACTACGCAGTGCGCATAACTCTGAAATCCTGTCGCCAAAAAGTAGCAAGCAGAAAATAGCAAGAAAAAGTATATTTACTACAAAATAAAATGATGGATGGAATACATTAACACCAATCTAAATTTTCAAAATATTTCAAATAATTATTTACTTTTGTCTCTAATGAGTATACAGAATAAAATTGTCGTCACATAAATAAAATTGGGACCACACAAAAAGGATAATCCTGAGCACATTCTATTTCGAGTACATATTTTTTTTGCTTTCTTATATAATTAAGACCACTTAATTCTATTCAGAGCGTAGCCTGTTCCAATTGTTCTCATTAAATGGTGTGTTAAGAAACAGTGATTCCGCCATTAGTTCAGGGTTGGCAATCGACCGGTCACCCGGTTTTAACCGGGCGGTTTTAACCGTTTAAACCGCCCCGGTCAATACTCCAAGTGGTCGATTGGTGGTCGATTGGTGGTCGATTGAAAAATTCTAATGGTCGATTGAAAATTTTTAATGGTCAATTGAAAAATTCCGATGGCCAATTAAAAAACTTATATGGTCAGTTATTCTTTTTGTTTTGGATTTATTATTCATATTCTTGAAATTGAAAAAAAAAATGACTGTTTTGACCCTGCCAAAGGTACTCATCAGGTGGCTTTTGACCAGATAGGGTCCTTTGGCTTTATTTTGACACAACAGTTACTGTTGTTTTGACACTTAGATTAAATATCCAGTAATGCCCAGTTAAATGACCAATAACAGATAGCAGAATGATCACACATTCACACATCTGAATAAACAAAGGTGTCAGTTTCACAACCCATATATTTCAGTCCTCTCATTGGTCAACCTTACAAGC